>AP025067.1:19313136-19399278 GCA_036186865.1 Eustoma russellianum
CACAAGATCACACCTTTGGAACAAGATTTCACATTTACACCCCAAATGGCTTGGGCCGAAAGTTTTGGCCTTCAAACTTAGCATAATACTACTAAGATTAGAACTTAAGTATATCTAGCCATTCATGCACGCACTTTCACATTCAAGCCACAAAGAGTATAGTGCACTTGCCTTCTTGGTTTACTCTTCTTGGAGAGGTGTAGAAAAGTTGAAATCTTTCTCCTCTTTATGCAAGCATTCCCACGGTGTTGGAGAGAAAGAAAGGAGCAAGGTTAGCTTATATCTTTAACTCAATATCCTCTTAGAAAAGGAGTTAAATGGCTTACCAAAAAGGAGCTTGTGTAGTATCCAAGCTTCTCTAGGCTAGAGTCCTTGAAGACTTGAGATCCTTGAGCCTAGTGACCATTGAAGGTCACGGTTTAGGGGCAAAAGAGATGAGTGAGTCCTCAAACTAGGTAAAATACAAGGTTTTCCTTGAATAGTTGAGTGTGTACTTACCTATGTTCTCTTGAGCTTGTATGAACCTTAGTCCCCTTGGTGTGTCCTTAGGCCGTTTGGCTTATGAGGAAGAAGAGAGGGGAGTGTCTTGTTTTGGTGTTAGAAGATGGAGGCTAGGGTTTCTCTTTGGAGGGAAATTCTTTTGGCTACTTGGTTGTAGCCGTTGGGGTGGAGGTGTTTTCCCACATTAATTCCCCAACCAAGGTTACTTTATTACTAACCATAGTTACTTTTTGCCAACCTTGGTTAGTTAGGTTTGATTAGGTTGTCATTTAACTAGGGTAGAGAGATGGCTCTCTTAATTGGCCTCCCCCTCTCTTAAGTAGCCGGCGGTTGGGGTTCTTTAATGCCCCCAACCATGCCTAATTAAAATTTTCATTTTCCTCCTTTTCTCTACTTAATATATTCATAATTATGACATAGGGAAATAAAATAATATGGGGTGTCTTCCTTGGACTGTTGGCCGAAACTTATAAGGCCTTGGGCGAAAATTGGGTATTTCCCTCATGGTCCAATATTCACTCTCAAGTACCATATGCATATCGCTATTATCCGAAATGAAATTTGCAGTAGTAGTCATCAATTCTATTACATCGTAACTAATATAGATTACAAGTACAAAAGGGTTTCCCATTGGGTTACCACATCGCGATAGAATTTTATTGTGGTTGATCGATTTTCAAAGATGGCACATTTCATTGCATGTAGGAAAGTTGATGACGCCACACATTTCGCTGATTTGTTCTGCAAAGAAATCGTGAGATTGCATGGCATGCCATGTACAATTGTAAGTGATGGAGATACGAAATTTTTGAGTCATTTTTGGCGCTTTTTGTGGGCTAAACTTGGTACACAATTGTTGTTTTCAACCACTGCACACCCACAAACTGATGGACAAACTGAAGTCGTTAATCGTACTCTTTCTCAACTTTTACGTGCCATTTTGCAAAAACATATTAAACATTGGGAAGATTGTTTACCATATATCGAATTTTCATATAATAGGAGTGTCCATCACAATACCTTCCATAGTCCATTTGAAATCGTGTATGGTTTTAACCCTTGTCTCCCCTTGATTTGATCCCTATTCCCGTGCATGAACGTTCAAGTCTTGATGGTAAACAACAAGCGGAAAAGATAAAGAAACTCCATGAACAAGTTAAAACACAACTTGAAAAGGAAAACAAAGATTATGAAAGATGAGCTAACAAACATCGGAAACGAGTTGAGTTTAAACCTGGTGATTTAGTGTGGTTACATTTGCGCAAAGAAAATTTCCCAATGAACGAAAGTCAAAACTGTTACCTTGAGGAGATGGACCTTTCAAAGTTTTGAAACGCATAGGTGACAATGCATACATCCTAGATCTTCCTGAAAGGTATGGTTCCATTTCGTCTACTTTTAATTTTGCAGACCTCACCCCTTTCACTGATGACCTTTTTGATTCGAGGAAGAATCCTTTTGAGGAGGGATGGATTGATGAGGATCAAGGGTCCAATGAGGATCAAGGGTCCCATCAAGAGGTCAAGGGCCATATGACAAGAAGGAGATCAAGAGAACTTTGTCATCAAGTTGGAACCTTCTTGTATAAGCATGTTCAAGATGAACCTAAGGTTCCATGGGTTCACTTCATTGAACCCACTCTTTGAATGTTGATGCATGTGCGTGTGTGTTTTTTTATCTTGTTTCTTGTGATCTTTGTTTTATGTGTTTTCTTTGTAGGTAAATAAGGTACGTGGAAATCCAAAATGAAATGGAGGCCCAAAATGAGCAAGCTAGGCGTGTGTTGCAAAAAGGGAGACAAAAGGAATGTTGTATTGAAGAGAATGTTTGTCTCCGCAAAGACAAATTCAAATGTGTCCAAGATAGAATCTCTTTTTCAAATTGAAATCAAAAAATCATCTCCAAATACAACAAGGGGCCGGCCATTTTGAAGCAAAAAGGATGATAATCAAATTGAATTTAAATTCAAAGCTAAACTTGAATTTAAATTCAACCATGATTTGAATTCAAGTTTCAACCAATTTGAGGCTTCCATTTCAAAAAGAATCCAGCTATTATCTCAGCCAACCTACACGCCATTTTGAAGGAGAAAGGAAGGATAGATTCCAATTCAAATTGAATCCAAGTTTGAATTCAAATTCAAACTCAATTTGAATTAAAACTTCAACCATCATTTGAATTCAATTTCAGCCAGCTTATCAACATCAAATAAGATTTTCTAATCTCGATTCATCAACAAGGACACGGCTGGAATGATGGGAAAGGATATGCAGGAGCCAATTTCAAAGTGAACTAAAATTCAAACTCAACTTGAATTCAAATTCAACCAACTTTTGAATTCAACTTCAGGCCTCATCCTACTTATCAAACCAGCTCCTCCAAGACATTATTTGGACATCAAACATGGCTGATATATGGGAGATAACACCTTGCAAGCAATTCAAGTTTTAGCTAGAATTTATCTTAGTTTGAATTTCAATCAGATTTTAAATTTAAGCATTGAGTATCTAGCATTATTTGAAATAATTTCTAGCCATTCTAAGGCTTAAGGAGCATGTTTTCTAGTCTATAAATAGGGGCTTTTGGCCGAATGCTGGGAACAACTTTGAATGAATAACAATTCTTGATATTTTCTTCACTTTGTGTGAGACTTTGTTTTCTTGGTTTTGCATTAAAAACCTAAGTTAAGATCCTTCAAAGTTGAGCATTTTGAAGGTGTTGCCATTGCTAAAAGGTGCCGTCCAGGAGGGCCGAACTGGTTTGTCTGATCAACGACCATCTTAAAGTGTTGGTCTTGCTCATTTGAACCACACGTTTTTTTCACTAAGGAAGCAAGGGGAAGTCTTCTTCCTTGTGCCTAACCCTTTGTGAAGGACGTTTGGAAGGTGGAGTTCTTGAAGCCCATGCCTTGCACGCATCAAAGTGTGTTTTATATATAAGGACCTTTTCTGTAACTCCTAACGCATTAGGAGAAAGAAAAGATCGTCTTCAACGTCTTGTTAAAGAAAGGACCTCCTCTAACTGTCTTTCTAAACTATTTTCCTAGCCGTATAGAATTTGGTTTTGGTATAAACTTAAATATGTTATATCATCTTGTTCTCTTTACACTTCTTCAAACTTGCATTGAACTATTATTCATATTTGGTTGTTAAAATTGTGAAACAGTTGTCATATCAATATTGTTCTTCTTTGTTGTTAAAGGAACTTTTCACAAAATCAAACCAAAAACTTGTTCAAGTAATCCAAGGGGTCGTGAGCAATCATCTCATAAAGGTCGTGAGCAGTAGTCTCACAAAGACAAACAAAGCCAAAGCACAAAGAAAGAAAATATGACTTATTTGTGAAAGCAATTCAGAGAAAAGTCTATCTAACATCAAAAAGCAAGAGGCAAGACATGATTGATTGCACAAGAAGGTGAGATATAGCCTTATACAGAAAATCCAAATCCATATAAAGGATATACCAAGATTGTGCAAACAAAAGCAAGTACCCCACACCCAAAGGTGTTGACTATTGTTGAAAGGTTCTTATAACAAACGCTTGTTGAACACTTGTGTGTGTACTATCTTTTCACTTTAGTACAATTGAATTTGCATAAAGTTCAAAGTAAGTTAAAGGATTTTTTTTGAAAAAACCCTTAGCTTTCTTGACTCAGCCTGAACATCACTTGACTTATATCTTTCTTTGAACCTTAGATAGTCCAAGATTGCTGTTATTCAATTGTCAAAACTGTTTTCCTAGCCTTATAGAGTTTGGTTTTGTTACAAACTTAAATTTGTCATATCATCTTGTTGTCTTTACATTTCTTCAAACTTGCATTGAACTATTATTCATATTTAGTTGTTAAAATTGTGAAGTAGTTGTCATATCATTAGTTTTCTTCCGTGTTGTTAAAGGAACTTTTCACAAATGCAAACCAAAAACTTGTTCAAGTAATCGAAGTGGCTGTGAGAAGTAGATAGGCTTTGACACACTGATGATATTTCAGCCATATCTACTCAACTCCAACTCCGATTGACCTGATTCAAATTGAAGATTCAACATAAGAGATCAAGCTACAACTTTGGTGTTCAGTACATCTTCAGAAAATGACTTTATCAGGTTCAGATATTGCAAGGCAGATGAAGCTGCTGATCAGCTGCCTAATTGAAGGACCACCTGGAAGCAGCTAAAAATTCAACACGTCATATCCCCTTCCTCCTAACTCCAAACAAAATGATTCAAAACCCAAAATTGAAGTTCTTTTAATTATCTACAATATTGTTGAAGAAAAGATTGTGAAAATATGATTGGAAGGAACCTAACGTGGAACAGTTTGGCATGTGCTGAAGACACACAACTTGACCCACTTGCAAAATCAGCCTCAAAACTCAATCAATCAAGGAAAGAAACCCAAGATGCTTATAAGGAACATCAAAAGGAATAATATGGGAGATTTATAGCTGGTGCAATGAGGAGAAAATGCTCAAGACAACTTGCACAAGACTTACACATCGGATGGACATTTTTGTCGGCAAACTGAATTTCTTTCCTTTACATGTAACTTTGTTCAAACTTCAATTTTCCAGCCATTGATTTAATTGGCTATTAGTTAGGCTCATATATGATTTTTTATCTTAGATTTATCCTATAAATAGCCCAGGCTCCCTTGTAAAATATCAATCAATTCTTCATTTTATACAAACAGCCGAGAGCTTGTTGCTCAAGACATTGTCTTGCTTTCCTTTGAATCAAGGTTTTGATTCCCTTTAAGACTTGAACCATCTTAACTGTATGCTTCATATATTTGGGAGGGATATTATAGAAAAAGGGGTTTGAGTGATTTAAATAACGTGTATTAAAGAAATGCATGACATATTTTATGACATGACACGTTTTTGCATAAAACTTGCCTTATATAGTTTATACATAATGTTGTCGTACTAACGAGCCATGAAGCTTTAAAGCTTACATCAAATGGTAAGCATTTTTTGTGTTTCAACTATTTTCAGGTGCCATCATTAATGAACTAAACTAGTTCATCAAGTGAAGTACTTAGTTAATTAAACTAAGTAGTTCATTAAAGGAAGCTATATTTGGAAAAGGCACAAAGGCAACAAGTTGAAGAATGGAAAGTCTTCTTCTCCCTCATGCTACACGTTTTTAACATATATATATATATATATATATATATATATATATATATTCAGATTTTTATAAAAAGGCACATGCACATATATTCCAACGTACTACTGACACGTTATATATTTTACGAACATACGTTAACATCACACCACTATATTTAACTCATATTTATGAGTATATTCAGGTCTTATATCATATGATATAAGTCATGGTGATGACAAGTTTATTACGACATGCTAAAAGGTTCTAAACCAAAAATTGTCATATTGGGTGAATACCGAAACTTCGCCAACATGTCACGTACTTGCCATATATATATGGCCAGCTCCTACACTTCAAAATGGCCAAAAATTTCGTGGCTTACATGATATATACAGCCATAAAATCATTCCATGTTGGCACACACAAATCACCCTAAATTAAGGCCAAATTGTGAAGATTTCAAATTCAACATTTTTGTCACATGTTGGGCGCCACTTTAATCAGCCCTGAGTGCTCAATATTAAAGTTTAATTTATGTATATTATGTGTAACATAATATATATAACATGTGCAAAAAGTTAAAATTTAATCGGACAAAAATCGGGTAATCGACAAACGTCGAAAATTCGGTTTTCTACGAACACGACACATGGAACATTTTTGGCATGCATATGACATGTATCTACACTTTTTACATACTTCATACATTCTAAAGTGTTCTGAAAAAATCAATTAAGGGCTGATTGGAATATACCATATGTGTATAATTATATGTGCACTATTTTACAAAGTTTGCAAAAATAAAATTCAGCACATGTATATTCATCATCACACGCCTAGACAGCCATGTTGAAGCATATGTGGAGCTTTGTTGGCATCTTGATTGGCCAAGAATAAAGTATACAAGGTTGGTGACATAAAGGAAGGAACTACACAAGGTAACATTTCAAACTTGTCACATTTGTGATACATGCTGAAAATTCAGCAAGTGTAGTCTTAGAGCTGGCCGAAATTTACACTTAATGAGCCATATTTTACTATCTTCAATTATATGGATTGATTGAAAGATAATATGGCAATTTTTTAAACATATTATGGAAATAATCAAGTGATATTTTCAAATATCACACATGCTGAAAATTTCAACATGTGTGTAATGTACTTGGCCGAATTCATGGCCCTCTTGGTGACAAATTTTTATTCCAAAATTAGTAGTAATGTTATGTACTAAATGATGATTGATTTCTTCTTTATTTTCAAGGAATAAATCAAATGCAAGCTTGGCAACAATTTGAATTAAGTGTAAAAATCACATGCTGAAATTTCAGCATGCATGTGGCCGATTTTCATAAGGAAAAATGAAGTTATTTGTCTTGCTAATTATGTGGGATGATTATGTGACTTATGGAAACACTTTTATGGTTAATTGGCACATGTTTTTAAGGTTTATTTTCAGATTTATCTAGTCACCAAATGATGACAATTTCCATCCAATCAATGAGTGCCTAGTAAGCAAGAGCTTAATGATCATCTAATGAGGAGTTGCCAAGTAAGCAAAGAAATGTCACAATGATGCAATAAACTCTTCCAAGGACTTAGAAGATAATTTTCAAGAGGAGGAGAAGGCATCAAGGGGGCGGCCACTAGTGATAAAAGAAAAGAGGAGAGCAAACAAAATACAACACAAGTCTTACAAGCTTACAAGATCAAAACATTTTCATCTAGTCTCTCTTTCTACACTTCTTTCTTTCTTCTCTCTAAAAGCCTATTGTATTAATATGCATACATCTTGAATAGGCTTCTTACATACCACCATATACTCTTCATTATTGTAAAATATTGATCAAGGTGTGATCAATCTTGCACTTGCAAGGTGGTGGTGTTCGTGATCGTTGTATTCATTTACAAGGTTTGTAAAGGGTTGGAGTTGGTGTGTAACTCCATCAATCCTATGTGATAAGGTGTTATTTGTGTTTTGTGATTAGTGCTAACCGAGGAAGGTGTCCTCGAAGACTGGAGTAGGTTGTTTTAACCGAACCAGTATAAAAA
Organism: Eustoma russellianum; assembly: GCA_036186865.1. NCBI lineage: Eukaryota > Viridiplantae > Streptophyta > Magnoliopsida > Gentianales > Gentianaceae > Eustoma > Eustoma russellianum. The sequence goes on from AP025067.1 coordinate 19,320,793, forward strand.
TCCCTGTGTTCTTTACTTTCAGCACTTACTTTTAGTTTCCAGCACAGTGCGTCATTTTCATCACGTTCGTAAAAATAGCAAACAAATTTCAAAAATCACTAAACTTTCATGAAACATAGCCACACGTCTTAAGGTTATTTTGATGCAAGTTTCAACCCTTTTGGACAAGTATAAGTCATTCAAACGTCAAAAGTTCTGAGACTAGTGCAGTCTGATTTTCGGGCTTGCAAAGGTTGAGACTTTGAACGTATTTGACTATCTTCCCAAAATCATTTTTCAAAACGGTTTCAACCCAATTAAATAAAACTAATAAGGGGTTATTCATTAAATTTTTAGAGCATTAGGAGTAACGGTTAAATAGAAATTAATTTTTTAAATCAGACTACCACTTCTGGCAGATTTGCGCAATCTGACCATCAACGATTTTTAAAGGGGTTAGAGGTTGAATTTTAATCTGAAATTTTTAGGAGATACTCAGAACATCTGAGACTAAGATCTCTCCAAATTTCAGAATTTTTGAAGACCTGCAACCTAGTTTTCAAAATGTTTCAAAACAGGTCCTGAAAACAGAAACTGTTTTCAGAAGTTGGGTTTTTGGTTTAAAACAAATTTTAAAACCACATTTTCCGCACCCACTATTCAACCCTCCCGCCTTCTAGTTGTGCCTTGCAGATCCTACAAGTGGTATCAGAGAGCAGGAACACTCACAACTAAAGGATCCAACGATCTAAGTGAGATGGCAACCACAAGCTTCAAAACCGAACAAGAAGGTATGTCCAGTCAAAGGCCTCCTCTCTTTGACGGTGAGTCTTTCATTCAATGGAAGTTAAGAATGAAATTTTTCCTTATGGCAATTGATATTGATCTCTGGTCCATTATAGAAGATGGTCCATTTGTTCCGTCAAAATTATCCACTGTAGATGGAGTCACACTAGAGGTTGTTAAGCTTAAACAAGAGTATACTAGTGATGATAAAAAGAGATTGAGCATGAATGCTAGGGCCATGAAATTACTTCTAAATGGACTAAGTAAAAGTAAATCTAGTTATGTTTCAAATTGTTCTAGTGCTCAAGAAATGTGGAGAATACTTGAAATGAAACACGAAGGCACTAGTCAAGTAAAAGAGTCCAAAATCAACATGCTTATGTCCACACTCGAGTCATTTAAATTATTGCCAAATGAATCTATCGTTGATATGGATCTTTGCTTGACTAACATTTATAATTCTCTTGAGTCTCTTGGCAAAGCCTTCTCTATGCAGGAAAAGGTACAAAAAGCCTTATGAAGCCTTCCATCCGAGTGGGACCCTAAAGTAACGGCCATAGAAGAATGCAAAGAAACTAAATCAATTAAGATGGAGGAACTAATTGGATCACTTAAGGTATATGAGAACAAACTCACCATAACGAAATCAGAATCATCATCAAAACAAGGTAAGACTATTGCATTTAAATCAAATGTATATGTCTCTACTTCTTCCGATCACGTAGATGATAGTAATTCTGAATCAGACAACGATGACTTAATTTTATTGGCTAAAGGCTTAAGAAAATTCATGAGAAAGTCATTTAGAAACAAAACTAAAGCTACTTCGACTAAAAGAAATAAGAACAAGACAAATGACAAGGATGTTAAATGTTACAAATGCGGTAAACTTGGACATCTATCATATGACTGCCCTAATAAGGACAAGCAAACAAGCAAACACCCTGACAAGGATCAAACCAAGAATAGACTCACTCGTCTCAGAACCTAAGCAAAGGAAAAGAGCTCTCAAAGCCTCCACTTGGAGTGATACATCTGATTCCGAGACTGATAAAGAAGAGGAGACTGCACAAGTATGCTTTGTGTCCAAAGCATCAAACGAGGTATCTTCTGACTCTGATTCTGACTCTGAGCCTTCTTATAGTGATCTTTTTAGTCAGTATTTAGAATTGCACAAATTTACTAAGACTCTCACGAAAGAAAAGAAGCAATTAATTGAAGACAAGAAGTTGTTAGAATCTTCTAATGAGAATCTTGTCGCTCGATTAAACGATTCAAAAGAAGAGTCGTCATGCATCATTAATGCATTAAAGACAGAGATCTCATCATTGACTACGCATAATAATGAAATGAAATCCAAGATTTCAAATTTGAAATCAAGGAATACGGATTTAGAAAAGATGATGAAACAATTTGACACAGGATCTAACATGCTAGATCGCATTATTTTATCACAAAAACACGATAGTGATAAAACTGGATTAAGAAACATTGAGACAAATGAAGTATCCATTAAACCAACCAAGTTTGTCTTATCTAAGGAAGGTAGACACTCCAAAAGCGAATACGGCGTCTAAGATGACGCAAAGACCTCCTCTCCTCTCATCCCGTCATACTTCTTCCTCATATCATGCGAAATATAATTATGTGCCATATAGATATGAGAAGAAACAAGTGATGCATACACGACATTCATTTCATCCATCTAGATCATGCACTATGCACACCAACACGAGGACATATCAAAAATGGACTCAATATGACACATATAAAGGAGTTCTCGGCCAAATGCCCAAAGTCCACTCACCACATGTCTACTACATTGCATCTTCATCTACATTCTTGCCATTTGCTAGACCAAGAAGGATCACCCAAGTATGGGTACCGAAAGGTACTTTTACTAAGAGGTGAATAACTAACTCGTAAGGACCCAAAATTAAAAGGGTACCTAAATCACTTTTGTACATTGCAGGGAACCCACACATTAAAAGACACATCTATCAAGTGGTTCCTTGACAGTGGTTGCTCGAGGCACATGACGGGTGACCCGAGCTTGTTCACAAAGTTAAAGAAGGTCACAAAAGGCGGATCCGTGACCTTTGGAGACAACAATGAAGGCAAGATCATCGGAAAAGGTACAATTGGAAACCCAAGCACCCTTCAAATCTCCAACGTCTTTTTGGTAAGCAACTTATCCTATAACCTTCTTAGCATCTCACAATTTATTGATAATGGCTTTGATGTGTGTTTTACTCATCCCTATTGCAATATCATAAATAAAAATGGAGTAGTAGTGCTAAAAGGAAAACGGGAATGAAACATCTTTACGCTTTCTATGGATGATATGTTAGAATCTAAGGTTAAGTGTTTCATATCAAATGAACCTAACGTAAATTTGTGGCATAGACGTTTAGGACACATTGACATTTCTACAGTTGAAAAACTCCAACGAAAGAACCTAATACGAGGATTGCCTACACTTGATTTAGACAACTTTCAGTTGTGTGAATCTTGCATAAAAGGCAAACAAACACGCGAGTCACTTAAACATAAAAATGAAATAAGCACGACTAGAGTCTTAGAATTATTACAGATTGATTTGTTTGGTCCTAGTCGCACTACGAGTCTCGGTGGACGTCACTATGCTTGTGTGATAGTTGATGATTTTTCTCGTTATACTTGGACTTTGTTTCTTGCACATAAAGATGATAGTGCTATTGAGATCGCGAAACTAATAAAACAACTTGAAAATCAATATGGTGTCAATGTGAAAAGGATAAGAAGCGATAGAGGCGGTGAATTTAAAAACAAGGACATGATTTCATTTTACGAAGAAAAAAGAATTAAACACAAGTTTTTGCCACCTAGAACTCCACAATTAAATGGAGTAGTAAAAAGAAAGAATAGGACATTACAAGAAATTGCTAGAACCATGTTGTGTGAGAACAAATTGCCTAGATTTTTGTGGTCGGAAACCGTAAATTGTGCATGCTACATAGTTAATCGTTTGTCTATTAGAAAGAAAACAAATAAGACGCATTATGAGATACTAAATGATCACATGCCTAAAATTGAATACTTTTGTGTGTTTGGTTGCAAATGCTTTGTTTTAAATACAAAAGATAATTTAGATAAGTTTGAATCTAAATCAATTGAATGCATCTTCGTTGGATATTCTGTGAATTCAAAAGCATATAGATGTTATGATCCCCTCACTAGACAAATTTTAGAATCCATTCATGTGAAGTTTAATGAATTTGGTGAGATTGATAAAGATAAAGAGTATGATGATGATTTTGAATTAAAACCCGTATTGAATGATGATGATGGCACGCATGATATGCATGATACACTAGAAATGCATGATCACTTAGAAATTGCATGAGAACGTAGAAAATAATCAACCAAGATGGCAAAGAGATCACCCACGCGATCTCATTATAGGCGATATCACTCACGGTGTGCGACCACGTAGAAGAACAAATCCAGATGAAATAAATCAATTTCATGCCATGATTTCCGAAATTGAACCTAAAAATGTGCATGATGCTTTGAGTGATTCTTCTTGGATTGATGCTATGCATGATGAACTCAATAGATTTGTTAGAAATGACGTATGAGATTTAGTGCCACGACCACAAGATAAGACTATAATAGGCACAAAGTGGGTGTTTAGAAATAAATTGAATGAAGATGGAAAAGTTGTTAGAAACAAAGATAGACTTGTAGCACAAGGATATAATCAAGAATAAGGAATTGATTATGATGAAACATTTGCACCCGTAGCACGTTTAGAAGCCATACGACTTTTACTTGCTATTGCTTGCATGAAAGATTTTAAACTCTATCAAATGGACGTGAAAAGTGCATTCTTAAATGGATTTATACAAGAAGAGGTATACGTGAAACAACCACCCGGTTTTGAAAATTTGAAACATCCCGATCACGTGTACAAACTAAAGAAGGCACTATACAGTCTAAAGCTAGCACCTAGAGCATGGTATGATCGTTTTGCTACTTTCCTTTTAGAAAATGGTTTTAAAAGAGGCACTATAGATAGTATTTTATTTTTAAAACAAGATAAATCGGATTTACTCATTATTCAAATTTATGTTGATGACATCATTTTCGGCTCCACTTCTAATAAACTTGTTGAAGATTTTGAAATTTGCATGAAATCGGAATTTGAAATATCTATGGTTGGTGAATTAAATTACTTTCATGGCTTGCAAATTAAACAAACGAGTAAAGGTATACATATTAGCCAAGTTAAGTATATAAATGATATGATCAAAAAGTTCAATTTTGAGAATTTAAAACCATCACCCACCCCTATGAGTGTCACAACTAAATTAGATAAAGATGAACATGGTAAGGATTTTGATAATGCCTTATATAGATCTATGATTGGCTCTTTACTATATCTTACTGCTAGTAGGCCTGATATCATGTTCAGTGTATGTATGTGTGCACGTTTTCAAAGTCAACCTAAGGTGTCTCACTATAATGCTGTGAAAAGGATATTTCGATATATTAAGCACACAATTGCTATGGCTAAAACAACAACTTTCAGATTTTGGTATCACAACAAAACGTATTCAAATATATTGTGATAGTATGAGCGCCATCAACCTATCTAAGAACCCCGTGCTACATTCTAAGGCCGAGCATATAGAAGTATGCTATCACTTTCTTTGTGATCACGTAAATAATGGTGATATTGTCATAGATCACGTACGCACTGAGGCACAAGTAGCTGACATCTTCACTAAAGCATTAAATCAAGCCACGTATGAAAATCTTCGTTCTAAATTAGGCATGATTTTTTCTGATTTAATTTGATTGTCTTTCTATATTTACATGCATTTTTGATTGACTTTCCAAAATAAAGGGAGAGAGAATGCATGATTTAAGGGGGAGAGAGAGATTGATTGCACAAATCAAGAGGGAGAAAATTCGAAATTTGAATTTGTGCATGATTGAAGGGGGAGCGATAAAATTTAAATCATGAACGTAGGTTATTTTGTAAATCATCAAAAGGGGGAGATTGTAGAGAAAAAGGGGTTTGAGTGATTACAAAATGCATGAGTTAAATAACGTGTATTAAAGAAATGCATGACATATTTTATGACATGACACATTTTTTTGCGTAAAACTTGCCTTATATAGTTCATACATAATGTTATCGTACTAACGAGCCATGAAGCTTTAAAGCTTACATCAAATGGCAAGCATTTGTTGTGTTTGAACTATTTTCAGGTGCCATCATTAATGAACTAAACTAGTTCATTAAGTGAAGTACTTAGTTAAATAAACTAAGTAGTTCATTAAAGGAAGCTATATTTGGAAAAGGCATAAAGGCAACAAATTGAAGAATGGAAAGTCTTCTTCTCCCTCATGCTACACGTTTTTACCATATATATATATCAAGATTTTTTATAAAAAGGCACATGCACATATATTCCAACGTACTACCGACACGTTATATATTTTACGAACGGACGTTAACGTCACACCACTATATTTAACTCATATTTATGAGTATATTCAGGTCTTATATCATAGGATATAAGTCATGGTGATGACAAATTTATCACGACACGCTAAAAGGTTCTAAACCAAAAATTGTCGTATCGGGTGAATACCAAAACTTCGGCAACGTGTCACGTACTTGCCATATATATATGGCCAGCCCCTACACTTCAAAAATGGCCACAAATTTTGTGGCTTACAAGATATATACAGCCATAAAATCATTCCATGTTGGCACACACAAATCACCCTCAATTAAGGCCAAATTGTGGAGATTTCAAATTCAACATTTTTGTCACATGTTGGGCGCCACTTTAATCAGCCCTAAGTACTGAATATTAAAGTTTAATTTATGTATATTATGTGTAACATAATATATATAACATGTGCAAAAAGTTAGAATTTAATCGGAGAAAAATCGGGTAATCGACAAACGTTGAAAATTCGGTTTTCTACGAACACGACACATGGAACATTTTTGGCATGCATATGACATGTATCTACACTTTTTACATACTTCATACATTCTAAAGTGTTCTAGAAAAATCAATTAAGGGCTGATTGGAATAAACCATTTGTGTATAATTATATGTGCAATATTTTACAAAGTTTGCAAAAATAAAATTCAGCACATGTATATTCATCATCACACGCCTAGACAGCCATGTTGAAGCATATGTGGAGCTTTGTTGGCATCTTGATTGGCCAATAATAAAGTATACAAGGTTGGTGATATTAAGGAAGGAACTACACAAGGTAACATTTCAAACTTTGTCACATTTGTGACACATGATGAAAATTCAGCATGTGTAGTCTTAGAGATGGCCGAAATTTACAGTTAATGAGCACAATTTTACTATCTTAAATTATATGGATTGATTGAAAGATAGTATGGAAATGTTTTAAACATATTATGGAAATAATCAAGTGATATTTTAAAATATCACACATGCTGAAAATTTCAGCATGTGTGTAATGTACTTGGCCGAATTCATGGCACTCTTGGTGACAAATTTTTATTCCAAAATTAGTAGAAATGTTATGTACTAAATGATGATTGATTTCTTCTTTATTTACAAGGAATAAATCAAATGCAAACTTGGCAACAAGTTGAATTAAGTGTGAAAATCACATGCTGAAATTTCAGCATGCATGTGGCCGATTTTCATAAGTAAAAATGAAGTTATTTGTCTTGCTAATTATGTGGGATGATTATGTGACTTATGGCAACACTTTTATGGCTAATTGGCACATGTTTTTAAGGTTTATTTTCAGATTTATCTAGTCACCAAATGATGACAACTTCCATCCAATCAATGAGTAACAAGTAAGCAAGAGCTTAATGATAATCCAATGAGGAGTTGCCAAGTAAGCAAGGAAATGTCACAATGATGCAATAAACTCTTCCAAGGACTTAGAAGATAATTTTCAAGAGGAGGAGAAGGCATCAAGAGGGGGCCACTAGTGATAAAAGGAAAGAGGAGAGCAAACAAAATACAACACAAGTCTTACAAGCTTACAAGATCAAAACATTTTCATCTAGTCTCTCTTTCTACACTTCTTTCTTTCTTCTCTCTAAAAGCCTATTGTATTAATATTCATACATATTGAATAGGCTTCTTACATACCACCATATACTCTTCATTATTGTAAAATATTGATCAAGGTGTGATCAATCTTGCACTTGCAAGGTGGTGGTGTTCGTGATCGTTGTATTCATTTACAAGGTTTATAAAGGGTTGGAGTTGGTGTGTAACTCCATCAACCCTGTGTGGTAAGGTGTTATTTGTGTTTTGTGATTAGTGCTAACCGAGGAAGGTGTCCTCGACGACTGGAGTAGGTTGTTTTAACCGAACCAGTATGAAATTCGTGTTCTTTACTTTCAGCACTTACTTTAAGTTTCCAGCACAGTGCATCGTTTTCATCACGTTAGTAAAAATAGCAAAAAAATTTCAAAAATCCCTAAACTTTCAGGAAACATAGCCACACGTCTTAAGGTTCTTTTGACGCAAGTTTCAACCCTTTTGGACAAGTATAAGTCATTCAAACGTCAAAAGTTCTGAGACTAGTGTAGTCTGATTTTCAGGCATGTAAAGGTTGAGACTTTGAACGTATTTGACTATCTTTCCAAAAGCATTTTTTAAAACTGTTTCAACCCAATTAAAAAAATAATAAAGGGTTATTCATTAAATTTTCAGAGCATATGGAGTCACGGTTAAATAGGAATTAATTTTACAAATCAGACTACCGTTTCTGGTAGATTTGCGTAATCTGACCATCAACAATTTTTAAAGGGGTTAGAGGTTGAATTTTAATCTAAAATTTTTAGGAGATACTCAGAACATCTGAGACCAAGACCTCTCCAAATTTCAGAATTTTTAGAGACCTGCAACCTAGTTTTCAAAACGTTTCAAAACAGGTCCTGAAAACAGAAACTATTTTCAGAAGTTGGTTTTTGGTTAAAAACAATTTTAAAAACCACATTTTCCGCACCCACTATTCAACCCCCCTCCCTTCTAGTGGTGCCTTGCAGATCCTACAGATATCATTTAGGAGGGTTAATTATTGCCTAAATGATTTGAAATCACTTGTGAAGTGTGTTCAGTACCCAGCAGTTTAGCAAATTGATTGGAAGAAGAGCTTGGTGGACTTGGATCAGTTTTGCTTCATTTCCTCAACTGTTCTAAGCTGCCTTTGGAGTTAAAGGAAGGTCCTCCTTCGTGTACAATCATGCATCAAGTGGTATCAGAGCACGTGCGCTTGCATCAAGTGGTTATCTCCTATTGATTTGATTTCCATCCTTGTGCATGAACATTCAAGTCTAGATGGTAAACGAAACGTTGAAATGATAAAAAAATTGCATGGGAAAGTAAAAAGCCAACTTGAGAAAAAGAACAAAGCTTATGTAAGACGAGCAAATAAACATAGGAAACTCATTTCTTTTGAACCTGATGATTTAGTTTGGTTACATTTGCGAAAAAGAAAGGTTTCCTAATGAAAGAAAATCTAAATTGTTGCCTCGAGGAGATGGACCATTTAAAGTACTTCAACATATTGGTGATAATGCATATATTCTTGATCTTCCTGAATGGTATGGTTCGATTTCCTCTACTTTTAGTGTAGCTGACCTATCCCATTTTTCTGATAATCTCTTTGATTTGAGGACGAATCCTTTTGAGGAGGGGGATTGATGAGGATCAAGGATCCCATCATAAGGTCAACAGCCCAGTAACAAGAAGCAAGGCCAAACTACTTGGTTATGAAGTTGGTAGCTTCTTGTGTATGCATGTGTAATATGAACATAAGGTTCATTGGATTCACCTCATTCAGCACAAAAATTGAATCTTTTGGGCACCTTGCGTGTGTGTGTTGTATAACATAATTCTTGTTCCATTTACTTATGATCCTTGTTTTCGTGACTTTGTTATGTAGGAAGATGGTCCATGCGAAAGATCTAGTCAAAAGGAAACAAAAGGAATGTTGGTATCTTGGAAGACAAAGAGAATGCTTGTCCTAAGGGAATGTTTGTCCTAAGGAATATTTGTCCTAAGGAATGCTTGTCTTGGGGAATATTTGTCTCAAGGAATATTTGTCCTAATCCTTTTCCCATGCTTATACACTGCTTTTGGAGGTTGCTTGAAAGCCAAATCTTCAACATGATAAAGTCAAGTATATCATCAAATCAACCACCATGGAGCTGACCAATGGATGTATTCAAGCTGAAGATAAATTTGAGATCAATTTGAAGACAAAGCAATATCAATTCAGCCAACTTCTTCCAAGCATATCCCAACTTCAAGATTGAGTCAACCCCCTTCCAAGGGCTATCAAAATCTCGGCTGAAGAAGGAACTCTCTAAAGATCAACATGATCAACCCATTTGAAGACTAGATTATAGCTTATCTAATTATTAAACATCATCTTACATTATAGATTGTAATTATCTAGATTTTTTATAGGCTTTTAAGATGGAATTTGATCCATCTAGGACTCTTTTTAGATAGCAAAAAATCAACATAAATAAGGCCATAATGGCCGTGTATTAGGCAGCTTATTCTTAATCAATATGCTGTTTAGTTTTCTTCTCTTCATTGAGTGAGACTTGTTTTTTTGATTTTGTGCTAAAAATCATGGTTAATCATCTTCAAGCGTGAGCATTTTAAAGGTGTTTGCCATAGCTATGGGTATTGTCTAGGAAGACCTTATTGGTTTGCCTAACAAAAACTATTCAGTAGTTTTGGTACATTGATCAAATCAGCCAGTTTCTACTCAAAGGAAGCAAGAAGAAGGGTTCTTTGTGCCATTCCTGATTGTGAAAAAGAAGGTTGAAGGTGGAAGAGTGGTTTTTCCCACATGCTTGCATCAAATATTTCCTAAAGAGAGGAAATCAAAGTTAATGCCAAGAGGAGATGGACCGTTCAAAGTTCTCAAAAGACTTGGGGACAATGCACATGTTCTTGACATCCCCGAAGATAAGTATGGTTCTGTTTCTCGTACAATTAAAGTTGCTGATCTTACCCCTTTTAGTGTTGACTTAGATTCGAGGTCGAATCCTTTTTAAGTGAGGGGGAATGATGAGGCCAAGCCAAGCCAAGAGCAGTCCACACTTGATACTACACCAATACAAGCCAATGGCCCCATCACAAGAAGCACAGCAAGGAAACTAATGCATGAGGTGGGCACCTTTCTGTATAAACATGTGGAGGATGAACCAAGTGAAGAATATGTCCATCGGGTCCATTTAGTGCAAGCCTTGATATAGTTCATATACAAAAGTTTGTAATATATTAGTAGACTTCAGAGTGTTGTTTCCATTCCCTTCTAGTTAGCTTTCTTTTCTAAATGAAGTGTTGTTGCAGCGATCCATTCCGAATCCTAGTACTCGGAACAACTCACCGGCCGTATTTCACTAAGGAAAATACAAGGCGTCAAAATCGATACAAAATCATGTCAGCAACGCGACACAAAACAATGTTAGCAGAAGTCCAAATAAACCTCAAAATCATCATAAACAATAAATACTGTACAACGGTCTAGGTCAAACTAAATCAAGGTCTGAAATAAAACGAAATAAATAACTGAGTCTCCATAAAAATGTGTAGAGCTAAATCACAAATCCTCTAAACTTATTATCAGAATCTTCCTCAAAAGGGCCACGAGCAACTCAACTCTCTCAGTCCAAATTATCCTCTACGTAGACTAACTCATAATCCGGCTCATCTGAAAGAAAATGGTAAAGAGTGGTATGAGCGACACTTCGCCCAGAATGTAACCTAACTATACTTACCATGGGATCATATACGGAGAAGCAAGTGTGACAGAAATAAATAACAATACTGAAAATAACATGCTTCTCATTCGCAAATAAATTTACTGTTCTATCCCTAACAATCAAAATCCAAGACAACAAATAAATCCAACTAAAGCACATAACAAAGTCCGATCAGGGGTTAGTCCAAACCAAAACGTGATCCAATTTTCCAAAACAATGCAATGCCAATGTTGTACCCCGCTCAAAATTAGTACGGCAACTAGGGTTAGGATGAAGCAAGGCAAGAGAATGAGATCTCGAAAGGAAGATGTCATCGGCTTTATCTATGATTATTTAAGATTTAAGGGAATTAGCATACCCCCAAGCGCAAACCATGAAGCAAGAGGGCTGATTAGAAATTTACATATGAGTGTTAAGTTGTTGACCTAAGAATTGAGAACTAATAGAGAAGTATTTTTAGGCAACTTTAAATGAGAAGTCGGACTATATAACACGCCCATATACATATGGTATGGGCATACATCTGGAAATACATACATACCACAGGATGGACTATCATATAATAAGGCATTATGGTCCATAGGAAATGTGCGTAAGGGAAAAGCCTATATTGATATACAAACACGTGCATCTATATAGTACATAAAGAAAAAGAAATGGGAGCATGGGTAAGACTCAATCGAATTACATATCCACCAATATTTTCGGCTAAGGGGATTCTAAGGCTAAGGTTCCTTTTACAAACTCCAGAAGATGGGCCTAATTAAGCCCTTAATAAATTGAGAACTCTCTCTTCATCCATCCCCAATATGGCCGATGGGTATCATTTTAGGGTAAGACCAAAAGAACTTTGGCCATCAATTATATAAATCTTTAAGGTCTAGCAGATTTGACGTGGCAGAGAATAGGTGGCACTACACGCTTGCGTAAGCATTGGATATGTCTATATATATATATATAGATAGGTACGAACATGTGTACATGTATAGTATAAAATGAAAGCTACCATGTAACAAGCGACCCAATGGATTATAACACGATGAAAAGTCTACTGAAAGAATCGTATAGAGAAATACACGGCCTTTATGTTTCTCCTTAATATTTCATGAATTTCAGAGACCTAAGCCTACGTTTATCCCAAAGAGGGTCATCCATGTTTAGATTTTAAGGTGCGACAACAAGATCTAAGTTATGGACGGATTATGAATAATAGGCGTGTATACATATCGGTATACATATATATATATGTACGGATCTAGGCATATATATATATATGGTCATAGAATGATTTTTGGAGGAGTACGTTATATGTATTCATATACACACCTATACGGTTAAATATATACGTATATGAGGGTAAATGCAACCACTTAGCATTTCCGGGTATAGTATGTATTTATTATAAGGTTATGGCTTATTTAAAAAAGGGAAATATAGCTATATACATGGGTGTGTATGCGTATATATATATAGGAATATTTACGTATATATATAGTTAGATACTTATGGATAAGAATTATAAGAAATATAGGTAGAATATATGTACATGTATATATATATCGGACATATGTATAAAGGTGAAGCAAGATGAATGGTGTTTATGAAAAGTACCCTTAAATGATGGAGATATAAGATAGATAGATATATATACAAACATATACATACATGCGAAATGTATATACATGGAATGTATATGTGTGATCCGGCCATAAGGCCTTAAGGGGATAAACCATTACATTCAAGACTAGCGAAGGACCTTAAATGAGCATTATGGTTAGGATGCATGATGATTTACATTTAAAGAGGGTCTTTCCCTCTTCCCATGGGGAACCGCCGGCTGCCTCACTAAAGGAAGGGATTTAATTCCTTCCTTGATACAAGAGAAGTTCTCTTCTACACACTTAAGTAAAAGACACTCAAGAAGTCATTTCAAAGAAAAGGTGATCCTTCCTCTCCTCACCAAGAACCGGCGGGAATAAGGGCTAAGAGGAGTCCAAGTCTTCTTCAACATCAAGGTTATCTAGGTAAGACCCCCTTCACAATCCTTAGGAAGTTACAAGGTTTACATGGCATCACTCCATTGACCAAAACCGTGAACCCCATGGCTTAGGCGAAGGATTTCAAAACACTAAACCAAGATAGTGCCTTAGCAAGAGTGGATTGTTCTCCATCCATCCAAGGTGAAAATGGTAAGACCCTCCATTTCCTCCTCTAAGTTGTATTATATAATCTAAAGGATGGCTAACAAAGGCCCTAAGCCGTGTGTCATAGGAAAAGAAAGGAGGAAGTGCTTCTTGTGTCAACAAGCCCAAGCAAGATCCAAAGACTACAAAGGCAAGTACACTATACTCTTTGTGGCTTGAATGTGAGAGTGTGTGCATGAATGGCTAGTTAAGCTTAAGATCTAATCTTAGTTGTTATGTGCTAAGTTTGATGCTTAAACTTTCGGCCTAGGGCCATTTGGTGCGTAGGTGTGAGATTTTGTTTAAAAGATGTAATCTTTGTGGATTATATGCACCATTATGTGTTAATATAAGTTGAATATGCTAAAGAACTCTTCTTTTCCATGAAAAAGACACACCGTGGAGAGGGTGAAGGAGATAAGAGTGATTTTGCATGAAAATGTCAACTTAAGTGGTAAGGAGGGGACAAGGTTATGCTCTTGTTGTGTGTTATGCTTAACCCGTACTTGGATACATCATTTTTCTTGCATGCACCGAAAAAGGGGCTGTTGGTGAGAAGGGTGCGTGTGCACCCAAAATCGTTCATAGTGTTGTTTAGTAGGAATGTTGTATGATTAACCAAAGGATGATGTATGGGTGTGTACAAACTGCTTGGTAAGGGATTTTCATGTGAAGTTTGTAGCATGGTGATCCTGTAAATTTCCTATAAAAAGAGTAAGTTTGATGCTTATTTAAGTGTTTATGACAAAAATATAAGTTAAGGTCATTTAGGAAGGAAATATGACAACTAGGAAAATTTACTGGAACAGGACAGAAATTTGGGCTATTTTGTGAGACCTGAAAAGGGACCTTAAAAACTTTCAATTTAGTTGATTTTTGGTATGAGATTAGTTTTATGTGTATATTAGATGTGAGAGTTGGAATTTTGTTAAAAGGAGCTACGGTTTATTTTTAATAAATTTCCTAGTAAAGTTGGTCCTGCTGAGAACACTGTGCTGGACAGAATTTAGGTAGCTCGTTGAGCAGCCTAGAAACGGACCTTAGAAGTATACAAATTATCCAATTTTCGGTATGACTCTAACCCTACGAATGAAGAAAAGTTGAGAGTTTGAATTTCGACAAAATGGGTTACGGTTTATTTTTAATGAATTTTCTAGTAAAATGGGTCAGGCTGGAATTTGCTGGGCTGACAGAATTAGCGTGGCATGTTGCATGATCTGAAATTGGACCTTAGAAAAATGCAATTGGGCCAAATTTTGGTAAGATGCAGTCCAATGATTTTATTAAGCTGGAGAGTTGGAACTATCGAAAAAGGACTTAAGGATTGGTCACAGTAAATTTTATAGTGAAATTGTACATTCCAGAATTCAGTTTGTACCGCTTTAGGAAAAGAATAAATGATTCCCTTATCGATATCGTAATTCCGTAAAACTTTCATGGCAATCACTTACGACATATATGAAGGAGTACATGCGAACCACTTAGTTTAAAATGATTATTTTAAAAGGAAATCACTAAGGAGAAATTGACGCCACTGAGCTGGAAATTTTCTAGCATAGCGACGAGACGTACCTATATGTATATGTAACGCGTTATGCCATGGTTTGCATACTACATGTCATGCATTGAATCATCGTCACTTACATGATTTACGGCATCGATTTTATGTGAAAGAAAGATGAAAAGTGTTTTCAAAAAGATGATTTTTGTTTTTTTAAAAGAACGCTTCCCCACCTGTACCGTGTGTGAGTATGAGCTTGGCCAGTAAGAACCTGCCCAGATCCGGGTTAATTGATCTGATGGTATGACCGTTCAGGCCCGGAGAAGAATAGACTTGATAATGACCGTTCAGGCCCAGAGAAGAATAGACCCGATAAGATGATGACATTACCGTTCTGAATCCGGGAATAATAGATTTGAAGGGGAGACGTTACCGCCTCAGATCTGGGAAGATAGATCTGAACACTCTGTTGATTTCTGACGATGATGATTTGAAAGAAAAGCATGAAAAGTCATATTGTCATTTTTATCATGATGCATCACACGTACATATGCATGCATGTCACGTTTACGGAGTCATTGTGTAGTGACACATGATACTTAGAATAAGTTGTGATGACCTTGTAGATCCTAAGTATGACTGCCTTAAGTGATGATTCTTGTTATATTATGAATTGTGCGAGTTACAGTCTTTTATTGTTATATTCTGTATTAAGTAACGATTTTATTTAAGTTATGATCTTGATGCATTAAGTGATGATCCCTATCGAGTATTGGATGGAGGACAGGTATGCTTTTAAACCGAATTTTTGGGGTTCGGTTCTTGTACGCACTTTCTATTTAATCTTCAATTATTATAGTATACTTGCTGGTGACTTTGTTACTCACCCCCTATTTTTCCTCCCAGAGGCTGCAGGGGATAAAGTAGAGTGGATTGAGGATGAGCCTAGGGTCCCCTACCCATGATCGCAGCGAGGAGTGGACGAGTTTAGGAGACATGACTGGCCAGCTATGACTGATGACTGATGACGTACTTGAAATGAAAAACATTTATTTTGTGACTTTCGTTACTTTTGATTTGGGATGTAAACTATGAATGATCGTGTGGATGTTTTTAATTTGTAGTTTTAAATTCTGCCACGGTTTCGCATACTTATTTGCGTGTAAGCGCGAAAATCCATGCATTATACCATGGATCATGACACGTATGGGACGACGCCTAGGTACTCTCCTTAGTGAAGTACGGCGGGTGCACCGACTTTGGCTAGGCAGGGGTGCGGGGCGCCACAGGTGGTATCAGAGCGAAGGCTCCAGATCCGGGCAGAATATAGAATTAAGTTATGATTGTAGTCAACTAAGTTTGATCTTAGATCTAAGTCCTGATCTTAGATGAGAGTTGACCTTAGACTAAGATGACCTCGGCTAGAAAAGTTAGGGTTTCGGTTGATGACAAAACCCTTGGTTACGGCCTTTTACTTCGGACCGTATCATATCTGTTTACATATCACCGAGAACTTTCGTATTCAAACTTGGATTCAATTCGAATTGGAATCTATCCTCTTTTATCCTCCAAGATGGCGTGTTCATGGCTGGAAAAATAGGCTAAAATCTTCTTGAAATTTAAGTCTCCAATCGGTTGAAACTTGAATTCAAATCATGGTTGAATTTAAATTCAAGTTTAGCTTTGAATTTAAATTCAATTTGATCATCATCCTTTTACTTCAAAAATGGCCGGCCCCTTTTGATCTTTGGAGATGATTTTAAGTTCAATTTTGAAAAGAGGATTCCATCTTGGACATACTTGAATTTGTCTTTGTGGAGGCAAACATTCTCCTCAAGACAACATTCCTTTTGTCTCCCTTTTTGTAACGCACGGCTACCTTTGCTCTTTTGGGGCCTCCATTTCATTTGGATCTTCCATGTACCTAATTTACCTACAAAGCAAACACATAAAACAAAGATCACAAGAAAACAAGACAAAATTCAAAGTAAGGAACACACGCACACTCATAATGCTCAAAGGGTGGGTTCAATGAAATGAACCCATGGAACCTTAGGTTCATCTTGAACATGCTTATACAAGAAGGTTCCAACTTGATGATAAAGTTCTCTTGCCCTCCTTCTTGTCATAGGACCCTTGACCTCTTGATGGGATCCTTGATCCTCATCGGACCCTTGATCCTCATCAATCGCCCCCTCCTCAAAAGGATTCGTCCTCGAATCAAAAAGGTCACCAGTGAAAGGGGTGAGGTCAGCAATATTAAAAGTAGGTGAAATAGAACCATACCTTTCAGGAAGATCAAGGATGTATGCATTGTCACCTATGCGTTTCAAAACTTTGAAAGGTACATCTCCTCTAGGTAATAGTTTTGACTTTCGCTCATTGGGAAATCTTTCTTTGCGCAAATGTAACCACACTGAATCACCAGGTTTAAACACAACTCTTTTTTGATGTTTGTTAGCTCGTTTTCATAAGCTTTGTTTTTAGTTTCAAGTTGAGTTTTAACGTGTTCATGGAGTTTTTTTTATCTTTTCTGCTTTTTGTTTACCATCAAGACTTGAACGTTCATGCACGGGAATAGGGATCAAATCAAGGGGTGACAAAGGGTTAAAACCATACACGATTTCAAATAGACTATGCAAGGTACCGTGATGGACACTCCTATTGTATGCGAATTCGATATATGGTAAACAATCTTCCCAATGTTTAATATGTTTTTGCAAAATTGCACGCAAAAGTTGAGAAAGAGTACGATCGACTTCAGTTTGTCCATCGATTTGTGGGTGTGCAGTGGTTGAAAACAACAATTGTGTACCAAGTTTAGCCCATAAAACACGCCAAAAATGACTCAAAAATTTCGTATCTCTATCACTTACAATTGTACGTGGCATGCCATGCAATCTCACGATTTCTTTGAAGAACAAATCAGCAACATGTGTGGCGTCATCAACTTTCCTACATGCAATGAAATGTGCCATCTTTGAAAATCGATCAACCACAACATAAATACTATCACGCCCTCCTCGAGACCTAGGAAGTCCTAAAACAAAGTCCATGGAAATGTCAATCCAAGGGGAATCAGGAACAGGTAAAGGGGTGTAAAGGCCATGTGGTTGGGACTTGGATTTGGCTTGTTTGCAAGTGATGCAACTACCATACAACCTCTCGACGTCTACTCTCATGTGGGGCTAATAGAAATGTTCCTTAAGAGTTTCAAGGGTTTTGAACACTCTGAAAGGACCCATTAAACCTCCCCATGGGCTTCTCTAGTCAATGCTTCTCGTAGGGATGTTTGGGGAACACACAACTTATTTTCTTTGAAAAGATAACCCTCGGGTATGTAGAATTTCCCAAATGGTGCCTCTTTACATGCCTCAAAAATGGTGCCAATGTCATGGTCATTTAGGTACAATTCCTTAAGTGATTCGAATCCTAGGAAATGTGAGGATAATGTAGTAACTAATGTGTATCTCCTAGAGAGGGCATCAGCAACTATATTGTCCTTTCCTTGTTTGTAATTAATCACGTAAGGGAATTGTTCTATGTACTCTACCCATTTGGCATGTCTCTTGTTCAACTTTCCTTGCCCTTTAAGATACTTAAGGCTTTCGTGGTCAGTGTGGATCACAAACTCTTTAGGTTGAAGATAGTGTTGCCAAGTTTGTAGGGATCTCACGAGGGCATAAAGTTCCTTATCATAGGTAGAGTAATTCAATGCAGCGCCTTTCAACTTCTCACTAAAGTAGGCTATGGGTTTCTTACCTTGGGTCAAAACTGCGCCTATACCCACTTTACTTGCATCACACTCAATTTTAAAGGTCTCGTCAAAATTTGGCAACCTAAGTATGGGTGCACTGGTTAGCCTATGTTTAAGTTCATCAAATGCCTGTTGTTGTGGCTCTTCCAACATAAAAGGCACATCTTTTTTCACAATTTCATTTAGGGGTGTAGCTATGGAAGAAAAGTCTTTGCCAGAGCGTCTATAAAAACTTGCAAGTCCATGGAAACTGCGAACTTCCCCTACATTCTTAGGTATAGGCCACTCTACAATTGACCTAACCTTTTCCTCATCCATCTCTACTCTCTCAGTCGAAATGACAAATCCTAGGAAGACTACTTATTCCAAACAAAAAGAGTACTTCTTAAAGTTGGCGTAAAGTTGTTCTTGCTTAAGTTTGTCGAAAACGGCCCTGATGTGGTCAAGGTGATCTTCTATGGTTTGGGAATAGATTAGGATATCATCAAAATAAACAACAACAAATCGTCCTATGAACGCTCGTAGGACTTGATTCATTAGCCTTATAAATGTTCTAAGGGCGCTGGTGAGTCCGAAGGGCATCACAAACCACTCATAGAGCCCAAACTTGGTTTTGAATGCAGTCATCCATTCGTCCCCTTCTCTAATGCGTACCTGGAAGTACCCCTGCTTAAGGTCGATTTTGGTGAAGAATTTAGATCCGTGCAACATATCCAACATATCATCTAGCCTAGGTATAGGGTACCTATACTTGACGGTGATTTTGTTTATGGCACGGCAATCAGTATACATTCTCCAAGTTCCATCCTCTTTGGGTACTAAAATGACAGGGACGGCTGATGGGCTTAGGCTCTCTCGGACTTAGCCACTCGTTAGGAGCTCCTCTATTTGCCTTTGGATTTCCTTGGTTTCTTCGGGATTGGCTCGATAGGCTGGGCGATTTGGTAGCACGGCTCCTGGGACAAAATCGATTTGGTTTTCTATTCCTCTAATGGGTAGTAATCCGGATGGTGGCTCAGAGGGAAATAGAACTGCGTACTCTTGGATAAGGGACGCAGCGGAGGTAGTTAGGTTTGGTGGGGTTCTTCTAGGGAAAGGTGACACGCCTTAGGAATGAGAATGAGGAAGGTTTGGTTTCTATAAAGGGCTCGTGTGACCTCTCTTTTCTTTGCAAAATACCCACCCTTCTTTTTGGACTCGGTGACTCCTATGGGTACTACCTCTTTTCCCTTGCTCTATTGTTTTTTGTTCTCACTTTTCATACATTCCACGAATTTTCTCTCAGCTCTTTTTTCTTAAGATCGGCTCTAGACTTAGACATGCGTTGGTGATCCTCGTGGACTTTGTGTGGTGGAAGTGCATGCAGTTTGTAAAGTTTGCCATTCAACTTGAAAGAATATCGATTCAAATATCCGTCATATGTCACATGTCGATCAAATTGCCATGGCCTACCAAGTAAGATATGACTAGCATGCGTTAGTGCAACATCACATAAGGCATCATCTTTGTAACTACCAATGCAAAGAGAAATCAAAACTTGCTTACTTACGCTAACTTCACCATAATCAGTTAACCATGCAAGTCTGTAAGGATGCGGATGATTAGTCATAGGCAAATTCAGTTTTCTTACCAATTCGATGCTAGCCACATTCGCACAAGAACCGGAATCAATGATCATGGTGCACACTTTGCCATTAATCATGCAATGAATATGGAAAATGTTTTCTCGATGTTGTTCGTGATCATCTAATTTCGGTTATGCATTTAAAGCTCTACGTACACCTCTACGTACAACAAGAAACTCCTTAGTGTCAAAATCATCTAATGCGCCTAGATCCTCTTCAGGTTCAATTTCATTATCATGCTCAGATTCGTTTTCATGCTCGAACTCAGACACATATTCATTTGTTTCCTCAATTAACATGATTTTTTTGCATTAGGACACTCTTTTCCTATGTGACCACATCCTTGACATTTATAGCATTTAATGTCCCTAAACCTATTTGAGAGATCAGAAGAATTTCCGGTAGGAGCCTTTTGTTGGCCGCGGTCATCTCGCCTTTGTGTGGACTGCACACGATTATCCAGCCTTTGTGACGCACCTTGGTCACGTGTTTGGCATCCTGTTGGCCGTGACCTTCCCGTTCCTGAAGGATTGTTGGAAAACCTTGATGAAGACTGATTAGTACGATAAGTGGAATTGAAATTGGAGGAACTACGTACCTTTAGTTGGTGCTCAATCTTTTCAGCCATATGGACCATGGTTGTGAGGTCGAGATAAGGTTGAAGGTCAACCCTTTGCACAATCTCCTTGTTTAAACCATGTAAGAAACGAGCCTTGGTGGCTTCTTTGGGTTCCTGTAAGTTAGACCTTTCCAACAAAATGTAACTCTTTGTAATACTCGTCTACACTTTTGGATCCTTATCGTAAGTTTTGCAAACTTGTGAAAATAGAACTCTCATAATTGTTTGGGATAAAGCGTTGTCTCATTTCAAACTTCATTTCTTCCCAAGTGGCAATTGGCGGTTGCCTTGTCTTAGTTTTATTTCGACACAAATTTGTCCACCAATTTAGTGCATAACCAGAAAACTCAATACAAGCATACCTCACTTTTTGTAATTCACTATAATTGGTACAAGAAAAGATTAGATCCACTTTTTTTCCCATTCCAAATATTCTTCCGCATTACTTTTACTATAAAACGTTGGAATATTTATTTTTGTTTTGAGAAAATCGTCATCTTGCAGGAAAAGGGGATTTTGGCATCTTTGGTAACCACGGGGAGGGTGGTCATCAAAGTCATAATCATCATGCTCTAATGGAATATAATCATCATTGTACCTTCTTGGAGCGTACCTTCTTGGTTGCGTTGGAGGAAAACACCTTCTTGGCTCGATGGGTGGTGGTCTAAGGTTGTCATCCTCAACTTCTTCTGGAGGGTGACGTCTAGGTTGTGGTAGGGGAACGGCCCTTCTTGTTCCTTGGCCGTCATTCGTCTTGTAGCTCCGTTCAACATCCTCCAATCGATGTTTGACTACCTCATTATCGTGCATCAGTTTCTTGAGCATCTCCAGCATTTGTTGTTGCGTGTTGTCCAAAGTCTTGGCTTCCTTTGATTTGCTAGAACCGGAATGAGTGCTGCTCTCTATGTTTGACCGAAAGAACTTTAACGAAAACAAAAAGGAAAAGAAAGAAGCAAACTAACAGAAAGACAAACAAACGTTAAGTGATTAGTAAAACAAACTATGAACACTCCTCTTTCTCTTCTTTCCATCCTCTTACCACTTTGCTTCTTGGATAACCTGAAGTTAAGAAGGCTCAAAGTGATCAATTAAGAAAATGTTTTGCCAATGCTTCTCCAAATCATAACGATCTCGACTTGTTTCTCCCTTTTGCTTTCAAGTTGCACCAAATAGTATCAAAATAGAATCAAGTGAAATAGACACAAACTTGAACTTCCTACTAAGATTTAAAGAAAATAAGCAACCAAAATTGATGTATAAGGCTGAACCAAAGATGAACTAAGGGTTGCCGTGGGCAATCTTTAGTTAATTTTGATTATATGCACTTGCTATCCACAAAATGGTTCAATTCATGCAATAATAGAGCAACCAAGTGTGTGATTGGTTCAAAATGAGCAGGATAAGAAGAATGATATGTGGGAGGATGGTTGTGTGTATCAAAAACGAAATATGGTATCCAAGGTTTTCAAATTGCACCAAAAAAATGTTCAAGTAATGCACAAACGTTTTGCCCTTTTTGTTTTCTCTTGTTCTTTTGTTTTTCTTTCCTTCCTTGCTATTTCAACGTAAGCAAGGATCAGATTCCCCTTTTTTTGACTAGGGGTAGAATTGGAATTTCATGCGTTTTGCACTCAAAACTTTCGTTTTTTGGCAGAATAGTGCAATGACTTTAAATTGCATTTTGTAACCTTGAATTGCAGCAAAATAACCTTGGAAAGTGAAGGAAATTGTTGTTGGAAAGAATTAGGGTTAGGGTTAGGGTTTTCAATTTGGGATTTTTGGACGGTTTTGGGTATTTGTGGGATGGGGTTTTTTGGTAGCTGAATGGACAGTGTAAATGGACTGTTTGGATTGGTAATTGATGATTTGTGTGGTCAATTTGGATAAGGGATGGGTGTAGGGCATAATTGAACAAAATTCAAATTCTAGGGTTAGGGTTTTTTTTGAATGGGTTGGGAACTTTTGATTCTGATTTTTTTTGGCAAAATTGGGTTGGGACTTTTAGTTAAGAGTGTAAATAAGGAAGTTTGGAATCTGGTTGGTGTGTTTTAGGTTCGGGTTTGGGTGGGGGTTGTTTGGGATCTGGTTGGTGTGTTTTAGGGTCGGGTTTGGGTGGGGGTTGTTTGGGCCGTGGGTTTTGGGAATGATTTTAGGGTTTTGTTGATGTTGGAAATGGCTTGTGAGGATAAACACACATATGACTAACTTGATTTAAAGCATGAAATCAATCACAATGTGAATCACAAGATGCATACAATCATCACCAACTAAAAGATTCGTTAGCATCAAGATGATTTGAAACCGAGGTAGCTTTATAGGCTGATGGTTGTAATGTCTAAAAGAAAGCTGAATGGATGCCTAAAATGCAGCAAACCCTAATTTGTTCAAGTTTGAATGACTCAAATCAGATGTGACGCCAAAAGGAAATAAAAGAGATGACACTTGAATGATGAAAAGCAAAATGCAAAGACTCAAAGCAATGGTTTGGACCTTTTTTTGTATGAAATGCAAATGACGTGTAGAATTAGGGGTAGAAGAAGGACACAACTGAACTTGAAATGAATAGACTCTAACGAAAAAAAAGGATAGAATATGGTGGAATAGAGTAACCTGGCTCTGATACCAATTTGATGCATGTAAAAGGTGGGCTCCAAAAATTCCACCTTCCAAACGTCCTTCACAAAGGGTTAGGCACAAGTAAGAAGACTTCCCCTTGGTTCCTTAGTGAAATAAACGTGTGGTGCAAACGAGCAAGACACACACTCCAAGATGGTCGTTAATCAGGCAAACCAATATAGCTCTCCTGGACGGCACCTTTAAGCAATGGCAACACCTTCAAAATGCTCAACTTTGAAGGATCTTAACTTAGGTTTTTAATGCAAAACCACGAAAACAAAGTCTCACAAGAAGTGAAGAAAATATCAAGAATTGTTATTCATCAAAAGTTGCTTTACAAATCGGCCAAAGGAGCCTATTTATAGATGCCTAAGACACTTAAAATAACCAGATATTATCTAAAAGAAATAACTAGAAAAACATTTGAATTGAACTTGAATTTGCTAATTGTTTGAATTCAAAAATAACTAGAAAATCCTAGCTAAAAATCGGTTGAAATCTTCCTTTGTTCAGCTGTGTATTTGGTCAGCAAATGAGGCCTTGGGGAGCTGATTTGATGAGTAGGATGGGGCTGAACTTGAATTCAAAAAGTTGGGTGAATTTGAATTCAAGTTGAGTTTGAATTTGAGTTCACTTTAAATTTGGTTCTTGCATATCCTTTCCTTCCAACAGTGTATGATGTTGTTGTGGTCTTGGAAAACCTGATTTGATGATGATAAAATGCTTGGAATTGAATTCAAATGATGGTTGAAGTTTGAATTCAAATTAAGTTTGAATTTGAATTCAAACTTGGATTCAATTCGAATTGGAATCTATCCTCTTTTATCCTCCAAGATGGCGTGTTCATGGCTGGAAAAATAGGCTAAAATCTTCTTGAAATTTAAGTCTCCAAACAGTTGAAACTTGAATTCAAATCATGGTTGAATTTAAATTCAAGTTTAGCTTTGAATTTAAATTCAATTTGATCATCATCCTTTTACTTCAAAAATGGCCGGCCCCTTTTGATCTTTGGAGATGATTTTAAGTTCAATTTTGAAAAGAGGATTCCATCTTGGACATACTTGAATTTGTCTTTGTGGAGACAAACATTCTCCTCAAGACAACATTCCTTTTGTCTCCCTTTTTGTAACACACGGCTACCTTTGCTCTTTTGGGGCCTCCATTTCATTTGGATCTTCCATGTACCTAATTTACCTACAAAGCAAACACATAAAACAAAGATCACAAGAAAACAAGACAAAATTCAAAGTAAGGAACACACGCACACTCATAATGCTCAAAGGGTGGGTTCAATGAAATGAACCCATGGAACCTTAAGTTCATCTTGAACATGCGTATACAAGAAGGTTCCAACTTGATGACAAAGTTCTCTTTCCCTCCTTCTTGTCATAGGGCCCTTGACCTCTTGATGGGATCCTTGATCCTCAACATGGACAAACTTGTGTAGAAATAGGACTAAGACAAGACAACCTCCAATTGTCACTTGGGAAGAAATGAAATTTTAAATAAGACAACGATTCATCCCAAACAATTTTGAGAGTTCTATTTTCACAAGCTTGCAAAACTTAAGACAAGGTTCCAAAAGTGTAGACGAATTTTACAAAGAGCTAGAAATCTTGTTGGAAAGGTCTAACTTGCAGGAACCTGACGTAGCAAACAAGGCTCGCTTCTTGCATGGTCTAAACAGGGAGATTGCGCAAAGGATTGAACTTCAACCTTACCTCGACCTAACGACCATGGTTCACATGGATGAGAAGATTGAGCACCAACTAAAGGTATGTAGTTCCTCCAATTTCAATTCCACTTATCTTACTAATCAAAGTTCTTCAAGATTTACAGCCCAAAGGATTGACAATCGTGTGAAAGGCACACAAAAACAAGACGAGCGAGGCAAGCACAAAGCCTCCACAGGGAATCCCTCTGAGCTCTCGAATAGGTTTAGGGACATTAAATGTCATAAATGTCAAGGTCGTTGTCACATAGGAAAAGAGTGTCCTAATGCTAAAAGAGCCATGTTAATTGAGGAAACTAATGAATATGTGACTGAGTCCTAGCATGAAAATGAATCTGAGCATGATAATGAAATTGAAACTGAAGAGGATCTAGACGCACTAGATAAATATGACACTAAGGAATTTCTTGTTGTGCGTAGAGCTTTGAATGCATATTCGAAATTAGATGATCATGAACAACATAGAAAAAACATTTTCCATATCCACTGCATGATAAATGGTAAAGTGTGCACTATGATCATTTATTCTAGTTCTTGTGCGAGTGTGGGTAGCATTGAATTGGTAAGAAAATTGAATTTGCCTATGACTAATCACCCGCATCCCTACAAACATGCATGGCTAAATGATTGTGGTGAAGTTAGTGTCAGTAAGCAAGTTTTGATTTCTCTTAGCATTGGTAGTTACAAAGATGATATTTTATGTGATTTTGCACCAATGTATGCTAGTCATACCTTACTTGGTAGACCATAATAATTTGATAGACATGTAACATGTGTTATTCTTTCAAATTGAATGGTAAACTGTACAAGTTGCATGCACTCCCACCCCATAAGGTCCACAAAGATCACCAACGTATGTCTAAGTCTAGGATCGACCCCAAGGAGAGGGAAGCTGAGTGGAAATTTATGGAATGCCAGAAAAGTGAGAATAAGAAACAAGAAAATAATGGAAAGGAAGTAGTGCCCGTAGGTGTCAATGGTTCCAAAAAGAAGTATGGGTATTTTGCAAAGAAAAGAGAGGTCACACAAGAGCTTTATAACAACCAAACCGTCCTCATCATCTTTCCTAAAGCGTGTTATCTTTCATTAGACGAGCTCCCACCTAATCTACCTACATCTGTTGCATCCCTTATACAGGAGTACGATGTTCTATTTCCCACCAAACCACCATCCGGATTACCACCTATCAGAGGAACAGAACACCAGTGATAAACTTTGTCCCAGGAGCTGTCCTACCCAACAGACCAGCCACCGAGCCAACCCTGAAGAAACCAAGGAAATCCAAAGGCAAGTAGAGGAACTCCTAGCGAGTGGACGAATCCGAGAGAGCATAAGTCTGTCAACCGTCCCTGTCATCTTAGTACCCAAGAAGGATGGAACCTGGAGAATGTGTATCGATTGATGTGCCCTAAACAAAGTTACCATCAAGTAAAGGTACCCCATACCTAGGCTGGATGATATGTTGGATATGTTGCATGGATCTAGATACTTCACCAAGATTGACGCTAAGCAAGGGTACTTTCAAGTACAGATAAGAGAAGGGGATGAATGAAAGACAGCATTCAGAACCAAGTTTGGGCTCTATGAGTGGTTAGTGATGCCCTTCGGGCTCACCAACACCCCTAGCACCTTTATAAGGTTAATGAATGAAGTCTTACGGGCCTTCATAGGACGATTTGTTGTGGTTTACTTTGACAATATCATAATCTATTCCCGAACCATAGAAGACCACCTTGACCATATTAGGGCCGTTTTTGAGAAGCTTAATCAAGAACAACTTTACGCCAACTTCAAGAAGTGCTCTTTTGGTTTGGAACGAGTAGTCTTCCTAGGCTTTGTCATTTCGGCTGAGGGAGTAGAGATGGATGAAGAGACGGTTAGGTCAACTGTGGAGTGGCCTACACCTAAGACTGTAGGGGAAGTTCGAAGTTTCCACAGACTGGCAAGTGTTTATAGGCGATTTGTCAAAGATTTTTCATCCATAGCTGCACCCCTAAATGAGATTGTGAAAAAAGATGTGCCTTTTTGGTGGGAGGAGCGACAACAACAGGCATTTGATGAACTTAAAAAGAGGCTAACCACTGCACCCATACTTAGGTTATCAAACTTTGATGAGACTTTTGAAATTGAGTGTGATGCAAGTGGAGTGGGTATTGGAGCGGTATTGACCCAAGAAAAGAAACCCATAGCCTACTTTGGCGAGAACTTGAAAAGTGTTGTACTTAATTACTCTACCTATGACAAGGAACTTTATGCCCTCGTGAGATCCCTACAAACCTGGCAACACTTACTTCAACCTAGAGAGTTTGTGATCCACACTGACCATGAAAGCCTCAAGTACCTTAAAGGGCAAGGAAAGTTGAACAAGGGACATGCTAAATGGGTAGAGTTTATTGAGCAATTTCCTTACGTGATTAAGTACAAACAAGGAAAGGACAATATAGCTGCTGATGCCCTCTCTAGGAGATACACGTTAGTGACTACTTTATCCTCTCGATTCTTAGGATTCAAATTACTTAAGGACTTGCACCCCAACGACCATGATTTTGGCACAATCTTTGAGGCATGTAAAGAGGCACCCTTCGGAAAGTTCTACATGCATAAGGGCTACCTTTTCAAAGAGCATAAATTGTGTGTTCCCCAATCATCCCTACGAGAAGCATCGACTAGAGAAGCCCATGGAGGAGGATTAATGGGCCATTTTGGAGTGCTCAAAACCCTTGAAACCCTTAAGGAAAATTTCTATTGGCCACACATGCGCGTAGATGTCGAGAGGTTATGTGGTAGTTACATCACTTGCTAACAAGCCAAATCCAAATCCCAATCATATGGCCTTTACACACCCTTACCCGTCCCTGATTCCCCTTGGATTGACATTTAAATGGACTTTGTTTTAGGACGGTCACGAGGAGGGCAAGATAGCATTTATGTTGTGGTAGATCGATTTTCAAAAATGGCACACTTCATTGCATGTCGAAAAGTAGATGATGCCACACATGTTGTTGTCTTGTTTTTTAGAGAAATTGTAAGATTACATGGCTTGCCACGTACCATTGTAAGTGATAGAGATACTAAATTTCTAAGACATTTTGGGCGTGTTTTGTGGGCTAAACTTGGTACTCAATCGTTGTTTTCTACCATAGCTCACACACAAATGGATGGACAAACTGAAGTTGTTAACCGTACTCTAACTCAACTTTTGCGTGCCATTTTGCAAAAACATCTTAAACACTGAGAAGATTGTTTACCATATATTGAATTTGCATACAATAGGAGTGTCATCACGGTACATTGCATAGTCCATTTGAAATCGTGTATGGATTTAAGCCCTTGTCTCCTCTTGATTTGATTCCCATTCCGGTACATGAACGTTCAAGTCTTGATGATAAACAAAAAGCAGAAAAGATAAAGAAACTGCATGAAAATGTTAAAGCACAACTTGAGAAGAAAAACAAGGAGTATGAAAAATGAGCCAACAAACTTAGAAAACAAGTTGTGTTTGACCCAGGTGATTTGGTTTGGTTACATTTACGAAAAGAAAGGTTTCTCAATGAACGAAACTCAAAATTGTTACCTAGAGGAGATGGACCTTTCAAAGTCTTAAAACGCATAGGTGACAATGCTTATATCCTTGATCTTACCGAGAGGTATGGTTCTATTTCTTCTATTTTCAATGTTGCTGACTTCACACCTTTCACTGACAACCCCTTCGATTCGAGGACGAATCTTCTTGAGGAGGGGGGATTGATGAGGACCATCAAGAGGTCATGGGTCCTATGACAAGAAGAAGGGCTAGAGAACTTGTACATCAAGTTGGAACCTTCTCGTATAGGCATGTTCAAGATGAACCTAAGGCTCATTGGGTTCACCTCATAAACCCACACTATAAACGTTGCCCCCCAAAGCGTGTGTTCTTTGTTTTTGAATGTTTGTCTTGTTTTCTTGTGATCCTTGTTTCTATGTATTTGCTTTGTAGGTAAGTAGGTACATGCAAAGTCCAAGCCTAACGGAGGTCCACAAATGGTTAAAGGCGTGTGTACCAAAAAAAAGAGATAAAAGGAATATTTTTCATAAGGAGAATGTTTGTCTCAACAAGGACAAAGTCAAATGTGGTCCAAGATGGAATTCCTTCTCAAACATTATCTCAAAATATCTCCAACAACATCCAAAAGGGGCGGCCACTTGAAGTTCAAAATGGAGATCAACTTGAAGTTAAACTTGAATTCAAATTCCACTATGATTTGAATTTCAAGTTTCAACTAATTTGAGACTTAAATTTCAAGACACGAGAAAAGACTTCAGCCACTTTTTGAATCAATCCACACGCTAACTTGGAGGAAATAAGGAGGTTAGATCACAACTCAAAATTGAATCCAAATTTGAATTCAAATTCAAACTCAATTTAGATTCAATCTTCAACCACCCTTTGAGTTCTTCAGCCACCTTTGGAGCTCAATCACATGCCAATTTGGAAGGAAGGAGGATAGATCACAACTCAAATTTGAATCCAAACTTGAATTCAAATTCAAACTCAATTTGAATTCAAATTTCACCAAACTTTTGAATTCAAGTTCAGCCACATCCAACTCATCAAAACAGCTCTCCAAGGCCTCATATGGACGTCCCACACACGGCTGAAGCATCTACAAACAATTCAAATTTTAGCTAGAATTTGTTTTGGTTTTGAATTTCAAACAAGTTTCAATTTTAAACACTTGTTAGGTAGCCTATTTGAAGTGATATTTGATCACATCAAGGCTGAAAAAATTGTTAATCTAGGCCTATAAATATGGCCCTTGGCCGAAAGTTAAGAGGACAAGTTTCATGAAATAAAATCTTGATATTTTCTCCTATTCTTGTGAGACTTGTTTTCTTGGTTTTGCATTAAAAACCTAGGTTAATATCCTTCAAATTTGAGGCATTTTGAAGGTGTTACCATTGCTCTAAGGTTCCGTCTAGGAGGGCCATTTTGTTTGCCTGATCAAAGATCATCTTGAAGTCTTGGTCCTTGCTCATTGATCCAAGTTGTTTGTTTAGAAGCAAAGGGAAATCTTCTTCCTTGTTCCTAAACCTAGTGAAGGACATTTGGAAGGTGAAATTTGTTGAAGCCTGTGGGTTTGCACGCATCAACCTTTGTCCACAGCTGGAGGATTGTTGGTTGCTGGGTGTTTTGGAAAGCTTGTTGTGGTCTTCCTTTGAAATCCACGGCCTTGGCTTTGTGGAGGTTTGAAACTTGTCTGAGGCTGTACCTTGGAGAAGTTTGACTGATTAGGCTGAAATGAAGGGACAGAGGTCGTACCTTAAGCTGCCTTTCCACTTTCTCAGCAGTGTGAACCATAGAAGCCAAATCTGAATAAGGTGTGAGTTCCATCATGAATGCAATTTCTTTGTTAAGGCTAGCAAAGAACCTTGCCGTTGTGGCTTCTTCAGCTTTTCTATGTTTTTCCTAGTAAACGAATGTTCTAATTCTTTATAATATTCATCAACAGATTTGTTACCTTGAGAGAGTTGTTGTAGCTTTTGGTAGACACTTCTTTCATATGATTTAGATATGAATCTCTTCATTATCTCTTGCTTGAGTTCCGCCCATGTGACAACATGAGGTTGTCTAGCCCTTCTTCTTGCATTTTGTAGATGTTCCTGCCAAAGTAAAGCATAATTTACAAACTCAAAAGTAGCATACCGAACTTTGGCCATCTCAGAATAATTAGTGCAAGAATACATATGTCTACCTTAAGTTCCCATTGTAAGTATGCTTCAGCTTCACTTTTCCCTTGGAAGGGAGGTATATTCAGTTTAGTTGTATGAACTCCTCCTCAAGAGGTTCATTCCTTTAATACGTGTTGTTATAATACCTTTCTTCCTGATAACGGTCATTGTGTTCAGGGAGATCATCAAATATATCCTCAAATGAAATGTTCATACGACCACCATTTAGACCACGACCTCTACCACGTCCCCTATGGGACATGTTTCCACGGTTTTTAGTCCAAGATTCACCACCAAAAGATGTTCCTTCGTTAAAAGGTACACTTGGGGGTTCTCTTCGACCTTGGGTAGCACTTTCTCCCTTGGGAGGCCGGGAACTATTTTTAAGATCATCAATTTCACTTTTCATGTAACCAAAAAGCGTTAATCATGCTAGCAATATTTTGTTGCAACGTGTCAAGTGTGGCAGGACCTTGGGGTATGATGAGAGTAGGAGGGGATGAATTTTCCTTTTCTTGTGAAGTAACCATGATTGGAAGCAAGTAAAGAAATCCAACCAGAAAGTTAATAAGATATTTACTTCTACTTTAAGTTGACAATTGATCAAACAACAATTTTGGACCTTCTAAGATTCAAGAACGATAGAAATCAAATGTTGTTTAGGCTGATTGCAAGAATACTAAGGGTTTGTACAAAACAGTTCCTTAATTTACTTTAACCTTCATACAATCTCAATTATAATAAAGTGAAAGCTAAGCACACGCACAAGTGCTCAGTAAGGGTTTGTTCTTAAAACTTTTTCAACAAAGATCAACACTTTGGGTGATGGTACTTTTTGTTTCTTGCGCAAATTTCGTTTCTATGTTCCTTTTTGTGAACTTGGAGCTTTTTTATATAAGGCTATATCTCTCTTCTTGTGCAATCTCTCATGCGTCTTGCCTCTTACTTTTTGACGTTAGGTTGGCTTTTCTCTCAGTTTCTTTCTCAATCAAGCTCTATTTTCTTTCTTTGTGCTTTTGGCTTTTTTTTGTGAGACTACTGCTCACAATATTTATGAGACAATTACTCATGGCTTTTGGGTTTGCTTGCACAAGTTTGAGTTGTTCTATTCTGAAAAGATTCCCTTTACAACACGGCTGAATACTAATGAAGTGACAAGTATTTCACAAATACAACAAACAAGTATGCATAAAGTTCAATGCAAGTTCAGAAAGTGTAATAACAACAAGATGATTTGTTCGGGTTGGCAATATAACAATGTTGGCTGAAATAGAGATAAACTGATCCTAACTAAGAACCTAAGTCCAATAAAGTCTTGAATCAATTTAAATCAACACAAAGTAAATGTGAATATCCAACCAACATCCAAGTATGACTTGATATGCTTGTTAATCAATCAAGTTGTACTTAGTTTGTTTAGGCCATGGTTCAGATTGTATGCAAGTCCTTTTTTGTTTGATTTTCATTTTATATGCCTTGATCAATGTAAAACAGATCATACAAAAGATACTACACTAGTTTGATATGTTTTAAACAAAGGATAAGCAATAACAAGTTGTGTAACTAGTTGTTCCTATGGTTTGATAAAAACAGCCTATTAACGTTAAGTTCCTTTTGTGAATTTTTAGTTTTACAACCTTAAAACAATATGAATACAAGACATACAAACAGATTTTAGGCTATTGGATGATGGTTTCAATCAAAGAAAAAGAAAGAAAAAATGAACCAAGTTAACTAGGACAAGGCTTGTATACAACAAAGATACACGCATACACTTCTTGGATTTTCTAGTTTTAATTAACTATAAAAACTAAACAAACTGCAACATAATATATTTAAACATCTTGAAGGATGTCTAAACAAGGTTATGAGCAGAAACTACAAGAAAAACGGTAACTAAAACAAGTTTAAACTAAAACAAGTCAAAAAGGATATACGACTGGCTAGAAAATAGAAATTTTCCATGTTGATTTCTTGCTCTATTCTTATATGAAACTTCAACTGTACCTCAAACCAATCTTTACACATCATGTTTAAACATCTTAATGACGTTTCTACAAGTTTGATCAGACGTTGCTAAGAAAAATGCAATGAAAACTGGCTAGAAACTAGAGGTATACGCTAAGCTACACGGTTTGACGTACATGCGTATTCCTTGATTTTTCTTAATCCAAACAGCATCAAATCATCAAACCAATTTTACCACATCATATTCAAATGTCTAGTAGGTGGTTGATCGAATTTTATGCTCAGGTTCACTAGAAAGGCGCAAGAAAAACAAGACTCACAACACTACACAAAAGCTGGAAAAACAGAACGAACGGACAACTAGTTGTTTTTTGGTTTTCTCGTTTTAATAGGCTAACAAAACGTCTAAACAAGTGTTACACATCATAACCTAACATATTAAACTATTTTTTAGACTAAAATTAAGGGCTGGACTGCTAAGGAAACATAAGAACACAAGACCAAATAGAACTTCAGACAGTAACTCCGAACATAAATTCAACAAACATAAACAAAGACAATTGAGATGAAAAAACACCTTATAGCTCTGGTACCACTTGATGCACAAACGTGCAGCTAATAAAGGACATTTCTTCAACTAAAAGCTCAGCCTAGATAAGAAGGAGAAGATGCAAAACATTCAAGAGAACACCAAGCATACAACTTGTCCAGATTTCAGCCGAGAAGATGAACACTTCAGCAAATGACTTCAACTTGAATGAGCAAGCCTTAACCCCTCCAAATGATATCCATCCAAAGCATAAGAAGCGATACCATCAAGAATTAGTTCAAGTTTTGTGAAGGGAATCAATGATTCAAGTGGGAAAAAATTGATAACAGTTTTAGGCGCAATGTTGCTTTTTTGTATTCTGAATTGTGTCCTCTTACAACGGTGGTTTTGATCCTTTTTATAAACTAAACTAAACTTCTCAAGGAAGATACACAAGTATATGGTCCAATAGGAGCAAAGAAGGAAAATTAAACAAGCTATAAACAACATACAAATAATTGTGTTTGACAAGTTGTTCTCGGCAGAATCGTTCTTTTTGTTGAAAGTTGTTCTTCTCTTTGATTTTTGATTGGTCCAACTCCAGCAGGTTCTAGATATACGTGTATGAAGAGTTGGAGAGTTCCAAGAGCTTGATTGGTTGAACTCCAACAGGTTCTAGATATACGTGTTGTTGAGAAATATGTTTGGATAATTTTCAAAGTCATGATTTTAAGTGGCGAATACTTAAAAATGTCATACATGGTGTTATATGTGATTAAAAGTTAAAAAAGTTGACATCGGTCTCTCAGGTTGTTGCACATCGATCGATGTCTAGGGTTTTTTAGAAATAATTTTCTAAAATGTGATAAAATGGTTGTTTTCATTTGTACATGATTTATACATGTTCATTATGTGCTTATTATGTGTTTTTGGTGATCACTATTATCTTGTGACTAACATGCCTTGGAAGTTTCCACAACTTACCAAAAAGGGCAAAATTGGTATTTTGAGTTTTGTAGGAACATGATATGGTGGAAATATTTCAAGAGCATATTCTTATACTATTTATCATGACAAAGTTGATATCATGATTATTTATGACCATCCGGGACATTTCTGGAGTTTTCTCACACCAGGGGTATTTTGGTCATTTTACCCCCAAGTGGTATCAGAGCGAGGTCACGGGTTCGATTCCCAGCAGGAGCAATTGCTGAGGAGGAGATTGTTGGGTGCAGCAATTGTCCCGTGGCGTAGGCCGGTGGGCGTAGGCCGTGTGGGCCAAGTCACAGTCGAATGCCGTAGGCGCTTGTGTGCTGAATGCACTATAAGGCTAGGGTATGCGCATATCCTGTCACCAATTGGTTTTGGGAGAGATGGTAGCGCCTGAGGTCCTACAAGTGGTATCAGAGCCAGACCAACACCACTCAAAAGAATCAAGATTCAACACCGTACGAACAATACAAGGCCAAGAAACAACAATTCATAATATACTGCTTGTCTCAAATCAAAGGTACATACTATGGCTATTGTTTCTCACAAAGGTGAGTTGGAAGGTATGTCCACACAACGCCCTCCTCTTTTTGATGGCAATAATTTTGTTCATTGGAAACTAAGAATGAGGCTATTCTTAATGGCTATAGACATCGATTTATGGTCTATAGTTGAAGATGGGCCGTACATTCCAATGAAAGTTGTACAAGTTAGTGGAGTAACTCAAGAGGTTGAAAAATACAAAAGTGAATGGTCATCAGATGATAAAAAGAAAATGTCCATGAATGCTAAAGCTATGCAATTACTTTTGAATGGACTTACAACTTCTGAAGCAGGATATGTGTCAAATTGCACAAGTGCACACGACATGTGGAAATCACTTGTATTAAAGCATGAAGGTACTAGTGGTGTTAAAGAGTCAAAAATAAACATGCTTATGACTGAATTAGAGACTTTCAAAATGTTGCCAAACGAATCCATAACATCTATGGATTTGAGGATTACTAATATTTTCAATGCCCTTGAAGCTTTAGGGAAGTCATTTTCGAACAATGAAAAGGTTCAAAAGGTGCTACGAAGTCTCCCTGCTGAATGGGATCCAAAGGTGACTGCAATCGAGGAGACAAAGTCAATCACCAAGATGGATGAATTGATCGGGTCTCTTAAAGTCTATGAGGTAAAACTGAACCAACGAAAGTCTGAATCGTCTAAGTCATCCAGTAAGTCAATAGCCTTCAAAACAACTGAAACACATGCTAATAACGATGATAGTAATAGTGATACTGAATTAGACGATGACTTGATATTGATTGCTAGAAAACTTAGAAAGTTTTTCAAACGCCCAAATAGGAATAGACAACATAATTCTTCTTCTTCTTCTTTTTCTCAATCTAAGAAAAATAACACAAACAAATGGTATAATAAAGAATTAAAGTGTTATGAATGCGGTCAAAAAGGACATATTTCATACGATTGTCCAACAAAGAAAAATAATAATAAAAACAACAATAATAAACAAGCCAAGGACAAGGAAGCTCAAACGTCAAAGACAAAGGAGTCTAAGGCAAGAAAAGGGAAACGAGCAATGAAGGTGAGCACATGGAGCGACTCATCCGACTCAGAATCCGAAACTGAGGAAGCTCAAGTGTGCTTCGTATCCAACGAGGTATGTTCTTCTTCTGATAGTGATTCTGATAGTGACATGACATTTGATGAAATGTATGAAGAATTCCTACGAATGCATGCTCACTGTAAGAGGCTCTCTAAAGAAAAGAAGAAACTAGTTGAAGAAAATGACAAGTTGAAGACGTCCAACTTGGAATTTTCCGATCAACTAGAATCTCTTAAACAAGAGTCTACTAATACTCTTGATTCTTTAGAGAACAAAATTGAATCATATAGGAAAGATGAACAAAAGTTACAAATGGAAAATAAAATGTTGAAATCCAAGTTAGAAAATTGTGAAAATGAAATAGTGCAACTTAAGTCTTCTAAATTTACCTTAGAAAAAATGATAGAACAATTTAAATCGGGTGCAAATATGTTAGATACACTTATCTCATCACAAAAGTATGGCAATGATAAAACCGGCCTAGGCTATAAAGAAGAAAACGAAAAAGTAAATGAAAAGACTAAGTTTGTTTCATCTAGTACAAAGTTGCCATATAATACAAAATCAACTTTGCCTGCTACATCTTCTTCTACACCTTCTTCTACTCATATCAAGGCAAAAATACAACACAAACCCACCAATATGCACACGCATAAACATACATCTAGGCCAAATTTTGCATTTAGACAACCTAGAAATCATGCCTACATGTATACAAATGCAACTAGACCAAATAAAATGCATCCAACTTTTTATGAACCTAAGCATAAGCAACTCTCATACAAGTCTTATAGAAATATACATGAATATACATATAGAGCACCATATAAGAAACAAAATCGCATGCCTTATACACATTATAAGATTCGGTCATCCTATAATGATTATCAACCATGGCGCAACATGTATAACAATGCATCCTCACTTATGTGGAATAATCATCTATATGCTTATCCTTCTTACTTTAACCATGCTAAAAATGTGCCTAGAAAGTATATTCAAGTTTGGATACCTAAGGGTTATCTAAACAAGAATAATGCCCCTAACATTCAAGGACCCAAATAAAGGGTACCTAAAACTTTGTCTCCATTGTAGGAAAAATGCAAGGAATGCAAGAAAGAGGCAAAGTCAAAGAATCTAAAAACCAAATGGTTTTTAGATAGTGGATGTTCGAGGCATATGACGGGCAACCCCAATCTATTCACCGAACTTGAACATATTGATGGTGGAAAGGTAACATTCGGTGACAACAACAAAGGAAAAGTTGTTGGAAAAGGAACAATCGGGGACCAAAACACATTTCAAATACGAAATGTGTTGCTAGTAAGCAATCTCTCTTATAATTTACTTAGTATTTCTCAACTTATAGATTGTGGTTATAATGTCTCCTTTCTTCCCAATTCTTGTGATATAATAAATGAAAAAGGAGAAACGGTTTTAAAAGGAAATAAAGATGGAAATATTTATACCCTTACCTTAGATAACATGTTAAATGCTAAGGTTAAGTGTCTAATATCACATGACTTAGATGTGAATTTATGGCATAGAAGATTAGGCCATATAGGAATTTCAACCATTAGGAAATTATCTAAAAAGAATTTAATTAGAGGTATGCCTAAGCTAGACTTAGATAATTTTCAAATGTGTGAAACATGTATTAAGGGAAAACACATTAAAGAAACCTTAAAACCGAAACATGAAGTGAGTACTAGTCATGTACTAGAATTGCTTCACTTAGACTTATTTGGTCCAAGTAGGACAAGAAGTCTAGGTGGACACTACTATGTGTGTGTCATAGTAGACGATTACTCACGCTACACATGGACATTGTTCTTAACACACAAAGACGATGCTCCATTAGAAATCGAAACCCTTATCAAGCAACTTGAAAACATTTACGAAGAAAATGTCAAAAGAATTAGAAGTGATAGAGGTGGAGAATTTAAAAATAAAGACGTAATCAAATTTTGTGAACTTTATGGAATAAAACATGAATTCTCACCACCTAGAACACCACAACTCAATGGAGTTGTTGAACGTAAAAATAGAACGATTCAAGAAGTTGCAAGGACAATGCTGTGTGAAAATAAATTACCTAAGTATTTATGGGCTGAAGCTGTTAACTGTGCATGTTATATTATAAATAGGCTCACTATTAGAAAGAAATTAAATAAAATGCCTTATGAATTGCTAAACAATAGACAACCTAAAATAGATTATCTTAAAGTATTTGGATGTAAATGTTTTGTGCTAAACACTAAGGATAATCTAGATAAATTTGAACAAAAGTCTATTGAATGTATATTTGTTGGATATTCAACTAACTCAAGAGCATATAGGTGTTATAATCCTGCATCTAGAAAAATAATTGAATCCATACATGTGAAATTCAATGAAAATGCATGCTTTGAAGTTAGTGATAAACATCAACATAAACAAGAAACAAATGTTGAAAATATGTTTGATGATGAAGTATTACTTGAGCCTGTACTTGATCATCTAGAACCAACTCCCCCTGAACAAGACATGCATGAACCCTTAGATGAAATGAATCAAGAAAATTTGCAATTGGAAGATGATACAACTAATGATCCAATTACATATGATGACATTCACACTAATGAAACTTTTGAACAAGATGAGGGTGAACCTAGTCAATCTAGGAATTGGTGGCACCCTAGAGAATTAATCATTGGGGATCCAAGTGTTGGGGTTAGAACATGTAGAAACATAAGTCAACTTGAAGGACATAGCTTAGTCTCACACATAGAACCTAAGAATGTTAAGGAAGCCTTAGGTGACATATCATGGATAGATGCTATGCATGAGGAATTAAATCAATTCACAAGGAACAACGTATGGGACTTAGTACCTAAACCTGAAGACAAGTCTATCATAGGAACTAAATGGGTCTTTAGGAATAAAATGGATGAACAAGGAAATATTACAAGAAATAAGGCTAGACTAGTCGCACAAGGTTATAATCAACAAGAAGGAATAGATTATGAGGAAACCTTTGCACCCGTTGCACGACTAGAAGCAATTAGATTGTTACTTGCGATTGCAAGTCTAAGTAACATTAAACTCTTCCAAATGGATGTCAAGAGTGCATTCTTAAATGGATACATCCAAGAAGAAGTGTTTGTCAAACAACCCCCTGGATTTGAAGATCCAAAGAATCCTAACCATGTTTACAAGCTTAAGAAAGCTTTATATGGTTTGAAACAAGCTCCAAGAGCTTGGTATGATAGATTTGCAAACTTTCTTATTGCGAATAATTATGAAAGGGGAACCATAGACAACACATTATTCCTAAGAAGAAAAGGTAATGATTTGTTAATAGTTCAAATATACGTAGACGATATTATCTTTGGTTCAACTAACCCTACCTTAGTAAAAGACTTCGAAGAATGTATGAAGTCAGAGTTTGAAATGTCAATGGTAGGAGAGTTGAATTATTTCTTAGGACTCCAAATCAAACAAACCCCTCAAGGAATTCACATTAGCCAACTTAAGTATGTCAATGATATGATTAAGAAGTTTGTCTTTGAAGATTTGAAACCTACAACTACCCCCATGAGTGTTAGTACCAAACTCGATAAGGATGAAAATGGTAAACCTTTTGATGACACACTCTATAGGTCTATGATTGGCTCATTGTTATACTTAACTGCATCAAGACCTGATATCATGTTTAGTGTGTGTATGTGTGCTAGGTTTCAATCTTGTCCTAAGGTATCACATTACAATGTAGTGAAAAAGATATTTAGATATCTTAAGCATACACCTCACTTAGGACTATGGTATGATAGAAATGCTAAGTTGGAATTACACGCATATAGTGATGCTGATTATGGTGGTTGCAAGTTAGATAGAAAATCCACTAGCGGCACATGTCAATTCATAGGAACCAATTTGATCTCTTGGTTTTCTAAAAAGCAAGCTAGTGTAGCTCTTTCTACCACTGAAGCCGAGTATATTGCTTTGAGTTTATGTACTACCCAAATACTTTGGCTTAAACAGCAACTTAGTGATTTTGGCATTAAAATGAAAAAGATTACAATTTTCTGCGATAGCACAAGTGCAATCAATCTTTCCCGGAATCCGGTGCTTCATTCTAAGGCCAAATACATTGAGGTGCGATACCACTTTCTTCGCGATCATGTTCAAACTGAGGACATAGTGATAAACCATATAAGAACTGATCACCAAATCGCCGATATCTTTACCAAACCCCTTAATCAAGCCACGTTTGAAAACTTACGAGCCAAGTTAGGTATGATGACTTACGATACCATTGTATAGTTCTATCTTTTGCATGATTTGCAAAATAAAGGGGGAGATAGCATAAGCACATGATTTTAGATTTTAGTTGCTAAGTCATCATTTGGTATGAAATGATAAGTTTCAAATATAAGTTGAGAGTTAAGTATAGGTTAAGGGGGAGAGTATGAGTTGAGGGGGAGCAACATACTATTTAAAAGTTGAAAACATTTGGTTAAACTTTTTAAATTTTTGGTTATAAGTTGTGACATTAAAATCATGTTAGGTTATTTTGAAAATCATCCAAAAGGGGGAGAATGTTGAGAAATATGTTTGGATAATTTTCAAAGTCATGATTTTAAGTGGCGAAATCATGATTGTTGCATCAGTCTCTCAGGTTGTTGCACATCGATCGATGTCTAGGGTTTTTTAGAAATAATTTTCTAAAATGTGATAAAATGGTTGTTTTCATTTGTACATGATTTATACATGTTCATTATGTGCTTATTATGTGTTTTTGGTGATCACTATTATCTTGTGACTAACATGCCTTGGAAGTTTCTACAACTTACCAAAAAGGGCAAAATTGTTATTTTGAGTTTTGTAGGAACATGATATGGTGGAAATATTTCAAGAGCATATTCTTATACTATTTATCATGACAAAGTTGATATCATGATTATTTATGACCATCCGGGACATTTCTGGAGTTTTCTCACACCAGGGGTATTTTGGTCATTTTACCCCCAAGTGGTATCAGAGCGAGGTCACGGGTTCGATTCCCAGCAGGAGCAATTGCTGAGGGGGAGATTGTTGGGTGCAGCAATTGTCCCGTGGCGTAGGCCGGTGGGCGTAGGCCGTGTGGGCCAAGTCACAGTCGAATGCCGTAGGCGCTTGTGTGCTGAATGCACTATAAGGCTAGGGTATGCGCATATCCTGTCACCAATTGGTTTTGGGAGAGATGGTAGCGCCTGAGGTCCTACACGTGTATGAAGAGTTGGAGAGTTCCAAGAGCTTGATTGGTTGAAATGGGTGCTTGAAAAGACAATGACACAAAGATGCGCAGATTTAACCTCTTTTCTATTTTGCATTATAACTTGACCTTCTGGTCCGAATTAGCTCTTGCTCTTTAAATGCAAATTGTAGATATTTTTCTGTAGATTTTTTTAGACACCAAAAAAAGTCGTTTGAAGCTGGAATGAGTGAGTTATGCATGTTTGAACTTGAACTGCTTGCAGATGTCTACCTTTGAAGCTGCTGACTCAGCAGCCAGTTTGTTTGCAACAATTGTGTAGCTTGTACATGTCTTTTCTAGGAAAGTGTTGGGCATAAAAATTGTAGCTTATACTTTCACCTCCAACTGGAATCACGTCAATTGGAGTTGTGATTGATGAGTTATGGTTGAAATACTAAGAGGGTATCAACCTGCCTGCTTGCCTTTTAATTCAGCTTTGTGTTTTTTGACATGGTTTCAATCAAGCTTCCTTGACCTAATAACAGTTCCAACATACACAAAACAACATATACAACAATACTAGGACATATATAGGTTAGTTTACAACAATTTATAAAGGAAAGAAAGCTAAGTATTCAACAATATGAACAACACTCACAAGATTACCTAATATATTACAACATGGTTCAAAACTATATTAAAGCTTGTACCAAATGGACCCAATGGATGCTACCTTGATTTGGTTCATCCTCAACATGCTTGTAAAGGAAAGTTCTCACTTCATGCATCAATTTCTTGGCCATGCTCCTTCTTATGGGACCCTTGTCTTACATTGGTGTACCTCCAACTATGGTTGGTTCTTTTAGCTTGGCTGGGGCTCATCAGTGTTACGTTAGTCCAAACAACGGTTTGTCCTCTCTCACTCGTATATGTTCACTCAATCTTGCTCGTGTTCTTGTAGAATCTCGAGTTAGAGATAGTCAAAACAATCAACCAATGAATGTATATCCAATGCTTCCTTAATCACAAACACTTCCACACCGCTTTTCACTTCCACACAATACCAAATGAATAAACACCAAACTTGGACTATCTAAGATTCAAGAAAAATAGAAACCAATAATGATGTTGTTGGCTGAGTCAAGAAAAACTAAGGGTTGCTCTGGGCAATCCTTAACTTATTTTAAGCCTTATGCAACTCAAATGAATGTAAGAAGTGAAGATAGATGCAACCAAGTGTTCAAAGTATGCTTTTGGTTCTTCTTAGGGCAAATGTATCCATGAGGTGTAAGGACTTTTCTTTTATTTTTTTATGATAATTTGGCTAACCCTCCCTTTTGGAACTGAATTAGGAAGGTAAGATTTTTCTTTTGCTTTGGCTTCTTGGTGTAACTTGGTATCATTACAGCTAGACCAATGTATAGATAGGATTTTTTTTGTTTGGCCTTCTTTTGTTTGTAACTCTCAGTTCATGGCTCAAAGTGAAAACAATATAGCCTCCTTTTGGAATAAAATGGTTAGGCAGCCTTGAACACTCAATATGCAATGTAAATTCACAATTACAAACGAGAAAGTATACACAAAGTCTTAATGCAAGCTAAGAGCTTCGATTACAACAAGAAGACGATAAGACTTTGGTAGCATTCTTAGCTTTGGACTGAATATTAGTGTGGTTGAAAAATAACAAGTAATCAAAGATCCTAATTCTAAGAAGGTGGAAACATGTAATGAATTCAAAATCCAACAAAAACCAGCCGCATTTATCCTTCCTTTCTTCAACTTATGCCAAATGAGTTCAGCTTGTACAAGTTGTATGATGCAAAGTTTGAATCAAGAAAACAGATTTTTTGTTTTTTTTTGAGTTTATATCATAAATGATAAACAAGACAACACACTTCTATAAGCTAGGAAATGAAGACAACACTTGTTTTGGACCTTTGTAGTTGGAGCAAAGAATGAACAAGTACTCACCCTCGGTTTCTACTTCAAGAATCAAAACACCTACTGTTTTTTGATGATTTTCCGACCTAGGAATGAGAAAACCGAATATATGGCACAACAATGATATTCAATCTCCTAAAGGGTAGATTGAATGACACTTTAAACTATAACAAGAAGTACAAACGAAAATCATGCAGAATTTAAGGATAAGGGAGTTAAAGTGTAACCTTCTCTCTGATACCACTTGATGCACATTTGAACATCAATGAGGACCTTCCTTTTAATCCAAGACAGCTTTGAACAATGGAGGGATGAAGCAAAATGGATCCAAGTCCAGCAAGCTTCTTATCCAACCAGTTTGCCTTCAGCCGGGTATATGAACACACTTCCACAAGTGATTTCAACTCATCTAGGCAAGAATTATCCCTCCTAAATGATATCCCTCCCAATTATATGAAGTATGCAATCAAGATTGTTCAATTCTTGAAGGGAATCAAAGCTTGATTCAAAGCAAAGCAAGACAAGTCTTGAAAAAGTAGCTCTCGGCTGAATGTGTTTAAATTTCAGAATTGGATGATCTTTTACAAGGGAAGCTGGGCCTTTTATATGCTAAATCAAAGATAAACAAT
Source organism: Eustoma russellianum (assembly GCA_036186865.1). Taxonomy (NCBI): domain Eukaryota; kingdom Viridiplantae; phylum Streptophyta; class Magnoliopsida; order Gentianales; family Gentianaceae; genus Eustoma; species Eustoma russellianum. The sequence continues at coordinate 19,364,991 of AP025067.1, forward strand.
TATATACGAACCTAACTAATAGCCAATGAAATCAATGGCTGAGAAAATGAAGTTTGAATAAAGTTACAAGTAAAGGAAAGAAATCATGTTTGCTGGTAGAAATGTCCATCCGAGTTATAAGTCTTTTGCAAGTTGTCTTGAACCCTTTCTCCTCATTGGACCAGCCATAAATCTTCCATATTCCTTTGATGTTCCTTGTAAGCAGTTTGGCGTTTTCTCCTTGATTGGTTGAGCTTTGAGGCTGGTTTGGCAAGTGGGTCAAGTTATGTGTCTTCAGCACACGTCAAACTGTTCCACGTCATTTGGGTTCCTTCCAATCATATTTTAACAATCTTGTCTTCATCGATATTGTAGATAATTAAACTAACTTCACTGTTGGATTTTGAATCATTTTATTTGGAGTTGGGAGGAAGGCTATATGTTGTGTTGAATTTCAATTGCTTCAGGGTGGTCCTTCAAGCAGGCGGCGGATCAGCAACTTCATCTTCCTTGCGATATTTGAACCTGATAAAGTCATTTGTTGAAGATGTGCTGAACATCAAAGTTGTATCTTGGTCTCTTATGTTGAAGCTCCAATTAGAATTAGGTTAATTGGAGTAGTGGTTGTGGTGATATGGCTGAAATGCCATCAGTGTGTCATGCTGCTTACTTGTCAATCTTGGTTCAGCTTCATGTTTGAATGTTGCCTTGTCTTCAATCACTCTTTCTTGACCTAAAATCATTTTAAACACATACAAAACAACATATACAACATACTAGGACATATCTAGACTATATTACAACATTTTATTAAAAAAGAGAAAGCTAACTAAGACACATCTTGCACGTGCGTGTATCAATCCCTCCTTCCCAGAAAAGATTCGCCTCGAGTCTTTAGCATAAATACTCTGAAGGAAAAAAAAACCACAACAATCCACTAACTATGCAAAACACACCTAAATAATTTAGATATGACATCCATGCACAATTTCATCCTAATGTGCTTAGGGTATATAAGTAACTCAATAAAGAAGCATGCATCCGAAAACACATTGAAGATCATCTTAACATGAATGCTTAGCAACCAGCACCTTTTCCTAACATGGATTGGATGCATAAACGAGGAGTTCTCAAAATTCAGCTCAAAGAATGATGCAATGTCATTGTCATTCCATTCAAACAAGGGATTAGTAAAATAGTCCATTCATTCTTTTCTAAAGTTTCATGCTCACTTTTACTTGAAATATCACTTAGTTCATCACTTGAATCATCATTTAAGCAAGGCAAATCATGGGGAAAATCAGATTGGATACCATCCTTTTTAAGTTCAATTATGTTAACAGCATCTAAATCATCATCAAGTCATGCAAATCAGTAGGTAAATCATCTTTTAAAGCCAGCAAATCATCATGTAAGTTAAGACTTTGATTATGCAACACATCTTCCTTAGGTTCATCTTTGTTATCAACACTTAAATCATGTTCAACCAAAGGAATTTCAGCAATATTTTCTTGCATATCATGCTCAACTATATCATGCACACCTTTATCATTGAGCACATTAGAATCATTGCTAGTGATGCGCTACCATGAGGCATCATCATCACACATGTAGCTTTCTTTTCTTAATGAAGTGTTGTAATATAGTCTAGATATGTCATACTATGTCGTATATATTGTTTTGTATGTGTTTGAACTATTTTTAGGTCAACGAAGAGTGATTTTAGACAAGGCAACGTCCAAACATAAAGCTGAATCAAGATTGTCATTTTGGCAGCTTGACACACTAATGATATTTCAGCCATATCTCCTCAACCCCATCTCCGATAACCTGATTCAAATTGGAACTTAAACATAAGAGATCAAACTACAACTTTTATGTTCAGCCAATCTGCAGAAAATGAATTTATCTGGTTCAAATATCGCAAGGAAGATGAAGCTGCTGATCAGCCGCCTCCTTGAAGGACCACCAGGAAGCAGCTAGAAATTCAACATGTCATATCTCCTTCCTCCCAACTGCAACTCAAATGATTCAAAAGACAAAATTAAAATTCGGTTAATTATCTCCAATATTGATGAAGACATGATTGGCAAAATATGATTGGAAGGAACCCAAATGACATGGAATAGACTGGCTTGTGATGAAGACACACAACTTGACCCACTTTCAAAATCAGCCTCAAAGCTCAACCAATCAAAGGGGAACGCCAACCTGCTTACATAACGAGGATCGGAGATCCCATCAATAGGTCACGGGTCTTATGACAAGAAGGAGGGCAAGAAAACTTGGTCATCAAGTTGGAACCTTCTTGTACAAATATGTTCAAGATAAACCTAAGATTCATTGGGTTCACTTCCTTGAACATGCACTATGAACGTGTAGGAAGCGCGTGTGTGAGTGTCCTTTATTTTGAATTTTATCTAGTTTTATTGTGATCCTTGTTTTATGTGTTTGCTTTGTAGGTAAATTAGGTACATGTAAGTTCCAAGCCAAACGAAGGTTCAAAGGGGCAAATAGGCGTGTGTCTCAAAAAGGGAGACAAAAAGAATGTTGTCTTGAGAAGAATGTTTGTCTCCACAAAGAAAAGTTCAAATATGTCCAAGATGGAATTCCTTGTTCAAATTGAACTCAAAATCATCTCCAAACATCAAGAAGGGGCCGGCAATTTGAAGTGCAAGGATGAAGATCAAATTGAATTTAAATTTGAAGTTAAACCCGAATTTAAATTCAACCATGATTTGAATTCAAGTTTCAACCAATTGGAGACTTAAATTCAAGAAGATTTCAGCCAAAATCTGCAGCCCCATCCACACGCCATCTTGAAGGAAAAGAAGGATAGATCTCAATTGAAATTGAATCCAAGTTTGAATTCAAATTCAAACTCAATTTGAATTCAAACTTCAACCATCTTTTGGATTCAACCCAAACCATCTTATCATCATCAAATCAGATTTCAAGACACCTCATTAGACATCTTGAACATGGCTGGAAGGAGTGAGAAAGGATATTCAACAACCAAATTCAAAGTGCACTCAAATTCAAACTTAACTTGAATTCAAACTTCACCCAACTTTTGAATTCAACTTCAACTTCATCCTACTAATCAAATCAGCTTCTCAAAGGCCTTATTTTATAATCATACACGGCTGGATAGAGTGAAGATGGCAGCCTAAAAGCATTGCAAATGTTAGCTAGAATTTGTTTTAGATTTGAATTCAAACAATTTTCAAATTTCAAGTTCATCAAATGCATTCTAGATTCCTTCTTTAGAGACAAAATTTGGTTATTTCCATAGTCTTGGGCGTCTATAAATAGGGCCTTTTGGCTGAGTTTTAGAGGCAAGCTTTGATGAAATAAAATACTTGATATTTCCTCGTATTCTTGTGAGACTTTGTTTTCTTGGTTTTGCATTAAAAACCTAAGTTAAGATCCTTCAAAGTTGAGAATTTTGAAGGTGTTGCCATTGCTTAAAGGTGCAGTCCAGGAGGGCCATTGTGGTTTGCCTGATCAGCGACCATCTTGAAGTATTGGTTTTTGCTCTTGAACCATTCGTTTCTCTCGCTAAGGAAGCAAGGGGAAGTATTCTTCTTTGTGCCTAACCATTTGTGAAGGACGTTTGGAAGGCGGAATTTTTGGAGCCCACGTCTTGCAAGCATCAAATTGGTATCAGAGCCAGGTTACTCTATTCCACCATCTTCTATCATTTCCTTTTTGTTTGAGTCTAATCATTTCAAGTCCAGTCTTGAGTCCTTCTTCTACCCCATTCTTCATTTCATTTGTGTCTCTCACGTATAAAAAACATCCTAGGTTTTTCTTGAGTCTTTGCATTTTGTTGCATCTTGCTTTTCATTATTCCAGTGTCATCTCTTTTTTATTTTAGCGTCACATCAGATTTGAATCGTTCAAACTTGAACAAGTTAGGGTTTGTTGCATTAGGTCACATCCATCTTTCTTTTAACATTACAACCATCAGCCTATAAAACCACCTTCGGTTTCAAATCATCTTGTTGCTACCAAAGATTTTAGTTGGTGATGATTGTATGCATCTTGTGATTCACATTGTGATTGATTTCATGCTTTAAATCCAGTTAGTCATAAGTGTGTTTGTCTTCACAAATCATTTTCAACTCCAACAAAACCCTAAACAATACCCAATCCCCACGGACCAAACAAAACCAACCCAAACCCGACCCTAAAACTCACCAACCAGATTCCAACATACCTTATTTATCCTCTCAACAAAAAGCCTCAAACCAATTTTGCCAAGCAAAGTCCGAACCAAAAGTTCTCAAATCATCCAAAAAACCCTAACCCTAAAATTTGAACTTTGTTCAATTCTTTCATAAAACCATCTACCACCCAAATTGGCCACACAAATCCTCAATTACCAACCCAAATAGCCCAAATACATCGTCCATTTAGTTCCCAAGACTCAAATCCCACAAATACCCAAAAAAGGTCTAAAAACCCCAAATTGAAAAACCCTAACCCTAACCCTAATTCTTCTAACCGCAACTTTCCTCACTTCCAAGGTTATTTTACTACAATTGAAGGTAGCACAGCGCAATTCAAAATCATTGCACTATTCTGCCCAAAAACAAAAATTCTTAGGGCAAAACCGTGAAATTCCGATTCTGCCCCTAGTCAAAAAAAGGAATCTGAACCTTGATTGCGTTGAAAAGGAAAAAAAGAGAAAAGAAAAAGGGGAAAACCTTGGTGCATTACTTGAATTTTTTTGGTGCAATTTGACAACCTTGGATACCATATTTCGTTTTACTACACACAACAGTCCTCCCACATTTCGTTCTCCTTATGTTGCTCTTCTTGAACCAATCACACATTGGTTGCTCGATTATTGCATGACTTGAACCATTTTGGGGATAGTAAGTGCATAGAATAAAAATTAACTAAAGATTGCCCACGGCAACCCTTAGTTCATCTTTGGTTCAGTCTTATACATCAATTTTGGTTGCTTACTTTCTTTGAATCTTTGTAGAAAAGTTCAAGTTTGTTTCCATTTCACTTGAATCCGTTTTGATACTATTTGGTGCAACTTGAAAGCAAAAGGGAGACACAAGTGCAGATCGTTGTGATTTGGAGAAGCATTGGCAAAACACTTTCTTAATTGATCGCTTTGAATCTTATTAACTTCAGGTTATCCAAGAAGCAAAGTGGTAAGAGAGGGGAAAGAAGAGAAAGAGGAGTGTTCATATTTTGTTTTTACTAATCACTTAACGTTTGTTTGCCTTTGTGTTAGTTAGGTTCTTTCCTTTTCTTTTTGTTTTCGTTTAATCTCTTTAGGTAACACATGGAGAGCAGCACTCATTCCGCTTCTAGTAAGTCAAAGGAAGCCGAGACTTTGGACAACACGCAAAAACAAATGCCGGAGATGTTAAAGAAACTCATGCATGACAATGAGGTAATAAAACATCGATTGGAGGATGTTGAACGGAGCTACAAGACGAGTGATGTCCAAGACACGAGCAGGGCCGTTACCCTACCACAACCAAGGCGCCACCCCCCAGAAGAAGTTGAGGATGACAACCTTGGACTACCACACATCGAGCCAAGAAGGTTTGTTCCACCAACGCAACCAAGAAGGTACGCTCCAAGAAGGTACAATGATGATTACATTCCATTTGAGCATGATGATTATGACTTTGATGACCACCCTCCCTGTGGTTACCAACGACGCCAAAATCTCCTTTTCTCGCAAGATGACGATTTTCTCAAAACAAAAATAAATATTCCAACGTGTTATGGTAAAAGTAATGCGGAGGAATATTTAGAATGGGAAACGAAAGTGGATCTAATCTTTTTTTGTACCAACTATAGTGAATTACAAAAAGTGAGGTACGCTTCTATTGAGTTTTCTGGTTACGCACTAAATTGGTGGACAAATTTGTGTAGAAATAGGACTAAGACAAGACAACCTCCAATTGCCACTTGGGAAGAAATGAAATTCGAAATGAGACACCGTTTTATCCTAAACAATTTTGAGAGTTCTATTTTCACAAGTTTGCAAAACTTAAGACAAGATTCCAAAAGTGTAGACAAGTATTACAAAGAGTTAGAAATTTTGTTGGAAAGGTCTTGTTGAGAAATATGTTTGGATAATTTTCAAAGTTATGATGTTAAGTGGTGAATACTTAGAATTGTCACATATGGTGTTATAAGGGATTAAAGGTTGAAAAAGTGAAGAAAAATGACGTGGATCTCTCAGGCAGAGACACATGGATCGATCTATGTACATCAGCCCCTCAGAATCCGATGCTTCATTCTAAGGCCAAACACATTGAGGTGCGATACCACTTTCTTCGCGATCATGTTCAAAATGAGGATATAGTCATAAACCATATAAGAACTGATCACCAAATCGCTGATATCTTTACCAAACCCCTTAATCAAGCCACATTTGAAAACTTACGAGCCAAGTTAGGTATGATGACTTATGACACCATTGTATAGTTCTATCTTTTGCGTGATTTGCAAAATAAAGGGGGAGATGGAATAAGAACATGATTTTAGTTCAATTGGTTATGAGTTAAGTAAGTTTCAATTGGTTATGAGTTGAGTATATGAGTTGAGTATAGGTTAAGAGGGAGAGTATAAGTTGAGAGGGAGCATAACTATTTAAAATTTTGTTGAAAACAAATATCATGATTATTTCTGACCATTGGGGACATTTCTGGAGTTTTCATTTACCAGGGGTATTTTGGTCATTTTATACCCGAGGGTATTTTTGGTATTTTCACTCAAGGAATCTCTTGAGCATATTATTATCTTCATTCTGGAGCTGATTTGTTATTAACTTGAAGATAATATGGTGATTCTTTATCTTATTCTCTCACATGATGATATTGTTGACTATAGCTGAATATATGACGATTTGAGATGTCACAGGTCTAACTTGCAGGAACACGAAGAAGCCACCAAGGCTCGTTTCTTACATGTTCTAAACAGGGAGATTGCACAAAGGGTTGAGCTTCAACCTTACCTCGACCTCACAACCATGGTCCATATGGCTGAGAAGATTGAACACCAACTAAAGGTACGTAGTTCCTCCAATTTCAATTCCACTTATCGTACTAATCAGTCTTCATCAAGGTTTTGAAGCAAGCCTTCAGGAACGGGAAGCTCACGGCCTACAGGAGGCCAAACACGTGACCAAGGTGCATCACAAAGGATGGACAACCATGTACAGTCCACACAAAGGCGAGATGGCCGAACCCAACAAAAGGCTCCTACAGGGAATTCTTCTGATCTCTCAAACAGGTTTAGGGACATTAAATGCTATAAATGCCAAGGACGTGGTCACATAGGAAAAGAGTGTCCTAATGCGAAATGAATCATGTTAATTGAGGAGACTAATGAATATGTGACTGAATCCGAGCATGAAAACGAATCTGAGCATGATAATGAAACTGAAACTGAAGAGGATCTGGGCGCACTAGATGATTTTGACACTAAGGAATTTCTTGTTGTCCGTAGATCTTTGAATGCATATCCAAAATTATATGATCACGAACAACATAGAGAAAACATTTTCCATATTCATTGCGTGATCAATGGTAAAGTGTGCACCATGATTATTGATTCCGGTTCTTGTGCGAATGTGGCTAGCATTGAATTGGTAAGAAAACTGAATTTGCCTATGACTAATCATCCACATCCTTACAAACTTGCATGGTTAAATGATTGCGGCAAAATTAGCATAAGAAAGCAGGTTTTGATTTCTCTTAGCATTGGTAGTTACAAAGATGATGTTTTATTTGTTGTTGCACCAATGCATGCTAGACATATCTTACTTGGTAGGCCATGGAAATTTGATCGACATGTGACATATGATGGATATTTGAATTGTTAATTTTTCAAGTTAAATGGCAACCTGTACAAATTGCATGCACTTTCACCCCACAAAGTCCACGAGGATCACCAACGCATGTCTAGGTCTAGGACCGATCCTAATGAAAAAGAAGCTGAGAGAAAATTCGTGGAATGCATGAAAAGTGAGAACAAAAACCAAGAGAGTAAAGGAAAAGAGGTAGTGCTCGTAAGCGTCAACGATTCCAAAAAGAAGTGCGGATATTTTGCAAAGAAAAGAGAGGTCACACGAGCCTTTTTTAGCCACCAAACCGTCTTCATTCTCATTCCTAAGGTCACCTTTCATTAGAAGAACTCCCACCAAATTTACCTACCTCTGTTGCATCCCTTATCCAAGAGTACGATTTTCTATTTCTCACCGAACCACCATCCGGATTACCACCTATTAGAGGAATAGAACACCAAATTGATTTTGTCCTAGGAGCCAATTTACCAAATCGACCCACCTGTCGAGCCAACTCAGAAGAAACCAAAGAAATACAAAGGCAAGTAGAGGAGCTCCTAGCGAGTGGACAAGTCCGAGAGAGCCTAAGCCCATCAGTCGTCCCTGTCATTTTAGTACCCAAAAAGGATGGAACTTGGAGAATGTGTATCGATTGCTGTGCCATAAACAAAATTACCGTCAAGTATAAGTACCCCATACCTAGGCTGGATGATATGTTGGATATGTTACATGGATCTAGATATTTCACCAAAATTGACCTTAAGCAAGGGTACTTCCAAGTGCGGATTAGAGAAGGAGACGAATGGAAGACTGCATTCAAAACCAAGTTTGGGCTCTATGAGTGGTTAGTGATGCACTTCGGGCTCACTAACGGCCCTAGCACCTTTATGAGGCTAATGAATGAAGTCTACGAGCGTTCATAGGACGATTTGTTGTGCTTTACGTTGACAATATCCTAATCTATTCCCGAACCATAGAAGACCACCTTGACCACATTAGAGCCGTTTTTGAGAAGCTTAAGCAAGAACAACTTTACGCCAACTTTAAGAAGTGCTCTTTTTGTTTGGAACGAGTAGTTTTTCTAGGCTTTGTCATTTTGGATGGGGGAGTAGAGATGGATGAGGAGAAGTTTAGGTCAATTGTGGAGTGGCCTACACCTAAGAATGTAGGGGAAGTTCGCAGTTTTCATAGAATTGCAAGTTTTTATAGACGCTTTGTCAAAGATTTTTATCCATAGTTGCACCCCTAAATGAGATTGTAAAAAAAGATGTGTCTTTTAGGTGGGAAGAGCCACAACAAGCATTTGATGAGCTTAAGCGGAGACTAACCACTGCACCCATACTTAGGTTACCAAATTTTGACGAAACATTTGAGATTGAGTGTGATGCAAAGGGAGTGGGTATTGGAGCGGTATTGACCCAAGGTAAGAAACCCATAGCCTACTTTAGTGAGAAGTTGAAAGGTGATGCACTGAACTACTCTACCTATGACAAAGAACTTTATGCCCTTGTTAGATCCCTACAAACTTGGCAACACTACCTTCAACCTAAGGAGTTTGTGATCCACACTGACCATGAAAGCCTCAAGTACCTTAAAGGGCAAGGAAAGTTGAACAAAAGACATGCCAAATAGGTAGAGTTCATAGAGCAATTTCCTTACGTGATTAAGTACAAACAAGGCAAGGACAATATAGTTGTTGATGCCCTCTCTAGGAGATACACGTTAGTGACTAAATTATCCTCACGATTCTGAGGGTTCGAATCACTTAAGGACTTGTACCCCAACAACCATGATTTCGGCACCATCTTCGAGGCATGTAAAGAGGGACCATTCGGAAAATTCTACATGCATGAGGGATACCTTTTCAAAGAACATAAGTTGTGTGTTCCCCAATCATCCCTACGAGAAGCACTGACTAGAGAAGCACATGGGGAGGGTTAATGGGTCATTTCAGAGTTTTCAAAACCGTTGAAACCCTTAAGGAACATTTCTATTGGCCCCACATGCGCGTAGATGTCGAAAGGTTATGTGGTAGTTGCATCACTGGCAAACAAGCCAAATCTAAGTCCCAACCACATGGCCTTTACACCCCCTTACCCGTTCTCGATTCCCCTTGGATTGACATTTCCATGGACTTTGTTTTAGGACTTCCTAGGTCTCGAGGAGGACGCGATAGCATTTATGTTATGGTAGATCGATTTTCAAAAATGGCACACTTCATTGCATGTGGGAAAGTTGATGACGCCACACATGTTGCTGATTTGTTCTTTGAAGAAATCGTGAGATTCCATGGCATGCCATGTACAATTGTAACTGATAGAGATACGAAATTTCTGAGTCTTTTTTGGTGTGTTTTGTGGGCTAAACTTGGTACACATTTATTTTTTTCTACCACAACTCACCCACAAACTGATGGACAAACTGAAGTAGTTAATCGTACTCTCTCTCAACTTTTGCGTGCCATTTTGCAAAAACATCTTAAACATTAGGAAGATTGTTTACCATATATCGAATTTGCACACAATAGGAGTGTCCATCACGGTACATTGCATAGTCCATTTGGAATCGTGTACGGTTTTAACCCCTTGTCTCCCCTTGATTTGACCCATATTCCCGTGCATGAATGTTCAAGTCTTGATGGTAAACAAAAAGCGGAAAAGATGAAGAAACTACATGAACACGTTAAAACACAACTTGAACAGAAAAACCAAGGTTATGAAAAGAAAGCTAACAAACATCGTAAACGAGTTGTGTTTGAACCTGGTGATTTGGTGTGATTACATTTATGCAAAGAAAGATTTCACAATGAGCGAAAGTCAAAATTGTTCCCTTGAGGAGATGGACCATTCAAAGTTTTGAAATGCATAGGTGATAGTGCCTACATCCTTGATCTTCCCGAGACGTATGGTTCTATTTCATCTACTTTTAATGTTGCTGGCCTCATCCCTTTCACTAATGACCCTTTCGATTCGAGGACGAATCCTCTTGAGGAGAGGGGATTGATGAAGATCGGGGATCCCATCAAGAGTCACGGGTCCTATGACAAGAAGGAGGGCAAGAGAACTTCGTCATCACGTTGGAACCTTCTTGTACAAACATGTTCAAGATGAACCTAAGGTTCATTGGGTTCGCTTTCTTGAACCTACACTATGAACGTGTAGGAGGTGCGTGTGTGAGTGTCCTTTATTTTGAATTTTGTCTAGTTTTCTTGTGATCCTTATTTTATGTGTTTGCTTTGTAGGTAAATTAGGTACATGTAAGTTCCAAGCCAAATGAAGGTTCAAAGGGGCATATAGGCGTGTGTCTCAAAAAGGGAGACAAAAAGAATGTTGCCTTTAGAAGAATGTTTGTCTCCACAAAGACAAATTCAAATGTGTCCAAGATGGAATTCCTTATTCAAATTGAACTCAAAATCATCTCCAAACATCAAAAAGGGGCCGGCCATTTGAAGTGCAAGGATGAAGATCAAATTGAATTTAAATTTGAAGTTAAACTTGAATTTAAATTCAACCATGATTTGAATTTAATTTTCAACCAATTGGAGACTTAAAATTCAAGAAGATTTCAGCCAAAATCTGCAGCCCCATCCACACGCCATCTTGAATTCAAATTCAAACTCAATTTGAATTCAAACTTCAACCATCTTTTGAATTCAACCCCAACCATCTTATCATCATCAAATCAGATTTCAAGACACCACATTAGACATCTTGAACACGGCTAGAAGGAGTGAGAAAGGATATTCAACAACTAAATTCAAAGTGCACTCAGATTCAAACTTAACTTGAATTCAAACTTCACCCAACTTTTGAATTCAACTTCAACCTCATCCTACTCATCAAATCAGCTTCTCCAAGGCCTCATTTGATCATCATACACGGATGGATAGAGTGAAGATGGCAGCGTACAAGCATTGCAAATGTTAGTTAGAATTTGTCTTAGATTTGAATTCAAACAATTTTCAAATTTCAAGTTCATTTCAAATGCTATCTAGATACCTTCTTTAGAGATAAAATTTGGTTATTTCCACAGTCTTGGGCATCTATAAATAGGGCCTTTTGGCTGAGTTTTAGAGGCAAGCTTTGATGAAACAAAATACTTGACATTTCCTCCTATTCTTGTGAGCCTTTGTTTTCTTGGTTTTGCATTAAAAACCTAAGTTAAGATCCTTCAAACTTGAGCATTTTGAAGGTGTTGCCATTGCTTAAAGGTGCAGTCCAGGAGGGCCATTGTGGTTTGCATGATCAACGACCATCTTGAAGTATTGGTTTTTGCTCTTGAACCATTCGTTTGTCTCGCTAAGGAAGCAAGGGGAAGTCTTCTTCTTTGTGCCTAACCCTTTTTGAAGGACGTTTGGAAGGCGGAATTTTTGGAGCCCACGTCTTGCAAGCATCAAATTGGTATCAAAGCCAGGTTACTCTATTCCACCATCTTCTATCATTTCCTTTTTGTTTGAGTCTAATCATTTCAAGTCCAGTCTTGAGTCCTTCTTCTACCCCATTCTTCATTTCATTTGTGTCTCTCACGTATAAAAAACATCCTAGGTTTTTCTTGAGTCTTTGCATTTTGTTGCATCTTGCTTTTCATTATTCCAGTGTCATCTCTTTTTTATTTTAGCGTCACATCAAATTTGAATCGTTCAAACTTGAACAAGTTAGGGTTTGTTGCATTAGGTCACATCCATCTTTCTTTTAACATTACAACCATCAGCCTATAAAACCACCTTCGGTTTCAAATCATCTTGTTGCTACCAAAGATTTTAGTTGGTGATGATTGTATGCATCTTGTGATTCACATTGTGATTGATTTCATGCTTTAAATCCAGTTAGTCATAAGTGTGTTTGTCTTCACAAATCATTTTCAACTCCAACAAAACCCTAAACAATACCCAATCCCCACGAACCAAACAAAACCAACCCAAACCCGACCCTAAAACTCACCAACCAGATTCCAACATACCTTATTTACCCTCTCAACAAAAAGCCCCAAACCAATTTTGCCAAGCAAAGTCCGAACCAAAAGTTCTCAAATCATTCAAAAACACCCTAACCTTAAAATTTGAACTTTGTTCAGTTCTTTCATAAAACCATCTACCACACAAATTGGCCACACAAATCCTCAATTACCAACCCAAATAGCCCATGTACACCGTTCATTCATTTCCCAAAACTCAAATCCCACAAATACCCAAAGAAAGTCCAAAAACCCCAAATTGAAAAACCCTAACCCTAACCCTAATTCTTCCAACCGCTACTTTCCTCACTTCCAAGGTTATTTTACTGCATTGAAGGAGTATTTGGATATACATTCATTGGTTGATTATTTTTGTTGGCTCTAACTCGAGATTGTATAATGATGCACACATATGTGCAAGACGTTATAGGTGTTTTTTAGTTAGATTGCACATCATGCATTTCATTTTTGGGTGTTTCAATTTCTTGTATTTTTTTTATTATCTCTTTCTTTACTTGTTTGATGCTTGTTATGTCTTTTTTTGCATAGTAGGGGCTGTTGGAATTACCAAAACGCTTGCTAAAGTCTAGACCAAGCATGCTGAAAAGAGCTGAAATTTACCTGCACTTTGTGGACGTGTAACTCATTCATGCAAACTTCAAATTGGGTCATTCAAAGGCCAAAGGTCAAGTTCTGGATGTGAACTAAATTTCTCAAGGCGGACTTATCTTCAAATTCGACTTGCATTTGCTGTAAAAAGGCCAGTCAACTGAGGGCACCATTTCTGCCTAAAATACAGCCACATGAAAATTGCTTGAATTTTGTGGGCGCATAACTCAGTCATGGGAACTCCAAATTGGGTCATTCAAAATCCAAAATTCAAGCTGAAGATGTGAACTAAATTTCTCAAGAAGAACACTGCTTCAAATTTGGATTGCATCTGTGACTTGTTTATTCTTGGAGTTTGACCTCTTTAAGCCAATTGAATAGGTTCCAAACGTTTTTGGTCTGGCCCTAAGACCAGAATATTTGTGCTTTATTGTACTTTTGACTAGAGTAAGTGTTAGGATGAGTTTTATCCTTATTTAAGCCATGTAAACCAATTTTTACAAGAAAAGCTTGGTGGAAGAATAAAAAAATTCTGTTGCTTTTCTCCTTAGAAGGCATCCTTGTTTTCTTGATTTCTCACTAAAAATCAAGTCTAAAGACCTTCAAAGTTTGAGCATGCTTGAGGGTGATTACCAAGACAAGATGAATGCTGCCTAGGAGGGTGTTTATCATTTGCCTAGTCCACACCATTCTTCAAGGATTGGTTGCTCGTTTCAGCCTATCTAAAGACATTGGAAGCAAGGAGGATCTTGGCCCCTTTGTGCCTAAGCCATTGTTGTAGGAGAAGTTTGGATAAAAGAGTGGGATCCTACCCGTGCCCGCATCATATAAGAACATAAGCAAGATTGAGCGAACATATACACGAGTGAGAGAGGACAAACAATTGTTTAGACTAATGTAACACTCTCTTCCGTCTTTGTGTTCCTTTTTTCTTTTCTTGTTTCATCTCAGGTTGGACAAGATGCTTAGGACCATTTGGGGAGTTGAGTACCATAGACATGACTTCGATGAACTTAACAAACGCATGTGCTCATTTGGACATACAAATGGTCTATGCGTAAGATAATGGGAGTGTAAACCTCCGAGGTATCAAACCATTCCTAACATAAAAGAGATGTTATAGCATACTATAATGACATATTAAATGACTTATACTATGCTCATATAGAAGAATGTGAGGAATTATGCATGATTAGATTCATTGCCGGATTAGATAAAGAGATTGCCAACTGCATGTTAAAAGAAAGATTTTTATCACTTAATGACATGTTTGAAAAGGAAAAACTTATTCAATCGAGCCTAACCATCTGGCATTTTAATCAAAACCTTGGACATGAGCAGAACTCATGTGATTTGCAAAATAACAAACCTAACATTCTAACTGATTCGGATAGGTTTAGCAAACTACTTGTGAACATGAACAAATTTGAAAAAGATTTGCTTAAACTTAAAGAGATGTTGCATACAATTCAAAAGGATTCTGAACTAAACAAAGTATTGCAACCTAATGTTTTTGAAAGTGATGGTTTGTATGAGCTTAAATTGAACCCCGAACAGAGATTCCTTTAGATATAATGCATGACCAAACATATGAAGTATTTGAATTGAAAAGAAATGACTCGCTTAAAACTAAACTTGGTGATTTAAAAAGTGTTATAGATGTACCTATAGTTGATATTGAAGCTGACTCTCAGTCACTTCAAAAGCATGAACTTGACAACACTTTGTCTGAACTTTTCTTAAATAAATACATGCATAAAACTGAAATCCCTTTGTATGATTTGCATGAAACTAAGATGCTTACAATTGGGCTAGAAAGTGAATTGCATCCAGGACAAATTGTTGATGACATTGATGTGAATGTGCTTAATTTCAATGTCAAGCATAAGAATGAGAATGATGTGAAGATTGTTCAACTAGATGCATATGATGAATTGCTAGCTGCATTAGATAGTCAACTTGATGTTGAACTTGATAATGCATACCTTGAAACAGATTTAGCTGCATGGGAACATAAATCACTAGATGATCTAGTTAATTAATTGCTTATTATATTCACCTTAGATGAAGTCAAAGCTGATTCTAACAAGAAGAAGAAACACTAATGGACTTTAATCTAGTTTAATATACTCAAGAAAATGACATCTTGATGAGGGAACAAGAAGGGACCTTCTTTTAACTCCTTAACACAGCTTGGACAAGAAACTGGTGCACCACAACCTTTCTAGAAGACCTTGCAACAAACCAGGTCTGTTTTGCTTGTGTGATGAACAATGGCTAACAAATGGCTTCAACTCATCTAGGCAAGCCTTAACCCTCCCAAATGATATTCACCCCAAGTATATAAGCCTACAAACAAGATTGTTCAAGCCTTGGATGGATCCAAAAGCCCTTGAATCAAAGGAAGAACAAGAACAGAAACCTGTTCTAAAATGGAGTTCTCGGCAGAACAGAAATCTGTTATAAATTAACTTTTTTCTATCTATTTTGTACAAGGTTCTTAAGCTATAATTTATAGACAAAATTAAGCTAACATGTCCTAAATATCTTTAGTAAAGGGTCCAATGAAAACAAAGAAGAAAACATGGTTTACAAGACTTGAGCAGTCATTGGTTTTCATTGGTTCAGCTTTCTTGGCTGCACGCCCAATTTGTTGTCTTGCTTTGCCAACTAGCTTGAGGCATCTCCTAATTTTCATGTGAGCTGCTTGGGGTCCTTGGCTGTGTGTGGACGAAAATGGGTCTGGAAAGTACAAGTTGTCAAGCTGGATTCTTTTCAGCAGAATTGGCAGAAAGTTCTTCAAGTTCTTCTCTCTTTACAACTTGATTTGGACGTCTAAAATATGATTGGCCTAGCCAATGAAGTAGCCTGAGATGTTTTGAAAGCAAGCTTGAGAGTTTCCTTTGATAATGTCTTGTGATTGGTTCGAAACTAGGCACAAAACAGCTGATTGTTCAAAAGCGGACAGTTTTGAGACTTGAAAGGTGTTGCCTGATTTGATCATCTTTCTTTTGGGATCAGGTTTTTTAATACAAATAGAAGTTGCAGATATTTTCCTGAAGATAAGTTTAGATACCGAAATTAAGTCATTTGGATCTTGGAACACTCAGATATAGCCGTTTGAAGTTGACATGTTTGCGGATGTTGACCTTTCGAAGCAGGTGACTAAGCAGCCTGCTTATTGAGGACGCTTGTTGAGCTTGTTACAGGCCTCTACTCAAAAATGATACATTACAAAGTTGTAGATAAACTTCTTACCTTTCATCTCCAATTCGAATCATGTAATTTGGACTTGTGTTTGAACACCACAAAAAAATTGTTGTTTACCGACGAAAAAATCACCGACGAACAACGTATAGTCGTTGTTTCGTCGGTAATAGCGACGACTCTGCGACCAAAATAATGTAGTCGCTAATTGCGACGAAAGTACGATGAAATTCGTTGTCGCTAAAAGAAAAATAGTCAGTCAGGTGAATTACGTCGGTGATTTGTCGGTGTCTCGTCGCTATTCTGCGTGTTTTTGTTCGTCGCTATTTAGTTTATAACGGTTCGTCGCTATGTCGTCGCAAATGTGTCGCAAAAAGTATAAAATAAATTCGTCTAAACAAGTTCTTGGAGTTGTGTATCGTCGTTTTTTTGTCAATGAAACCCGTATGTGGCAAATGGTTTGAATGGCTTTCCGTTCGTAATTCGGTTTGTCGTTGTGTCGTCGCAGATACATCGAGAATTAAACACGTGTATTGATTAAGGAAAAAGAAAGCGGCAATTGGGAAAAATACTCATTCATTTAATAATAAGAAGTTACATTATCAAACGAAAAAATAAAAAAAAATCTAAAAAGAGATGCGGAGATGGGCCGTTCACTCTTCGTCATCGGACGAAAGAGTGACCGCGACATTCTGCGCAAACTCTTTGAGAAGGCGCTTGAGCTTGTAGTATCTAAATTTCATCTTCCGCAGCCTTCTAGTCATGTAGTGCAGTTGCCGCGACTGCTGATGCATGTTTGCCATCAGCATACGGAAGTCGGCGTCCTGCACCGGCATTTGTTCTTGATCATCCTGATGCGGCGGTGAGCCATAGACAGATACAGAACCCTCTCGCTCAACCGATGGTGGTTGAGGAGGAGGCCCTTCTGGAGGGGCACTGTTTGCCCGTCCACCACGCCTTGGGGTTCTTTTAAAACGACGCGGCATATTTTGATTATTTATAACGTTCTATGTGTGTATGTATAACAGCGGATGTTTGGGGTATAAATAGTGAAATGAGCGACGACATAGCGACGACATAGCGACGCATTTGTCAACCGTTGGGAATGTGCAGTGAATGTGCAGTGTGTGCAGTGAATGAATGTGCAGTGAATGTGCAGTGTGTGCAGTGAATGTGCAGTGATGACCTTTCGGATGTTATAGCGACGACGTAGCGACGAATTAGCGACGTAAGTTTATCGTACGATGCAACCGTTGGGAACTGAACTGACACTGCCGAATAGCGACAACTTGGCGACGGAATAGCGACGAAACGCGTCGAATAATGTGAAGAGACGTTTTCCGTCGCTGTCTCGTCGGTAAAGCGTCGGTAAATTCAAAAAAAAACCCGCGAAGCCCGTTCTTCTCATCGTATTTAGTTTTTCCCTTTTTCGTCGATACGGTTAGTAGGTTTTTGTCGTTCTATTAAGTTTCGTCGGAGATATAGTTAGGTTTCGACGATACGGTTAATAGGTTTTTGTCGTTCTATTAAGTTTCGTCGAAGATATATATAGTTAGTAGGTTTTCGTTGTTGTATTAGGTTTCGTCGGTATATAGTTGATGTTTAGTCGGTGAATTAGTCGGAACAAATTTTTCTTAACCACATTTCGCGTATACAGGTGCGTCGTCAGGATTCGTAAGAGATTAAACACGTGTTATAATTATTAAGAAAACAAATACGATATTAAAAAAACAAACTTCATTAATATATAATTAAAAATTAAAAATTACAAAATATAATAAGAAATATTTAAAAAAAGCTAAATAGCGAAGAGTAGCCACTCACTGTTCGTCATCCGAACAGAGAGAAGCTATACTCTCCGCACACGCCTTCAGTTGGCGTCTCAACTGTGCAGATTTGGATTTAATCCGCATCTGCCTTTTATCTATGCAGTCGAGACGCTCTTCCTGAACCGTGACATGGGCCTTCACCTCATCTAACATTTTCCACAGATCTCGTACTTCTGTTTGGAGTTCGACAATTTGTCGATCCCGGCGATCAGAGGTCTCTGGTGGGGGAGGAGGTGGGGGAGGAACAGTTGAAGAAGAAGGCACTTCAGTTGGCGGTGTTGCCGCCCTACCACCACGTCCACCACGTCGTGCTTGCGCTTTAGTACGAACCATTTTGGATTATAAAATAGTTGTTTTATATATATATATGTTGTTGTGGGCACACGCTGATCCACTGTTTATATAGTGAAATCAGCGACGACATAGCGACGAATTAGCGACGCAAAACATCGTAAGTTGTAAGCATGGGGAACTGGACGGACTGTCTTTTACCGACGACGTACCGACGACTTAGCGACGAAACACGTCGTACGGAATGAAGAGACGTTTTGCATATCAAACGACGTGTTTCGTCGCTGGTCGTCGGTACGTCGTCGGTATATGTGTTTGTTTGTCTCCGGGATTTGTGTTTCTTGTTCGTCGATGTTCGTCGCTAAGTCGTCGGTATATGTGTTTGTTTGTCTCCGGGATTTGTGTTTCTTGTTCGTCGCCGTTCGTCGCTAAGTCGTCGGTATTGTCTTATGGGAACGATAAAACCATTGTATTTCTTCTTCTCTTCTTCTCTTCTCCCATTCTTCTCTCATTTCAAACACATCAATCATCAATTTTGAACGAAAATACAGAAGTGTGGAATTTTGATTTTTTCTACACACGAAAAAAGATAGCTGCTGTTAGTTTCAAGGTGTAGCGAGAAAATGGATCCGAGGAGAAGCGATAGAAAGTGGATGTACCAGAGAGTAAACAACGGGGAGTGGTGTTTTAGATTTGTTGAAGGTCTCGAAGAATTTATTGATTTTGCGACGAGTAATGAAAGTGGAACGCAGATTAGATGTCCGTGCAAGAAATGCAAGAACCGTAAATATAAGGATCCGGGGTGACGTGAGGGTTCACATATTGAAACAAGGTTTCGTCCACAATTACCATACATGGTACTGTCACGGCGAATATGAGGGGGCGTCTACATCTGCAACTGTACACGTCGAAGGGGGACCCGGTCAGGTTAATGCCGAAGAAATAGGCGAGGGATCTCACAACCCATACATGCAGATGGTGACAGACGCAGCCGCTGGCGCATTTACCGGAGAGCAGTTGTTACAAATGCAGGATCCGGATGAACAGCCGCGTACATTCGTGGAGGAAGATCCGAACCCTCAGGCGAGACAGTTTTTTGAGATGCTGAACGCCGCCAACACGCCGCTGTATCCTGGTTGCGGTAGTCACACACAGATGTCCATGATCGGTCGGATGACGAGCATGAAGACGGAGCACCGCATGACGGAGAGATTGTACGATGGGATGTGTCAGCTGATGAGGGAATCTCTTCCTGAAGGGAACACAATGGTCGACAGTTTTTATTCGACGAAGAAACAGCTGCAGGCGTTGGGACTGCCGGTTCAGAAAATCGATTGTTGTTCAGAGGGGTGCATCATATACTGGGGCATCAACGAGGATAAAGACATGTGCAGGGTCTGTGGGACAAGCAGGTGGATAACGAACAAAAGAAACCGGAACGTGCCAAGAAAACAATTTTACTATTTACCTCTCGCCCCTAGACTGCAGAGGCTATACGCATCCGGTGCCACAGCTAGCCAGATGAGGTGGCACGCGGAGCACTACACGAAAGACGGTGAGATGTGCCATCCATCTGACGGCGAAGCTTGGAGGACGTTCGATGCGACGCATCCGGGTTTTTCGTCGGAGACAAGGAACGTTAGGTTGGGTTTATGCACCGACGGGTTCAACCCGTTTGGACAGTCGGGAGAGCAGTATTCGTCGTGGCCTGTAATCGTGACGCCGTACAATCTACCGCCTTGGATGTGCATGAAGAAGCCTTACATGTTCTTGACTGTGATCGCACCAGGTCCTAGGAATCCGAAACAGAAGATCGACCTATACCTGCAGCCGTTGATACAGGAGCTGAAGTGGTTATGGGAGTTTGGCGTGGAGACGTTCGATGTATCGACTAAACAAAACTTCCAGCTACGCGCCGCGCTGATGTGGACGATCAGTGACTTCCCGGCTTATTCTATGTTGTCGGGGTGGAGCACAGCGGGGAAATACGCTTGCCCTTGCTGCATGAAGCAAGCGAAGACGATGTCCTTGAAACATGGACGTAAGATAAGCTGGTTCGACAGCCATAGGAAGTTCCTGCCCAGACGTCATTCGTACAGAAGGAACGTGACGGCGTTCATGCCTGGCATTGTCGTTAAGGACACAAAGCCCGAGCTCCTCACGGGTGCAGAGGTGCTGCAGGAGATAGACAGTTGTGGATTCGTGGGGGTCGCTGATGATCCGGACGGCAGTCACAACGAAGACCTGGCTCGTTACTGTATCGGGTGGAAGAAGAGAAGCATATTCTGGGAGCTTCCGTACTGGAAGAGCAATATGATCCGACATAACCTGGATGTCATGCATATTGAGAAGAACGTGTTTGACAACATTTTCAATACAGTGCTGAATGTGCCAGGAAAAACAAAAGACAATTCGAAGGCACGACTTGATATGCGCGACCTCAACATGCGACCGGAGCTGCATCCCGTTGGCACATCATACATGCCGAAGTCCTCGTACACGCTGAATGCGGAGCAGGTCAGTGCGTTGTTATCGTGGCTAGGGACGGCTAGATTTCCTGATGGCCATGTTTCGAACCTGTCGAAGAACATCGACGTGAATAAACGCGGTTTGCACGGGATGAAGAGCCACGACTGTCACGTGTTCATGCAACGGTTGATGCCCATTGCATTCCGCGAGCTGCTTCCAACCAATGTATGGGAAGCAATTACCGAGATGAGTCAGTTCTTCAGATGTCTTACAGCCACGAGACTCAGGGCGGATGATATGTCAAGGCTGGAGGGCGAAATCCCAGTGATCATATGCAAGCTGGAAACTATATTCCCTCCGGCCTTCTTTGATTCAATGGAACACCTGCCAGTTCATCTACCATACGAGGCACGTGTTGGTGGTCCTGTTCAGTACAGGTGGATGTATCCTTTCGAGAGGTACTCTTTTTTATGTGCATGACATTCTTATGTGTCTAAGCGATATGCATTTGAACATATATTCACTATATGAACAGATATCTCAGGCATTTGAAGCTGAACATCAAGAACAAGGCGAAAGTCGAGGCCTCTATGTGCAATGCCTATCTGACGGAGGAAGCATCGACCTTCGTGTCTCATTACTTCGAGCCAGATGTCCCGTCGAGGTGCAGAGATGTTCCCCGGAACGACGACGGCATTTCCAGATCCGGTGTCCTCCCAATATTCACACATCCGATCAGATTTCACGGACAGGGAAAGGAAATGATATTGGGGGACAGCGAGCTGAAGATTGCTCATTCTTATGTTCTGCGCAACTGCCGTCAAGTCGACCGTTTCCAGAGGTATAAACGATTTCCCATTTTATTTTGTAAATACCTTGCGATACTCTATCCATTATGTTACAAATATATACAGGGTACTCATTCGTAATTTGCTTCAGCTTGTTCGTTGATTTATTGCAACACCGTTCACCGGGTATATCGAGCGATGCAATAAACAATGAGTTAGATTCCAAGTTTGCTGATTGGTTCAGGTGGCATGTAAGTTTAGTATTTGCCTGTTACGTGTACGATATGTGATACACATTTATTGCCCCGTTGATGTATATTTACTTGTCCTTTTACAGGCGAGCAAAGGTCATCTGGCTGACGATGAGTACGGTTACATTCTGACGCCAGTAGCCGAGGGTCCATTGAACAGAGTCACGCGACACGACATGTGTTTTGTCAACGGGTATAGATTCCACACAGTCTCCCATGCCAGCCGAAAATCATCGGAGAACAGCGGTGTGTGTGTCAAGCGTTATGACAATAGCCCGGACGAGGATGACTTCTACGGCTACCTTACTGACATCATTGAGCTCGAATATCCCGCATTGCCTATAAAGCGGGTGGTCTTATTCAAATGCGAATGGTACGATCCAACTCGAGAAGGTTATCGCGTTGGCACAAAGGTCCACGACCAATATAAGTTGGTAGACATACACCAAGGGCGACGGTACAGAAAATACGATCCATACGTTTTGGCTAGTCAAGCGTCCCAGGTGTACTATCTATCGTATCCAACAACGAGGATGAATGCGAGCTCAAAAGACTGGCGAGCTGTGTGCAAAGTGAAATCGAGCAAGTTTGATGTGAGTATACAGACAGTTTCAGATGGTATGGACGCCGCATTTCAAGAAGAAAACCCGTCCGTTCTAGATACGACACATGTTGAACTGCACGACCTCCCTCTAAATGACCCCAACGGCGGTTTTATCGAAATTCATCTCAACATACAACCGCCTGACAATATTGAAGACGTAGTCGAAGACGAATACGAGGATGAAGAGTACGACGAGCATGTAGATGAAGATGAAGATGAAGACGAAGATGAAGATGCGTATGAGGATGCAGATGACCAGGAAGATTGACGTTAGCCAAAATTTTTTATGTACCTCTTTATATGAAAGTGTGTATGTGTTGATGCACTTATATTCATGTATATACTACTTTATATTTTGTATTATTTTTTTTTTCGAAAATGATAACACCGACGAGTTACCGACGAAATGTTTCGTCGCCAAATTTGAAATAACGACGACCCATGAAAAATAGCGACGAAACTAAATAGCGACGGAACGTTCCGTCGCTATTTCGTCGCAAAATTTCGAAGATAAACTGAACTCCCCCTTCTTCTTCCCCATTTCCCTCCCCCGCAAAAAATCTCCCCCCGGCCTCCCCCGCAAAAACTCTCCCCCCTCCCACCGGCGAACTTCGCTCTGAGGACCCCCGGCAAAATCTCCTCCCTGCAACGGTTAGTTTTTCTTCCTATTTCTTTTTAAATGATTTTAAGTAGGTATAGATTGAATTCTTTGTTGTGGGTGTTGGTGGTGGGTTGTGGGCGGGGGTGGAGGGATTGTGCTGGGGTGGAGGGATTCGGGCTGGGTGGGGCGGTGTGGGACTGGGTGTTGGATGGGACGGCGGAGGGTGGTTGTGGGTGGGGCTGCCTGGCTGTGGATGGGGCTGGGTGGCTATGGGGTATGTTTTCACATTGTGCGAGGGTGGGGGCCTGGAGCTGGTTGTGGTCGGGGGTGGGGGTTGGGTGGTGGTGCGGCGGTGGTGCTGGGTGTGGGCTGGGGCTGATTGTGGTCGGGGTGGGGGCTGGGTTGTGCGGGGGTGGGGGCCTGGAGCTGGTTGTGGTCGGGGGTGGGGGCTGGGTGGTGGTGCGGCGGTGGTGCTGGGTGTGGGCTGGGGCTGATTGTGGTCGGGGTGGGGGCTGGGTTGTGCGGGGGGTGGGGGCCTGGAGCTGGTTGTGGTCGGGGGGTGGGGGCTGGGTGGTGGTGCGGCGGTGGTGCCTGGGTGTGGGTGGGCTTGGGTGGCTGTGGGTGGCATATATATGTATATAGTATATATATGTATATACGGTATATATATATATGTATATATGGTATATATATATGTATGTATGTATATACGGTATATATATACATATATGTATATACGGTATATATATATGTATATACGGTATATATATATATATGTATGTATATACGGTATATATATATACATATATGTATATACGGTATATGTATGTATATACGGTATATATACATACATATATACACGCACATATACATATATACGGTACACGCACATATACATATATACGGTATATGTATGTATATGTTTTTAATAGATTTGTAAATGTATGTATATATATGTATATGTATGTATATGTATGTATATGTATAAGTATATGTATGTATATGTTTTTAATACATATATACACGCACAAATACATATATACGGTACATATATTTAATTTCGTATTTAAATATAGTTAAATTTGTAAAAACTGTTTTTAATAGATTTGTAATATATCTTTTGTAATGTTTGTATATAAATATATGTAAAATTATTACAAACTGTTTTTTTTGGTAGAATTATGTATGTATATATATTTTTCCTATTTAAATATATTTATAATTATATAATCTATTTTTGGTACATATATGTATATGGTATATATATGTATATACGGTGTATATATATATATATGCATATACGGGTATATATATGTATATACGGGTATATATGTATATGGTATATATATGTATGTACAGGTATATACGGGTATATATGGTATATATGGTATATATATGTATATACGGTATATATAAATGATTTATTTTTTTGTGCCCTCCGTTTAAAAATTATTAATATGTTCCTCTCAGATCTGATGGCTAGTGACGGTTTACCGACGAGATCCACATACCCACCATCTGCACAGGACCTTCAAGGAGAGTTTGATGCTTTCATTTCTCAGCATGATACGTATGCCTCGGTTTCGACCGCCGCTCTGGCTGCGGACTCAGACCTTTTACGGTCTGCCGACATGTCCGCACCCCCCAGACATACGACGCCACCCACACCCAGCGTTTCAGCACCTCATCCGGCGTCTGATGCGGCATCGGACCAGGGTGTCATATCAGGACGTCGTCCCCTCCCTTGGTCAAATGATACCCATACGTAAGTGATGATTAATTTATTTAACATGTTTTCAAATATATTTCACGCGTTATTTTTTCCTAACAACTTAAACTCTTTCAGGTTTGGATCGGACAATGGCGCGCTTTCCGGTTGCATCACCCGGTCCTTCCACCTGAGGCTTGACCCATCTGGATATACCTGGGGCCGTGTCACCCCGGAGACACGTAGCTTCTACTGGGATGAGTTTCAGGTATTCAAATTTGATGAATTTCACTTTTTGATGCGTAATCAATCATTACTTTTCTAACCACACTTTTATTATTCCTCCGTATGATAATTGCAGAAGTCGTACAGCTGGCCAGCCGACATCGCCCGCGACGTGGAGCAGGCCTGGCGGCATAGGGCCGCCAAACGCTACGGGGACTTCGTCAACTCCCTCAAGACCAAGTCGGAGCGTGACCCCACGTGGGTAAGGCCTGCCTACGTATCCGAGGCCGTCTGGGCGGCGTGGGTAGCAGGGTGGAGGGACCCTGCTTACCAAGCCCGCAGCGCCCGGAACGCGGCGAACCGGCGCAGCGGCAACATACAGGGCCCAGCACCTGCCACACACTCAGGTGGTTCGGTTTCCCACGCCACCACGATGCGTTCTATGGTGAGTATTTTAATATTGGATTATAACGACCTTCATTGATTTTATTGGATTATTTACATTCATCGACTTAATTGGATTATTTACATTCAGTGAGTTAAGTGGATTATCTATATTCGTTGATTACTTATGTTGCGCTGTTGTTTTTTTGGTATTCGTATATGGTTACTTTAAGTTGGTACATGTGATTTGACTTGGGAGAGGCCTTTAAGGCCGGGATACCTCCGATAAACGAATAGGTCATGCCGAAATTTTTAAAAATTCTGCATATCACTAACATATTTTATTTCATTCTTTCAGCAACAGGAGACGGGGGAGTGGCCAGCCTCCTACGATCTCTTCTACAAGACGCATCGGAAGAGAGCCTCCGACGGAACGGAGGACTGGATCACGACGAAGGCCCGCGACATCAGTGTAAGTAGACTACGATTTCATTTGTTTTTTTCCTTAGTTTGTTTTATTGCTAAACCATAACAATTCATATTCTCATTTCAGGACGAGTACAACAGATTACTCGCAGATAGGGGCGAACAGGCCGACAAGAACCGCGCTTATTGGGATGCGGTTCGGACCGTCGGCCCTCAGAATAAGAAGAAGAAGGAGGTGTACGGGGTTGGATCAGCAGCGCCGCGATTCTTTCCCGAAGTTCTGCATCCAGGTGCTTCCTCTGAGGCCAGCACCTCCGCGCCTTCTGCGACGCCAGAGGATATTTCGCGCCTGGAAGCAGATAATGCGGCGCTGCAGCGTGAGATAGAGTCCATCAGGACGAGGCAAGAGGAGAGTTTACAGGCACTGCAGTCGCAGCAGCAGGCGATGCAGCAGGCGCTTCAGCAGGCGCTTCAGCATGCGTTTGAGCAGGCGCAGCATCAGACGATGCAGGTGCAGCAGGCAACGAACCAACAAATCTTCCAGCTGTCGCAGGTCGTCATGACTTTCATTTCCAACTCATCGCAGCCTCAGCCTCAGCCTCAGCCTCAGCCTCAGCCTCAGCCTCAGCCCCGCCCTCCTGATGGTCACTCTTCTCCGCATGATCCCCCTCCATCTTCCTCTTCATAGTTTTTTATTTTTTCATTGTTTGTACAGTCTATTTCATTTGTTGTATTGACATTTTCTTTGTATTTTTATATATTCTATCTGACAATTTTACGGATTCTATTTCGTTTGTGTTGTTTAATTATACGAACTTGAATGCGCAAATACCGTATTACTGTATAATATTTGTACAAATGATTTAATATACAAAATAAAATATATTATAGAAATTAAATAATAATAATAAAAACTTTTTAATTACTAATGTATTAATATTATTAATAAATCAAAAAAAATTTAAAATTTAATATTAAATAATGTATTTAAAATAATTATTAGTAAATTTAATATTTTTAAAAATAAAAAATACCGACGAACCAGCGACGAAATTGGTCTGTCGCAGATCGGAAATAAAAAAACAAAAATTTAAAATTAGCGACGACAAGACATATTAACGACGACATTTTGCGACGAAATAAAACGGAAACAAAAAATAAAAAAATAATAAATAGCGACGGTAAAACATATACCGACGAAAGTTTGCGACGAAATTATTTGTCGCAGAACATTAATAAAAAAAATAAAAAATACGAAATAGCGACGAAATAATTTACCGACGAAACAGCGACAACAGAATAAAGGTCGCAGACCTGACATTTTCTCGTCGCAGTTTTGCGACGATACACCGACGCAATTTTGTTTCGTCGCAATACAGCGACGCATTGCCGACGAAATTTGCTTTGCGACAAGCCGTATAACGACATTCTTTTTTCGTCGCTATTTCGTCGCTATATGCCTGTAGCGACGAAATAGCGACGTTTTTTGTCTTTCGCTATATGCTCTTTTTTTTGTAGTGGAAGAAATATGGCCAAAATACCAACTGGGTGTCAAACACATACAAAACATATGCAACATATAAAACATGTCCTAAGGTTTGTTAGAGTGTAAGAGACATGAACTTCCAGTTATGAATGGTCAGATGACCCTTAAACGTTCATACAAGTGCTACATGTCTTAGAGAACTAACAAGTGCAATGTTTGACATGCTTGACATGTTGTTGATGCCTCATAGGAGTGCATCACATCTCTTTGTTACATTTTGTCTAAATATTGCACATGAACGTATAACATGTACATTTGATATAGACATGTTGCAATATGTCATTTGGGTGCTACTTTTCTTGTTTGGACGTTCCTGGGCATAATGTTTGAAACTTTACTTTTGGTACATCCTAAACATATTAGGAAACGTTTTACCCACCTTATTCTTTTTCTTTAAAAAGATAAAGGTGTTTCATTGTATATCATCTTCACCCTATTGTTTTATCATCTTAATATTTGATCCAGGTGGAGTTGATGTTAGTGTATGTGCCCTTAGGCCATGATTTGGATATTTATGTTATGCATTTATTATTAATAAAAGAGGTTTTATTATCATTATTGTTGGTTAGTATGTTACACAATTTTGATATATGTCCCTGATTCATTATTGTTATGGAGATAAAATAATTTATAATCAGTATGAGTATTGATTTGATAATCATGAGATGATTATGTGTATGGTGATAAGAATCAATCTCATAGATACTTGTTAGAGAACAGTGTATTGGATAGACTCATCATGAGATTGCTACATGGATTAGCGTCATAAGTAAATCTCATGATAGTCATGTTTTAATCCTTTGACTTGAGATTGTCATAGTTTCCAACATAAGGACTATTATATTTTGACATGATCAAACGTTATCCGTAACTGGATAATAATAAAGGTCATGATTGAATGTGATAGAAATTATGTAGAGGATATTGAACAATCAAGATAGAATTTGTCCCTCTCTTTTGAGAGAGATATCTTTGGGCCCCTCGATTAGTGAGACTGTGAAATGCATGGCCGTGCTCAAATGAATTGATAGTGTGATCAATATCATTTATTTTATCAGTCTACTTAGAGATCGAGTAATCATATGTTTGAACTATATAAGTATGACGCTGACCATGACTTATGTTCAAACTAGATATCGTGTGACAAAGGGATTAGTGCATGTACTATTATTAGGCTAGTTGGACTTTACTCGTATTAATTGGGTAGTTGTAATGCCTTGCTAGAGGCCAATTACGACTTGTTGGTTTAATAGAGATTTAATCAACTGCCAATTAATATGGGCCTATCGAGTCACACACAAGAATGCGTAAGGCTGATATTAATAATATTAATAATATTAATATTGGATATTAATTATTATTATTATCGTTTTAATATTAATAATATTAATATTAGATATTAATTATTATTATTATTATTTTCGGTTTTTTGGTGATTATATATACATGTGTATTATCGGATAATAACAAGAGAATCCATATCTGATATGGATTTTGAATATTCTGATAGAATCCGTATCTGATATGGATTTTGATTGGCATCCACTAATCCGATTAGGACTCAGATTCTGATGTCTACGTATGTGCATATATACTTGTGTATCTCGTATACACAAGACACACGAAAAATACATAGAGTCATAAGAAAACCCTAGAGCCGTTTTTGTGAAAAACGAGTTCTTCAGCCGCGCCGTTTGAAGAGCTAGCACTCCGGGCGGAAGCGTTCGTGTGGATACCGACAGAGGATGTTCGTGATTTCGCACCTCTTCCATCTGCAGATTTCGAATCTACGGAGGTAATTTTTGATTTCTTTTGTCGAATTAAACGAACAACATGGATCCTTGGTAGGAAATCAGAGGTCAAGTTTTTGTTTTCCGCTGCGCGTTTTGCAGTGATTTCGGTTGATTTCCTAACAGTGGTATCAGAGCCACTTGTTGATTTCGTTTAAATCGATTATATCATGCTTATGTGATTATATGTTTACTGTTTTTCGTATGGCATGATATGTACAAAAACCCCAACTCGGATTTCATATGATGAGAGAAGAATGGTATTTTTCAAATCGTTTTCATGAGATGATTTGTATACGGCGGTTTTCGTTTGTCATGTGATGATCAAAACCGATTCTGTTTATATTAGATATAAACATACGCTATGTGTAAAACCCTATTCGAATCTCATCTGGTGAGAGCGGATTGATGTTTTCAATTCGTTTTCATGAGACGTTATGATTCGAGATTGTTATATGTGATATAAAGTTTTTGTTTTTCATGAGATGATCAAAAACGATTATGTTTATATCGATATGAACAACCGATAATGATTCTGTAAGAGTTATGCATATTCAAAACAGACAGATTATCAATTCGATTGATGATTTCCTTTTCGGATTTCGAATGGCAGATTGATTCTGTTTCGGATTTCGAACAGCAGATTATCAATTCGATTGATGATTCTGTTTTGGGTTTTGAATGATAACTCTCGGTTCGATCGGTGCTTCTATAAGGGCTTACACGTATTCAAAACAGTAAGATCGTTAATATGATTGATGCGTCTGTGTTAGGGTTTTGAAAAGAAAATTTCGCTGCCCCTCGACCCCGCCTAGGGGCTCTGCCCCTGCCCCTCAGAACCCCGCCCGTTAACCGGCTAGCGGGACCGCCGTATGCGTACGCCCTATAGTTCGTTACCGTGACATTAAGAATGTCAATATATATTTATTTGTTATAATATGTTTGTGTAAAATATATTATAATTGTTGATGTCTTTGCATGGTGCATAGCATGGCCTCAGGACCTATGTGATTGACTTAGTCATATTTTTGTTTTGGGTTATTATGGCCTGCGTGCCGCTGTAGTTTTTGTTGTATTTTATTATACAAGTAGTTAGGTTTTTCTTTGTTATTGTAATAAATGAAGAATCAAGCTACAAAATGGTGATGGCGACACACACCAAGGACGAGTGGATTCCATGGAGATGGAGGCACGGGGCTCAAGACAAGAAGATATGTATCATTGCAAATGTTGTAATAGGAAGTCTTTCACATAGGGTTTCCTTTATGATCTTCATCTGGTCTCATGAAGATCATATTTAGTTTGGTCATGCTATGTCACGTTTACGTATTTATCATTTTGTATGAGATGCGTGGATGATATATTATATATGCATATAGGATGCTACGATATAATGATATGCAATGCAAGACATAAACTAAGTTGAACCCTCATTAATAATTTAAGTCTTGATGCCATCCATGTCTTAAACACCTATTAAAACTGTGATTGTATTAAAGTAGGTATTGCCAAAGCAATGTGCTTTAAACATTCCTAGCTACGTAGGATGAGTAATAGTGCTACTCATATGTTTAAAATTGGTTAGACTTAATTGGGCTATCAAAACGGTTTTGGGCCCAAGGCATTAGATGGAATCTAATATACAATGATATATGATGTCATTATTCCATAAATTATAAGAGTTACATGAGATGTAATTGGTAAAGATGTTACCTACCTAAATAACTTAATTTTAAGCGTCATGCCAAAGCTGAGTTTAGAATTAAGTCAAATATGGATCTTAGCTCACTAAAATATTTCTTTTGAGGGTTATATTTTAGTGGGAGTTTTATAAATTTTAAACCTCATTATTAATAAAGTGTTACTTTGCATGTTTTGTAGATCATAAATGGCTGCTAATAACAATTCCACCTTATCGCTGCGATCTATCCTTGAGAAGGAAAAACTAAAAGAATGTGGGACTAATTTTGTTGACTGGTTTCGAAACTTGAGAATTGTTCTCAAACAAGAAAAGAAGTCCTACGTGCTCGATGACCCTGTCCCTGAACCCCCTCCTGCTGATGCTTCTGTTGCTGTTAAGAACAAGTATAAGAAGCATGTTGAAGATTCCAATGACATAGGATGTCTAATGTTGGCAACTATGTGTCCAGGACTTCAGAAAGACCTGGAACACTTAGAAGCTTATGAGATGAGTGTGCATCTCAAATAAGCTTTCCAACAACAGGCTAGGCAGGATAGGTTCGACACCGCTGTTGCACTTTTTGACTGTAAGATGTCTTAAGGTGAATCTGTCAGCGCTCATGTTCTGAAGATGAAAGGATATATAGATCACCTTGCAAGACTTGAATATCCCCTGAGTTTGGAACTCGCCACGGATTTGATCCTACACTCTTTGCCTAGCAGTTTTTCTCAGTTCGTCATGAACTACAATATGAATAATATGGAAAAGTCCATTCCTGAGCTACATGGTATGCTCAAAACTGCTGAGGGGAATATCAAGAAGCCTACCCATGTATTGAGTGTCAATACCAAGCTAATGAAAAGGAAAGCTAAAGGCAAGGGTAAGGCTAAAAGTGCAAAGGGTGCAAAAGGGGCAAAGGGTCAAGCTAAACCGAAACCTGGTCCCAAGGCAAAGGTTCCTAAGGAAGGAACTTGTTTCCATTGCAACAAGCCTGGGCATTGAAAAAGAAATTGTGATGTTTATTTGGAGGAGTTGAAGAAGCTGAAGGGTAGTACGACTACATCTTCAGGTATTTATGTTATAGAAATTAATTTATCTACTTCTTCTTCCTGGGTATTAGATACTGGATGTGGATCCCATATTTGTACAAATATGCAGGGGCTCAAAAGGAGTAGGATGCTGAAGAAGGGCGAGGTGGACCTACGTGTTGGCAATAGAGCAAGAGTTGCTGCTATAGCTGTAGGGACCTATGAGCTTGTCTTGCCCAATGGGCTTTTGTTAGTTTTAAACAATTGCTTTTATGTTCCTACTATGAGTAGGAATCTTATTTCAGTGTCTGTTTTGGATGATGGAGGTTATTCATTTTTAATTAAAAATAAGAAGTGTTCTATTTTTGATAAAAATGGCTTGCTTTATTGTATTGCAAGTAGTTATAATGGCATTTATGTCCTTAACCTTGATGATTCCAATGACGGTAATATTTATAACATATCTTCAAAGAGAACTAAGCCAAATGAACTAAACCCTGCATATTTATGGCATTGTCGCCTTAGCCATATAAATGAGAAGTGCGTATCTAAACTCCATCAAGATGGATTATTAGATTCATTTGATTTTGAATCATTTGAAAATTGCGAGCCTTGTTTGCTTGGAAAGATGACAAAGACTCCTTTTACTGGACATAGTGAAAGGGCTAATGACTTATTGGGCTTGGTACATACAGATGTATGCGGCCCAATCAGCATTAGTGCCAGGGGAGGATTTCAGTATTTCATTACTTTTACTGATGATTTCAGTAGGTATGGCTATGTCTACCTAATGAAACATAAGCATGAGTCTTTTGAAATGTTTAGAACTTTTCAAAATGAAGTACAAAATCAACTTGGTAAGACAATTAAAACCCTTCGATCAGATCGAGGTGGTGAATATTTGAGCCAAGAATTTGACCAACATCTAAGAAATTGTGGAATCGTTTCATAGTTGACTCCTCCAGGAACTCCACAATGGAATGGTGTTTCTGAAAGGAGAAATCGGACTTTATTAGATATGGTTCGATCTATGATGGGTCAAGTAGATCTTCCTTTATCCTTTTGGGGTTATGCCTTGGAGATCGCTGCATTCATTTTGAACCGTGTACCATCTAAAGCGGTTGAAAAGACACCATATGAGATGTGGACTGGTAAGAGACCCAGTTTGTCTTTTCTTAAGATTTGGGGTTGTGAAGTTTATGTGAAAAGATTAATGTCAGATAAGCTAGCTCCAAAATCTATCAAATGTATTTTTGTGGGGTATCCTAAAGAAACTAAAGGGTACTATTTCTATATTCCCTCAGAGAACAAAGTGTTTGTTGCTCGAAATGGAGTCTTTTTGGAAAAGGAGTTTCTCTCCAAGAGAACAAGTGGGAGTATAGTACAACTTGAGGAAACTCAAGTTCCACAAGATATCGTTGAACCGTCTTTAGAGACGATTTCAGAACCACAAACAGTTGTGGAGCCTGAAAATGTAACACAAGTCCAACGCAGATCTGATAGGATACATCGTCAGCCAGAGAGATACGGATTTCTTGTGACTGAAGATAGTCAAGTTATGCTCATAGATCAAGATGAGCCTACTACCTATCAGGAAGCTGTGTCAGGTCCAGATTCAGATAAATGGCTTGGAGCCATGAATTCTGAGATGCAATCCATGTTTGATAACCAAGTTCGGTCTTTAATTGATCCTCCAGAGGGTATTAAGACTATTGGTTGCAAATGGGTTTTCAAGAAGAAAACTGACATGGATGGAAATGTGCAAACCTACAAAGCAAGGCTTGTGGCTAAAGGTTTCAAGCAAACTCATGGTATAGACTATGATGAAACCTTTTCACCAGTAGCTATGCTTAAGTCTATTCGAATTCTCCTTGACATTGCAGCATACTATGATTATGAGATATGGCAAATGGATGTCAAAACTGCTTTCCGTAATGGAAATTTACTCGAGGATGTGTACATGACAAAACCTGAGGGTTTTGTAAATCCTGAGAATTCCAAGAAGGTTTGCAAGCTTCAAAGGTCCATCTATGGATTGAAGCAAGCATCTCGAAGCTGGAATCTTCGTTTTGATGAAACAGTTAAGAACTG
>AP025067.1:19399288-19425479 GCA_036186865.1 Eustoma russellianum
CTTGAGGAAACTCAAGTTCCACAAGATATCGTTGAACCGTCTTTAGAGACGATTTCAGAACCACAAACAGTTGTGGAGCCTGAAAATGTAACACAAGTCCAACGCAGATCTGATAGGATACATCGTCAGCCAGAGAGATACGGATTTCTTGTGACTGAAGATAGTCAAGTTATGCTCATAGATCAAGATGAGCCTACTACCTATCAGGAAGCTGTGTCAGGTCCAGATTCAGATAAATGGCTTGGAGCCATGAATTCTGAGATGCAATCCATGTTTGATAACCAAGTTCGGTCTTTAATTGATCCTCCAGAGGGTATTAAGACTATTGGTTGCAAATGGGTTTTCAAGAAGAAAACTGACATGGATGGAAATGTGCAAACCTACAAAGCAAGGCTTGTGGCTAAAGGTTTCAAGCAAACTCATGGTATAGACTATGATGAAACCTTTTCACCAGTAGCTATGCTTAAGTCTATTCGAATTCTCCTTGACATTGCAGCATACTATGATTATGAGATATGGCAAATGGATGTCAAAACTGCTTTCCGTAATGGAAATTTACTCGAGGATGTGTACATGACAAAACCTGAGGGTTTTGTAAATCCTGAGAATTCCAAGAAGGTTTGCAAGCTTCAAAGGTCCATCTATGGATTGAAGCAAGCATCTCGAAGCTGGAATCTTCGTTTTGATGAAACAGTTAAGAACTTTGGTTTCTTCAAGAATGAAGATGAACCTTGTGTTTACAAGATGGTTAGTGGGAGTGCAGTAGTGTTTCTGGTCTTATATGTGGATGACATATTACTTATTGGGAATGATATCCCTACCTTGCAAAAGGTTAAGGCTTGGTTAGGGAATTCATTTTCAATGAAGGACTTGGGTGAGGCTACCTATATCCTTGGTATCAAGATCTATAGAGATAGATCTAAAAGGATAATAGGCTTGAGTCAGAGTACATACATAGATAAAATGTTGAAAAGGTTCAACATGCAAGAGTCCAAGAAAGGATTCCTGTCTATGTCTCATGGCATTCATCTCAGCAAGAATCAATGTCCTCAGACATCTGATGAGCGAGATCGAATGAATAAAATTCCTTATGCTTCTGCTATAGGATCGATCATGTATGCCATGTTATGTACTAGACCAGATGTCTCATATCCATTGAGCACAACCAGTAGATATCAAGCTGACCCCGGTGAAGGTCACTAGACAGCTGTCAAGAATATTCTTAAGTACCTCAGAAGGACTAAAGAAGTATTCTTGGTTTATGGAGGTTTGGATGACGAGTTAGTTGTAAATGGTTACACAGATGCTAGCTTCAAAACCGACATAGATGATTTCAGATCGCAGTCCGCTTTTGTATTCACATTGAATGGTGGAGCTGTTAGTTGGAAGAGTTCAAAACAAAGCACTGTGGCTGATTCTACAACAGAGGCTGAGTATATAGCAGCATCAGATGCAGCTAAAGAAGCAGTTTGGTTGAAGAAGTTCATTACTGAGCTAAGAGTTGTACCTAGCATTGCAAATCCTGTGGACATATATTGTGACAACAATGGTGCCATAGCACAAGCAAAAGAGCATAGGTCTCATCAGAGATCTAAACATATACTCAGACGCTACCATCTCATTCGAGACATCATCGATAGAGGAGATGTCAAGATATGCAAAGTTGACAGAAACGATAACATAGCGGATCCATTAACTAAGCCTCTCTCACGGGTCAAGCATGATCAGCACACTAGATCTATGGGTCTCAGATATTTGTAGGCCTAGTGCAAGTGGGAGATTATTAGTGTATGTGCCCTAGACCATGATTTGGATATTTATGTTATGCATTTATTATTAATAAAAGAGGTTTTATTATCATTATTGTTGGTTAGTATGTTACACAATTTTGATATATGTCCCTGATTCATTATTGTTAGGGAGATAAAATAATTTATAATCAGTATGAGTATTGATTTGATAATCATGAGATGATTATGTGTATGGTGATACGAATCAATCTCATAGATACTTGTTAGAGAACAGTGTATTGGATAGACCCATCATGAGATTGCTACATGGATTAGCGTCATAAGTAAATCTCATGATAGTCATGTTTTAATCCTTTGACTTGAGATTGTCATAGTTTCCAACATAAGGACTATTATATTTTGACATGATCAAACGTTATCCGTAACTACATAATAATAAAGGTCATGATTGAATGTGATAGAAATTATGTAGAGGATATTGAACAATCAAGATAGAATTTGTCCCTCTCTTTTGAGAGAGATATCTTTGGGCCCCTCGATTAGTGAGACTGTGAAATGCATGGCCGTGCTCAAATGAATTGATAGTGTGATCAATATCATTTGTTTTATCAGTCTACTTAGAGATCGAGTAATCATATGTTTGAACTATATAAGTATGACGCTGACCATGACTTATGTTCAAACTAGATATCGTGTGACAAAGGGATTAGTGCATGTACTATTATTAGGCTAGTTGGACTTTACTCGTATTAATTGGGTAGTTGTAATGCCTTGCTAGAGGCCAATTACGACTTGTTGGTTTAATAGAGATTTAATCAACTGCCAATTAATATGGGCCTATCGGGTCACACACAAGAATGCGTAAGGCTGATATTAATAATATTAATAATATTAATATTGGATATTAATTATTATTATTATTATCGTTTTAATATTAATAATATTAATATTGAATATTAATTATTATTATTATTATTTTCGGTTTTTTGGTGATTATATATACATGTGTATTATCGGATAATAACAAGAGAATCCATATCTGATATGGATTTTGAATATCCTGATAGAATCCGTATCTGATATGGATTTTGATTGGCATCCACTAATCCGATTAGGACTCGGATTCTGATGTCTACATATGTGCATATATACTTGTGTATCTCGTATACACAAGACACACGAAAAATACACAGAGTCATAAGAAAACCCTAGAGCCGTTTTTGTGAAAAACGAGTTCTTCAGCCGCGCCGTTTGAAGAGCTAACACTCCGGGCGGAAGCGTTCGTGTGGATACCGACAGAGGGTGTTCGTGATTTCGCACCTCTTCCATCTGCAGATTTCGAATCTACAGAGGTAATTTTTGATTTCTTTTTTCGAATTAAACGAACAACATGGATCCTTGGTAGGAAATCAGAGGTCAAGTTTTTGTTTTCCGCTGCGCGTTTTGCAGTGATCTCAGTTGATTTCCTAACAGTTGAACATATGTGTACATCCTTTAATCGTATCCCTCACATGTATTAAGATTCGAGGACGAATTAGGTCTTTAGGACATATAATGCTTGTATGAGCTTTTATCCTGATTTTTATATCTTCAAGTTTATGTCTCATTGAGTCAAGCACATCTTAGGACATATTGTATATATTGTTATATGATTGTTCAAGGTCATTCTTGGTTATATGAAGCATGATTGAATGATGCGTGCAAGACGTGGGCTCCAACAATTCCACCTTCCAAACGTCATTCACTATGGGTTAGGCACAAGGAAGAAGACTTTCTCTTGCTTCCTTAGCGAGACAAACGATTGGTTCAACGAGCAATGACCAACACTTCAAGATGGTCGTTGATTAGGCAAACCACAATGGCCCTCCTAGACGGCACCTTTAAGCAATGGCAACACCTTCAAAATGCTCAACTTTGAAGGATCTTAACTTATGTTTTTAATGCAAAACCAAGAAAACAAAGTCTCACAAGAATAGGAGAAAATACCAAGAATTTTTATTTCCTTAAAGTTGTTCCTAAATTCAGCCAAAGGGGGCCTATTTATAGATGTATAAAGACCTTAAAGATAACCAGATGTTATCTAAAAAATAGCTAGAAAAACATTTGAATTGAACTCGAAATTTGCTAATTGTTTGAATTCAAAAAAACTAGAAACTTCCTTGCTAAAAATCGGTTGATCCCTTCCATAATCCAGCCGTGTATTTGATTAGCAAATGAGGTCTTGGAGAGCTGATTTGATGAGTAGGATGGTATTGAAGTTGAATTCAAAAGTTGGGTGAAGTTTGAAATCAAGTTGAGTTTGAATTTGAGTGCACTTTGAATTGGTTGTTGATCTATCCTTCCCACATCCTTCAAGCCGTGTATCTTGAATAATGAGGTGTTGGAAATTTGATTTGATGATGATAAAGTGGTTGGGATTGAATTCATAGTATGGTTGAAGACTGAATTCAAATTGAGTTTCAATTTGAATTCAAACTTGGATTCAAATTTGAGTTGTGATCTATCCTCATTCTTGCTTCAAAAAGTGGCGTGTGGATGGTTCAATAAGTGGCTGAAAACTTCTTGAAATTTAAGCATCAAAGTGGTTGAAACTTGAAATTCAAATCATGGTTGAATTGGAATTCAAGTTTATCTTCAAGTAGATCCTCCTTGTTTAAGCTTCAAGTAGCCGGCCCTTCCTTTAGTGGATGGAGATATTTTGAGCTAATGTTTTTGAAAAGGAATTCCATCTTGGATCACATTTGAATTTGTCCTTGTGGAGACCAACATTCCTCTCAAGACAACATTCCTTTTGTCTCCTTTTAGGGTGCACCGCCTCTAACCCTTTATGTACCTCCATTTGGCTTGGAACTTCCATGTACCTAATTTCCTACAAAGAAAACACATATAGACAAGGATCATAATAAAACAAGACAATATTCAAAATAAAGGATACTCACACACACGCACCTCGTACACGTTCATAGTGTAGGTTCAAGGAAGTGAACCCAATGACCTTAGGTTCATCTTGAACATGTTTGTACAAGAAGGTTCCAACTTGATGACCAAGTTCTCTAGCCCTCCTTCTTGTCATAGGACCCGTGACCTCTTGATGGGATCCCCTATCCTCATCATTGAATGCAAAGAAAAGTTCAAACATGCAGCTGAAGTGGATTGAAGACTTGGCAGCTTGACACACAGATGGTATTTCAGCCATATCTCCACAACTCCAACTTCGATTGACCTGATTCTAATTGGATCTTCAATATTAGAGACTAAGACACGACTTTGATGTTCAGCACATCTTAAGTAAATGACTCTATCAGGTTCAAATATCGCACGGAAAATGAAGTGCTGATTAGCTGCCTGCTTGAAGGACCACCGGAAGCAGCTGAAAATTCAACACGTCATATCTCCTTCCCTCCAACTCCAGATCAAATGATTCAAAAGCCAAAATTAAAGTTCTTTTAATCATCTACAATATGATGAAGAAAAGATTGGAAAAATATAATTGGAAGGAATCCAAATCACGTGGAACAGTTTGGGATGTGCTGAAGACACACAACTTGACCCACTTGCCAAAATCAGCCTCAAAGCTCAACCAATCAAGGAGGGAACGCCAACATTCTTACAAGGAACATTAAAAAGGAATAATATGTGAGATTTATGGCTGGTCCAATGAGGAGAAAGGGTTCAAGGCAACTTTCAAAAGACTTACACCTTGGATGGACATTTCTGCCTGCAAATAGAATTTCTTTCTTTACTTGTAACTTTGTCCAAACTTTATTTTTTCAGCCATTGATTTCATTGGCTATTAG
The DNA here is from genome assembly GCA_036186865.1 of Eustoma russellianum. Classification (NCBI taxonomy): domain Eukaryota; kingdom Viridiplantae; phylum Streptophyta; class Magnoliopsida; order Gentianales; family Gentianaceae; genus Eustoma; species Eustoma russellianum. The sequence goes on from AP025067.1 coordinate 19,404,837, forward strand.
TTAGGTTCATATATTATTGTTTAACTTTGATTTAGCCTATAAATATCCCATCTTCCATTGTAAGCAATCAACCAATTCTGAAATACACAAACACTTAGCCGATAGCTACTTTCAAGAATTGTCTTGATTTGCTTTGAATCAAGCTTTGATTCCCTTCAAGAATTGAACAATCTTGATTGTATACTTCATATAATTGGGAGGGATATAATTTAGGAGGGTTAATTCTTTCCTAAATGAGTTGAAATCACTTGTGGAAGTGTGTTTATATAACCGGCTGAAGGCAAACTGGTCGGATGAGAAGCTTGGTTGACATGGATCCATTTTGCTTCATCCCTCTGTTGTTCTAAGCTGTATTGGAGTTAAAGGAAGGTCCTCCTTAGTGATCAAACGTGCATCAAGTGGTATCAGAGCAAAGGTAACAATTTAACTCCAATATCCTTTCGTTTTTTGTTATATCGTTTTCAGTTTTTAGTTTCTGTTGATTCTGTTTTTCCGCGTTTTTGCATTCAGTCTTCTTACATTTTTTTGCTGCGTTCTAGTCATAAACTTGCTCAATCATCTCTTTAATGTTTGAATAAGTTATGCTAGAAGTTGTTTGGTGTTTTGTTGCTGTTTGAAACAAGAAAAAGCAAAAAGACGTCAAGGTGTTCTGTTTTTATGTTACCCGTATACATCCAGTTTATAGGTTGTTTTCATTGTGTTTTCCTTATCAAATTCTGCTCAAACTTTGCATGAACGTCGTGATGCACTTCCATGAGGAATCAAACACATGTCACCATGTTTTGTTAGTTCTTTAGGACATGCAATACTTGTATGAACGTTTATGGGTCGTCTAACTATTCATATCTGCAAGTATATGCCTCTTATAGCCTAACACACATTAAGACATGTATATAGTGTATGTGTTGTTCTTGTATGTGTTTGAGTTTTTTTTAGGTCAAGGAAGCTTGATTGGAACCATGCCAAACGTTCAAACACAAAGCCGAATTGAAAGGGCAAACAAACACGTTGACACCCACTTAGTATTTCAGCCATAACTCATCAACCACAACTTCAATTAACGTGATTCTAGTTGGAGGTGAAAGCTAAGAGAATAAGATACAATGTTGATGCCCAGCACTTTCCCAGAAAAGGCCTGTATCAAGTTACACAATTGTTGTAAGTAACCTGGATGCTAACTCAGCAGCTTCAGACATAGACACCCAGAAGCAGGTCAAATTCAAATGGGCACAACTCACTCATTTTAGCTCCAAACGACGTCATTTTGGGTGTCTAAAAACATGTACGGGAAAGGATCTACAACTTTCATTTTATGTACAAGAGCTGATTCTGATTGGAAGATAAAGTTATATTGCAAAACAATTCAAGGGTCAAATCTAGACAGATTTTGTTTTTTTGATTGATCAAGTGGGTATCTCAACCAATCAGCTGCAAGTAACCTATACAACTCATCAAGGATGTGTCAAATAATATTCCAAAGCAGGGAGGAGTTAAACCAATCATAAATCAAAGGCAAAAGAAATTGCAATACAAAGGGAATGTTCAGCTGAGAAGATAAGTGTTGAACCAATCATTTCTATTCCAAGTTGTAGTTTTTTTAAACTTCTTTCTTTGCTCCTATTGGACCACACACACTTGTATCTTCTCTTAGAAGCATTGTTTGGCTTATTTAAACTAGTTTAGGACATTGTACAAACAACAATCTGATTATACAAAAAAAACCCGCAAGTTTTTGCACAAAAAACTGTTTCAGATTTTCATTTGAATCCTTTGATTCCCTTCAAGTTTTTGAACCATGACTTGATTTTATTTCTTCTATAGATTGGTATGGATATTTTTTGGAAGGGTTTAGGTTTGTCCAAACAAGTTGAGATCATTTGCTGAAGTTGATTCACTTGCTTGGCCGAAATCTTGACTGATTGCATGCTTGGTGTTCTTGGAATGTTTTGCATTTTCATCCATGGTTCAAGCTGGGTTTATTGAGTTGAAGAAGGGTCCTAAATAGCTGAGTGTTTGTGCATCAAGTGACATCAAAGCTATAAGGTATTCTTCATCTCAAATTATCTTTGTTTAATTGCTGAAATTTTGTTACCGTATGCAGTTTGTTTAGGTACTGTGTTCATGCGATTTTCTTAGGATTCCAGCCCTTGAATTTAGTCTAAAACATAGTTTAAGATGTTATGTAATGATGTGTAACACTTGTTTAGACGTTTGATAAGCCATTAAAATCAGAAATACCAAAAACTGTTAGTTACTCCTTTGGTTCTGAAATTTTGTTTTTGTGTAGTAGTTTGAATCTTGGTTTCTTGCGTTTCTTTTTTCAAAAAACATGAGGATGAAACTTGATCAATCACCTACAGATCTTTGATCATGATGTGATAAAGTTGGTTTGGTGATTTAATGCTGTTTGGCTTAAGAAAAAGCAAGAAACATGTGTGTGTGTCCTATTTGTGTCTCAGCCGTGTAGTGTGACTTGACAACCTGTTTTCATTGCGTTTTTTAATCAAACTCTACTCAAACATTGCATGAACATCCTTAACATATTAAAATATGATGTGTTGGAGTTTATTTGAAGTTTGGATGTAATTTAGCATAAGAAACAAGCAAAGGAAAAGGCATCAGGGTAACCTTGTTTTCAGCCGTGTACCCCTAAAAAATTTGTCCTAGTTTGAACTTGTTTTACTTAATGTTTTACTTATAGTTTCTGCTCATAACCATGTTTAGGCACCCTTCAAGTGTTTAAATATATTATATTGCAGCTTGTTTAGTTGGTGTTAGTTCTTAAAACCAGAAAAGCCCAAACACAATCACTTAGGCATATGTTCAGTTTTCTGTTTAGTTATGTTTTCTTTACGTGAATTCAGTAGCTAATTAGTCTAGGTTTAGTTGTGTGTCTTGTATTTAGATAGCTATAGGTTGTATAATTTGTGCCAAGTTGTTGTCATTAGATAAAAACCGAAAATCACCAAAAACAAAGGTAATATTAGCAATTGTTTGCATTCAGCCATAGGGTACAACTAGTTCAAACGCCATTGTTGCTTAACCATAGATCAAATTCATGTCAAACTAGTGTAACCTCAATGGTTTAACTTGTTTACATCATCTTAGGCATATAACTTGAAAAAACAAACAAAAGGGACTTGCATACAACCTCAACCGTGGCCTAAAAGTACAACTTGGTAGATTACAAGCATATCAATTCATACTTAAACGTTGGATGAATATTCACCTTTACTTTGTGTTGGTTTAAATTGATTAAAGACTTTGTTGACTTAGGTTCTCGTTTAGAATCAGTCTTTGTCTATTTTAGCCCATATTGTTATATTGCCAACCCAAACAAATCATCTTGTTGTCATTACACTTTCGGAACTTGCATTGAACTTTATACATTCTTGGTTGTTGTATTTGTGAAATACTTGTCACTTCATTAGCGTTCAGTTGTGTTGTAAAGGGAACTTTTTCACAAAAGAACAATCAAAACTTGTGCAAGCAAACCCAAGTCGTGAGCAATGTCTGATAAAGGCTGTGAACAGTAGTCTCACAAACAAACAAGCCAAAAAGCACAAAGAAAGAAAATAGAGCTTGTTTGAGAAAGAATAGAGAAAACCCAACCTACATCACAAAAGTAAGAAACAAAACGCATGAGAGATTGCACAAGAGGAGAGGTATAGCCTTATATTAGAAAGTTCCAAATTCCCAAAAAGAGGAACTTAGAAACAAGATTTGTGCAAAGAGAAAAAAAGAAAGCACCATCATCCAAAGTGTTTATCTTTGTTGATAAAGTTTCAAGAACCCTTACTGAGTACTTGTGTATGTGTACTTAGCTTTCACTTTGTTACAATTGAGCTTGCATAAAAATTGAAGTAAGTTAAGGGATTGTTTTGTACAAACTTTTAGCTTCTTGATTCACCCTAAACATCACTTGACTTCTATCCTTCTTTGATTCTTAGATAGTCCAAGATTGTTGTTTGATCAATTGTCGACTTAAAGTAGAAGTAAATATCTTGTTAACTTTTTGGTTGGATTTCTTCACTTGTCATCTATCATGAGCATTTATGAGATCATTAGAACACTATGGGGTGTTCTTTATCTAAAAAAAGATATGACAGAATTCAGTTCACAAATGACACACTTTGGTAAGATAAATGGTTTGTGGATAGACCAATGGGTAGTAGAGCACCAAGGTGTCAAACTCATTCCCAAGAGGACACGAGTGTAACTTAGTACTATGAAGAAATGTTTGATGAATTAGAAAGAATGAATGTCTGTCGTTTTTGAAAATGAGGAAACCTTAATGTTAAGGTTCTTGGCTGGCCTAAATGAGAATATCACTAATCACATGGTAAATGAACAATTTGCTTCACTTAGAGCTATGTTTGAAAAAGCTGTATCTATAGAAACCGATTTGCATAGATACAATGATAAGCTAAGAAATGTGCAAACAAGATGCAATGAATTTGAGAAAACCATGAAAGAATGTGAATCTGTTCTCCTTGTATTACAAGCTCAAGAATCTAAGGTTTTGCATGAATCAAATGTTGAATCAAATGATAAAATCGTAGATAAGGATGAAGAATGTGAATTTGATTTACAAACTGAAATTGAGCAAGATATACATGTTTTAGGTGTTGATTCTAATGTCCATGATTTACCTAGAGTAAATAAGTATGAAACACTTAATGTATATGATGAAATACATACTAGTTCTTTCTATCAAACAATATACACTTGTGAAGAGTTACATGTAGATGTAATTGGATTGTCTGAAGAACTTGCTGAAGTTCTTGAATCACAAGTTGTACAAACTTATGAGGAGTTGAGTAAAACTGATTTAAGCACTGAGGATAATGCCTTTGAGCTTAACTCTTCTGATGGTGTGTTAATTTTGAATCAAAATGTGGAAGCTTTACACGATGATTTACAGGAGGTAGAAAGTGAATCTTTTCATTGGCTTACATTGATGTATGACACTTATTACTTGCATAACACATTTGTATAAAGTCACACAAAATTTTCAACTGAAAAACAGCCTAGGAGAGTCATTAAATGCGTGTGTAAAGAACAAACAAATGATGAAAACATTGTGACAACATACCATGCCGTTTCTCAAATCTTATTGACTTGTGATAATGTTGAGCATTTGATTCTTTGATATCTACCTTACATTGGATCACATATGTGTATGGCCCTGGTGGTTACATGTTTGTATGCAAGTGTCTAAGGTCAGAAAGTTGTATGGATAATAAGTTAGACATATTATACCTGAACTATGAAATTGATCTAATCTTGTGCATTGAAGATGTCTATCTTACTTTGGATTTAAAGATGTTGAATGGTGTATTTTCACGTGTTATTGGGTGCTACTATAGTAACCGTGTTTTATTCAGATTATGATGCATCCAAAACAACATTTTATATCATCATCGTTACCATACTACTTTGTTATACACAATGCTTTTCATTGCATATCATTTTCATCGTATTGCATTGTTGTCTTAGTCTTTGGTCTAGGTGGAGGTCGTCATTGAGTATGTCCTTGTAACCTAACCCTTACGCATGTTTAAGATTTGAGGACGAATCATTTATAAGGGGAGGGAATGATGCACTCCCATGAAGAATCAAACACATGTCACCATGTTTTGTTAGTTCTTTAGGACGTGCATTACTTGTATGAACGTTTAAGGGTCGTCTGACTATTCATATCTGCAAGTATATGCCTCTTATAGCCTAACTGATGTGGGCACGGGAGGCTCTTGTTCCTCTGATGCACGACTTGAATACGAAGAAGGACTTTTCTTTAACTCAAATACAACTCCACAATCAGATTTAGATGATTGCACAACAAGCTTCAAGCTCACCTTGTTCCAAAACCAAACTGTTTAGCATATATATGTTTGAACAACTCACAATTGATTTCAACTCAGCCCAAGCAAGAATGTTACCTCTTAGGTGATATCCCTTCCAAGTATAATGAGTATACAATCAAGATAGTTCAGTTCTTGAAGGGAATCTAGCCTAGATTCAAAGGCAAAACAAGATCCAAGCTTGAAAGCTTAATATGAAAAATATGTTTTAAAATTCCGTTTGTACAAGGACTTTGTCATCCTTTAAATAGAAGAACACCTAGCCTAATATCTCTCCTATGCAAGAATATAATGATAGACAAGGGCCTTGGTCATAAGACCTTTGTTTCACACGTTTTTGGGCAACGTAAAATGATGAAGATCAAGGGTCCCATCAAGAGGTCAAGGGTCCTATGACAAGAAGGTCGGCAAGAGAACTTTGTCATCAAGTTGGAACCTTCTTGTATAAGCATGTTCAAGATGAACCTAAGGTTCCATGGGTTCACTTCATTGAACCCACCCTTTGAACGTTTCATGCGTGTGCGTGTGTGCTTTTGAATTTTATCTTGTTTCTTGTTATCTTTGTTTTATGTGTTTTTTTATAGGTAAATTAGGTACATGGAAGATCCAAAATGAAATGGAGGCCCAAAAGGAGCAAGGTAGGCGTGTGTTGTAAAAAGGGAGACAAAAGGAATGTTGTCTTGAAGAGAATGTTTGTCTCCACAAAGACAAATTCAAATGTGTCCAAGATGGAATTTCCTTTTCAAAATAAAACTCAAAATCATATCCAAGCAACAAGAGGCCGGCCACTTAAGGTGCAAGATTGATGATCAAATTGAATTTAAATTCAAAGTTAAACTTGAATTTAAATTCAACCATGATTTGAATTCAAGTTTCAACCAATTGAAGACTTAAATTTTAAGAAGTTTTCAGCCTATTTCTCTAGCCATAAACACGCCATCTTGGAGGATAAAAGAAGGATAGATTCCAATTCAAATTGAATCCAAGTTTGAATTCAAATTCAAACTCAATTTTGAATTCAAACATCAACCATCTTTTGAATTCAACCCCAGCCATATTATCATCATCAAATCAGGTTTCAAGACACCTCTTGGATACCTTGAACATGGCTGGAAGGAGTGTGGAAGGGGATTCAACAACCAAATTCAAAGTGCACTCAAATTCAAACTTAACTTGAATTCAAACTTCACCAAACTATTGAATTCAAGTTCAAGCACCTCCTACTTATCAAATCAGCTCCTCCAAGACATTATTTGGACATCAAACACGGTTGGATACATTGCAGATAACATCTTGCAAGCATTTCGAATTTTAGCTAGAATTTGTTTTAGTTTTGAATTCAAACAATTTTCAATTTTCAAACAATTGTTAGCTAGCTTATTTGAATTAATTTCTGGTCATTTTAAAGGCTGATAGGACGAGCATTGTAGTCTATAGATAGAGCCTTTGCCCGATTGGAAAGATCAACTTTTGGATGAATAACAATTCCTGATATTTTCTTCACTTCTTGTGAGACTTTGTTTTCTTGGTTTTACATTAAAAACCTAAGTTAAGATCCTTCAAAATTGAGCATTTTGAAGGTGTTGATATAGCTAAAAGGTGCCGTCCAGGAGGGCCATATTGGTTTGCCTGATCAATAACCATCTTGAAGTGTTGGTCTTGCTCATTTGATCCACATGTTTTTATCACTAAGGAAGCAAGGGGAAGTCTTCTTCCTTGTGCCTAACCCTTTGTGAAGGACGTTTGGAAGGTGGAATTGTTGGAGCCCATGTCTTGCACGTATCAAATTGGTATCAGAGCGAGGTTACTCTATTCCACCATCTATCATTTTCTTTTCGTTTGAGTCTAGTCATTTCAAGTTCAGTTTTGTCCTTCTTCTACCTCTAATTCTACACGTCATTTGTATTTCATAAAAAAAAAGTCCAGATTTGTTTTGAGTTCTTTGCTTTTTGTTGAGTCTTGTTATTCATCATTCTAGCATCTTTGTTGATTCTTGTTCTAGTGTCACGTTTTATCCATCTTGGGCATCAAACATCTGAATTTTATCACTCAACTTGAACAATTAGGGTTTGAGCATTTAGAGTACATTTAGCTCTCTTTTTATTATAACCATCAGCCTATAAAGCTACCTCGGTTTCAAATCATCTTCTTGCTACCGAAGCTTTTAGTTTGTGATGATTGTATGCATCTTATGATCCGCATTGTGATTGATTTCATGCTTTAAATCAAGTTAGTCCTACGTGTGTTTGTCTTCACAAGTCATTTTCAACACCAACAAAACCCTAAATCCACCCCAATACCCACGGCTCAACCAACCAACACCCAAAACTGACCCAAAAAAAATCACCAACCAGATTCCAAACTACCTTATTTACACTCTTAACAAAAATCCTCAAACCAATTTTACCAAACAAAATCAGAATCAAAAGTTCCCAACTCATTCACAAAAAAACCCTAACCCTAGAATTTGAATTTTTGTTCAATTCTGTCCTACACCCATCCATTATCCAAATTGACCACACAAATCATCAATTACCAACCCAAATAGTCTATTTACACAATTCATTCATCTCCCAAAACCCCATCCCACAAATACCCAAAACCGTCCAAAAATCCCAAATTGGAAACCCTAACCCTAACCCTAATTCTTTCCAACCCCAACTTTCCTCACTTTCCGAGGTTATTCTGTTGCAATTAAAAGTTGCAAACTACAATTTAAAGTCATTGCACTATTCAGCCTAAAAACGAAAGTTTTGAATGCAAAACGCATGAAATTCCAATTCTGCCCCTAGTCAAAAAAAAGAATAAGAATCTGAACCTTGCTCACATTAAAATAGCAAGGGAGGGAAGAAAAACAAAAGAACAAGAGAAGAGAAAAAGGGCAAAACGTTTGTGCATTACCTAAAATTTTTTTTGGTGCAATTTGAAAACCTTGGATACCGTATTTCGTTTTTGCTACACGCAACCATCCTACCACATCTCATTCTCCTTATCCCACTCTTCTTGAACCAATCACACACTTGGTTGCTCGATTATTGCATGACTTGAACCATTTTGTGGATAGTAAGTGCATAGAATCAAAATTAACTAAAGATTGCCCACAGCAACCTTTAGTTCATCTTTGGTTCAGCCTTATACATCAATTTTGGTTGCTTAATTTCTTTGAATCTTAGTAGAAAAGTTCAAGTTTGTTTCCATTTCACTTGATTCTATTTTGATACTATTTGGTGCAACTTGAAAGCAAAAGGGAGAAACAAGTGGAGATCGTTGTGATTTGGAGAAGCATTGGCAAAACACTTTCTTAATTCATCACTTTGAGCCTTCTTAAATTCATGTTATCCAAGAAACAAAGTGGTAAGACAGGGGAAAGAAGAGAAAGAGGAGTGTTCATATTTCGTTTTTACTAATCACTTAACGTTGGCTTATCTTTGTATTAGTTTGGTTCTTTCCTTTTTCTTTTTGTTTTCGTTTAAATTCCTTAGGCAAAATGGAGATCAGCACTCTTTCTACTTCTAGCAAATCAAAGAAAGCCGAGACTTTGGACAACACGCAACAACAAATGCTGGAGATGCTTAAGAAACTCATGCATGACAATGAGGTAATCAAACATCGATTGGAGGATGTTGAATGGAGCTACAAGACGAGTGACGGCTAAGGCACAAGCAGGGTTGTTCCCCTACCACAACCTAGGCGTCACCCCCCAGAAGAAGTCGAGGATGACAACCTTAGAAAACCACACATCGAGGCAAGAAGGTTTGTTCCTCCAACGCAACCAAGAAGGTACGCTCCAAGAAGGTACAATGATGATTACATTCCATTTGAGCATGATGATTATGACTTTGATGACCACCCCCCCCCCCCCCCCCCGTGGTTACCAAAGACGCCAAAATCCCCTTTTCCCACAAGATGACGATTTTCTCAAAACAAAAATAAATATTCCCACATTTTATGGTAAAAGTACTGCGGAAGAATATTTGGAATGAGAAACAAAGGTGGATCTAATCTTTTCTTGTACCAACTACAGTGAATTACAAAAATTGAGGTATTCTTCTATTGAGTTTTCTGGTTATGCACTAAATTGTTGGACAAATTTGTGTCGAAATAGAACTAAGACAAGACAACCGCCAATCGCTACTTGGGAAGAAATGAAGTTTGAAATGCGACAACGTTTTATCCCAAACAATTATGAGAGTTCTATTTTCACAAGTTTGCAAAACTTACGACAAGGTTTCAAAAGTGTAGACAAGTATTACAAAGAGTTAGAAATTTTGTTGGAAAGATCTAACTTGCAGGAACTCGAAGAAGCCACCAAGGCCCGTTTCTTGCATGGTCTAAGCAGGGAGATTGTGCAAAGGGACCTTCAACCTTATCTCGACCTCACAACCATGGTCCATATGGCTGAAAAATTGAACACCAACTAAAGGTACGTAGTTCCTCCAATTTCAATTCCACTTATCGTACTAATCCGTCTTCATCAAGGTTTTCCAACAAGACTTCAGGAACAGGAAGCTCACGGCCTACAGGAGGCCAAACACGTGACCAAGGTGCATCACAAAGGATGGACAACCGTGTGCGGTCTACACAAAGGCGAGATGACCGCGGCCAACAAAAGGCTCCTACAGGAAATTCTTCTGATCTCTCAAATAGGTTTAGGGACATTAAATGCTATAAATGTCAAGGACGTGGTCACATAGGAAAAGAGTGTCCTAATGCAAAACGAATCATGTTAATTGAGGAAACAAACGAATATGTGTTCGAGTCCGAGCATGAACACGAACCTGAGCATGATAATAAAATTGAACCTGAAGAGGATCTAGGCACATTAGATGATTTTGACACTAAAGAGTTTCTTGTTGTGCATAGAGCTTTAAATGCATATACAAATATAGATGATCACGAACAACATAGAGAAAACATTTTCCATATTCATTGCATGATAAATGATAAAGTGTGCACCATAATCATTGATTCCGGTTCTTGTGCGAATGTGTCTAGCATCGAATTGGTAAGAAAACTGAATTTGCTCATGACTAATCATCCGCATCCTTACAAACTTGCATGGTCGAATGATTGCGGTGAACTTAGCATAAGTAAACAACTTTTGATTTCTCTTAGCATTGGTAGTTACAAAGATTATGTTTTATATGATGTCGCACCAATGCATGCTAGTCATATCTTACTTGGTAGGCCATGGAAATTTGATTGACATGTGACATATGATGGATATGTGAATCGTTATTCTTTCAAGTTGAATGGAAAACTTTATAAATTGCATGCACTTCCACCACACAAAGTCCACGAGGATCACCAACGCATGTCTAAGTCTAGGGCCGATCCTAAGGAAAAAGAAGCTGAGAGAAAATTCGTGGAATGCATGAAAAGTGAGAACAAAAAACAAGAGAGCAGGGGAAAAGAGGTAGTACCCATAGGAATCACCGAGTCCAAAAAGAAGTGTGGGTATTTTGCAAAGAAAAGAGAGGTCACACGAGCCCTTTATAGCAAGCAAACCATCCTCATTCTCATTCCTAAGGCGTGTCACCTTTCCCTAGAAGAACTCCCACCAAATCTACCTACCTCAATTGCGTCCCTTATCCAAGAGTATGAAGTTCTATTTTCCACCGAGCCACCATCCGGATTACCACCTATTAGAGGAATAGAACACCAAATCAATTTTGTCCCAGGAGCCGTGTTACCAAATCGCCCAGCCTATCGAGCCAATCCCGAAGAAACTAAGGAAATCCAAAGGCAAGTGAGGAGCTCCTAGCGAATGGACAAGTCCGAGAGAGCCTAAGCCCTTCAGCCGTCCCTGTCATTTTAGTACCCAAAAAGGATGGAACTTGGAGAATGTGTACTGATTGCCGTGCCATAAACAAAATTACCGTCAAGTGTAGGTACCCCATACCTAGGCTGGACGATATGTTGGATATGTTGCACAGATCTAAACTCTTCACCAAAATCGACCTTAAGCAGGGGTACTTCCAAGTACGAATTAGAGAATGGGACGAATGGAAGACTGCATTCAAAACCAAGTTTAGGCTCTATGAGTGGTTAGTGATGCCCTTCAGGCTCACCAACGCCCCTGGCACCTTTATGAGGCTAATGAATGAAGTCTTACGAGCGTTCATATGACGATTTGTTGTTGTTTATTTTGATGATATCCTAATCTATTCCCAAACCATAGAAGATCATCTTGACCACATTAGGTCCGTTTTTTAGAAGCTTAAGCAAGAACAACTTTACGCCAACTTTAAGAAGTGCTCTTTTTGTTTGGAACGAGTAGTTTTTCTAGGCTTTGTCATTTCGGCTGAGGGAGTAGAGATGGATGAGGAAAAGGTTAGGTCAATTGTGGAGTGGCCTATACCTAAGAATGTAGGGGAAGTTCACAGTTTCCATGGACTTGCAAGTTTTTATAGACGCTTTTTTAAAGATTTTTCTTCCATGGCTGCACCCCTAAATGAAACTGTGAAAAAAGATGTGCCTTTTAGGTGGGAAGAGCCACAACAATAGGCATTTGATGAGCTTAAACGTAGGCTAACCACTGCACCCATACTGAGGTTACCAAACTTTGACGAGACTTTTGATATCGAGTGTGATGCAAGTGGAGTGAGTATAGGCGCAGTTTTGACCCAAGGTAAGAAACCCATAGCCTACTTTAGTGAGAAGTTGAAAGGTGCTGCATTGAATTACTCTACCTATGATAAGGAACTTTATGCCCTCGTGAGATCCCTACAAACTTGGCAACACTACCTTCAACCTAAGGAGTTTGTGATCCACACTGACCATGAAAGCCTCAAGTACCTTAAAGGGCAAGGAAAGTTGAACAAAAGACATGCCAAATAGGTAGAGTTCATAGAGCAATTTCCTTACGTGATTAAGTACAAACAAGGCAAGGACAATTTAGTTGTTGATGCCCTCTCTAGGAGATACACGTTAGTGACTACATTATCCTCACGATTCTTAGGATTCGAATTACATAAGGAAATATACCCAAGTGACCATGACTTTGGCACCATTTTCAAGGCATGTAAAGAGGCACCATTTGGGAAATTCTACATACATGAGGGTTATCTTTTCAAAGAACATAAGTTGTGTGTTCCCCAATCATCCCTACGAGAAGCATTGACTAGAGAAGCCCATGGGGGAGGTTTAATGGGTCTTTTCGGAGTGTTCAAAACTCCAGAAACTCTTAAGGAACATTTCTATTGGCCCCACATAAGAGTAGACGTCGAGAGGTTGTGTGATAGATGCATCACTTGCAAACAAGCCAAGTCCAAGTCCCAACAACATGGCCTTTACACGCCTTTACCCGTCCCTGATTCCCCTTGGATTGACATCTCCATGGACTTTGTTTTAGGACTTCCTAGGTCTCAAGGAGGGCGTGATAGCATTTATGTTGTGGTTGATCGATTTTCAAAGATGGCACAGTTGATTGCATGTACGAAAGTTGATGACGCCACACATGTTGCTGATTTGTTCTTTAACGAAATTGTGAGATTGCATGGCAACCCACGTACAATTGTAAGTGATAGAGATACGGAATTTCTTAGTCATTTTTGGCATGTTTTGTGGACTAAACTTGGTACTCGTTTGTTCTTTTCTACCACTGCTCACCCACAAACAGATGGACAAACTGAAGTGGTTAATCGTACTCTTTCTCAACTTTTGCATGCCATTTTGCAAAAACATATTAAACATTGGGAAGATTGTTTACCATGAACACTTCGAACACCCACTTTAGGCACTCAATGTCACATTAGGCACCTAAAGTAGGCGTTCGAAGTGTCACAGCATATTTCAAAACACTTCAAACATCTCATAAGGCGCCTTATGTAGGCGTTCAATGTGTCATAGCACATTCTAGAATACTTCGAACACCTTCTAAGGTGTTCGATGTCACTTGAAGCACTTCATGTAGGCGTTCAATGTGTACCATCACATTCCAGAACTCGAACGCCCAGAATAGGCGCTTTATGTCACATTAGGCGCCTCTTGAAGGCGTTCCAAGTGTACTGAAAGTCTATTTTGACACATTAAGCGCTCCATGTATGTGAGATACCTTTATTCTCTTCCATTGCTCATAAAATACAAGTGTTTTTGAGGTGTGCATGAGTTGTAAACATTAAGCGTGAATGAGTAAGGTTAAGTATGAATCCGAAGTAAATTTTCAATACGAAAGGGCATGAAATGGTACAAGCAGGGTGTGTTTGAGGTTCAGGACCTTGTATTTGATATGTAAAATATGTGTGCATGTTTATACATTTGATATGATGTTACCTGAGCATTCTGCATCACGACATGAACACTTTGCATTTCGACATGAGATTTGTTTTGCGAAAAAACATGTGTTTGCAAAAGAAGATTAAAGTTTTCGAAAGATAAGCTATGGCTGCTGGTTGATCGCAGGGTATAAAAGTCACGCCTGTAGTAGCATGGTATAAAAGCGTGACTTTTGAATCAAGAGCAGGGTATAAAGTTATGCTATAGGGTCGTGGACCTATCAGCACGGGATATAAAGTTTATATCATGGGGCCATGGACCTTTCAGCACGGGGTATAAAGTTCTGTTTGCTGTGGATTGATCACCCACAGGGTATAAAGTTCGGCTACGCGAAGAATAATATAAAAAGGATTAGAAAAGTTCTGTAAAATGACACGCATGACATGTTTACGAAAGAAGGCATATGTATGGGTTTTTTTTAGTTTAGTGTGTGGTTCTAAAGAAGTACATGCATCATATGACACGAAGCATAAGATTTGACATGCAAGAAATGACATTCGCATATGATCTGTTTATGTAGTATGTTTTGCTAGATACGTGTTTGTTCCGTATTTGTGTATCATTTATGTGACTTATTTGGCTTTGGTGAATTGTTATAAAGATGCTATTTGCTAACCCCGAGCACCTTATTTTAGGCATTGATTTATATACTGGTGACTCGTCGTGTGTGATCCCGTAAGGTGTATAGACGAGTTACTTGCTAGAGATGTTTTCGCTAAGAATAGATACTTCATCTCCTTTTCAGGTGAGCCTGAGTACGAAATGATCTTTGTAGAAGACAGCGGCGAGTGGGCTCATTGGGATGATGGTCACTGAAGTGGATAGATTTATGTTCATTCTCTCTTTAGTTGAAAGACTTAATGTTTAACTTTGTATTGGAGGATATGTTAGGCATTTCATCAAACACGTTTTAATTCTGCTGTATTTCATATGGGTATATTGTTATGATTGAAGTTTTAAATTTTACGACGTTTCCGCTGATTTATCTTACGTCATGGATGACGTGTACTTGATCTGCTTTGACGCTTCTTAGTTCTCGTAGTATACTACGGCGGTTGCACTGGTACCGATGTCTAGTATCGGGCGGGGCCACTACAACCATGCTCCAATGGGTCACGACATGGAGATGATAAGGACGGGTTGGTGTGCAGCCACTGTGGGCAGAAAAGGCACACCAAAAAAAGCTGCTTTCAGTTGGTTGGATATCCCGACTGTAATGAGGGAAAGCGTCACTAGACTGATGGAGGAAGAGGGAAAGGAGAAGCAGTAGGGACGGCTGCAAAGGGGAGAATCTTCTAGAACGCGCAAGAACAGCGACCGAATGTAATGAAGGGGACGGAGGTAAATGGGTTGAGGGAAAAAATATCCTCAACCCTTATAATGTGCGTTTGGACTATTTTACCCTTATTGAAATTGCTCCTTCCATCCAGTAGGTTTCACATAAAGCTACACACGTACCTAACATTTCCGCTAATGACAGTCTGACCCCCTCAGTTTCTCAAGTGACATCAATTGACCCAAAACGTTCAGTTAATCCCATAACAACCCCTATTCTTTCTATCAATTCCAGAAAAACCCCAGAACTTGGCAAAATCAGTCCCCACGACTCTAAACCATGTAAACTCATTCCTTTGTCCACCAATTTATCTAACTTTACTTGGATACTTAGTAGCGGTGCAACAGACACCATGTCTAATGACTTTCATGACTTTATACAATGGACAACTCCGAAAAAAACACATATCAAAACGGCCAATGGTGCACTTATTCCTGTCTCGGGGGTGGCACTATTTCGGTTAACCCTCAATTACATTTACATAATTGTCTTTATATGCATAGTCTATCATCCAAATTACTATCTATCAGTCAAATTACCCGTGATTTAAATTGTGCTATCCTGATATATCCTACTTTTTACTTATTACAGGATATTCGCTCGAGAGTGATAATTGGGCGTGACATTGAGAAGAACGGGCTATATTATATGACAGATGTGGTGCAACAAGGCTGGTCTAATCTTGCCACTGGAACTGCTGAACAACGACTATGGCTATGGCACCAGCGTTTGGACCACCCTTCGCTAGGGTATATGAAACAATTATTTCCTGCTTTAACTCATTCTGGACTTACTTTATCTTGTGATACTTATCTTCGTGCTAAACATCATCGTTCTATGTATAAGCCAAATAATACTAGGGTCAAGACACTGTTTAGTCTAATTCATTCTGATGTGTGGGGTCCCTCACCACATACCACTGTTCTTGAATATCAGTACTTTGTTACGTTTGTTGATGATTTTTCACGAATGACATGGGTTTATTTTCTAAAAAATAAGTCTGATGTCTATTCTCAGTTTATTGATTTCTATCATATGATTGACACACATTTCACACTAAGATTCAAATTCTCCGATTTGACAATGGTGGTGAATACATCAATAGTGATCTAAAATCATTTTGTAGCGCACATGGTATTTTGCATCAAATCTCCTGTTCACACACACCAGAACGAAATGGTGTGGCGGAACAAAAAAAATCGCATTTTACTAGAAATGATCAGAGCCATGATGCTAGAATCCCATGTTCTAAAAACCTTCTGGCCTGAAGCTATTGCTACCGCTTCTTATCTCCTTAATCGACTGTCCACAAAAATTCTGGATTATCATACCCCACTGTCCACACTTGCCTGTCATACTGAGGTACCCTCTATATTTACATTACCCCTAAAAGTATTTGAGTGCACTGTATTCATTCATATTCCATCATCACAACGTTCTAAATTAGATGCGTGTGCCGACAAATGTGTGTTTGTAGGCTACGCCATGTCTCAGAAAGAGTACCGATGTTATAATCCACGTACACGCCGCGTCCATATTACACTCGATTGCATATTTCTAGAACATGAATATTTCTATTATGCCCCATCTTGGTCTCAGGGTAGACATCCAGGGAAACCTACGACTGGCTCCATAACCTTAGTCAGAGGCAATTCCAACACGACAAATAGGTGGTGCAGACTGTGCCTTACATGGCATGGATGTAGTTCTTCCTTCGCTGCTAGCCAATGACTCACCTCCTGCGAATACTCCAAGTACTCTGCAAAATCAGGTATTATCCTCGCCTATATCTACTTTGTTACCTTCTGATATAGTCTCCTTACCTACCTCGTCTAGCCCAAACCCTGCTATATGTGAAACTATACATGATGATGAAGGTGTTTCAGCTGATCAGGGCAGATTACTCCCGCATCGACAAAACAGAGGAAAGCCCCCAGTTCGATATTCTCCAATTAAAGTATCAAAATGATCCATATATCCACTCAAAGGCGCAAAAGGACTCTTATATTCCATGAGGTTATGATTCCCAAGACAATTGAAGAGACGATGAGTCAACCGTAATGGTGTTTGGCAATGAAAGAGGAAATGAGTGCGCTACATAAAAACAACACATGGGATAAAGTGACCTTACCAGACGGGAAGCGTCCAGTTGGGTGTCGATGGGTATTCACGATCAAAATAAAGCTGATGGAAGTATTGAAAGATACAAGGCGAGGTTGGTTGCACGAGGATATACTCAGAATTATGGGATTGACTATTCAGAGACTTTTTCACCCGTGGGAAAGCTCAACACAATCAGGGCCTTGTTTTCAGTAGCAGCCACCAAGTCTTGGCCTCTACAGCAGTTCGATGTAAAAAAATGTGTTCCTCCATGGAGAATTAAAAGACGAAGTATATATGAGTGCACCTCCTGGGTTCACAGAAGGGTTTGCTGAAAATGAAGTATGCCGATTGAGACGCTCGTTGTATGGTCTTAAGCAGTCACCCATGGCATGGTTTAGAAGATTTGCTACTTTCATGAAGAAACATAACTACAAGCAGAGTAATGCAGACCATACGCTCTTTATAAAAATAAAAAGGTCCTAGGTAACGTGCTTAATAATATATGTAGACGATATGATTATCACAGGTGATGACATAGAGGAGATTAGGGTACTAAAACAGCACTCAGAGTTTGAAATGAAGGATCTGGGGGACCTAAGGTATTTTTTAGGGTTTGAGGTAAAGCGCTCTGAGCATGGGATTTTTATATCCCAACAGAAATATATTCTGGAGCTACTTGCAGAGGTTTGTATGGTGGATTGCAAACCTGCTGGTGCACCGATGTTAGTAAACTAGAAGTTAGAGTTTGGAGAAGGAAGACCGAGTACCGATCGAGGAAGGTATCAACGACTAGTGGAAAAACTAATTTATTTGGCACATACTCGTCCCGATATCTCATTCGCAGTTGGACTGGTGAGTCAGTTTATGCATCGATCTCAGAGTCATTATATGGACATAGTAATGAGGATCATCAGATATTTGAAAGGGACGACTGGTCGTGGTATTTCGTTCAAAAATCATAATCATTTGGACATCAAAGTGTACACTGATGCCGATTGGGTAGGGAATGTAGTAGATCGACGGTCGACCTCAGGGTATTTCGCTCTAGTTGGAGGAAACTTGGTTACATGGAAAAGTAAGAAACAGAAAGTAGTAGCATTATCGAGGGTTGAGGCTGAGTTTCGAGGAACTGCCAAAGTAGTTATGGAAATTATGTGGTTGAAGAAATTAATGAATGATTTGGGTCTTCAGGTCTCACTTCCGACAAATTTAATGTCCGATAATAAGGCTTCGATTAATATTTTAGAAAATCCAGTGCAGCATGACCGAACCAAGCATATCGAAGTAGATCGTCATTTTATTAAAGAAAAGATTCGAGGAGAAAATTGTCGAATTACCCTTTGTACCGTCAGAGGATCAGTTAGCGGACATCCTGACAAAAGATGTTGCGGGAAGGGCATTCGATGAGACATTGATCAAGTTGGGCATTGTAGATTCCCCTGCTCAACTTGAGGGAGAGTGTTAGGAAAGTAGAATGATTTTATTTCATACCTTATATATTGTAATCAGCCATTGTAATTGTGATTGAGTAATCAACGGGATTAAATGATTGAGTAATTATAGGTATTGAGTAATTATAGGGATTAGATGCTAGTTACCCAAGATAGGTGATAGACGACTCGGTTATATAAAGTATAGGAGAAAGTGTACAATTTCGAATATGAATGAATGAATATCACATTCATCAATATTGTTAATCACATACTCTATTGCTTATCAATTCTAGCATCTTGAACATAATGTGGTGTGTAAAGAAGAATCATCATCTTTTTGGAGTCACAAAGGATTCATTATTTTGTTCACAAATGGAAAAAAAACTTTTGGTGAACTTTGGGGGCAATAGTTGAACACGACTCCTATCTCCTTCTTCAATTCTTCAATGAGAAATGTCTCGCCTTTATAATACCAACATGACACACGATGCACAAACCTTCTATTGTGAATGGTCTCCTGTGCTTTGTTCAAGATGATAAAAGGTCATGGATGAAGATGAAGGTAAGTTGATGAAGTAATCAATCGGAGATAAGAAATGGAGGACAATAAATCAAAATAATCCAAAAAAAAAAAAAGCATACATTTCAACTGCATAACTAAGATAAGGCATTAGGATGTTTAAGACTGTCTCCCAGAAACCACCATCGAAAAGCAGGATGATTTCGTAAATAGACTAAATTATCATATTTTATGACTAGATTTTCTGTCTTTGTCATTTTTAAAATGAAACATACTATTGATGAGTTTAATTTTAATTCTGAATGTGCCTCACCATCAATAATGCCTTCATAAAATGATTGCTTATAAAAATTTCAAATTCCAAATCTATGATATGAGGTAGAAATGTTTTTGACAGTTTTTGACCATTATGATAACTCGAATGAATAAATAATATAAGAAATATTTCCCTGTTTAGCTCTTTAGGCTATATACTAAAATTGGAATAGAAAGTCAACAAATCAAGTTCTACAAGTTTTAATATATTATTTAAAGAAATTATGGAAGTTTCACGAAATTGATTTTAAAATTTATGATAGTTATATATAGATTCATTTGCTTCCGCAGTTGACATTCAAATGAATTGAAATGAAAAGTGATTCACCACTCTCGATCAGTAAATTAAAAAGGTTATTCAAGAAAAGAAGTGAGGATTCAAGTATCATTCTCCATTTCGAGAAGAATAATCTTGAAAAATGAAAAGAAGGCAAATGAACAACTAAGACCGCACGTCCACCATAAAGAAATTGCGTCGCTAAAATCACATAAAGAAATTGCGTCGCTAAAATCACATATTTTCTCACGCAGCAAATCGACAAAGAGAAGCAACAAGCATCACCTTTTCTCTGTAAACAAATATTGCTCCCAATTCAACGATGTCGAATTCTCTATCAATTCAATCTCGACCAAATAAATTGATCGACTCATCAATCATAATCGGTAAAGATCAGAGTTGAGATAACCTTTTACGTTAACATTTCCTAAAACCCTCATAAACATTTTCAAGCAAGACCAGGGTCCTATGCACGTGAGGTATTTCTGTTGTGTGTATTTGTTACAACCGTGATAATA
>AP025067.1:19428054-19464590 GCA_036186865.1 Eustoma russellianum
TTGTGTTAGATTAAAAATACACTCAAATTAATCCAAAAGATTAGAAATTTTCATAATTGGAGTTGTTTAAAATTGCGTTTTGGCCTTAGAATAAGTTCATCTAGCCCGGAATAGGTTGGGATTGGGATGGAAGTCGAAAAACAGGTCTGACGAACAAGTTTCAGGGGGTGGCACGTGGGGCCCACGCGCGGCCCCTGACAGTGCGTCCGGACACGTGATGACGTGTCTACTTCCAAATGATGTTCTCTCGTTATAACGAGTCCAATGCAACTGGTTTGAGGTCAATCGGAGTTAAAACGAAGATTTATGGAGGTTAGAAGGTAATAGAATTTAATAAAAAATAAAAAAAGAAAATGCTATTGGACCGGCCAGGCTGCCGGACAGGAACGGATGGCCAGCGGACCGGACCAGGTAGCAGGCCGGCCTAAACAAAAAATTAAAAAAATCTGAAAATTTATTTCTGAAATGAATAAATAATAAATAATTAGTTAAAATTAGTTTAAAATTCCAAAAAAATATATTTAATTATCAGAAAATTCTAAAAAATTCCTTAAAATATAAAAGGTTAAAATTAAATTATTTCCACTTATTTTCTAAATTTTGGTTAAATGTAAGTAATTAAAAATAATTAGTGGTAAATAGAATTAAATAGGAGAAAAATAGGGAAAATTAGTAGAAAATTCTAGAAAATTAATACAAGCTAAGGAAAAATAAGGGTAATGCTAAACAACAACTTTTCAATATTTGTAAAATTTATAAAACCAAATATTGAGTGCCGGAGTTGGTGAGGATGGGCGTACGGGCCCCAAGCGATTGTGTTTTTGCATTCATGGCACGTGCATTGTATTGATGGCGGGTCGTGACGTACGGGTCACGGACGCTCAGGATGGTGTACGGTGGCGGGGCCACGACACTCAGGATGGTGTGCGGTGGCGCGGCCATGCACACTCAGTATGGTGACTGTGGGGTGTACGACCTGCAGCCACTCAGTAGGACCCGGGTTCATGCATTGCACGGTATGGATATCGGCATTATGTGTGACATGACTTTGTTGCGTGTGACATGCATAGTGGGACATGCATCACGATGTTGCGCATTCTTTATCTGGAGTGAATTACTTTCTGCATTCTTTCATATGCTTATGTGATATCATGTTTTATGTGTTATGCGGTTATATCATTTCGGTATGTACGTTTTGTATTTGTTTGAGGCGGGCATCTACTTTGTGATTTCTGTCACTCACCCCTACTTCCCAGGTGAGCCGGATGAGGACTACGAGCACATGTTTGCTGAGGACGGGACGGACATAGCTGAGTGGACTGGTTGATAGCTGCAGCTAGGATACGAGGGGGACGCTGCGGCTGATTTTTTTCGTAGTTATCTTTTGGGCATTTTCACAGACTTCTTTATTACTTTTATTATCAGAATTTTTATTCAGTAATGTAATGACGATTATTGGAGTTAATTTTAGTTATGATTTACGTTTTCACGAGAAAAATTTCTACGTCATTTCTGACATGTAAGAGATTGATTTGACGCCTTGTATTCTCCTTAGCGAGATACGGCGGGTGCACTTTCCCGAGGCTAGGGCTCGGGAGCGGGGCGCTACAGTATTATGTTTTTTGGGCATATGTTATTACGAGGTAGTATTATATGTCATATAAGATGTACTTTGACAAATGATTGACTAATGTTATCTTTACTAGTCATAAAATTTTCAATCTCCACCTTTTCTTCAAACAGAAAAAAAAATATATAAATTCGATCTCTCTTAAATGAAAAGTTGTTACGTGTACTTGCACGTCTTTTTTTTAGAAAAAAGAAATTATTTCATTTTAATATCAATGGGGCGACAGATTAATTAAAAGATATAGAAGAGATTCTGACTGGGTTCTCTCTCTGTTTCTTATTTTTTCTCTTAATTTGAGGGGAATATTGTTCTGACTGTTTGCTTCTATATTTTCCACCTTAAAGTTTCTCAAAATATAAAATTAGCTTGCAATATCATTTTTGTTGTATAAAGTTTGCTCCGTTACAGATTAATGCAACCTACTGAAAAGTGTGAGATCTAAAATTTTCAAAACAATTTGTCACCCTTATGCCAAGTATTATACCTTTTTTGTCAAAAAGGAAAAAGTATTTGTAGGTATTTATTATAAATAATTTAGTTCAAAGGTAGACGGTAGACCAGTTCTAGGATGGCGAAACTATTATCCAGATGGAAGTTTAAATAACTCTTTAAATAAAAAGTGCTGTACATAATGCATGTTCATGGTAAAAATACGTATCTTGTCTAGTCATTGTTAAGCTTTAACGATGGTAAATTGTGATGATTTACGATGCTTTCTAATCTTCTTTGACCAATACTTATTAAGAACAATAATGATTAAATATTGCCATCCACCAAAGATGAAATCAAAACATTAAATTACCCTTATAAAGGTGTTTCTATATATACTTACTCCTTTAAGTGTCCATATAAAAAAAGAAACATTCTTTACATCAAACTTACAAAAAGATCAATCTTTATTTGATGCAACCGAGAAAAGTACTCTGATAGTTTTGGCTCTTGTTACCGGTTAAAAAGTATTTGAATAATCTATCCTAAAGGTCTACGTATACCCCTTAGTCACCAACGTTGTTTTATAACGTTCAACTATACCATTTGCTTTGTATTTGATAGTGAACACCCATCGACACCCAAATAAATTTTTTCTTCCGGTAGCACACACTTCTCCAAGGTTTCTCAAGTCTCTCATTACTACATCCATGGCCTCTCTCCATTCAACCTTCTTGGCCGCCTCGTGTAATGTCCTTATAATGGACTCTGAAAGAATAGAGGCTGAGAGCGCACATGCAATATCTGCAATACTCTTCCTAGATGAATTGACCAGATATCTAGAGTGTCAAGAAACATGCTCATAGGAGTATCATGCTGATGCCACTCCACGAATCCGCCTCGGTGGTAGCATAAAAACCTACTGATCATGAGATGATCTTTCGTTAGCAGCATTGGTACCAACATTAATAATCTCAAATGGACTAGAGTATGAAGAATTTACCTCTTATTGGACATCCAAAAAAAAAGGATAATCAGATGTGGGAACTATCGTATCGGCCTCATTTGTGTTCCCAGATGCAGGCTCTGTGGTTCCATCTACCTGTTTGCACAAGATAGTCTCCTGACTACTCACACTATTTAACAAGTCTATGGATTCACTGGCTATTTCTCCCCCTGAACAATAGGCTAGAGGGTGAATAAGCACTCTGACTCTATGAACATGCTATCCATAGTGACGCGGATGCAATGCATGGTAGGGTTGTAACACTGATACCCTTTTTAAGAGGCTGCGTAACCAACAAAGATGCATTTTCTACGCATTGGTCAAGTTTAGATCGTTCCATTTTGGAGATGTAAACGTAGACAGAGCATCCAAATACCCTTGGTAAGTACTGATGCAACAGTGGTCTGAGTAGCAAAGATTTGGAGTAGAGTTTTCTTATTGAGTATTTTGCTGGGCAATTTGTTTTGGAGATATGCCGAGGTAGTAACAGCTTTTGGCTAGTAAGATTTAGGGACGTGAGCCTCAAACATCATAACTCAGGTCATTTCGAGGAGTATCAGGTTTTGTCGTTCGGATGCACCGTTCTGCTGTGGTGTATGTGGATAGATATTTTAATGGATTAGTTCATGTGTGTCTTAAAGAAGATACACATGGTATGGTTGACAAATTCTCTGACATTGTCAAAACAGAGAATCTTGATCTTTTTGTTGAATTGGGTGTTAAACATGAAACTCAATAAACTTATCACGTACTTTGAATTTATTTTTAACAAGTATAGTCAACTCATTCAAGGAAAATCATCCACAAATATGACAAAATACTGGAGTGGTTATGATTAGATAGAGGGGCGGGTCCTCAGACATCAGAATGTACCAAAGAAAAAACATAATCTACTGTGGTATTATTTGGTTTAAATGTAGCTCGATGATTCTTCGCACGAATAAATGATTTGCAAGATAGGACGGGAGCATTATTAGTAAAAAGACTCGAAAATGAAGATTTTAAGTATAAAAAAGAACGAATAACTTAGACGCTGGTGCCATAATAAGAGTTTTGGTTGACCGTCCCGTTAGCCAAGCCACCTCGACATGTTAGATGTTCTACGTTTAGTTCTACGTCCAATGATTGCCTTCATAGGAATGTCCCACAAAAGACAAAATTGGAGATACATGAGTACGACACAATTAAGCTTTTTCCCCAAGTGGCTGAGGGATAGCGATTTTGATGATAGTGAGGAAACGTAAACACAATGATTAAGTTTCATCTTTGTTGAAAAATAATCGACCCCCTTCCTGAACTTTGACCAAATTCCGTTGCTGCTTTGATTTGAGATTTCTTTGGGATGGATTGGTCTAAAAATGGTATCTATGATGCCACAATCAAAAATCTATTCTTTGGACTTATATTGACTTTTAGGGATCAAGGACATGGTTTGATGAACTTTGAGCAAATATAAGAAGATTTTTGGGACAAATGTGTAAAACCTAAAAGTTCAGGAGTCAGTTGTGCAGAATTCAAAAGTTCAGGGGTCATTTTTGCATATTCTAAAAAGTCATGTGTAATTTTTGCATAACCTAAAAATTCATGGGTAAATTTTACAGAATTCAAAAAATTAAAGGACAAATTAGAAAATTACAGGGCAAATATTCAGAATAGGAAAGTTGGAGGTTGTGATTTTATTTTCCAAACCTAATACCTCCTTTAATTAATTTCTTCCTCCTCTCTATTTATGTCGTTGTCCCCCTGTTTCGTCCTCTACGCTGCCATGCCTGTTGCTATAATGCCAATTCTCTAGGCCGCTGCTTTCGCATATGGAAGCCCCCAGGTTGCCCATTCTAGTAGCCCACTTTCCTCTCTCTGTTATTCTCTAATTTCCTTTGTGGGTTGGTCTCTCTTACCACCACTCCGGGTAACCAACGAGTTAGAAACAACTCTCTTTAATATAACTTTTTATCCTGCAGTGAGTGTGCAGACAAGTCTAGACTTTTCTTCTTCAGACCAACGCAATGAAATTTAGTGCCTCTTCCTCGTTCGTCGTCGGTGTCCATTCACTATCTCTGCATTGAGTTTTTGTGATTAATCCAAGGCCAATCCCCAATAATGTGTTCATTTCAACCGAGGGGCCTAATTTTAGAATAGTCATCCATGCCTTTTTTTTCTCCGGATAGCCGTGTATGCTACATCCACCGACGGAAGTGGTTCATTCTTTAGCAATGGCTTCAAATTTGTCGTCCACTGCAGTTAACAGTTGAAGCAACCATTGTTCTTGAATTCTGGTGTTGTATATTATGATGTATCTGGGATCCTTCATTAGATTCAGTTCTATCCTATCAATATTCATCCACAGACTTTAAAGTTTATTTCTGTATGATAGAGTTGACCTTCTTATGAAGGTTAAAGATTTGTAGTGAGTAGGCTCCTGATCCAGAGGTAACCACAAGTCCATCCTAAAATAACTTCGTGGTCAGGTACATTGCCACATTGTTCACTAAATTTAGCTCAATCTTATGGATTACCAGGTGAACACACAATGATCGTTTTGTTTCCACTATAGGAAAAATGGGTGCCAAGGGTGGGGGTACTCCAGTTAGGTGCTAACTTGTGGCTCCAACTGCTTTGCACATAGTTGTCATCCACAGCAAATAGTTGTCACCCTTTAGTTTAAAATCGAGTGAGAAGTTGCCAGAATTCAAATTCATTGGTTGTGTGCCAAAACTACTTTTTAGCAAATTGACTATTTGTATAGCCGATTCATCATTGTTTTGAGAAATTTTATTTTAAAACTTTCTGGTGAAATGGTTTTGATTCTGTTGGGTTGCAGGAAATATGTGTTGATGGGGCTATTTTTGTCGGACCTATATAGCACCATTAGAAGAGGAGGGGGTTGAATAGTGAGTGCGGAAAAATTGGTTTTTAAAAAAACTTTTAGTGATCAATTACTCACTTCTGAAAACAGATTCTATTTTCCGATCCCGTATTTGATTAACTAAATGACCAGGTTATAGAGCTCTAAAGTTCATGACATTTTGTGTCAATATACTCTTAGACGTCATCTATATTTTATAAAAATTTCAGATTAAAACTCAAAGTACAAGACCCTTAAAAGATGTTTTTAATTGGACTCTGTCAATCTGCGAACAACTTTTTCTTAGAATGAAAAATTATTTCTTATTTAATGACAACTCCAAATAATCTGAAAATTTTATGAAACGTCCCTTAAGATGCCTACATTAATGGTTTGAAACAAGGTTTCAAAATTCTTTAGGCAGGTATATCAACCATGTTGATATTCTCAACCTTTGCCAATCTGAAAATCAGATTGTACTAGTTTAAAAACTATGAACGTTTGGATACTTATACTTATCCAAATTCAATAAAACTTGTCTTAAATGAAACCTAAGACATTTATCTACATCTCTGCAAAATTTTATAATTTTTGAAAGTCTTTTGCTATTTTTCAGTGGCATCAAAAACATTGCAAAAAATAGAAGCTGAGAGTAAGAGTGCAGAAAGTAAGAACACTAAGAATTTTATACTGGTTCGGTCAAAACGACCTACTCCAGTCTTCGAGGACACCTTTCTCGGTATTCACTAATCACCAAAACACCTTAGAATAAAGGTGGATGGAGTTATACACCAACTCCCTTTAATGTACACCCCGTTCTCAAAGAACAACAACAACAATCAACAAAAACACCACCACCTCACTAATGAAGGTCTGATCACACCTTGATCAACCTGGTACAAGAATGGAACGTGTATGAGTTGTATGAATGAAGCATATAGAGATTATGGAATGTATATTTGTTAGGCTTAAGTCTACGAGCAAGAGAAGAAGATAGGAGAAGGAGAAAAGTCTTTCTTTGCACTTGATAGAATATGAAAATGAGTCTTGTTCTTTTGTTTGATCTTCTTCCTCCCTTATGTAATGTTTGGAACGTCCCATATGGCTGAGGATGCTCTTGAATAATGTCTTGAATGCCCTTAGAAGATGCCTTGTATAGCCTTATGACATACTTCTGCTTACTTTGCGAAATGTGATTGGACAAGTGACGTGTCTTCGCCTTGTTGTCACTCTATGATTGGGTCTTCATTTATCCACCTTAGAACATAATATATGACCTGGAAATTTCCAAGAAAAATCTGAAAGCAATTCAAATGTCTTGATTTTCAATCAATCATAAGTGTGATAGCCCCATACTTTTCGGAATGAATTTGATCTTGAAGACATGCAAAAACTGGCCCCTTTAACATGTGCTGAAAACATAATCATTTGTTTGATTTCTGAAAGCTTTCCTTGTGTGTCTTGCTCTACATCAATACTAGCATTCATTTGTGGATCATTCTCCACAAATCATAGTGCTTAAGCTCCACCTAGGCTCCAAATTAGCTCTATTCGGCCGCCCAACTCAGCATGCATGTGTTGAAAACTATTTTTGAATTTTGAAAAATAATGATGTAGTATCTTCATATACATGGTATATTTCAATCATCATTTAAATTTGTTTTCGAGAATACTCCAAGAGATGTCTTGGATGTGTAAGATACATCTAGATACATGTCACAAAGTGTAGCAAAAAAAGGTCTTCTTAAGAATGTAGAAAAATGGATTTTTGACTTCCGTTGATTGCGCGATTTTTCTCCAATTCAGCTCCAAAAGATGAAAAGGATTTCGGCCATGTGGTGATTTATTTTGAATTTTGAATTTTCAACAAATCAAGGCAAATGATAGATAATTGATATATGTAATTATGGCATGACTTTGGGGTTGTATTTGACATGTGGTGCACAAAATCGTTACATATTTGGAGTGTATATTGGTTGGCCATCTTTTTATGGTAAGTATGTGACATGTCGGTGACGGTTCGGTAGCCACTTGATGTGGCAATTTTCGGTTTACAAACTTATGATATGTCGGTATATTTTTGGAAGATTGATGAGATGGAATATATGACTTGGAATCTGCATATACTCTAAAATGATGTGTATATGATAGCTTGACCTTGACGTACATTTATGACTTGTCGATGAAATGTCAAGATAGATATATATAGCTTGCCGTGTGTGTATATGTAGTGTGGAGAAGAGCTTTCCATTTGAAATTTGTTGACAAATAGGCATTTTCAAGTATATCTCCTTAAGCACTTCATTTAATGAACTAGTTTAGTTCATCTCCTTAAGTGCTTCATTAAATAAACTAGTTTAGTTCATTTCACATGGCACCTAAAAATAGTATAAACACAACAAATGTTTGTCATATGATTTAAGCATTAACGCTTCATGGCACTTTAGTACAAGAATGATCTATATAAAACATATAAAGCATATTTATGACGTATGCATGTCATGTAACTCTTAAATCATGCAATTCAAAAACACATAACATTTAAATCATGCATTTTCAAATCATTCAAACCCCAGTTTCTCAACAATCTCTCCCTTTTGATGATTTGCAAAATAACATCTATTCATGATTTAAATGTCATAATCACTCCCCTTAAAATCATGCATTCATAAATTTTCAAATTTAAAATTTGAATTTCAAAACTCCCCTTAAGTTGTGCTCCCCCTTACGTCAATCTTTTCTCCTTAAATCATACTTTTCTCCCTATTTATTTTGTAAATCACAAAAAAACGCGATTAGTAGCAATGGCAATAAAGAGCAATTCGTAGCATAACAACAGAAATCATACCTAATTTAGATCGTAGATTTTCATACGTGGCTTGATTAAGTGCTTTTGTGAATATGTCGTCTACTTGTTCTTTAGTACGAACGTGTTCCGTAATGATATCGCCATTATTTACATGATAACCGAAAAAATGATATCTTATGTTTATATGTTTTGTCTTAGAATGTAAGACATGATTCTTAGATAAGTTAATAGCACTCGTAGTGTCACAATATATGGGGATTCGATTTACAGCTATACCAAAATCTGAGATATGTTGTTTTAGCCATATTAATTATAAGGGCCATGTATTCCGCTTCAGTGGTGGATAATGCTGCACTAGCTTGCTTTTTCGAAAACCATGATATTAATGAATTACCAATGAGTTGATACTACTTGTGCTTTTTCTATCTATTTTATATCCTCCATAATCGGCATCAATATAACCATGCAAATTAA
This sequence comes from Eustoma russellianum, assembly GCA_036186865.1. Classification (NCBI taxonomy): domain Eukaryota; kingdom Viridiplantae; phylum Streptophyta; class Magnoliopsida; order Gentianales; family Gentianaceae; genus Eustoma; species Eustoma russellianum. Next base: position 19,437,248 of record AP025067.1, read on the forward strand.
ATTCATAATTTTTATCATACCAAAATCCTAATGTGGGGGTATGCTTAATGTACCGAAATATTCTTTTTACATCATTAAAGTGTGAGGCTTTAGGATTGCTTTGAAAACGAGCACACATATAAACTCTAAACATAGTATCGGGTCTACTTTCCATAAGATAAAGCAAAGAACCAATCATAGATCTATACAATCCATTATCAAACTCTTTTCATTTTTCATCTTTGTCAACTTTTAGTGGCTACACTCATAGGAGTGGTAGATGGTTTCAAGTTTTCAAAGTTAAACTTCTTAATCATGTCATTTACTTATTTTACTTGACTTATGTGTATTCCTTTACTAGATTTCTTAATTTGCAAGCCAAAAAATAATTTAGTTCGCCTACCATAGACATCTCAAACTCGGATTTCAAGCAAGTTTCAAATTCTTCGACTAACTTATCACATGAAGATCCAAAGACAATATCATCAACAAAAATTTGAATAATAAGAAAATCCGATTTTTCTTGTTTTAAGAATAAAGTATAGTCGATGGTTCCTCTTTTAAATCAATTTTCTAAGAGAAAAGTAGAAAAGCGATCGTACCAAGCTCTAGGAGCTTGTTTTAAACCATATTGTGCTTTCTTTAACTTATAAACATGATTAGGATATTTTATATCCTCAAATCCAGGTGGTTGCTTTGCATAAACTTCTTCTTGTATAAAACCATTTAAAAATGTACTTTTTACATCCATTTGATAAAGTTTAAAATCATTTATGCAAGCAATAACAAGTAATGATCGTATAGTTTCTTAACGTGCTATGGGTGCGAATGTCTCTTCATAATCTATTCCCTCTTCTTGATTATATCCTTGTGCTACAAGCCTAGCTTTATTTCTAACGACTTTACCATCCTCATTCATTTTAATTCTAAACACACATTTCATGTCTATTATTGTTTTGTCTTGTGGTCGGGGCACCAAATCTCATACATCGTTTCTTGTAAATTGATTTAATGCGTCATGTATAGCATCAATCCAAGAAGAATCATTCAAAGCATCAAGCAGATTCTTTGGTTGTATTTCAGAAATCATAGCATGGAATTGATTTATTTCATCTTGATCTATTCTTTTACGTGGTAGTACACCTAGAGATGTCGCCTATTATGAGGTCGTGTGGGTGATCTCCGTACCATCTTAATTGATTATTTTCTAAGTTCTCATGCGGTTCTAAGTGATCATGCATTTCTAGTGTGTAATGCTCATCATGTATGTTGTTTGCTTCTATATCATCCGACACGGATTTTAATTCAAAATCATCATCATATTCTTTATTTATTTCAAGTTCACCAAATTCATTGAATTTCACATAGATTCTAAAAGTTGTCTAATGATGGGATCGTAGCATCTATATGCTTTAGAATTCACAGAATATCCAACAAAGATACATTTAATAGATTTTGAGTCAAATTTATCTAAATTATCTTTTGTGTTTAATACAAAACATTTACATCCAAAAACACAAAAATAATCAATCTTTGGCATGCAAACGCAACAACAACAACAATATTGATAAAACAAAAAAAAATCAATCTTTGGCATGCGATCATTTAAAATCTTATTTGACGTTTTGTTAATTTTCTTTTTAATTGATAAATGGTTAACTATATAACATGCAAAATTTACAGCTTCCGTCCACAAAACTCTAGGCAATTGATTTTCACAAAGCATGGTTCTTGCAATTTCTTGCAACGTCCTATTCTTCTTTCAACTACACCGTTTAATTGTGGCGTTCTAGTTGGTAAAAATTCGTGCTTAATACCTTTTTCTTCACAAAATGCAATTGTATCTTTATTTTTAAATTCGCCGCCTCTATCGCTCCTAATCATTTTCACATTTACACCATATTCATTTTCAAGTTGTTTTATTAATTTAGCAATATCTTTATTTTCAAGAAATAAAGTCCATGTATAACGAGAAAAATCATCAACGATAACGCATGCATAGTGTCGCCCTCAAGGCTTTGAGTACGACTAGGACCAAACAAATCAATAGTAATAATTCTAAGACTCTAGATGCGCTAATCTCATTCTTAGACTTAAGTGATTTACGTGTTTGTTTGGCCTTAATATAAGATTCACACAACTTAAAGTTGTCCAAATCAAATTTAGGCATTCCTCTTACCAGATTCGTATGTTGAAGTTTTTGAAGAGTGGAGAAGCCAATGTGTCCTAAACATCTATGCCATAAATTCACCTTAGGTTCATTTGATATAAAACGCTTTACTTTTGCATCTAATATATCATCCATAGATAATGTAAAAAAAATTTCTTCTCTTTTTCCTTTTAATACTATTTCTCCATTTTTATTAACAATGTTGCAATATGGGTGAGAAAAACACACATCAAAACCACTATCAAGAAATTGTGAAATAGCAAGTAAGTTGTAGGATAAGTTTTCTTACAAAGAATACGTTGGAGATATGAAGGGTGCTTGGATTTCCGATTGTTTCTTTTCCAATTGTCCTACTTTCATTGTTATCTCCAAAGGTTACGGATCCTCATTTTGTAACCTTCTTCAATTTTGAGAATAATCTTGGATCACCTGTCATGTGCCTTGAGCAACCACTGTCAAGGAACCACTTATTTGCTACATCTTTCGGTTTATGTGATCCTTGCAATGTGTAACAATCATTTAGGTACCCTTTATTTTGGGTCCTTAAGCGTTAGTAATTCAACCTTTCTTGGTCTTATAAAAGTTGAGAAGAAAGGTGAAGAAGAAATATAATATATTTTGTGATCATTTCAGGGGATTCAACAACCAAATTCAAAGTGCACTCAAATTCAAACTTAACTTGAATTCAAACTTCACCAAACTTTTGAATTCAAGTTCAAGCACCTCCTACTTATCAAATCAGCTCCTCCAAGACATTATTTGGACATCAAACACGGCTGGATACATTGGAGATAACATCTTGCAAGCATTTCAAATTTTAGCTAGAATTTGTTTTAGTTTTGAATTCAAACAATTTTCAATTTTCAAACAATTATTAGCTAGCTTATTTGAACTAATTTCTGGTCATTTTAAAGGCTGATAGGACGAGCATTGTAGCCTATAATAGAGCCTTTGGCCTGTTAGAAAGATCAACTTTTGGATGAATAACAATTCTTGATATTTTCTTCACTTCTTTTGAAACTTTGTTTTCTTGGTTTTGCATTAAAAACCTAAGTTAAGATCCTTCAAAGTTGAGCATTTTGAAGGTGTTGCCATTGCTAAAAGATGCCGTCCAGGTGTGCCATATTGGTTTGCCTGATCAACGACCATCTTGAAGTGTTGGTCATGCTCATTTGGTCCACACGTTTTTATCACTAAGTAAGCAATGGGAAGTCTTCTTCCTTGTGCCTAACCCTTTGTGAAGGACTTTTGGAAGGTGGAATTGTTGGAGCCCACGTCTCGTATGCACCATAAAATGGACAAAAGGTATGGTCTTCAAAAGGTAGACAAAAATCCTGAATTTCAGGCTGAAATCACTCCTTTCGGTGGACTGATTGTTAGACCTCTGTAGATGCCGAATTTGCTCTTGAGTTCTTCTTAAGTGTTGTAGATCACGAGCTGAACTTGAAGTTGGGCTTTCGAATCATCCAATTTGGAGCTCTGATGAAGGACATATGATGTGTTGAAGTTTCAGCTTCTTCAGGAAAGGGCCTTTGACGCGGATTCAGCAACCTCAACTTTATGGCGTTTGTTGAGCTTGATAATGAAGGAATCTTAGAAATTCCAAAACAGAAAAGTTGTAGGTTAATGTCTTAGCATTTGGCTCCAACTAGAATAAAGATAATTCCAGCCGTGGTTAAGGAGACATAGCTGTAATACGAACACTGCTCAAGTCTGGTATTGTCCATCTATTTCAGCTTTGTGTTTACTTTATGCCATGGCTTCATTCTTGCTTTCATTGACCTTAAATCAGTTCAAAGTACACCAAAACAATATATAAAATATACTAAGACATGTCTAGTTTAGTTTACAAAAACTTATAAAGGAAAGAAAGCTAAGCACTCAACAATATGAACAATACATACAAGATTACCTAATATATTACAAGATGGTTCAAAACTAACTTGAAGCTTGTAGCAAATGGACCTAATGGAGGCTATCTTGACTTGGTTCATCCTCAACATGCTTGTAAAGAAAGGTTCCCACTTCATGCATCAATTTCTTGGCCATGCTCCTTGTTATAGGACCTTTTTCTTGCATTTGTGTACCTCTTATTGTGGTTGGTTCTTGGCTGGGGCTCATCATTCCCCGCCTCTTGTAAAGGATTCAACCTCGAATCTGAATCAATATTAAATGGAGTAAGGTCAGCAACATTAAAAGCTTTAGATATAGAACCATACCTTTCTTCAGGGATGTCAAGGACGTATGCGTTTTCTCAAAGACTTTGGACAACTTTGAATGGTCCATCGCCTCTTGGCATCAATTTTGATTTCCTTTCCTTAGGAAACCTTTCCTTCCTCAAGTGTAACCAAACAAGATCTACAGGTTCAAATATAACAGTCTTACTGTTTTTGTTAGCTCTTTTGGCATACACTTGGTTTTTAGCTTCAAGTTGTGACTTAACCTTTTCATGTAAATCTTTGACAATTTTAGCTTTACGTTCTCCATCAGTACTAACACATTCATGAACAGGAATGGAGCTAAGTCAAGTGGAGATAAAGGGTTAAAGCCAAAAACAACTTCAAAAGGAGAACGCAAAGTACTGCTGCGAACATTCCTACTATATGCAAACTCGATGAAAGCTAAACAATCTTCCCAGTTCTTTAAGTTCGTTTGAATTATGACACACAACAATTGTGACAAAGTTCTATTGACTACTTCTGTTTGTCCATTAGTTTTTGGGTGAGCAGTTGTTGAGAAAAGAAGTTTGTACCGAGTCTACTCCATAGAACACGCCAGAAGTGGCTAGAAACTTTGTATCTCTATCGCTTACAATGGTACGGAGCATGCCATGCAATCTTACAATTTCCTTAAAGAATAGGTCAAAAACATGTGTGGCATCATCCACCTTCTTGCATGCAATAAAATGTGCCATCTTAAAAAATCTATCAACAACAACAAAGATGCTATCCTTACCAGTTTTGGACCTAGGAAATCCTAACACAAAGTCCATTGAAATATCAGTCCAAGGTGAATTTGGAAAAGGCAAAGGAGTGTACAATCCATGAAGTTGTGTTCTATATTTAGCTTGCTTGCATGTAATACAACTAGCACATACTTTTTCAACATTCATACGCATGTGTGGCCAGACGAAATACTCCTTAAGCATCTCTAACGTCATGAATAAGCCAAAATGACCCATCAAACCTCCTCCATGAGCTTCCTTGATCAGAAGTTCCCTCATTGAACACATTGGTATACATAACTTATGTTCCTTAAACAAGAATCCTTCATACAGATAAAACTTACCAAAAGGGGATTCAAGACATGTCTTATAAATGGAACTAAAGTCATGATCAGAGACATACAAATCTTCGATAGTTTCAAAACCAAACATGCTACAAATCAATGTAGTAATCAAAGTATATCGACGAGATAGAGCATCAGCAACAATATTGTCTTTTCCTTGTTTATACTTGATTACATATGGGAATCGTTCAATGTACTCAACCCACTTTGCATGCCTTTTATTCAGTTTACTTTGGCCCTTAGAGTACTTAAGGCTTTCATGATCAGTGTGGATCATAAACTCCTCAGGTTGCAAATAATGTTGCCAAGTTTGTAAAGATCTGACTAAGGCAATAAGTTCCTTGTCATAGGTTCAATAGTTCAAGGTTGCTCCTCTTAACTTCTGACTGAAATAAGCTATTGGTTTCTTAGCTTGATTCAGTACAGCTCCAATGCCAACTCCGCTGGCATCACACTCAACTTCAAACGTGTCTTCAAAGTTTGGTAGACTTAGGATAATGATAAGGTTAGACATTTCTTAAGTTCATCATAGGATTGTTGTTGTGAGGTTCCCCATTGAAAACTCACATCCTTCCTAACCAACTCATTGAGGGTGCAGCAATGGTAGAGAAGTATTTGCAAAACGTCTGTAAAAGCTGGCTAGTCCATGAAAGCTCCTAATGTCTCCTTCAGACTTAGGTGTTGGCCACTCAGTGATGGACTTGACCTTCTCTTGCTGGTCCATCTCAATACCTTCAGCACTGATCACAAAACCTAGGAACACTACTTTCTTTAAGCAGAATGAACATTTCTTCATATTGGCATATAGTTGCTCCTTTTGCAAAGTTTCAAACACAGCTTTCAAATGGAAAAGGTGTTCACTGATGGATTTGGAGTAGATAAGGATGTCATCAAAAGTATACTACCACAAAATTCCCAATGGACCTCCTCAAGACCTCATTCATCAACCGCATAATTGTACTAGGGGCGTTAGTTAGGCCAAAGGGCATGACTAACCACTCATACAATCCAAACTTAGTCTTGAAGGCCGTTTTTCATTCATCTCCTTCCCTAATTCTCACTTGGAAGTATCCCTTCTTAAGATCTACTTTGGTAAAGTATCCAGACCCATGTAACATATCCAGCATATCATCCAACCTAGGAATAGGGTATATATACTTTATAATAGTCTTATTAATTGCTCTACATTCTATGCACATCCTCCAAGATCCATCTTTTTTAGGGACAACTATCACAGGTATCGCACAAGGGCTCATACTTTCTCTCACCTTACCTTGCTCTAAAAGTTTCTCAACTTGTCTTTGGATCTCCTTAATTTCCTCTAGATTGGCTCTACAAGCAGGTCTATTGGGTAGGACAACCCTTGGAATGAAATCTATTTGATGCTCAATGCCTCTTAGAGGTGGTAAACCATTGGGATCTCCTTCAGGGAACAAATTTGAAAACTCTTGCAGTAGGGATGTGACTTCACTGGGCAAAGTAGAGGGCAAATCAGATTAAGAAAATAAGGTTTCTGTGTAACTCCATCAACCCTGTGGTAAGGTGTTCTTTGTGTTGTGTGATTAGTGCTAACCGAGGAAGGTGTCCTCTAAGACTGGAGTAGGTTGTTTATAACCGAACCAGTATAAAATTTCTGGTGTCATTTACTTTCAGCACTTACTTTCTGTTTCAGCACTGTTTATCGTTTTTAATCATGTTTGTAAAAATAGTAAACGAATTTCAAAAATTACGAAACTTTTCATAATAATAGAAATACGTCTAAAGGTTCTTTTTGCGCAAGTTTCAACCCTTTTGGACAAGTATAAGTCATCCAAACGTCCAAAGTCCTGAGACTAGTGCAGTCTTATTTTCAGGCTTGCAAAGGTTGAGACTTTGATCGTATTTGACTAACTTCCCAACAGAATTTTTCAAAACTGTTTCAACCCATTTAAATATAACTAATAAGGGGTTAGTAATTAAATTTTCAGAGCATTTGGAATTAAGGACAAATAGGAATTAATTTTTCAAAACAGACTACCAGGTCTGGCAGATTTGTGCAATCTGACCATCAACGATTTTTCAAGGGGTTAGAGGTTGAATTTTGATCTGAAATTTTTAGGAGATACTCAGAACATTTGAGGCTAATTTCTCTCCAAATTTCAGAATTTTAAAGACCGGAAACCTAGTTTTCAAATTGTTTTAATACTAGTCCTGGAAACAGAAACTTTTTTCAGAAGTTGGGTTTTTGGTTTAAAACTATTTTAAAAACCACATTTTCCGCACCCACTATTCAACCCCTCTTTCTAGTGGTGCCTTGCGGATCCTACAAGTGGTATCAGAGCGCAGACACACTCATAACAAGGAGATCCAACGATCTTAGTGAGATGGCAACCACTAGCGACAAAACCAAGCAAGAAGGTATGTCAAGGCAAAGGCATCCACCCTTTGATAGTGAGGTAAATTCCAATTCCGATTTTGAACTATATTTTAATTATTTGTATGTTGAATATCTTGAATTACATAAGTTTGCTGGAACTCTTGCAAAAGAAAAGAAACGCTTAATTGAAGACAAGAAATCGTTAGAATCCTCTAACGCAAATCTTGTATGTCAATTAAACGATTCGAAAGAGGAATCATCAAATTTGATTGTGTCATTGAGATCTGAAATTCAATCCTTGAAATCCGAAAATACAGTAATGAAAGCCGAGATCTCAGATTTGAGATCAAAAAACAAAGATCTAGAAAAGACGGTAAAACAATTCGATAGAGGAACTTGCACGCTAGATCGTCTCATTTCTTCTCAAAACATGACAGTGATAAAACTGGATTAGGATACAGTGAGACAAACGAAGCATCATCTAAACCATCCAAGTTTGTTTTGTCTAAGTAAGTAGACACTTCAAAGGCATGCGTAGCGCCTAAAGTAACGCAAAGACCCCCTCTCCCCTCATCTCGTCATATCTCTTCTTCATATCATACGAAGTATAATTATGTGCCGTATAAATATGAGAAGAATACTAGTACACCACTCATCTCATCTCATCGTGCTCCTTATCATACAAAGAGAAATCATGTACCATATAGAAAGCCACTGATGCATATGCGACATTCTATCATAAAAATGCATCTGGATCATTTCCGTGCATGCAAACCAAAAACGAAAACCATACTATATGCATGATGGGATTCTCGGCCAAAGATCAAATGCATTTGCCCGTAACGTATATTATGTTGCGTTTTCATCCCCTTTCTCACCTTTTGTAAGACCTAGGAAGGCCACCCAAATTTGGGTACCAAAAGGAACACTCTCAAAGGGTTGAATAAATAACCCTTAAGAACACACCTTTGAGATTATTTAAAATACATGATTTTTTCTTCTTTACATGCGCTTTTGATTGTCTTTCCAAAATAAAGGGGGAGAGAATGCATGATTTAAGGGGAGAGAGAAAGATCAATTGCACAAATCAAGGGGGAGAGAATTCAAAATTCAAAATTGAATTTGTGCACGGTTGGAGGGGGAGCGACAAGATTTAAATCATGAATGTAGGTTATTTTGTAAATCATCAAAAGGGAGAGATTGTTGAGAAAAGGGGGTTTGAGTGATTTCAAAATGCATGATTTAAATAACGTAAAATAAAGAAATGCATGACATATTTCATGACATGACACGTTGTTGCATAAAACTTGCCTTATATAGTTCATATATAATGTTGTCGTACTAACGAGTCATGAAACTTTAAAGCTAACATCAAAGGGCAATTATTTGTTGTGTTTGAACTATTTTCAGGTGCCATCATTAATGAACTAAATTAGTTCATTAAGTGAAGTACTTAGTTAAATAAACTAAGTAGTTCATTAAAGGAAGCTATATTTGGAAAAGGCACAAAGGCAACAAGTTGAAGAATGGAAAGTTCTCTTCACCCTCTCCACACGTTTTTATATATATTTTTATGTATATTCAGATTTTTATAAAAAGGCACATACACATATATTCCAACGTACTACCAACACGTTATATATTTTATATACGCACGTTAACGTCACACCATTATACTTAACTCATATTTATGAGTATATTCAGGCCTTATATCATATGATATAAGTCATGGTGATGACAAATTTATTACGACACGTTAAAAGGTTCTAAACCGAAAATTGTCGTATCGGACGAATACCGAAACTTCGCCAACGTGTCATGTACTTGCCATAAATAGATGACCAGCCCCTACACTTCAAAAATGGCCACAAATTTCGTGGCTTTCATGATATGTACAGCCATAAAATCATTCCATGTTGCCACACACAAATCACCCGACATTAAGGCCAAATTGTGGAGATTCCAATTTCAATTTTGTCACATGGTTTAGGCGCCACTTTAAGATCAGCCTAATGTTGGACCGTGCACCTGCAATGAACACCACTAGAGAGGGGGGATAGTGGTTAGCGGAAATTACACTACAACCCTTTGTTAAAAACTCCTTTGAAAACAGAATCTGAGACCACCTCAGATTCAGAACCCGTATTTAAAAATTCACAAATAATTGTACACAACTCCAAAAATTATGAAACTTTTCAGAATTGAACTTTAATGAGTTAACAAGGCTCTGTCCAAAAATCAGACAAAAATAAGATCGTTGGCCCTTCAAACAAATAAAAAGATTCAGATGATCAATCTGGACAGAATTGGACAGAATGTTGCTGATTTTGCAAATAGTGTTTCTCTTTGAATACTCAACCAAAAATGTTGATCTTTATATCAAACACTCCTTAGGATGTGTAGATGAAGTTTCCAAAAGGCCCTGACCTTAAATGATTCTTGAAAAATACAGAATTTAAGTTTTCTCAAAACTGGTTAGATTGCAGCCAGATTGGAGCAGTTATCTTGCAAAGACTGAAAGACTAACTTTACCTTGCTCAAATCAAGTGATTTATTGAAAAGAAATATAACAGTCTGAAGTATACCTCCATCAAAAATCACGAATTTTGAAAATATTTAGCTATTTTTTTAAATTGTGTGAAGTTGGGTGAAAACTGCAGTCAAAAACGGGCAGAAAACAGAAATAAAAAACAAGAGAAGAACACCGAGGATTTATCCTGGTTCGGTCAATGTGACCTACTCCAGTCCCAAGGAACCCTTTCCTTGGATTTCACTATGAAATGAACACCTTACAACAAGAGCCAAGCTTGATCCTTGGGTTATACACCAACCCTACTCAAGACTTGGATAATCACCTTCTAAGCAACACTTAGTTGCAACTCCTCTAACACCTATTGATGTAGCCTTATAAAGATGGCCAATAAATCTTATAATGAAGCTCAAGAGGCTTGTAGCTCAGCACAATACAACAAAAACACCTTTGCTACAATGAACAAAACAACAACAACAAGAAGATGAAGATGAAAGCTAGACAATTCAACAAGTGCTTGTGAGCTTCAAGTGTGTTTCATCTTCTTCACCCAATGCCTCTATTTATAGTGTGATTTGAGCCTTAAAGATAAGAATGCACATGTGTCATGTCACCATCTTCATCATCAATTCCAAATGTCTTCTCATCATTGGTTAGCCTTGTACACTTGGCAAAATAAAACACAATGATTGGTCCACCTTGGCAACTCTTTGTTGGCCGAATTTAACACCTTGGCAAGTCATAATTATCCTTTGCAAAATGAAGATAATAAGAAGGATAATGCCACAAGAATACCTCAATTTCTAGTCTTGAAAATAGGCATGTGGGATTTACCATTTCAAAGTCAAATTTCAGCTCCAAAATTTGAAAGTAGCCGTTGGCTACCATGCATTTTCCAACCAATATATTTTGCTTTTTCTTAATAAAACAAGAAAGGATAATACCACCAAATTATCCCCAACTTCAAGCACCATAATAAGACATGTAAAGTCTTCATTTGACTTCAAAAATCTGCTGAAAATATCCAAGAAAAAGCATATAGTCGTTGTCTATATTTGAAATTTTCAAGTTGGCAATTTTGCCAACTAGCTCCTTTTGGTTGGTCCATTGTCTCCAACTCATAAAATGAACTCCACATCATATCCACCAACATATTCACGTTTTTAAACATATATTTGTGTGTAGCAACTCAGATTTTTGAAGAAGAAATAAATAGATAACAATTGACAAGATTATGTCAACGTGTAACACCGAAATTCCCAAATATTTCTTCTTATATGTCAAGAATGTTTCCACACATTGACACCTTTAATATCCCTGAATAGTGATGATAAATATCCTCTTATAACATATATAAGAGGGTCTTCAAGAAAAAAATAGAATGTGACATCTCAAATCGTCACATATTCAGCTGTAGTTAATAATATCATTGGTTGAGAGAATAAGATATAAATCACCATATTATCTTCAAAATAAATAACACAGCTCCAAAATGAAGATAATAATATGCTCAAGAGATTCTTTGAGTGAAAATACCATAAATACCCTTGGGGGTGTGAAATGACCAAAATACCCCTGGTGTGAGAAAACTCCAGAAATGACCCCGATGGTCAGAAATAACCATGATACCAACTTTATCATCATAAATAGTAGAAGAATATGCCCTTGAAATATTTCCACCATATCATGTTCCTACAAAACTCAAAATACCAATTTTGCCCTTTTTGGTAAGTTGTAGAACTTCCAAGGCATGTTAGTCACAAGACAATAATAATCACCAAAAACACATAATAATCACATAATGAACATATATAATTCATATACAAATGAAAACAATCATTTTAACACATTTTAGAAAATTAGTTCTAAAAATCCTAGACATCGATCGATCGAAGTGCCTCAGCTTCAGAGATCGATGTTTCACAGAAAGTTTCAGAGTTTACCTCTGACCTACATCGATCGATCGAAGTGAGGGTTCGATGTACATCGATCGGTTGATGTGTCTCAGGTTGGAGATCGATGTCTCAGTCAAGAGGTCTTATACTTTCTTGCCTTACATAGATCGATCGATGTGAGAGATCTATGTACATAGATCGATCGATGTGCAACAACCTGAGAGATCGATGTCAATTTTTTCAATTTTTAATTACATATAACACCATGTGTGACATTTTTAAGTATTCACCACTTAAAATCATGACTTTGAAAATTATCCAAACATATTTCAACATTCTCCCCCTTTTGGATGATTTTCAAATAACCTAACATGATTTTAATGTCACAACTTATAACCAAAAGTTTTAACCAAATGTTTTCAACTTCTCAACTTTTAAATAGTAATAGTATGTTTCTCCCCCTCAACTCATACTCTTTCCCTTAACCTATGCTCCAAAATTTGTACCAATTAAAACTTATCATATGATTCATCATGACTTACCAACTAAAATTCATGACTTACCAACTAAAATCATGTTCTTATTCTATCTCCCCCTTTATTTTCCAAATCATGCAAAAGATAGAACTACGCAATGGTGTCGTAAGTCATCATACCTAACTTGGCTCGTAAGTTTTCAAAAGTGGCTTGATTAAGGGGTTTGGTGAAGATGTCAGCGATTTGGTGATCAGTTCTTATATGGTTTGTCACTATATCCTCATTTTGAACATGATCGCGAAGAAAGTGGATCTCACACCTCAATGTGTTTGGCCTTAGAATGAAGCACCGGATTCCGAGAAAGCTTGATTGCACTTGTGCTATCGCAGAAAATTGGAATCTTTTCATTTTAATGCCAAATCACTAAGTTTGCTGTTTAAGCCAAGTATTTGGGTAGTACATAAACTCAAAGCAATATACTACTTCGGCTTCAGTGGTAGAAAGAGCTACACTAGCTTGCTTTTTAGAAAACCAAGAAATCAAGTTGTTCCTATGAATTGACAAGTACCGCTAGTGGATTTTCTATCTAACTTGCAACCACCATAATCAGCATCACTATATGCGTGTAATTCCAACTTAGCGTTTCTATCATACCACAAGTCCTAAGTGAGGTGTATGCTTAAGATATCCTAAAGATCTTTTTCACTGCATTGTAATGTGATACCTTAAGACAAGATTGAAACCTAGCACACATTACATACACTAAACATGATGTCAGGTCTTGATGCAGTTAAGTATAACAATGATCCAATCATAGACCTATAGAGAGTGTCATCAAAAGGTTTACCATTTTCATCCTTATCAAGTTTGGTACTAACACTCATGGGGGTAGTTGTAGGTTTCAACCTTCAAAACCAAACTTCTTAATCATATCATTGACATACTTAAGTTGGCTAATATGAATTCCTTGAGGGGTTTGTTTGATTTGAAGTCCTAAGAAATAATTCAACTCTCCTACCATTGACATTTCAAATCTGACTTCATACACTCTTCGAAGTCTTTTACTAAAGTAGGGTTGGTTGAACCAAAGATTATATCATCTACGTATATTGAACTATTAACAATCATTACCTTTTCTTCTTAGGAATAATGTGTTGTCGATGGTCCCCCTTTGATAATTATTTGCAATAAGAAAGTTTGCAAATCTATCATACCAAGCTCTTGGAGCTTGTTTTAAACCATATAGAGCTTTCTTAAGCTTATAAACATGGTTAGGATTCTTTGGATCTTCGAATCCAGGGGGTTGTTTGACAAACACTCTTCTTGGATGTATCCATTCAAGAACACTCTTGACATCCATTTGGAAGAGCTTAATATTGCTTAGACTTGCAATCGCAAGTAACAATCTAATTGCTTCTAGTCGTGCAACGGGTGCAAAGGTTTCTTCTCTAATCTATTCCTTCTTGTTGATTATAACCTTGTGCGACTAGTCTAGCCTTATTCCTTGTAATATTTCCTTGTTCCCATTTTTCCTAAAGACCCATTTAGTTCCTATGATAGACTTGTCTTCAGGTTTAGGTACTAAGTCCCACACGTTGTTCCTTGTGAATTGATTTAATTCCTCATGCATAGCATCTATCCATGATATGTCACCTAAGGCTTCCTTTACGTTCTTAGGTTCTAATTGTGAGATTAAGCTATGTCCTTCAAGTTGACTTATATTTCTACGTGTTCTAACCCCAACACTTGGATCCCCAATGATTATTCTCTAGGTGCCACCAATTCCTAGATTGGACTATGTTCACCCTCATCTTGTTCAAATGTTTCATTAGTAGTGAACATTATACTATGTAATTGGATCATTATAGTTACATTATCTTTCCAATTGCAAGTTTTTCATTTATATCATCAAGGGTTCATGCATGTCTTGTTCAGGGGAAGTTGGTTCTAGATGATCAAGTACAGGCTCAAGTAATACATCATCATCAAACATATTTTCAACATTTGTTTCTTGTTTATTTTGTGTTTATCACTAACTTCAAAGCATGCATTTTCATTGAATTTCACATGTATGGATTCAATTATCTTTCTAAGATGCAGGATTATAAACTACCTATATGCTCTTGAGTTAGTGAAGACCCAACAAAATATGCATTCAATAGACTTTTGTTCAAATTATCTAGATATCCTTAGTGTTTAGCACAAAACATTACATCCAATACTTTTAAGATAATCTATTTAGGTTGTCTATGTTTAGCAATTCATAAGGCGTTTTATTTAATTTCTTTCTAATAGTAGCCTATTTATAATATAGCATGCACAACTAACAGCTTCAGCCCATAAATATTTAGGTAATTTATTTTCACAAAGCATTGTCCTAGCAACTTCTTGAATCGTTCTATTTTTACGTTCAACAACTCCATTGAGTTGTGGTGTTCTAGGTGGTGAGAATTCATGTTTTATTCCATATAGTTCACAAAATTTGATTACATCTTTTTTTTAAATTCTCCACCTCTATCACTCTATCCTTCTAATTCTTTTGACATTTTCTTCATAAATGTTTTCAAGTTGCTTGATAAGGGTTTCGATTGCTAATGGAGCATCGTCTTTGTGTGTTAAGAACAATGTCCATGTGTAGCGTGAGTAATCATCTACTATGAACACACATAGTAGTGTCCACCTAGACTTCTTGTCCTACTTGGACCAAATAAGTCTAAGTGAAGCAATTCTAGTACATGACTAGTACTCACTTCATGTTTCGGTTTTAAAGTTTCTTAATGTGTTTTCCCTTAATACATGTTTCACACATTTGAAAATTATCTAAGTCTAACTTAGGCATTCCTAATTAAATTCTTCTAAACAATTTCTTAAAAGTTGAAATTCCTATATGGCCTAACCTTCTATGCCATAAATTACATCTAAGTCATGTGATATTAGACACTTAACCCTTAGCATCTAACATGTTATCTAAAGTGAGGGTATAAATATTCCATCTCTATTTCCTTTTTAAAACAATTTCTCCTTTTTCATTTTTATATATATCCAAAGAATTGGGAAGAAAAGGAGACATTCTAACCACAATCTATAAGTGAGAAATACTAAGTAATATAAGATAGATGCTTACTAATAACACATTTGTATTTGAAATGTGTTAGGGTCCCCAATTGTCCTTTTCCAACAAACTTGTCCTTTGTTGTTGTCACGAATGTCACTTTCCTCCATTTTTGATATGTTCCAATTCGATGAATAGTTTGGGGTTCCCCGTCATATTGCCTCGAACATCCACTATCTAAAACCATTTGGTTCTTAGATTCTTTGACTTTGCCTCCTTCTTGCATTCCTTGCATTTTTCCTACAACAGAGACAAAGTTTTAGGTACCCTTTATTTGGGTCCTTGAATGTTAGGGGCATCATTATCTTGTTTAGATCCCTTAGGTATCCAAACTTGAATATACCTTCTAGGCACATTTTTAGCATTGTTATAATTTGGAAAATAAGAAGAATTAGCATATACATGATTATTCCACATAAGTGAAGATGCATTGTTATACATGTTGTGCCATGGTTGATAATCATTATAGGATGGCCGATTTATGATGTGTATAAGGCATGTGATTTGTTTCTTATATGGCGCTATATAAGTGTGTTTGTAGGCATTTCTATAAGACTTATAAGAGTGTTGCCTATACTTAGGTTCATATAAGTTGTATGCATTTTATTCGGTCTCTTGCATTTGTATACATATAGGCATAATTTCTAGGTTGTCTAGATGCAAAGTTTGGCCTAGATGTATAGTTATGCATGTGTGTTTTTATGGGTGCATGCTGCATCTTTATCTTTGAATAAGAAGAAGGAGTAGAAGAAGATTAGCAGGCAAGTTTGTTTTTATAACTTATAAGGTTGTTTCGTAGTTGAATGATACAACTTAGTCTTTTATCTAATTTGTCATCTTCTTCTTTACATCCCAATTCTAGTTTATCATTTCCATACTTTTGTGATGATATAAGTGTATCTAACCTATTTGCACCAGATTAAATTGTTCTATCATTTTTTTCTAAGGTAAATTTGGAAGACTTAAGTTGCACTATTTCATTTTCCACAACTTTCTAACTTGGATTTTAACATTTATTTTTCCATTTGTAACTTTTGTTCATCTTTCCTATATGATTCAATTTATTCTCTAAAGAATCAAGAGTATTAGAAGACTCTTATTTAAGAAATTCTAGTTGATCGGAAAATTCCAGTTGGACGTCTTTCAATTGTCATTTTCTTCAACTAGTTTCTTCTTTTCTTTAGAGAGCCTCTTACAGTGAGCATGCATTCTTAGGAATTCTTCATACATTCATCAAATGTCATGTCACTATCAGAAGAAGAACATACCTCGTTGGATACGAAGCAGACTTGAGCTTCCTCAGTTTCGGATTTCTGAGTCGGATGAGTCGCTCCATGTGCTCACCTTTATTGCTCGTTTCCCTTTTCTTGCCTTAGACTCCTTTGTCTTTGTCGTTTGAGCCTCCTTGTCCTTGGCTTGTTTATTATTGTTATTATTATATTATTTTTCTTCGTGGGACAGTCGTATGAAATATGTCCTTTTTTACCGCATTCATAACACTTTAATTCTTTATTATACCATTTGTTTGTGTTATTCTTCCTAGGTAGAGAAGAAGAAGAATTACGTTGTCTATTCATATTTGGACGTCTGAAAAACTTTCTAAGTTTTCTAGCTTCAATATCAAGTCATCATCTAATTCAGTATCACTATTACTGTCATCATTATTTGTATGTGTTTTAGTTGTTTTGAAGGCTATTGACTTACTTGATGATTTAGATGACTCGGACTTCCGTGGGTTTAACTTTACCTTATAGACTTTAAGAGACCCGATCAATTCATCCATTTTGGTGATTGACTTTTGTCTCCTCAATTGCAGTCACCTTTGGATCTCATTCAGCAGGGAAGGCTTCGTAGCACCTTTTGAATCTTTTCATTGTTCGAAAATGACTTCCCTAGAGCTTCAAGGGCATTGAAAATATTAGTAATCCTCAAATGCATAGATGTTATGGATTCGTTTGGCAACATTTTGAAGTCTCTAATTCAGTCATAAGCATGTTTATTTTTTACTCTTTAACACCACTAGTACTTTCATGCTTTAATACAAGTGATTTCCACATGTCGTGTGCGCTTGTGCAATTTGACACATATCCTGCTTCAGAAGTTGTAAGTCCATTCAAAAGTAATTGCATAGCTTTAACATTCATGGACATTTTCTTTTTATCATCCGATGACCATTCACTTTTATATTTTTCAACCTCTTGAGTTACTCCACTAATTTGTATAACTTTCATTGGAATGTACGGCTCATCTTCAACTATAGACCCATAAATCGATGTCTATAGCCATTAAGAATAGTCTTCATTCTTAGTTCCAATGAAAAAATTATTGCCATCAAAAGAGGAGGGCGTTTGAGTAGACATACCTTCCAACTCACCTTTGTGAGAAACAATAGCCATAGTATGTACCTTGGATTTGAGACAAGCAGTCTATAATGAATCGTTTGTTCTTGGCCTTGTATTGTTCGTATGGTGTTGAATCTTGCTTCTTTTGAGTGGTGTTGGTCTAGCTCTGATACCAAATGTTTGGACCGAACACCTGCAATGAATACCACTAGAGGAGGGGGTGAATAGTGGTTAGCGGAAATTACACTACAACCCTTTGTTAAAAACCCCTTGAAAACAGAATCTGAGACCACCTCAGATTCAGAACCCGTTTTTTAAAAATTCACAAATAATTGTACACAACTCCAAAAATTATGAAACTTTCTAGAATTAAACTTCAATGAGTTAACAAGGTTATGTCCAAAAATCAGACAAAAATAAGATCGTTTGACCCTTCAAACAAATAAAAGATTCAGATGGTCAATCTGGATAGAATTGGACAGAATGTTGCTGATTTTGCAAATAGTGTTTCTCTTTGAATACTCAACCAAAAAGGTTGATGTTTATATCAAAACACTCCTTAGGATGTGTAGATAAGTTTCCAAAAGGCCCCTGACCTTAAACAATTATTGAAAACACAAAATTTAAGTTTTCTCAAAACGGGTCAGATTGTAGCCAGATTGGAGCAGTTATCTTGCCAAAGAATGAAAGACTAACTTTTCCTTGCTCAAATCAAGTGATTCTTGTTGAAAATGAAAGCTAACAGTCTGAAGTATAACTCCACCAAAATCATGAATTTTGAAAATGTTTAGCTATTTTTTCAAATTGTGTGAAGTTGGGTGAAAACTGCAGTCAAAAACGGGCAGAAAACAGAAATAAAGAAACAAGAGAAGAACACGAGGATTTATCCTGGTTCGGTCAATGTGACCTACTCCAGTCCCAAGGAACACCTTTCCTTGGATTTCACTATGAAATGAACACCTTACAACAAGAGCCAAGCTTGATCCTTGGGTTATACACCAACCCTACTCAAGACTTGGATAATCACCTTCTAAGGCAACACTTAGTTGCAACTCCTCTAACACCTATTGATGTAGCCTTATAAAGATGGATAATAAATCTTGCAAATGAAGCTCAAGAGGCTTGTAGCTCAACACAATACAACAAAAACACCTTTGCTACAATGAACAAAACAACAACAACAAGAAGATGAAGATGAAAGCTAGACAATTCAACAAATGCTTGTGAGCTTCAAGTGTGTTTCATCTTCTTCACCAATGCCTCTATTTATAGTGTGATTTGAGCCTTGAAGATAAGAATGCACATGTGTCACCATCTTCATCATCAATTCCAAATATCTTCTCATCATTGGTTAGCCTTGTACACTTGGCAAATAAAACACAATGATTGGTCCACCTTGACAACTCCTTGTTGGCCGAATTTAACACCTTGGCAAGTCATAATTATCCTTTGCAAAATGAAGATAATAAGAAGGATAATGCCACAAGAATACCTCAATTTCTAGTCTTGAAAATAGGCATGTGGGATTTACCATTTCAAAGTCAAATTCAGCTCCAAAATTTGAAAGTAGCCGTTAGCTACCATGCATTTTCCAACCATACATTTTGCTTTTTCTTAATAAAACAAGAAAGGATAATACCACCAAATTATCCCCAACTTCAAGCACCATAATAAGACATGTAAAGTCTTCATTTGACTTCAAAATCTGCTGAAAATATCCAAGAAAAAGCATATAGTCGTTGTCTATATTTGAAATTTTCAAGTTGGCAATTTTGCTAACTAGCTCCTTTTTGGTTGGTCCATTTGTCTCCAACTCATAAAATGAACTCCACATCATATCCACCAACATATTCACGTTTTTAAACATATATTTATGTGTAGCAACTCAGATTTTTGAAGAAGAAATAAATAGATAACAATTGACAAGATTATGTCAACGTGTAACACCGAAATTCCCCAATATTTCTTCTTATATGTCAAGAATGTTTCCACACATTTGACACCTTTAATATCCCTGAATAATGATGATAAATATCCTCTTATAACATATATAAGAGGGTATTCAAGAAAAAAATAGAATGTGACATCTCAAATCGTCACATATTCAGCTGTAGTTAATAATATCATTGGTTGAGAGAATAAGATATAAGATCACCATATTATCTTCAAAATAACAATAACACAGCTCCAAAATGAAGATAATAATATGCTCAAGAGATTCATTGAGTGAAAATACTATAAATACCCTTGGGGGTGTGAAATGACCAAATACCCCTGGTGTGAAAAAAACTCCAGAAATGACCCCGATGGTCAGAAATAACCATGATACCAACTTTGTCATCATAAATAGTAGAACAATATGCTCTTGAAATATTTCCACCATACCATGTTCCTACAAAACTCAAAATACCAATTTTGCCCTTTTGGTAAGTTGTAGAAACTTCCAAGGCATGTTAGTCACAAGACAATAATAATCACCAAAAACACATAATAATCACATAATGAACATATATAAATCATATACAAATGAAAACAATCATTTTTAACACATTTTAGAAAATTATTTCTAAAAACCCTAGACATCGATCGATCGAAGTGCCTCAGCTTCAGAGGTCGATGTCTCACAGAAAGTTTCAGAGTTTGCCTCTGACCTACATCGATTGATCGAAGTGAGGGTTCGATGTACATCGATCGATCGATGTGTCTCAGGTTTAGAGATCGATGTCTCACAGAAAGGTCTTATACTTTCTTGCCTTACATAGATCGATCGATGTGAGAGATCTATGTACATAGATCGATCGATGTGTAACAACATGAGAGATCGATGTCAACTTTTTCAATTTTTAATCACATATAACACCATGTGTGACATTTTTAAGTATTCACCACTTAAAATCATGACTTTGAAAATTATCCAAACATATTTCTCAACACCTAAGTGATGAATATTAAAGTTTAATTTATGTATATTATGTGTAACATAATATATATAACATGTGCAAGAAGTTGGAATTTAATTAGAGAAAAATTGGGTAATCGATAAACGTCGAAAATTCGATTTTCTACGTACACGACACATGGAACGTTTTTGGCATATCATATAACATGTATCTAGACACTTTTTACATATTTCATGCATCTCAAAGTGTTCTAGAAAATTCAATTAAGGGCTGATTGGAATATACCATGTGTGTATAATTAAATATGCACTATTCTACAAAGTTTACAAAAATAAAATTCAGCACATGTATCTACACATTCACACGCCTATCTCAGCTGAATTGGATCATATGTGGAGTCTTGTTGGCAACTTGATTGGTCAAGAATGAAGCATACAATATTGGTGACTTAAAAAAAGGAACTACAAAAGGTAACATTTCAAATCTTGTCACAATTGTGACACATGCTGAAAATTCAGCATGTGTACAATGGCTGGCCAAAATTCTCACTTTAATGGGCCATATTTTGTTGTCTTGAATCATTGTGAATAATTGAGAGATAGTATGGAAGTATTTTGAATTAATTATGAAATTAAAATGGTGATATTTTTGAATATCACACATGCTGAAAATTTCAGCATGTGTGGGAATGTATATAGCCGATTTCTAGGCCTTGTTGATGATAAATTTTTATTCCAAAAATGATAAGAATGTCTTGCACTAAATGGTGATTGATTTCAAGGATTAAATCAAAGTAAACTTGGCAATATTTTGAATGAAATGTAAATGTTACACATGCTGAATTTTCAGCATGTGCAAGTGGTGTTATGGCCGATTTTTACAGGGTATTTTGGAGTTATTTGCCTAGCTAATTTTATGTGATGATCTTGTGAATTATGGTAACTATTTTATGATTACTTTGGCACATGTTTAAGTGTTATTCTCAGATTTGTCTAGTCATCAAGTGATGACAACATCCAACCAATCAATGAGTGCCAAGTAAGCAAGAGCTTAATGATCATCCAATGAGGAGATGTCAAGTAAGCAAAGACATGTCACAATGATGCCATATACTCTTCCAAGGACTTAGAAGATAATTTTCAAGAGGGGAATAGCAACAAGGGGGGCGGCCAACATGTTAAAAGGAAAGGAAGAGAGCAAAACAAAAAGAAGAACAAGTCTTGCAATTTGAAAGATCAAAAACGTGTTCTAGCCTTCTCTTCTACACTCTTTCTTTCTTCTCTCTAAAAGCCTATTGTACTTATATTCATATACTTGAATAGGCTTCATATAGTCCACCACGAATTCTTTATCATTGTAAAATATTGATCAAGGTGTGATCAATCTTGCACTTGCAAGGTGGTGGTGTTCGTGACAATTGTATTCTCATACAAGGTTTGTAAAAGGTTGGAGTTGGTGTGTAACTCCATCAACCCTATGGTAAGGTGTTCTTTGTGTTGTGTGATTAGTGATAACCGAGGAAGGTATCCTCGAAGACTGGAGTAGGTTGTTTATAACAGAACCAGTATAAAATTCCTGGTGTCATTTACTTTCAGCACTTACTTTCTGTTTCAGCACTGTTTATCGTTTTTAATCACGTTTGTAAAAATAGTAAACGAATTTCAAAAATTATGAAACTGTTCGGAATCATAGAAATACGTCTCAAGGTTCTTTTGGAACAAGTTTCAACCCTTTTGGACAAGTATAAGTCATCCAAATGTCCAAAGTTCTGAGACTAGTGCAGTCTGATTTTCAGGCTTGCAAAGGTTGAGACTTTGATCGTATTTGACTAACTTCCCAAAATAATTTTTTAAAACTGTTTCAACCCATTTAAATATAACTAATAAGGGGTTAGTGATTAAATTTTCAGAGCATTTGGAGTTAAGGACAAATAGGAATTAATTTTTCAAAACAGACTACCAGTTCTGGCAGATTTGTGCAATCTGACCATCAATGATTTTTCAAGGGGTTAGAGGTTGAATTTTGATTTGAAATTTTTAGGAGATACTCAGAACATCTGATGCTAAATTCTCTCCAAAGTTCAGAATTTTTGAAGACCTGCAACCTAGTTTTCAAATCGTTTTAAAACTAGTCCTGAAAACAGAAACTGTTTTCAGAAGTTGGGTTTTTGGTTTAAAACTATTTTAAAAACCACATTTTCCGCACCCACTATTCAACCTCCCCCCTTCTAGTGGTACCTTACAGATCCTACACGACGGTCGCAGATCCATCTGCATAATCGATTTTCCAACCGACTCTCCTATATAAACAGAGGCAGGCTGTGCGATCAGAACACACACTCCTCCTCTGCATTCGTCGCTTTCTACTTTCTGCATCACGTCCAAGAGAAGTCAGGACACTCGTAAGGTTCGCTGCAGTTCAAGTTAAGCAGTGCCGCTCAACTGAACAGGTACCCGTTGTATCCTGGGAGATGGTTGCTAACGCCGGTTAGACACAGAATACCGGAGCAATACGTCTTCTGGACAGAGTCCTCGACTCGCCCCGGGTTTGGTTTACTGTTTATTTTTTCATATCCACACACCGAATGATTGCGTCTTGGTACAGGATTGATTGTTTCCAACAGATATAACACCCCCCCTCTCCATCAACTTGTTGAGAAAAACCCTAGACAAAGTGAAGGAGTATCGACGGGCAGCGTCACGAGCATTCAGCAACTGCATTATTCTGTTTGGATCATGTAAATTTTTATCTGCAATAATGGATATATAGCCTACTGTATCAAAATCAATTGTTCGCTGTCGCTTTTGAAAATTTCGCCTTCGTTTAACTTTGCATTTCGCTTTCGATTGATCTGTAGATGGAATTGTCTATCGGAGAACTCGCCTGCATTTACGCTGCTCTCATCCTTCACGATGACAGCATCCCCGTCACGGTAACGATTGCCATTCTGTTGAAGGCAGCGAACTTGAGCGTGGAGTCCTTCCTACTATTCACTTCCTAATCATTTTAGGATTCTAGGTATTATTTTTTGTTTTGTTTTATTTCCTTTTACTAACTCACGACGTGTATATGTAATATAATATGTATATATATATTTTATTGTCTTATGTGTTTGTTAATGTGTGTGTGCCTGTGTGTATTGCATGGAGTTGCATACAATGTTTACGTATAAAAGTCACGGGTCATAACATACCTCCTCCCTCACAATAAGTTTCGTCCTTGAAACTTGTGTGTGGTGTGATCAATGACTTAGTATGGTTCTACTTAATCATTTACTTAGATAATGACCATGCTAAACCTCTGTTGCGTGTTGTGATACGTTAACCATTTTACTTCTTTATCATAGGCTAAAGTCTCGAGAATCATTCTTTGTACCCAACAAGGAAGTTTCTAAGTCTATATTCGTTGCTTATATAAAATCCTAGCCTATTCTAGAATCAAGCTTAGGGGTATTGTCACCATAATAAGGGTTTTGTAACTCAACCGTCAGTTTATAACGTACTTCTATCTGGAGTCATCAGCAGGCATCTAAAATCAGTTCTTAGGTGTACTATATTCTATAACTTAATTTTTTTTATAATTACGACTTATAAACTTTCCTTTATACCACTTGAAGTGTATCATTCAACTTATTGTAGTCTACCCGAACTCTTAACTCATTATATATGATTCATCTCCTAGTCACTTGACCATCCAAAATATCCATCAAGTCCTTGGATGTATTAATCGTTACATTTCATACATATAGAATCAAGTCCTCAAAATCAGTTCTTATATACTTACAAATTAGTTCTATGATCAGGTCCTTACTTTCCTCAGAAATATCATCAACCGCCTACTATACGAAGTATGTGTATGGACATGTTTTTCTTTCAAAGACAAGTAGCTTACGTAGCTATAATTTGGAATATAGCTTTAACTGTCTAAAATAATATACACTCTAATTTTTGTAAACACAATAACCAATGTATCATATATTTGTTTTTGCAACGCGGTGTCTTAAATGACCATTTATAAAACAATCATATAACTTGTTCGCAATAGTATTACGGATAAAACCACTTTAAAACAGTTGAAACACAATAATCGTAAAATTTCTTTTACAAAACGATTTGAACGCGGTGTCTTTTCCTTTCCAACGAAATATATATTTTGAAAGCTACATCTTGTTTCATATAATACAACCCTTGAAAAGTCAACAAGTATAAAGTTTCGTAAAACAATTTGGATAAAGTATCTCTTTTTTCAAAAAGTAGTACATATATTTTGAAACTATTCCTGCTTCACAAAATAAATTCATCGCAAGCTGATAAATGTCTTCAAAAGCATTTAATGGTAAAATTCTTGCAATGTTGATAGTTGATAAATAAAATTATTTTAGCAAAATTAATATGGCTAAATGAAATTTGAAAAATATAAGAGATGTATAAGAACTATATAAACCTATAGTTGTTCGAAAACATCGACGTTTATAAATATATCTATTTTTCAGAGTTGTCGGAATAATTAAAATTTCATTATGTTGATATACAAATTCGAAGAGGAATATAGCCTTGTAAAGTAATATGCTAAAAATTAGAACTAGTTGAAATGTTTAGTAGCAAAATCTTTGAAATACTTTTGAAATATAGAATATATCTTGGTGTACATACTTATAAGAAAACGTTAAACTACTTAAAAATTAATAGTCCAACACTTCGTATATTTTTTTCCCTCTAAGTTACCCCTTAAGGTCAAATGAAAAATCCAACTATGTACCATTTTTTTAATAAATCCTTAACTTAAATTGTCCAATCCTAGGATGACACACTAAATAATGATTGACTTAGGGCATTTTAATCCACCATGCTTCCGTGCGCCACCCTGATCCACCGTACTTCTTTACTTAGTTATTTTAACCGCTAATTTTAATTTAGATTTCACATGGAAAGCAACCACTACTTGTTCATACTTACTTTATTTCATTTCAAGCCTACTCGATGCATCAATGTTTATGTGTTCCTATGAATCCACACTTAATCCAGAGTTGTAATAATTGTCATTCCATTGTACTTATTTCAGTAATGCTCGTTTATCACTATCAATTCATATACTAATAGGACTAGTATCTTCGGCTTATTTGATACTCTAAAATTCAACATCATAATCATAACTATAACCCCCTTCGTACGGTATTCTTTGCTAAGCTCTACTGATCATAACGCTAATAAATCATTTTCTTAGTAATACGTTTTACTACAAGTCATCTCTTAAGAACTACGAACCCAACTTAGACCTAGTCGCATTCCAACACTACTATCGAGGTAGAGACGTGAACCCGCTTCATTTATCATAATGGTACCGTATTCGCAGGGGTTGGATCTAAGGAATTATATAAATGGTTATAATCAGCACTTAGGTAAGGCAAATAATTCGGAGTCGTATGGGGTGCCCTAGGTTTATTTGCGCATATCCCTTATCCGATCATCACTTAGGTCTAATGTCATAGCTTACTTCTAGAATCGATACTATTACGTCTAAAATCACGATACTTGGTATCATCATTTCTTACGCCTAAAATCATTACTTATTTCTAAGTTCAATGCTTAGAATATAATCATCGCTAATGTCTATGGTCGTTACTTAGTGTGATCACCTCTTATGACTAAGATCGGTCCTTATATTCAAATCATCACCTAATGTTCATATCACCACTTAATTTCTAGAGCCGATATTTTATATTGTCATTCCTTAAGTCTAAAATCATTGCTTACGGGCAAGATCATCATTTAATTTCCAAAATCACGTCTTAGTTCCAGGTCATACTTAGTATATAATTAGCGTTTATGTCTAAAATTAATGCTTAATTCGAAGATCAGCTCTTAATCACGATCATCGTTTATGTCTAAAATTGTGACTTACGAGTAGGATCATCCCTTAATTTCTAAAGTCATGTTTTATTTCAAATGATATGCCCAACATATAATTATTTCTCACGACTACAAATCGGTACTTATGTCTAAGATCGTGACTTTGGGACAAAATTGTAACTTAATTTCTAAGATCATAGCTTAATACTATGCTCCCGCCGTGGATGTGGAGCCATGCTCTGATACCACCTATAGCGACCCGTCCCGAGCCTTAGTACTCGAAACGGCTCATCCGCCGTATCTCGCTAAGGAGAATACAAGACGTCGATACAATTCAATTACACGTCATCGAAATAACATAAATCAATGTCAGCTGAAGTCGTAAACTAAAAAAAATCCTCGATAAAATAACCATCATCATTAATACATATGTCTTGGAAACTCTA
>AP025067.1:19464600-19521041 GCA_036186865.1 Eustoma russellianum
TACATAAACCTCGAATATCCAAATAACTGTCTCGGCTAAATCCTCGAAAGCCTCGTCCGAGTATTCCTCAGCCCCAAACTCTCCGTTCTTGATCTTCCACAGTATGCCAACTTATTTACCTGTCTATCTGCAAAACTGGTTGGTAGAGGGGGGTGAGCGACATACATCGCCCCCGCAAGTAGCCCGACTATATTTACTACGGGATCATACACGGACAGCAAGTGTAAAGAAAATAAATAAACAACGAAATATAAAATAGCATGCTTCTCTTTGCAACTAGAGTTTACCTTTTCACCTTTCTAACCAGTCAAGCAAGTAATAGTACAGAAACACATAAAGAAAAGCAACCATAACTAACACCAATAACTGAATCGTAGGACAAACACACATTCACCCAATCAGATGCAGTACACAACTTCATGATGCATGTCTTTTCACACTACCGTGTCACACACCCGATCACATCATATCACACGTTATGCTCTTTCTATCCATGTCATGCAATGCATGTCCCGGGATCCTATCACACGCTCCGTAACATGGAGTCAGCGCACACGCTCCGTAACGTGGAGTCAGCGAACACACGCTCCGTAACGTGGAGTCGGTGAACACACACTCCGTAACGTGGAGTCACTCGCTCTGAAGGGATGCACGTGCCATGAATGCTTCACACACAATCTGGCGCACACCTGCTCCTATATATACCCGCGCCCATACACATGTATATATACTTGCATGTATACCCCTATTTTATTACGATGTATCCTTACTCATACATATATCTGCGCACATACACGCGCACATGCACTTGTAAGAATACCCGCTTTGATTTGTTTTCTTTTGATTCAATTCATTATTTCCCATCATGTTTCATCATTTAACATCATCAAATTATCGATATAATATCGCATATGCTAATTTTTACCTTAATATAGTTACACCTTTAATCCATGCATAGCCTCAGTTTCTCTCATAAAATTACTTCCAGCACGTAAAAAGAAAAAGGAAAGGCACAGCAAAATCACGTGTACACAAACTACATGAAACCCAATAAAATTTGCATATTAATTAATCTTGCCAGCGGCCATATGAAAATAATTCCACAAAATAAAATTCCACAAAATTATTGCATCTTTCATACGTATATACACATACTCGATACATATATACAACAAATACTTACGTATATAAATCAATCTATGCAAATCACAATTACGTATGCATGATCCGATTTGATACGAAAATAGCATAATAGCTTTATAAAAACATAGCAAATATAGCAAGGATACTTGACTCTTGCTTCAATTAAATGTACTACGCGAAGAAATGGAGTGAAGAACGGATGAAATTGGTTGCTTTTCCTTTCTATATGTTGGCGGATGCAGGTGGCCTTGGAAGAAAAACTGCTGGCCGCTTATGATGCTATGGGGGAGGCAGGGCTGGCCTCTTTTTTGAAATATTAAGATTGGAGAAATTGAATGCTAGCCAGAATAAGGGTGGCTGCCGAGGGTTTTTAATAAAAGGGGAGGGATTTGTTTTGTCTATTATGTAGGTATAGATATATATATATATTAGGTAAACTCTTAAGATATTTAGGTTATCTTGTTCTAATTTGAATTTGTAATTTGATTAAACTTTATCTACTATTCACTTCCTAATCATATTAGGATTCTAGGTATTGTTTTTGTTTTGTTTTATTTCCTTTTACTAACTCATGACGTGTATATGTAATATAATATGTATATATATATTTTATTGTCTTCTGTGTTTGTTAACGTGTGTGCGCCTGTGTGTATTGCATGGAGTTGCATACAATGTTTACGTATAAAAGTCACGGGTCATAACATCAATAGTTGACTCTTAGATGCAGTTCTGAATCTTATTAGTGGGGGTAGCTATCAGACCTATTTGATGCACGAAAAGAGTTCTGTTGTGTTTGGAAATTGCTATTGTTTTCGGCAATAAATCTTGTCCCAGGTAAGGCACGATGGAGGTGGCGGCGGCGATACATGGCGATGGCAATAGAGTCACCAACATCTGATCGATTCCACTGTTTTCAATCTGATTTACATTACTTTTGTTTGCGTCATTGGTTAATGCTTTCCAGAGGTGAGTGTATACGGCTTTCTCTGATCTCCTATGGCGGATCAACAGTTACCAACACCGAAAAAACCAACCTTTTCTGAGATTGTCGCACCAAAATCTTTAACAAGGCCGGATCAACCACGTGCTGTTCAGAGGTATAAAGGATTGCCTTCTATATCATTTTCTGCGGATGAGGTTTATACGTTTTCTCAACCATATAGATTTTCTCTAATCGGCTCCTTTTGGAATGGCCGCCCATCTATGAAACAATTAAATGTCTCGTTTGAACGTATTGGATTCAAGGTTACGCCAAAAATTGGACATTTAGATGCCCAACATATTCTCATAACCTTTCAGAATGAGGACGACTATCAACGATGCTTTTTACGTCGTTCATGGGTTTTGCATGGATATCATATGCGTGTTACGAAGTGGACACCGGACTTTGATCCGAATTGTGACACACCTATTGTCCCGGTATGGGTCTTGATTAAAGGATTGCCATTGTTTTTGCATAATCGGACATCTTTATGGGATATAGCACATATGATTGGCACACCATTGCGAATGGATACAGCTACAATGCAAGGATTACGACCTTCAGTGGTGCGCCTTTGTATCGAAATTGATATCTCAAAACCTCGGCCGTCTAGGCTGCATGTTCAGGGAGGCCAATATGAATTTTACCCAACAGTGGAATATGAGGAGGTGCCAAAATTTTGTACAGATTGCAGAATGTTGGGTCATGAAATTACTAGCTGTAAAGGGAAGTCTGCACACCAAGATGAGCAGCCAGTACGGGTAGTTAAAGTGGGGGACGGGGCAAAGCATAATGACAAAAAGCAGCGATGGACTCCAAGGAAAAATCCCCCAGTAACAAAGCAATCAAAAGATCCTTACCAGGTCCAGGCTGAGCAAACTGTTCATAATACTGCTCCTCCTGATGATCAGAATGAGCCTGTTGCTACTGTAGAAGGAGTAGTTGACAGTCACAATATTGAGATTGAAGCCCTGCAGCCCATAGATGTCACTGAAAAGCAAGATTTAGCAAAGTTAGGAGCTTCAAAGGAAATCGATGTGGAAGAAGCAGATGATATGATTGTGGCTAATGTTTCAGACACAGAGCCAACTATTCTAGAGAGGTATAATCGTTTTGCTGAATTTATGTCCGCGTTATCCCCTAATGATCAACATTATGCGAATGTAATTAAGGAGCAAGTATACCAAACAGTATATAATGCTTGGCTAGGGGATTTGTCCATCAACTATCAGGATGTTGATCCTCCTAGAGGTGTACAATCAGGGGAAGCTGCGCGTGATAGTGAAAGTGACTTGATTATGCAATTGACTTCACAGCCAGCAATAGTTCGAAGGAATAGACGGCCAAGAAGTGCCTTGCCACTTCCACCTCCATCATCTATCGTCACTCGTTCTTGTGTCCAAGATCCTTCAAGCTCAAAAACTCACACTACCCAATGAAGTACATTATCTGGAATGTGGGTGGACTGCGGACCTCTTTGCATCGTCTTAAGCGTTTAGTCCAGAAACATCATATTCAATTGCTGATTATCATTGAGCCAAAGCAATCAGCAGATAAAATAATACGACTTCAATTGAAGTTATCTTTCACAAACTCTATAGTCACATGCTCAGACAATATTTGGGTGTTTTGGCAGCGTACCAGTCTTCAACTAGATAATGTTTTTCACGGAGAACAAATTAGCTTATTACAATTTTGCACTGGCCAGTTAGGACATCATATTTCTATAAGCCTGGTCTATGGTAGGCATACTGTGACAGACCGAAGACGATTATGGTTGCAGATGCACCAATATACACATCATGCTCATGATCTGTGGTTGGTTGGAGGTGATTTTAATACCTATATGTCAGTACAGGAACATCATGGTACCTCAATGCCACAGTTATCATCATTGGAAGAATTTGTAGACTGTGTATCCCAATGTTCTCTAATTGACTTACCTTATGACGGATCTCCTTACACATGGGTTGGAGGCCGTGGTTTGGGTATCGTTAAAAGGCGATTGGATCGAATACTATGCACTCAAAGGTTTTATGATCAGTTCCCAATGGTTAAGGTTAAGCATTTATCAAGGATCACTTCGGATCATGCACCATTACTACTCAATCTTAATGTCCAGTCAGACACAACACCACGGTCCTTTCGTTTCCTCAATGTTTGGACGGAGCATAATGATTTTTTGAAGTTTGTAGCTGGACAATGGTCTACCTATCCAACAATTGGGGGAATGCGAGGTATGTATAATAAATTACAGAATTTAAAGAAAGATTTGCAGCATTGGAATAAACGAGTGTTTGGAAATATCTTCAACAAATTAGCTGCAGTTGAAAGAGAAGCAAATATACAGGAAGCCATATATGATTCGAATCCTACAATGGAGAACAGAGCTAAATATCACCAGGTGAAGGCGGAATATCTGAAAGTTACAAACTACGAGCAGAAGTTTTGGGAACAGAAAGCTCGTTGTAAATGGCTTATGCAAGGGGATGGAAACACAGCTTACTTTCATAATTTAGTAAAAGATAGACACCGCAGGTAGAGTATCACTCGAATTAAAACCACAGCAGGAGATATATGTCAGACAAAGGAGGCCATTCAGGCTGAGGCGGTTTCATATTTTACTCAGCTGTTCAAGGAGGAAGAGGTTCCGAATCCCGACGACTTACTGCAATACGTCCCAGAGTTGATTAATCTTGAAATGAATGTTGCACTTACTCAAATGCCTACGCTAGAAGAAGTTAAAACCGCAGTCTGGTCGCTTGATCCAAATAATGCAGCTGGTCCTGATGGCTATAATGGCTTCTTTTTTCGACATTGTTGGGAGATCATATGCCATGATGTCCACAAAGCAGTACAGGAGTATTTTCTTGGCATTCGAATACCCCAAGCTATGGGCAGTACACTAATTGTCCTAATACCAAAAAAACAGGTTCCAACTACATTTGCAGACTTTCGGCCTATATCGCTATCAAACTTCATGTCCAAACTTGGAACGCGTATCTTGACAACTCGGCTTTCTAACATCTTGCCTGACATTATATCTAAGGAGCAGGCGGGCTTCATGAAAGGTAGGTATATCACAGAACATGTTATTACTGCGCAGGAACTCACGCATGTGCTGGATAAAAAAGTGCGTGGTTACAACATTATACTTAAGCTGGATATGATGAAAGCATTTGATAGAGTGAATCGGACGTTTCTTCGGGCTTTACTACAACGAATGGGGTTCTCGGCACAGTTTCTCAAGCTTATATTTAGCCATCTAGAGAGCACAACATTATCTATTGTAATCAATGGTGCACCATGTGGTTTCTTCAAGCCGACGCGAGGGGTAAAGCAGGGCGACCCCCTTTCCCCCATACTATTTATTTTGGTTTCAGAGGCCTTCTCCAGAGGACTTAACTCATTGGTTGTAAATGGTACTATTAAGCCATATGCAGTGGGTAGAGTTAGACCAATAATTACTCATCTTGCTTTTGCAGATGATCTATTGGTGTTTCTCAATGGCTTGCCGGCTAATCTGAAGAGGTTTAAACAATTTTTGGATCTTTACCAGGAGATAACCGGCCAAAAAGTCAATCTAAGCAAGAGCCGTTTTATTACTTCTAAGCATGTTATGCCAAGTCAGCTTCGAGCTATGGAAGCACAACTTCAAATACATTCTGCCTCATTGCCCATGAAGTATCTGGGAGTGCAATTAATTCGAGGACGTCTTAGGCCAATCCATTGTACAGATCTACTTGCTAGTATTGATAGACGAATATTGGGTTGGCATAATCGATTTCTATCTCCTGCAGGAAGATTAGCCTTGGTAAAATCTGTTTTGAGCTCTATACCAACACATATCGTAGCAGCACATCAACTACCAAAGAGTATAATTCGAGCTATTCGACAGAAAATTTGTAATTTCATCTGGTCAATACAAGGCAATGCACCAAGATACCATTGGGTTAGCTGGAAAACATTATTTATGCCAAAGGCCGAAGGGGGCTTCGGTCTTCGTAGGATGGAGGATTTGACTCAGGCATATTCATGTAAATTATGGTGGTCATATCACAATAAGGATAGTTTATGGACAGCCTTTCTCTCTTCTAAGTATGGTCATCGACAACATTACATACCATGCATTACAGATACAGTGACTTGGAAAAGAATTTGCTCAGTTCATGACTTATGCTCCCCACATGCAGTAGGTCAACTACGGTCACGGACATGGACATTGGAATCAAATGGACAGTTCACAATCAAGTCTGCATATGAATTGCTTCGGAGCTCTGGACCAAAATATCTGTCTCACAGGTTTATCTAGCACCGTTTGCAGCAGCCAAATAATCAAATCATACTATGGAAGCTATATCACCATGCATTACCCATTGAAGATAATTTGCGTAGGTTCACTGCCATATGTCCCACATGCTGTCCCTTTTGTCATAACTCCTCGGCCACACAAGCGCATTTGTTTTTAAAGTGCACATATATTCAACAGATATGGAAGTACTATGCATCAATGGTTGACGGACCACAGCCAGGCAACATGCATTTATTTCAGTATCTTGTGTCATGGTGGACATCTACGAGTGAGAAGTCTTTTCAAGGAGTGTTGAGGCTCATTGTACCAGGAATTGTGGTATGGCAAATATGGAAGGCTTACTCAGCAATGATATTTGGTGGAGAGCAATATCATTCTGACCAGCTGAAAGAAAGTATTAGACGTCATATCTATACTTGGAGTTGTGCACAGCATGGCAGGAAATTTGTCACTAATGAACATGATCTCATTCTGTTTGGACTGACTCCAAGAATGCGGCTTCGGCATCCACAAATTGTCAGATGGCGTACACCCCCTCCGGGAAGATTGAAGCTGAATGTAGATGCAGCACATGGTTCCATTACAGCATCAGGAGGTGCAATTTTGAGAGACATAGAAGGCAATTTAAAGGAAGCAATTGTATTTTATCTCCCATTGTCTTCTCCATTTCAAGCGGAGCTACAAGCGGCTAGTATGGCGCTTTTGTATTTTTTGCAACGTTATAGGCAATTGGATATGGAGCTAGATTCAAAAGGCGTAGTTGAGTATCTTCATTCTGAGAGTGTTTCTCCTCTTCTTCATAGTCTAATCATCCATGGGAATGTTATGGTTTCGCATATACTACGCCAGGCAAATGAGGTGGCTCACTTGTTGGCACAGTTTGGGCAACTACATCAGCAATTTCATCATTTCTGTACATTGTCTATGCTGCCTCCTATGGTTAAAGGGGCCCTACTTACAGATGTCTCAACTCCGCACATAAGAATTTAATATGGCGAATGCACATCACTCATTTCCGCTTGTCTGCCTGTGTCAACCATGGACACAGGCAGTATGGGTAATCTCTATACTTTGGCTTCCTCTTCTTGCTTATTATTCTCAAATTACATATGTCCTGTCCGTATCTCGTGATACGGGCAGACCGGGTATTATCTGTTCACTGCATCATTCTATCATATTTGCGCTTTACAACGTCAATTTGATTAATGCTTTGTTTTCTTTTCATATGACACATATTGGCTGCGCTCTGCATGGATACACTGATTTATGGATCTGGGCATGCAATATTGTGGAGGGGAGTATACATGAACAGGCCAACATTGATTACCATTTGATGAATCACACTTATTGGATGATATTCAGATTTCTTCAACTACAGACTAAGCACTGTTTATATTGGGATTTCTTCTCTAAACCAAGACCACATTGGATTCTGTTGATGGTTACCTCCTGCTGCCTTATTCACAGCTACATTCAGGATTTTGTGCTTCACAATTTTTTCTTTTCTCTATTTATGATTACTCCACATATAAATATGCACGCTTTTTCCTTCGCCAAGGTTTTATCCACAAGGGTGGTTTTACTTGGCAAGGTTTTAATGCGACATATCATATATGACTGGAGACTACAAATATTAGAAGCATTATACTACTGTTTTGCCTTTCAGGATGAGTATATGTAATATGGTTTCCCTCCACCATAAGTGAGGCTTTTAATAAAAATCTGTTCAATAAAAAAAAAATCTTGTCCCAGGTTACTTAGGTTCTCTAATTTGTTTTGCAGCTTTGCTAAACGGGGAGCTGCCCCAAGTAGATCGTGGTTCAGAGACTAATGGGAAAGTAAGTGGCAAAGTGTTTCTAAATGCACTATAGGGTTAAAAAGTTACTCGTTTACGCTGCTAAATTAGCTTCACTTTGTTATAAACTTAAGTAATATCAGAGACGAAAATGAGAGGAGAACAATGTCTTCATTTCTCTTCAATTCTCCTTTTTTTATTCTTAACATAGTGTCCTATTTATAGGACATATAGGATAGAGATACATTGTATATGTTCATGACCTTTGGACATCCACACATATTTCGAAGTGTCTATTACAATATTCCATAACACGATATTCTATAACACATTATTCCATAACACTCCCCCTTGGATGTCCAACATTTATAGAATATGCCTCGTTAAAACCTTGCCAAGAAAAACCCTGCGGGATAAAGACTTGGTCGAAGGAAAAAAGAGTATATATTCATAATAATTGGTAAGTGTGATACAGTGCCTCATTAAAACATTGCCAAGAAAAACCCTGTGGGATAAAAAATTTGGATGAAGAAAAAAGAGTACAGTGTGTATATGGTAATCACACTCCCCCTGATGCTAGCAAGAGATCTTTGAGTCAACACATTCCAATGTTGTAGACCATCTTTAAAAATAGTCGTTGGTAGTGCTTTAGTGAACGAGTCGGCAACATTCGGACTTGATTGTAATTGTTGTATATCAATGTCGTCATTCTTCTCAAGATCACACGTGTAGACAAATTTTGGTGATGTATGCTTCACTCTTCTTTGATGTAGCTATTTTCAGCTTGAACAACACATCTACCATTATTCTCGAACAATGTTATCGGCATCTTCGATATGTTGAATCATCGACCTTAACTATATGTGTTCATAGCTTGCTTCATGCAACGCCAAAATCTTATAATGATTAAGAGATGGTTGTTATTGTTCGTTTCACTCATTTCCATAATATGGCCGCACCAAAACATATCCATTCTGTGATCTTTCCTTATGCGATTCAGATAGATACCCAGCATTAGCATAACCGACTAATTGTGGTTCTACCTTCCTTGAGTAGTATAAACACCCCTATGGTGTTCCAAAAAGATAAAAATGTGTTTGACATCATTTCAATGTCTTCATGTTAGTGTTGAGCTATACTTTGTCAGTAAATTCACTGAAAATGCTATATATAGTATCGAAATTCGCAAGATACTCTAAAGCACCAACAACACTAAGATATGGTACTTCAGGACCAAATAATTCTTCGTTACCTTTAATTCTTCGTTATCTTCTTGTGATCGAAATGAATCTTTCTTTATATCTAATGATCGTACAACGATATGACTACTCAAGGCTCGATCTGCAGGCCGAGAGAAAATTTGATCTTCTCAAAGTTTTTCATCACAAATTCTTTCATAAGATAATTAGCGGTTTTAATGAACTTTTCAGGAGTTCCAACAAGATTGAAATCATCAACATATACCTCAATTATAGAGAATCAATTATTAGATCTCTTGATAAATACACAAGGACAAATTGGATTATTTATATATCATTCTTTAACAAGGTACTCACTAAAGCGATTATACCACATTCTGCCAGATTGTTTTAATCCATACAAGGATCTTTGTAATGTGATTGAGTATAACCCATGCGTCCTTTGATTATATGTTTCAGGCAATTTAAATCCTTCTGGGTTTTCATATAAATATCATTATCTAATGATCTATATAAGTATGCAGTAACCACGTCCATTAACCGCATATCAAGGTTTTTAGTTACTGCTAGGCTGACTAAATATCATAATTATGGCATCAATAACCAGCGAATATGTTTCATCATAATCAAGCCCAGGTCTTTGGAAAAAACCTTGTGCAACCAGACGTGCTTTGTATCGCACGACTTCATTTTTTCTCGTTGCGTTTTCATACAAAATCCCACTTGTATCTAATATGTTTGATCCCTTCAGGGGTTTGTACTGCAGATCAAAATAATTTGCGAATGCGACTTTCCCTTCAAGGGTTTCGGACTACAGGTCTAGATTGCGGATGCTACTTTCCCTTCAAGGGGTTTGGAATACGGGTCCAAGTATTTTTCCGATGAGCTTAATTTTGCTTAGATTGCATCTTTTGATTTTGACCAATGATTTCTGTGTCAACACTTTTTAGTTAACATTGGTTCAAGATCCTAATTCATAATTTCACATGCAATCTCTTTATCGAAACATGATCAGACATGATCATTTGTCTATCCCAATTTTCTCTTTTAAAGAGATCTCCTTAAAAATTTTGTTCACATGCTTCTTCTGGAGCAACTTGTTCATCACTTTTAGACTGATCAGACTCAATTTCTATAGCGCTTTCAAGTTATGAACATCTAATCTCTTGTTGAGTATTCTCTTCTAGAGTATTATTTATCCCATTCTCTTTCGAGGGCCTTTATCTTTTACACCAACTGGACGTCCACATTTTAGACTTGTTTTGGTATACCATTATCATGTCCTTCAGGGACATCAAGTCGAATTGACGTATTCATCGCCGAAACGTGGGATTTTGTTATCATTTTGCTTCTTGCTCGCATTGATTTGTTTGTTGATCAAGATGAGATAGTGAAGGAACGTTCCATGTAATTTCACGCCGTTTTTTAGGAAACCGTACTGTCTCTCCCCCTAAAGA
This sequence comes from Eustoma russellianum, assembly GCA_036186865.1. Classification (NCBI taxonomy): domain Eukaryota; kingdom Viridiplantae; phylum Streptophyta; class Magnoliopsida; order Gentianales; family Gentianaceae; genus Eustoma; species Eustoma russellianum. The sequence continues at coordinate 19,475,489 of AP025067.1, forward strand.
CGGGAAAACTAGCTCACCAAATCAATGCTGATGCATGTATAATTGCATGTCCCCAAGCTTATGTGGGTAAACTGGACCTTAAAATCAAACGCCTAGCAATCAGTTGAAGACGTTTAATAAATAACACTGCTGGGCCATCTTAAGTGTGCACACTTGCAACTGAATGCTAAACATCAATCTTAATGCATATAATAATTAGTAAAAGTATTTGGAGAATGCATGCTCCAAAGTATATAAAATGAGCAAGAAGCTAGGCAAAAGCTATTATTCTCTGCGGGAGAAAACTCACATGAGAGACACACACAATCACGAGATAATATAATCTTTTTGTTCATGAAAGAGTTTCTAGAAGCTTCTGGTTCTTGAAAGATTACACATGTGAGTGTTGTACATTTGTACGTATCATTATTCTATCTAGGTGATTAAGTCGATTATGTCATAAATAACTTTGGATTATGGAACTTCTGGTTCATCACAATATTATGTTCGACTGGATGTATAGTCGTATACTACAATCCAAATGAGAAAATTGGGAGTTTTTCTTGAACAAGCTTCTGGCTTGAATCATTGTCTATAAAAATTTCATATTCCCCTCATTTATGGTTTAATATGAACGCCATTAAGATGTATATCTTAGAAACTCAATAGTTTCTTTTTTCGACTTGGTGGGAAATGATGTCACATTAACCAATATATGTGTATCACCCGTTAATATATTAGTTGCTCTTCTGGAGCCTTCAATCAGGGTCGTAGTACTTGAATTGGTACAAACATTTGCTTTTGCCAATTAGAACTCTTCTGGAGCCCTCAGTCAATGTTGTGTGTGTCATTCCAATGTCAACTGGACATATGCCCATATGATTCATCGTGGATGATATGTTAGTATCAAAATTAATTTTGGAATATCTACTCAGAAATAGTCAATGGGGTTTCTTCAGGAAACACTATTCATATAGGAATTAATGTAGTGTTATCAACCTAGGTAAAATGCACTAGTTGTCTATTGTCTTCATTCTTCTAGGATGTCTTGATAAAGATCAAGAAAATTTCTTGGTGGCAAGGACGGACCATTGGCCTTGCGCTCAACATTAATAACAAATCCGTTTAGTCGGTGCACTATTTTCATAGCCTTGGTATTGTCATAAGGCTTTTCCTTGTTTTACCACTTCAGGTGGTATGATGTAAAATTTCTATAACGTCCATGATCACTACCACGACCACGTAGATTATTATAGTTACTTCCATTCACTTCAGGGAATAATGGTAATCCGGTCCGGTGATAATAGTGGTTTTTCATCGAAAGTTCATATATGAGAATACATTTCAAACTTTCTTTCCTACTATTGCTACTGCGGGAGCATATCGGATATGTTGAAAGTGGGAAACATATGTATTTATTTTGCCATATACATGTAAAATATATGATAAAACAAGATATTCACTCAAAACTACAGGTTTGGGTTAAATTTTATATGCTTCAGGCATAAGATGCTTCAGGCGTAATAAATAGATCATAATAAAATTGTAATAACAAAATTTAATTAAAAAAAACTGTATATAGGACAAAATTGAATATATGCAAGAACATAATCAATTAACAAACTTGATAACCTGTAGTTGAGAAATAACTTACAACAAGCAAATTAGAACTGTTGTTTCGGGCATGTCCACTACTCATGCTTCAAGTATGACAACTATTTGTGCTTCAAACATATCTGCTATTCATGCTTCAAGTATGTTGACTAGTCATGCTTCCGGCATGCCGATTACTCGTCCAAAATGTCGACTACTCATGCTTTCGGTATGTGAATTATTTGTGCTGTTAGCATTTAAACTATTCGTGCTTCTAACGTGTGAATTACACATGCTTCTGGCGTGTGAAATACACATGCTTATGGTATTTCAACTATCAATACTGCGGGTATATCAATTATTTATTTTTCCTGGCAACTATTCATAATGCGGGCATGTCATCTATTCATGCTTTGATCATGACAATTATTTATGTTTCAGGCATAACAATAATCCATGCTTTGGTCATGCTAACAATTCATGCTTCGGGTATATCAATAATTTATGCTTCGTACACGTCAAAGATTCATGCTTCGGGCATGATAACAATTAGTGCTTCGGGCATGTTAACAATTCATGCTTCGGACATGATAAAAGTTTATTAATATGGCTGCAAGCTATATATTATTCTTCTACCTTCAAAATAAATCTAGACTTCAGGCTAGATTAGTTCGTTTATAAATATTTTGAATATAAGATAGAAATATGTAACAATAAAAACGGTAAAATGGACAAATCATAAATCTAAAAAAATTTTCAGCAAAAAAATTAGTCTCAGAAATAATCCTTTCGACCCAACATAGGAGTCTCCAAAACACATATCCGTCGTTCAAAACACAGCGTTTGATATATAAAGTATTTCTGAATAACCTAACCCATTTTATGCTTTCAAGATATTACCTAGATCTGAATATCACATGGACGATGATTCAAGTATCCAAAATTGTACATGGTAACACGATGGCCATAATTTCTGCCAAAGCCATCTTCCTCTTTGTCATTACTAAAGTTTCGACCTGATGTATATATTATCTAACCAAGTGTGTGTTAGGTCCGAAATACACTCTAGAGGGGGGTGAATAGAGTGTTTGGCTCTTTTGCAGAATTTTCTCTTTTGGCTCAACTCAAAAGATATTCAAAATCAGAGCAAGAATGGGAGATGAGAAGTAATGAATGAGTACACCGGATATAGAGTGGTTCGAATCGTAAATGATTCTACTCCACTACCACTTTGTTTCCAAAGTGGATTTTCAACAACTACTCTTCTTATTAAAGACAATAAGAACAACTACAGCAACACTTACACTAACACCTTAGCGTAAGCACCAACAACAGCAACTTCTTGCACAAAACACTCTTGTGCAACTACAGCTCTTAGCAAGAAAAACTTCTTGCTACCTCACAACTTCAACAAAGTTCCCTCAAGAACTTCTCACAGTAGGTTGAAGAAATATAGTAAGGTTCACACTTTCTCACTAGTCTAAGCACAAGCAAGAGATCAAATATGTATGGTTCCTCTTGTGCTTGACTCTTCTTTCTCTCAATGTACAACAATGAAGTGCAAAGAAAAGCTAAACAAGCTTTGAACAAATTTACAAGTATGAGAGAACTATACAACAATGAAAGATGAAGCTAGATGATGTTCAAAGTGTGTATTTGCCTCATCCAAGCCTCTTCTATTTATAGATAAAGTTCACCACGTTTTTGAGGCTCTCCACCAAGTCTTCATCTTCAAAAATGTCAAGACAATGTCCAAATAGTCTTTAGCCACCCTATGGAGTGATATGATCTTCAATAGCCAACCTAGGATAGCTTAGACATGTATACAATAGTCAAGGAAGCATGTAATATGTTGGGTTAAAGTCCACAAGAAATTTGAGTAAGATTGGAAAGAGAAAACATCACAAATCTCCCTTGGATTTTGTTCCAACGTTCAGAAAATTTGAATTCTGGGGGACATCGATCGATCGAAGTGTCTGGGGGAGAGATCTATGTCCTTCAGAACATTGCAGTTTTTGATACTGCCTGACATCGATTGATCGATGTCAGAGGCTGAAGTGACATCGATCGATCGATGTCCCGGCCTGAGAGATTGATGTTGGACAGATTCCTTTCTGACTAACATCGATCGATCAAAGTCTCTCTGAGGAGAGACTGAAGTGACATCGATCGATCGAAGTCTCTGGGTTGAGAGATCGATGTTGGACAGAATGCTTACTGACTGACATCGATCGATCGATGTCAAAGGATGAAGTACATCGATCGATCGATGTCCCTAGCCTGAGAGATCGATGTTGGACAATGAGTTTCAATCTCAACCATTTTCGACATAGTGTGATTTTCTCATCTTGCATCAAGTATCAAACACAAATTTAACTCATTTAAAACATCTTTTCATCATCAAAACAATTTATAACTTAACAATCTCCCCCTTTTTGATGATTTCAAAACCATAATTCAAAAGATGTTTTTACATGATACATTTTCAACTAAACTTGATATTTTACAACTCCCCCTTAGTTCATGCTCCCTTATCATATAAATACATCAAAAATTTCTTTTCAACATGCAATCTACCCAAGATGTGATATCAATATCAAAATGCTCCCCCTTAACCCATGCATCAAATTTCACATTTTCATCCTTTCAATATGTCGGATATCATGACAAGCATAAGAGATATCATCACAAAGCAAGCAAATGCTCAATCAAACTATATGCCAAAACATGCCCAATCATGCCAACTAAACCATCATGCCCAACAAAACAATTACTTACCAATTACCATCATGCCAACAAAAACATTTACTTACCAATTACTTCCCCCCCTTTTTGAAAGCATCAAAAATAAGAAACACGAAAATAGATAATTGAAATACCAATAATGAATAAAGAAGTGTGTGAGATACAAAGGTAGTCTCATCTTCTAAGCTATCTATAGCTACGGGGAAAATGAGGAATCATATAGAATTACTCTTCATCGGAAAAGAAACACAATCCGGAGAGGGCCGTCTTGAGTTTAGTTTTAGCTTTTGATATTTGGTCTGTTGCACATTTAGCTCCGTTTCTAAGGTTTTGACCCGAACTGTGAGACTTGCATTTTCCTTTTCCAAGTCGTCGATGCGTACAGCTTCCTTTGTCAAGTCTTCCCCCCATTGACCAAGTGTATGACCAATGTCGTCTATTTTGGCCTCAGCATCGAACTCGTCATCAGAACCACTCCCTTCCGTCATTGGGGCTTTTCCTTTGTCCTTTTGGGATGTGGAGGTTTGTTTCAGGGGTGGTTGTGGTGATGGATGTGAAGAGGGTTCCATGGGAGGTTCGGTAGGGGATGGTGGAGGTATAGGATCTTCACGGTCTTCCTCTTCTTGTTCTTATAGTCCACCCCATTTTTGAGCCTCCTTCTGAGACTTATGTATTTGTTGGATGTTTGCCTAGGTGTAATAATCCTTGTTGGTAATCTGTTCAGTATAATCGCCATCCAATTCTACATTAGCCTTCTTGAGCAATCTATAGATGAGATTGCTATAGGGAAGAGCTTTGGATTTTCTTTGTTATGGCTTCCATCATATTTGCAAATATAATCTCCCCAAGATTCATTGTTTCTCTATTTGCAATTCGATAAGCTATATAAAAATCCAAGTTGCTTGGAAGTTTAGCCGATTTTCCATTGATACAAAAAGTGACAATGGCAAGCAATACTCTATACACCAAAGGCATGTCATTTGTATTTTTGGTGGGGTGAAATCCAAGAAATGTTTTAACTTCGTCCTCAGAAATTTGATACTTGTAGGTATCCCACCTCCAGGGATCAAAGTCTTCCCAACCCTCAGCAAAAACGTCAAGCAATTCATTTATAGTCTTAGAACTAAACATCAACAACTGACCATCAATCATTGAATGTAAAGCATAAGGCACACCATGTCGGTATTCTACCCACATATTAGCATAAAACATCCTAGTGTATCGGGTAGACATATTTTTCATTTGAGTGACATCCCAAATATGTATCCATTTTTGATGATTAAACCAATCAATGATTGGTTTTAATTCTTTATTGCTCAAAATATCTTCAATTTTGAGCAATTTAAGTGGAATGGTGGATCTTTTCTTTTGCTCCCATTCATGAAATAACATTTGAGCTCTAAGAGTGATGTAGCCAAATTTACCTGTCCCCGTTGGCTCTTTCAAAGCATCTTTGTATTCTGAGGACTTGAGCCATGGAAAGTTGTTGAGGGTTAGCCTATCCCTTGTCTCTTTTAACTCAGTGTTCTGAGAGGCAGTTGCCTTCTTCCTCAAACCTTGTGTCCTAGACCCCGTTGGAACTTGAGGATATGATTGTTGTGCTTCACTTTCACTTTCATGAGAGGTTCTTGCTCTCTTGGAAGAGGGTTTCGATTTTGGAGTCATTTGAGGTTTAGGGTTCGGATTTTACAGAAAATAAGAAGCAATTTATGAGTTTTTGGAAATTTGATGTTGGATTTGATAACAAATTTAAGATTTTGCAAGAGTTTTGAGTGTGTTTGAGGGATTCTTGGCGTTTTTGGGGAAGAGGGTTTTAGGGATTTTGATTTTGGAGAGAGAGAAGTGAGGAAGAAGAAAGGAATTGCAGCTTTTAATCTTCTGTCCCATTGACATCGATCGATCGATGTCTGGGACTTCGATCGATCGATGTCCTAGACATAGATCGATCGATGTCTGTTTTTACAGCAGTCTCTGGGACTGCCACATAGATTGATCGATGTATGTAAGAATCTGCATTTTTGATCTTTTTGACCCTCTAACCTCGGTTTATCATCCCTAATCTTGTTCTAATTGATTCGAATGTCTCAGTGGGAAGGGATTTAGTAAAGATATCCACTAGTTGGTCACTTGTTGGAACAAATTCAATGCATACCAATCCTTTTTGGATGCAATCCCTTATGAAGTGATGCCTTACTTCAATGTGTTTTGTCCTACTATGATGAATCGGGTTTTGTGCTATACTTATGGCTGATGTGTTGTCACATAGGATGGGAACTTTATCGAACTTAACATTGTAATCGTTCAAGGTGTTCATCATCCAAAGTAGTTGTGCACAACACGAAGCGGCCGATACATATTCGGATTCCGCCGTTGAAAGTGACACACTATTTTGTTTCTTGGAGAACCAAGAAACTAAGCAATCTCCAAGGAATTGGCATGTCCCGGAGGTGCTTTTCCTATCAACGAGATTTCCGGCATAGTAGGTGTCACTATACCCTCTTAAATCAAAACATCCATTTTTGGGATAAAATAATCCAAAGTTCAAGGTTCCTTTCAAATACGTAAAGATACGTTTAATAGAAATTAAATGTTATTCCTTAGGCATACTTTGAAATCTAGCACATAAGCACACAGCATGCAAAATATCCGGCCTACTAGCGGTTAAATAGAGTAAACTACCGATCATACCCCTATATTTGGTTACCTCAACCGGCTTTCCTTTTTCGTCTTTATCAAGCTTTGTACTTGTGCTCATAGGTGTGCTTACACTTCTTCCATCCTCAAATTTGTACTTCTTGAGCAAATCCTTAGTATACTTCGTTTGAGATATATACACTCCATCTTGAGTTTGCTTGATTTGAAGACCAAGAAAGTAGTTGAGTTCACCCATCATACCCATTTCAAATTCTCCTTCTATCAATTTTGCAAAATACTCACAAAGAGAATCGTTAGTAGCACCAAATATAATATCATCCACATAAATTTGAACAAGCAATTGATGGTTTTCTTGTTGTTTAATTAAAAGAGTAGTGTCGACTTTTCCTCTTGAAAACTCATTCTCAAGAAGGAAGTTACTTAATCGATCATACCAAGCTCTAGGAGCTTGTTTAAGTCCATAAAGGGCCTTTTTGAGTTTAAAGACATGATTTGGATAATCATGATTTTCAAACCCTGGAGGTTGAGCTACATAGACATCTTCTTGAATTATTCCATTCAAGAATGCGGATTTCACATCCATTTGATATAGTTTGAAATCCTTATAGCATGCATATGCTAATTGCATTCTAATAGCTTCTAACCTAGCTACGAGGGCAAAAGTCTCATCATAGTCTATGCCTTCCTCTTGCCTATATCCTTGGGCTACTAACCTAGCTTTGTTTCTAGTAATGTTTCCTTTATCATCCATTTTGTTTCTAAATACCCATTTAGTACCAATTACGGAATGATCACTAGGTTTAGCAACTAATTCCCAAACATCACTTCTTTCAAATTGATTTAATTCTTCTTGCATAGCTAATACCCAATCTTCATCATTTATTGCCTCCTTTATATTTTTAGGCTCAACTTGTGAAATGAAGGCATTTTCATTGAATTTTCTCCTAGTCATCATGCCTTGGCTAGTTTCTCCTAATATCAACTCTTCAGGGTGATCTTTCCTATACTTATATGAATCCGATAAATTTGATGTATCTCCTCCTACTTCTTCATCTTCAACCTTAGGTTCAAGAGAATCAATCCTAAGGTCAATAACAATATTACCTTTTGGATTCTCAAATTTCTCTATATGACTTACTTCAATTATTTCATCATCATCATCATCATTAATGTTTGATTTATCCTCAATGAGTTCACTAAACTTGACATGAATTGATTCTTCAACTTTCATGCTTCTTTTATTATATACTCTAAATGCCTTGCTATTTTGAGCATAACCCATAAAGATTCTTTCATCTGCTTTGAAGTCGAGTTTATCCAAGTTATCTTTGTAGGATCTGCAAGGCACCACTAGAAGAGGGGGGGTTGAATAGATGGTGCGGAAAGTGTGCTTTTTAAAATTTCTTTAACCTTGAACAATTCAAGTTCTGAAAACAGATTCTGTTTTCAGGACCTGTTTTAAAACGTTTTTAAAACCAGGTTAGAGGTCTCCAAAAATTATGAAATTTTGAGAGAACTTAGCCTCAGATGTTGTGAGGGTCCCCTAAAAATTTCAAAACAAAATTCAACCTTTAACCCCTTCAAAAACCGTTGGCACTCAGATTGTGCAAATCTGCCAGAAACGGTAGATGGTTTTGAAAAATTAATTCCTATTTGTGTGAATGTCCAAATGATCTGAAAATTTGACCAATAACTCTTCACACACTATATTTAAATGGGTTGAAACAGTTTTTGAAAATTCTTTTGGGAAGTAAGTCAAATACACCCAAAGTCTCAACCTTTGCAAGTCTGAAAATCAGACTGCACTAGTCTCAGAACTTTTGATGTTTGGATGACTTATACTTGTCCAAAAGGGTTGAAACTTGTGCCAAATTAACCCTAGAACGTTTATGTATGTTTCTGGAAATTTTTATAATTTTTAGAAAACGTTTACTATTTTTGCGAACGTGAACAATATGAGTAAACAGCGCAGAAACTGAAACGTAAATGCAGAAAGTAAATTGCACCAAGAATTTTATACTGGTTCGGTTATAAACAACCTACTCCAGTCTTCAAGGAACACCTTCCTTGGTTCACACTAATTTCACACACGCAGTACACCTTACCGCAGGGTTGATAGAGTTACACCTTAACTCCAACCCTTTACAAACCTTGTATTGTGAGTACAATTTGCACGAACACCACCACCTCGCTAGAATGAAGATTGATCACACCTTGATCAATCTTGTACAATGATGAATGAATGGTGGTTTCTATGAAGCCTATTCAAGGATGAAAGAAGTAAAGTACAATAGGCTTTTTACAAGAAGAAGAAAGAAAGAAAGTGTAGAAGAAGAAAGCTTTTGCACTTTGATCACTTTTGAATATGATTCTTGGTGTTGTTTTTTGTTTGTTCTTCTCTTCTCTTTTTAATCAAGTCCAGCCGTCCCCTATACCTCTTCTCCCCTCTTGAAACTTTCCTTTTAATTGCTTGAGAGAGTGTGAGACATCATGGTGACAACATTTTGCTTACTTGGCATCACTCCATTGGACCATCATTTAGTCATTGCTTACTTGGCACCTTTTGATTGGCTCATTGTTGTCATCATTTGATGACATGGATATTCTGAAAAAACACTTTAAACATGTGCCAAATAATCATCACATAATACATTCCATAAATTGAGAGATATTCACATAAATTGTGAGACAAAAAATTCTTCCTTCCACCCTTGAAAAATTCGGCCATAATGCTCCTTGCCATGCTGAAATTTCAGCATGTGCATCATGCATTTTTATCCAAGATAATCCCCAATTTACTTTGATTTTTCTCATTAAAATGAATCAATAATACATGGTAAGTCTTGCTACAAGTTTGAGAATGAATTTGGACACCAAAAGGGGATGAAATTCGGCCACACCATTTTCACACATGCTGAAAAATTTCAGCATGTGTGATATAAAGAATATCACACTAAATACATTTCAAATCATTTCTATAACTCATTTGATTTATTCCTTAATGCAAAATTAACAAAATATCCTCCTTAATGATGAAGAAATCGCCCAACACTAGTGTGACATGCTGAAATTTTCAGCATGTGACATAAGAGAGGTGTATGTTGAAAACTTACCTTTTGTAGCTTCTCTCTTTGATTAATCAACATTGTATGATTGATTCTTGACCAATCAACATGCCAACAAGGCTCCACATGTGCTTCACATCAGCTGTAGTGTCGTTTGAATATGTTTGTGCATGTGCTGAAATTTATTTTTGCTAACTTTGAAAAATAGTGCACATTTAATATTACACACATGTAATATTCCAATCAGCCCTTAGTTTAATTTTCTAGAACACTTTAAGATGTATATTATATGTAAAAAGTGTCTAGATACGTGCCACATCATGTTCAAGAAAAACGTTCCATGTCAAGTGCGTAGAAAACCGAATTTTCGATATCTATCGATTACCCGATTTTTCTCTAATTTAAATTCCAACTTTTGCACATGCTATATACATTATGTTATACATAATATATATAATATATACTTTAATTTCCAGCACTTGGCTGATTTAAAGTGGTACCATAAACATGTGACAAAAATAAAATTGGAATCTTCACATTTTGGCCTAAATGTGGGGTGATTTGTGTGTGCCAACATGGAAAGTATTTTTGTCTCAATGTACAGTGTATGGCACGAAATTTTTGATAAATTTTGATGTATATGGGCTGGCCATTTATTTATGGCAAGTACGTGACACGTTGGCGAAGTTTCGGTATCGCCCGATACGACAAATTTCGGTTTAGAACCTTTTATCGTGTCGTATTTAATTTGTCATCACCATATCTTATATCATATGATATAAGATCTGAATATACTCATAAATATGAGTTAAGTATAGTGGTGTGACGTAAACGTACGTTCGTAAGATATATAACGTGTCGATAGTACGTTGGAATAAATGTGTATGTGCCTTTTTTAAAAAAAATCTGAAAATACATATATTATATATATAAGGCGTGTGAAATGATGTGGGGAGGAGGAGAGAACTTTCCTTCCATAGCTTATGTTGCCTTCATGTCTTTTCCAAATGCATCTTCCTTTAATGAACTACTTAGTTTATTAAACTAAGTACTTCACTTAATGAACTAATTTAGTTCATTAATTGTGGCACCTGAAAATAGTATAAACTCAACAAATGTTCGCCATATGATGTAAGCTTTAAAGCTTCATGGCTCGTTAGTACAGCAACATAATATATATGCTAAATAAGGCAAGTTATCATGCATACATGTACACTTGTGTATATATATATATATATATATATATATATATCCATCGTTTATATATATATATATATATATATATATATATATATATGTATTCAAATTTCTTTATTTTGAAATCACTCAAACCCTCATATTTCTACAATCTCCCCCTTTTGATGATTTTCAAAATAACTAGTGTACATGATTTAAGTGTTATCTCTCCCCCTTGAATTATGCACAGATTTGAAATTTGAATTTCGAATTTCAAATCCGGCTCCCCCTTGATTCATGCAATTAGGATCAATCAGTGATCTCTCTCCCTTAAATCTCTCTCTCTCCCCCTTAAATCATGCTTCTCTCTCTCCCTTTATTTTGGAAAGTTAATCAAAAGATTCCTGTCAAAAAGGAAAGTAAATCAAATAATATCGCATTAAATCACATCAACAGGAAGCATGCCTAATTTAGAACGGAGAGATTCAAATGTGGCTTGATTTAAGGCCTTAGTAAATATATCCGCTACTTGTGATTCTGTGTGTACGTGATCTATGACAATATTACCATTGTTAACGTGATCACGAAGAAAATGATAGCGAACTTCTATATGCTTAGCCTTAGAGTGTAATACGGGGTTCTTAGACAAATTTATGGCACTCATACTATCACAATATATAGGAATTTTATCTACGGTAATTCCAAAATCCGAAAGTTGTTGTTTTATCCACAACAACTGTGTGCAACAAAGGCTAAGAGCCATATACTCAGCCTCAGTAGTGGACAAAGCAACACTTGCTTGCTTTTTGGAAAACCATGAAATGAGGGAATTTCCTATAAATTGGCAAGTTCCGCTCGTGCTTTTTCTATCTATTTTGCAGCCACCATAATCTGCATCAGTATAAGCATGTAAGTCGAATGTAGAATCCTTATCGTACCAAATACCTAAGGTGGGCGTGTGCTTAATATAGCGAAATATTCTTTTTACCGCATTTAAGTGTGAGACCTTAGGTTGACTTTGAAAACGAGCACACATGCATACGCTAAACATGATGTCAGGCCTACTAGCAGTTAAATATAGTAAAGAGCCTATCATAGATCTATATAATCCATTATCAACATCTTTACCATGTTCATCTTTGTCTAATTTAGTAGTGACACTCATAGGCGTGGGGGATGGTTTCAAATTTTCAAAATTAAACTTCTTGATCATGTCGTTTACGTACTTAGCTTGGCTTATGTGAATTCCTTTACTCGTTTGCTTAATCTGCAAGCCAAGAAAATAATTAAGTTCACCAACCATAGACATTTCAAATTCAGCTTTCATACAATTTTCAAAATCCTTAACAAGTCTATGTGAGGTAGAACCAAAGATAATATCATCTACGTAAATTTGAATAATAAGTAAATCTGATTTTTCTTGTTTCAAAAATAGTGTACTATCTATAGTACCACGTTTAAAATTATTTTCTAAAAGAAAAGTAGCAAAACGATCATACCATGCTCTAGGCGCTTGCTTTAGTCCATATAGTGCCTTCTTTAATTTGTACACGTGATCAGGATGTTTCAAATCTTCAAAACCGGGTGGTTGCTTCACGTATACTTCTTCTTGTATAAATCCATTTAGAAAAGCACTTTTGACGTCCATTTGATACAATTTAAAATCTTTCATGCAAGCAATAGCAAGTAAAAGTCGTATAGCTTCTAAACGTGCTACGGGTGCAAATGTTTCATCGTAGTCTATTCCTTCTTCTTGATTATATCCTTGAGCTACGAGTCTTGCTTTATTTCTAACGACTTTTCCTTCTTCATTCATTTTGTTCCTAAACACCCACTTTGTGCCTATTATTGTCTTATCTTGTGGTCGTGGCACTAAATCCCATACATCATTTCTAACGAATTGATTAAGTTCGTCATGCATGGCATCAATCCAAGATGAATCACTCAAAGCATCATGCACATTCTTAGGCTCAATTTCAGAAATCATAGCATGAAATTCATTTATTTCATCCGAAGTGATTCTTCTACGTGGTCGCACACCGTGAGTGATGTCGCCTATGATGAGATCATGTGGGTGATCTCTATGCCATCTTGGTTGATTATTTTCTAAGTTATCATGCATTTCTATATGATCATGCATTTCTAGTGTTTCATTCATCTCATGCATATCAAAAGACTCATTTTCTTCATCCAAAACGGGTTTCAAATCAAAGTCATCATCATATTCCTTTTCTTTATCAACCTCTCCAAATTCATTGAATTTAACATGAATAGATTCTATGATTTGTCTAGTGAGAGGATCATAACATCTATATGCTTTTGAATTAATGGAATACCCAATAAAAATGCACTCAATCGATTTGGATTCAAATTTATCTAAGTTATCTTTTGTATTCAATACAAAGCATTTGCATCCAAACACACGAAAATAATCTATCTTAGGCATACGATCATTCAAAATTTCGTAAGGCGTCTTGTTTATTTTCTTTCTTATAGATAGGCGATTTACAATATAGCATGCACAATTTACGGCTTCCGCCCACAGAAATCTAGGCAATTTATTTTCGCAAAGCATGGTTCTAGCGATTTCTTGTAGTGTGCGATTCTTTCTTTCTACTACTCCATTTAATTATGGAGTTCTAGGTGGCGAAAACTCATGCTTAATTCCTTTTTCTTCACAAAATGAAATCATCTCTTTATTTTTAAACTCACCGCCTCTATCGCTTCTTATTCTTTTCACATTTACGCCGTATTGATTTTCAAGTTATTTAATTAATTTAGCGATTTCTACGGCGCTATCATCCTTATGTGCAAGAAACAAAGTCCAAGTATAACGAGAAAAGTCATCAACAAGTACACATGCATAGTGACGCCCACCAAGGCTTGTAGTACGACTAGGACCAAACAAATCGATATGCAATAGTTCTAGTATTCTAGTCGTGCTTATCTCATTTTTAGGCTTAAGTGACTCACGTGTTTGTTTGCCTTTTATGCAAGATTCACACAACTGAAAGTTGTCTAAATCAAGCTTAGGCAATCCCCGTACTAGGTTCTTTTGTTGCAATTTTTCTAGTGTAGAAATACCTATGTGTCCTAAACGTCTATGCCACAAATTCACATTGGGTTCATTTGACATAAAACATTTAACTTTGGCATCTACTACATCATCCATAGATAGTGTGAATATATTTCCTTCACGTTTTCCTTTTAAAACAGTTTCTCCATTTTTATTTATTATATTACAGTAAGGGTGAGTAAAACACACATTGAAACCATTGTCAACAAATTGTGAAATACTAAGAAGATTGTAAGATAAGTTGCTTACCAAAAACACGTTGGAGATTTGAAGTGTATCCGGGTTTCCAATCGTACCTTTACCAATGATCTTGCCTTCATTGTTGTCTCCAAAGGTCACGGATCCGCCTTTTGTGACCTTCTTTAATTTGGAGAAGAGGCTCGGGTCACCTGTCATGTGCCTCGAGCAACCACTGTCAAGGAACCACTTTACTGATATGTCTTTTGATGAGTGGTCTCCCTGCAATGTAGAAAGGTGATTTAGGTACCCTTTTAATTTTGGGTCCTTTCGAGTTAGTTAATCACCTTTTAGTAAAGGTACCTTTCGGTACCCATACTTGGGTGATCCTTCTCGGTCTATCAAATGGCAAGAAGGTAGATGAAGGTGCGACATAATATACATGTGGTGCATGTACTTTGGGTCTATGCCCAAGGACTCCCCTATACTCAATGTATGAAGGACGTTTGTGATATGTCCTTGTGTGTGTGTGCGTGGTGCGTGGATGATATGTATTCCGTGTATGCATTGATCTCTTCTTCTCATATCTATATGGTACAACATTATATTTCACATGATATGAGGGAGTGGGGCGTGTGGAAGGGGGTGCTTTCTGCGTCATCTTAGACGACACTTGATGCTTAGGGGTGTCTACCTTTTTAGACACAACAAACTTGGTTGGTTTGGTAGATACTTCGTTAGTATCAACGTACCCCAATCCAGTTTTGTCACTGTCATGCTTTTGCGATAATATGATGCGATGCAGCATGTTTGACCCTGTATCGAATTGTTTCATCATGTTCTCTAAATCTGTATTCCTTGATTTCAAATTTGAAATCTCGGATTTCATTTCATTATTTTGAGAAGTTAATGATGAGATCTCGGTTTTTAATGCAGTGATGGCACATGAAGACTCTTTCTTTGAATCGCTTAATTGAGCGACAAGATTCTCGTTAGAAGATTCTAACAGTTTCTTGTCTTCAATTAAACGTTTCTTTCTTTTGCGAGAGTCTTAGTAAATTTATGTAACTCAAGATATTGACTAAATAAATCATCGTAAGAAGGTTCAGAGTCAGAGTCAGAGTCAGATGATACCTCATTAGACGCCTTTGAAGCGAAGCAAACTTGAGCAGTTCTCCTCTTCGGTCTCAGTTTCAGAGTCTGATGAGTCACTCCATGTGGAGGCCTTCAGTGCACGTTTCCTTTGTTTAGGATCTGAGACGGGTCTATTTTTGTTCCGCTCCTTGTCAGGGTACTTATTAGTTTGCTTTTCTTTGTTTGGGCAGTCATATGATAAGTGTCCGAGTTTGCCGCATTCATAACATTTAATGTCCTTATCATTTGACTTGTTTTATTTCTCTTAGATGTAGTGCCCTTGTTTTTATTTCTAAATGATTTTCTCATGAATCTTCTTAGTCCTTTTGCCAATAGAATTAAGTCATCATTATCCGATTCGGAATCACTATCATCTATGTGATCGGAGGGAGGAGAGACGTATTCATTTGATTTAAAAGCAATTGTCTTACCTTGTTTGGTTGATTCCGATTTCCGAATAATGAGTTTGTTTTCATACACTTTTAGTGAACCAATGAGTTCTTCCATTTTTATCGACTTAGTCTCCTTGCTTTCTTCTATGGCAGTCACTTTAGGATCCCATTCTGAAGGGAGGCTCCGTAGGACTTTCTGTACTTTTTCCTGCGTTGTAAAGGCCTTACCAAGAGACTCAAGAGAGTTATAGATGTTAGTCAAACGAAGATCCATATCAACAATTGACTCATTAGGCAACAACTTGAAAGACTCAAGAGTAGACATAAGCATATTAATTTTAGACTCTTTGACTTGACTCGTGCCTTCGTGTTTCATTTCTAAGATTCTCCACATTTCTTGTGCACTCGAACAATTGGACACATAACTAGACTCACTCTTACTTAAGCCATTTAAGAGTAATTGCATGGCCTTAGCATTCATACTCAGTTTCTTTTGTCTTCACTAGTATAGTCTTGTCTTGTTTTAATTACTTCTAGTGTGACTCCATCTACAATGGACAATTTAGACGGGACATATGGACCATCTTCAATTATTGACCAAAGGTCTATGTCTATAGCCATAAGAAATAATTTCATCCTAAGTTTCCATTGAAATAAAAGACTCACCGTCAAAGAGTGGAGGCCTTTGGCTTGACATACCTTCTTGTTCGGTTTTGAGATTTGTGGATGCCATCTCACTGAATCGTTGGATTCCTTGTCGTGAGTATTCCTGCGCTCTGATACCACTTGTAGGATCTGCAAGGCACCACTAGAAGGGGGGGGGGTTGAATAGATGGTGCGGAAAGTGTGCTTTTTAAAATTTCTTTAACCTTGAACAATTCAAGTTCTGAAAACAGATTCTGTTTTCAGGACCTGTTTTAAAACGTTTTTAAAACCAGGTTAGAGGTCTCCAAAAATTATGAAATTTTGAGAGAACTTAGCCTCAGATGTTGTGAGGGTCCCCCTAAAAATTTCAAACAAAATTCAACCTTTAACCCCTTCAAAAACCGTTGGCACTCAGATTGTGCAAATCTGCCAGAAACGGTAGATGGTTTTGAAAAATTAATTCCTATTTGTGTGAATGTCCAAATGATCTGAAAATTTGACCAATAACTCTTCACACACTATATTTAAATGGGTTGAAACAGTTTTTGAAAATTCTTTTGGGAAGTAAGTCAAATACACCCAAAGTCTCAACCTTTGCAAGTCTGAAAATCAGACTGCACTAGTCTCAGAACTTTTGATGTTTGGATGACTTATACTTGTCCAAAAGGGTTGAAACTTATGCCAAATTAACCCTAGAACGTTTATGTATGTTTCTGGAAATTTTTATAATTTTTAGAAAACGTTTACTATTTTTGCGAACGTGAACATATGAGTAAACAGCGCAGAAAACTGAAACGTAAATGCAGAAAGTAAATTGCACCAAGAATTTTATACTGGTTCGGTTATAAACAACCTACTCCAGTCTTCAAGGAAACACCTTCCTTGGTTCACACTAATTTCACACACGCAGTACACCTTACCGCAGGGTTGATAGAGTTACACCTTAACTCCAACCCTTTACAAACCTTGTATTGTGAGTACAATTTGCACGAACACCACCACCTCGCTAGAATGAAGATTGATCACACCTTGATCAATCTTGTACAATGATGAATGAATGGTGGTTTCTATGAAGCCTATTCAAGGATGAAAGAAGTAAAGTACAATAGGCTTTTTACAAGAAGAAGAAAGAAAGAAAGTGTAGAAGAAGAAAGCTTTTGCACTTTGATCACTTTTGAATATGATTCTTGGTGTTGTTTTTTGTTTGTTCTTCTCTTCTCTTTTTAATCAAGTCCAGCCGTCCCCTATACCTCTTCTCCCCTCTTGAAACTTTCCTTTAATTGCTTGAGAGAGTGTGAGACATCATGGTGACAACATTTTGCTTACTTGGCATCACTCCATTGGACCATCATTTAGTCATTGCTTACTTGGCACCTTTTGATTGGCTCATTGTTGTCATCATTTGATGACATGGATATTCTGAAAAAACACTTTTAAACATGTGCCAAATAATCATCACATAATACATTCCATAAATTGAGAGATATTCACATAAATTGTGAGACAAAAAATTCTTCCTTCCACCCTTGAAAAATTCGGCCATAATGCTCCTTGCCATGCTGAAATTTCAGCATGTGCATCATGCATTTTTATCCAAGATAATCCCCAATTTACTTTGATTTTTCTCATTAAAATGAATCAATAATACATGGTAAGTCTTGCTACAAGTTTGAGAATGAATTTGGACACCAAAAGGGGATGAAATTCGGCCACACCATTTTCACACATGCTGAAAAATTTCAGCATGTGTGATATAAAGAATATCACACTAAATACATTTCAAATCATTTCCATAACTCATTTGATTTATTTCCTTAATGCAAAATTAACAAAATATCCTCCTTAATGATGAAGAAATCGCTCAACACTAGTGTGACATGCTGAAATTTTCAGCATGTGACATAAGAGAGGTGTATGTTGAAAACTTACCTTTTGTAGCTTCTCTCTTTGATTAATCAACATTGTATGATTGATTCTTGACCAATAAACATGCCAACAAGGCTCCACATGTGCTTCACATCAGCTGTAGTGTCGTTTGAATATGTTTGTGCATGTGCTGAAATTTATTTTTGCTAACTTTGAAAAATAGTGCACATTTAATATTACACACATGTAATATTCCAATCAGCCCTTAGTTTAATTTTCTAGAACACTTTAAGATGTATATTATATGTAAAAAGTGTCTAGATACGTGCCACATCATGTTCAAGAAAAACGTTCCATGTCAAGTGCGTAGAAAACCGAATTTTTCGATATCTATCGATTACCCGATTTTTCTCTAATTTAAATTCCAACTTTTGCACATGCTATATACATTATGTTATACATAATATATATAATATATACTTTAATTTCCAGCACTTGGCTGATTTAAAGTGGTACCATAAACATGTGACAAAAATAAAATTGGAATCTTCACATTTTGGCCTAAATGTGGGGTGATTTGTGTGTGCCAACATGGAAAGTATTTTTGTCTCAATGTACAGTGTATGGCACGAAATTTTTGATAAATTTTGATGTATATGGGCTGGCCATTTATTTATGGCAAGTACGTGACACGTTGGCGAAGTTTCGGTATCGCCCGATACGACAAATTTCGGTTTAGAACCTTTTATCGTGTCGTATTTAATTTGTCATCACCATATCTTATATCATATGATATAAGATCTGAATATACTCATAAATATGAGTTAAGTATAGTGGTGTGACGTAAACGTACGTTCGTAAGATATATAACGTGTCGATAGTACGTTGGAATAAATGTGTATGTGCCTTTTTTAAAAAAAATCTGAAAATACATATATATTATATATATAAGGCGTGTGAAATGATGTGGGGAGGAGGAGAGAACTTTCCTTCCATAGCTTATGTTGCCTTCATGTCTTTTCCAAATGCATCTTCCTTTAATGAACTACTTAGTTTATTAAACTAAGTACTTCACTTAATGAACTAATTTAGTTCATTAATTGTGGCACCTGAAAATAGTATAAACTCAACAAATGTTCGCCATATGATGTAAGCTTTAAAGCTTCATGGCTCGTTAGTACAGCAACATAATATATATGCTAAATAAGGCAAGTTATCATGCATACATGTACACTTGTGTATATATATATATATATATATATATATATATATATATATCCATCGTTTATATATATATATATATATATATATATATATATATGTATTCAAATTTCTTTATTTTGAAATCACTCAAACCCTCATATTTCTACAATCTTTGGTGTTAAGTATAAAGCACTTACAACCAAATACCTTAAAATAACCAATATTTGGTACTCTACCCTTCCAAAGCTCATAAGGAGTCTTTTTGAGAAATGGTCTCAAATAAACTCTGTTGATCACATGACAAGCAGTATTTACCGCTTCGGCCCAAAAATATTTGGGTAGCTCAATTCGTTTAGCATGTCTCTACTCATTTCTTGAAGTGTTCAATTTTTCCTTTCCGTAACACCATTTTGTTGAGGAGTCCTTGGAGCTGAGAAAATTGTGTCCATACCCTTTGGATACACAAAATTCTTGAAATTCTCCATCAAACTCACCACCTCTATCACTTCTAATTTCCTTAATTGTGTCTTCTCTTTGATTTTCTAATCTCTTACAAAGCTTTATAAATTCTTGGCATGCATCATTCTTTTTAGCTAAGAACATTACCCAAATGTACCTAGAGAAGTCATCTACCACCACAAAGGTGTAATGTTTTCCACTTAGACTTGCCGTACCAATATCCCCATACAAATCCATATGAAGCAATTGTAGAGGTTTGGTGGTGGAGATTTCAATTTTGGGCTTGAAGCTTGTTTTAACAAGCTTTGCCTTTTGACAAGTATCACATAAGCCATGGTTTTCGAAATTTAATTTTGGAAGACCTTGGACTTTTTCATTTTTGCAAATCTCTTTGAAATTTTTAAAACTAATGTGTCCAAGTCGTCTATGCCATAGTTGAGTCAAATCATTTTTGGCAACTAGGCAAGAAACATTTTGTGATATCAAATCATGTGTGCTAAATTTTTAAACACCATTTTTACGTATAGCCCCAAAAATAATCTTATCGTTCTTTTTCACAACACATTTTTTTTCACAAATTCAATTTGAAAATTAGCATCACATAGTTGGCTAACACTTATCAAATTATACTTAAGCCCTTCTACATATAGTGCATTATTAATAGTAAAGGAAGAGTTACCAATTTCTCCATGTCCAAGGATTTTGGCTCTCCCATTGCCAAAATGCACCGTTCCACCATCTTGGAGCTTGAGCTTGGTGAACAACGTCTCGTCTCCTGTCATGTGAGTTGAACATCTGCTGTCCATAAGCCATTTGGTTCCTTCTTATTTGGCTACTCCAATTATCTTGAGAACCTACAAAACCAAAAGATGTATGCATTGGTACCCTTGATGGTTGGATCCTTTAGGGTTAGTTTGTCAACCCTTAGGCTTCCAAACATATGTGCTTCTAAATCTAGCTCTACATGCTTTCTTCACATGTCCTAGTTTGTCGCAACGATAACAAGTGGATACATGTCTTGGTTTAGAAGGTGATGAATTTTGTTGTGTTTTTCTATTATTTGCCCTTTTCTTTAAGGACTTGGGTTTAATAGAAGAAAGTGATGAATTAAATCCTAAACCAGATTTATCATTTCCAATTCTTTGATTTCCAAGCAGTATGTCTAAATTATTTTTACCATTTGTTAGTCTTTGAAAGTCTAACTTTAGTTTCTCACATTCTTTTCTAATTTCTACATTTTCAAGAGCTACGGTTTTATGCATGGTGAGTATGATGTCATGCTCTTGAAACATGAAAATATTCTTGTCATGCAAGCTCTTATTTTCTAAGATGCATTTCTTGAACTCTTTCTTCAAATGCTTATATTTTAAATTCAAATTTTCAAAGTCATCTTGAAAATCTCCTATTTCATCATGCAAATTTGAAGGATTAGAATTTACCTCAAGATCATCTTCAATTGCCATGAGACAAGTATGTTGAATCTTTGGATTGTCAACTATTGCAACAAGTCCAACACCTTGATCTTCACTCTCTTCTCCTTCCAATTCCGAAAGGAGATCATCCCACGTGGTTACCTCCGCATTGAGGGCTTTCTTCTTTTGAGGAAAGACCTTCTTCTCTTGCTTTTGCGGCTCTTTACGTGGCAATTGGCAATGAAATGACCGGGTCGGCCACATCTATAGCAATTTTCACTTGCTTCCTTTTCTTTAGATGGTCTTTTGAAAAACTTTCTTGCTTGAACTTTGTTTCTAGTTGCCATTCTTCTAAATTTTCTTACTAGAAGGGCAACTTCCTCATCCGATTCATCGGACTCTACCACCAATCCTTTGTGTGATGTTTGTGTGGGCTTGATAGGGTTCATCCTATTTTGTTCATCAATAAGAATTTCATGAGTAAGAAGATTATCGGATAGCTCATCAAGGGTAAGAGTCTTGAGATTCTTTGATTCGGTGATGGCGGTGACTTTGGGTGTCTATTCTCTTGGCAAGGAGTTGAGGAGTTTTGAGACAATGTCTTCATTTGAGATTTTCTTGTCCACCATGGAGAGTTGATTCACTATTCGTGTGAATCGATTGATTGTCTCCTAAATCTTTTCACTGCTCTTCATTCCGAACATCTCATATTCCTTCATGAGCATGAGTCTTTTGGCTATTCTTACTTGCTCAGTTCCTTCATGTATCATTTCAAGCCTTTGCCTCATGGGCTGTTTCAAGACCTTGAAGTCTTATGAGCTCGATGGTGGTGAGAGCACTTGAGAGAATATCAAATGCTTTGCCATTGATGGCAAATTTTATCTTTTCTTCGTCAGTGTAGTCATCCTCATCTTTGAACATTGATTCTCTTTTTGAGTTGGTAATCATAGGAACTTCAATTCCTTTGACAACAGCTCTCCATATATCAAATCCACAGCCTTTCAAATGATTGATCATTCGAAATTTTCACAAAGAATAATTTTGGGCATCAAACATAGGTGCTTTAGTGTTTGATCCAGAAAATAGTGCAGTAGGCTTAGGAGATGAAGTGTGGGATGAAGAGGTTGAGGTGGAGGTTGTCATTGCCATGATCTTTAACCTTGCTACTTGCAAAGATAGGCCAAGCAATCAAGGTTAGGCTCTGATACCAATTGTTAGGTCCGAAATACACTCTAGAGGGGGGTGAATAGAGTGTTTGGCTCTTTTGCGAAATTTTCTCTTTTGGCTCAACTCAAAAGATATTCAAAATTAGAGCAAAAATGGGAGATGAGAAGTAATGAATGAGTACACCGGATATAGAGTGATTCGAATCGTAAATGATTCTACTCCACTACCACTTTGTTTCCAAAGTGGATTTTCAACAACTACTCTTCTTATTAAAGACAATAAGAACAACTACAGCAACACTTACACTAACACCTTAGCGTAAGCACCAACAACAGCAACTTCTTGCACAAAACACTCTTGTGCAACTACAGCAACTACAGCTCTTAGCAAGAAAAACTTCTTGCTACCTCACAACTTCAACAAAGTTCCCTCAAGAGCTTCTCACAGTAGGTTGAAGAAATATAGTAAGGTTCACATTTTCTCACTAGTCTAAGCACAAGCAAGAGATCAAATATTTATGGTTCCTCTTGTGCTTGACTCTTCTTTCTCTCAATGTACAACAATGAAGTGCAAAGAAAAGCTAAACAAGCTTTGAACAAATTTACAAGTATGAGAGAACTATACAACAATGAAAGATGAAGCTAGATGATGTTCAAAGTGTGTATTTGCCTCATCCAAGCCTCTTCTATTTATAGATGAAGTTCACCACGTTTTTGAAGCTCTCCACCAAGTCTTCATCTTCAAAAATGTCAAGACAATGTCCAAATAGTCTTTAGCCACCCTATGGAGTGATATGATCTTCAATAGCCAACCTAGGATAGCTTAGACATGTATACAATAGTCAAGGAAGCATGTAATATGTTGGGTTAAAGTCCACAAGAAATTTGAGCAAGATTGGAAAGAGAAAACATCACAAATCTCCCTTGAATTTTGTTCCAACGTTCAGAAAATTTGAATTCTGGGGGACATCGATCGATCGAAGTGCCTGGGGGAGAGATCTATGTCCTTCAGAACATTGCAGTTTTTGATACTGCCTGACATCGATCGATCGATGTCAGAGGCTGAAGTGACATCGATCGATCGATGTCCCAGCCTGAGAGATCGATGTTGGACAGATTTCTTTCTGACTGACATCGATCGATCGAAGTCTCTCTGAGGAGAGACTGAAGTGACATCGATCGATCGATGTCCCTGGGTTGACAGATCGATGTTGGACAGAATGCTTACTGACTAACATCGATCGATCGATGTCAGAGGCTGAAGTACATCGATTGATCGATGTCCCTAGCCTGAGAGATCGATGTTGGACAGTGAGTTCCAATCTCAACCATTTTTGACATAGTGTGATTTTCTCATCTTGCATCAAGTATCAAACACAAATTTAACTCATTTAAAACATCTTTTCATCATCAAAACAATTTATAACTTAACAGTGTGCACCAAAATCAGATTAAAAGCTTCCACTTTACAAGTACCGAGACTTGTCCTTTGCCATATAACAACTGATTTAAGAAAATCATGTCGATCGAAATCTCAACACTCTGTTAGAATTCATAATACATATTCGGCTTTTATATATGTAATGCAAAACATGAACTTTTCATGAATCCGGTGACGAAAACTCCAATTTCAGTGACTATATAATTTTCATTAGAAAATGTGTTATGTTGAAGGTTCATGATTCGGACATGTTAACTAGTCATGCTTTCAAAAATGAACAACTACGGTATAAGAAATGCATCCTTTCAAAACGAAACGATACGAATATAAACATATAATGCACTAATGAAACCTGATCTTTTAAATGGAGGAGATGCATACATGGGTGGTGCCATAGCTTTGAGTTGGATATGGACAAGCATATTTTCTTCTGTCCATTTCTTTCATTTGTGGCAAATGCTTTTCCAGCCTATTTCGACTAATAAAACAAAGCACTCAATCGGTGTTTCAATCGCACGACACATTCGGCAGAGCTTTCGTGCTGATAACGTGATATAAACTTATGTAATATCAGAGACGAAAATGAGAGGAGAACAATGTCTTCATTTCTCTTCATTTCTCCTTTTTTTATTCTTAACATAGTGTCCTATTTATAGGACATATAGGATAGAGATACATTGTTTATGTTCATGACCTTTGGACATCCACACATACTTCGAAGTGTCTATTACAATATTCCATAACACGACATTCTATAACACATTATTCCATAACACACTAGCTTTTCTGGTATTTGTTGATCCATTCAGCGGCGTAGCCGACGGTGAGAATAGCCAGCTCACCATCGATGGTCAAGTGGTACCACAGGTAAGTAAGTTCAAGTACTTAGGATCATTTGTACAGGAGGATGAGAATATAGATAGTGATGTAGCACACCGAGTTCAAGCAGGCTGGTGTAGATGGAGGGCGGCCTCAGGGGTGCTGTGTGACAAGAATTTTCCAACTAAATTAAAGGGAAAATTTTACAGGGTGGCAGTGCGACTGGTAATGCTATATGGGACAGACTGCTGGGCCATCAAGAGGTCACAATCACAGAAGATAGAAGTGGCAGGGATGAGGATGTTGAGGTGGATGTGTGGGCATACAAGGCTAGACCAGACCAGAAATGAGGTGTTTCGGAAAAGGTTAGAAGTGGCTAGTATAGCAGATAAGATAAGGGAGGGAAGACTGAAACGGTTTGGGCATGTCAAGCGAAGACAGACAACGACGTCTGTCAGAGCAATTGAAAGTCTCATTGTAAAGGGGAATAGGAGTAAAGGCAGGCCCAAACTGACTTGGGATGAGCGAATTAGGCACGACATACTAGATTTGCACCTCTCTGAGGACATGGTCCATGATAGGAGTTCACGGAGACATGGGATTAAGGTAAACGAGATATAGGCCAGATATATGGGCACTTTAGAATATATTTAAGGACGTAGATAGGCGTAAACACTATCTACGGTTTAGGTTGATTTTGCACTTGTTTGTTTATGTTTTGCCATTGTTTTGCATTATATGTACATATACACGTTATGCGTATTTTAATATCGACGGCCTCCTCTTGGTCTTTCCTGAATCCCCTCACTAACACACTAGCACATCATATCCCTATTATTGTGTCATTTATGCAGGTACATATAGAGGCGGGGTATCACTGGAAGCAAACTCTCTATCCCTTGGGATAGAGGTATTGTTTGTCTGCTATTTACCCTCCCCAGACCCTGACGATAGCTTTTGATATTGTTGGGATATACTGGATACGATTGATGATGATGATGATGTTGATCCCTTGTGGCGAGGATGAAAATCCTTTTCCTTATATAGCTATCCTCCAAAGTATCTAGATGCACGAAATATACTTACACTTTAGCAGCCCTAATAATTTCAAGGAAAATAAACATCATTCTTCATTGCCTTAGAGTCTCCTGTTTATGGTGGGTAAAGGAGGCTGATGTACACAATCTTATTGAATACACACATAGATTGTTTCCAGATGACATATAATAAAAATTGCGTTGAGTATTGTGTCGATCAACTGAAGTGCAAATAATTTAGGAAGTTATTTTGCTTTATTTAATCATATTCTAAAAAATGAAAATTAGAATGAATATAAAAAAGAGATGAGATTGAGTGCTTTAAATTCACTATTGATTTCCTAAAAAAAGAAAATAAAAGAAGAAAAATTGTCAATGTGTGGGGTCTGGTCCGTATTTGGAATACATTTTGGTGATTATATAGAACTATTCATCTTTGCGCAGGCTGATGGAGCGATTACTGAAAAGGAACGTGCCCTCCTCTTGAAGCGAGGTATTTATTATTATTCGAGTTCAATGGTGGTATAAATTCTTCATTATTATTAGTTTTTTTGTCAAATTCCCTTTTGGTTGAAGCTCTTTTCTTGTGAAATCTGTTGCAGGATGACTAGATTTCTGTTTTCTGCATAGTTTTATCAGTTTTGGACTCTTGGATGAAACCCTTGATGAAAATGGCCTTTTACAAAAGATAAAAATAATCTTCTTCGTTTAAACTCATCTTGCTAATGAAACATTCTTATACGAATATAGGTAAGTGAATTCTTATACCAACATAGATTGTGTGATGAAATTAGTGCGAATCTTATGTCTTGCAATTTGGAAGTCTTTGAAATCAGCTTTCAATTATATTATTTGAATATTTTAGTGGAAAATTATTGGAAGTCATAAACAGAGTGTAGTGAGGTTTCACATGTTTATTGAGTAAAAAGATTGGAGATTGTACCAACACTTCTTGGCTTATGGTGATGAAGGGAATATTTATCGTAGCCCCCGAATCTCTACTTGGTTTTGGGGGTGGGGGGGTGGGAGGGGATTGGGTGCAAAGGATAATGTTGATCAAGCCTCAAAGGAAAATGGGAGAAGAAAAAGAAAAAGAAAAAAAGGAGACAGATATACTAATAAACTGAAACAGTCAAACTCACATTGAATCGGAATTAAACCTAAGAGTTTCATGTGACGAACATTGATCATGTCTATTTTTGATACAAACTGAAAAGGAATGAAACTATGCTTAAATTTAGAAGAAATGATAAGTTCTTTTTTTAATAAAACAAAAGCAAAAATAAAAATAAAAAAAGAAACTATAAATGAACCACGTATGCTTAAATTGAGACGAAATGATGAAGTTCTTTTTTTAAAAAATAAAACAGAAGCAAAAAATAAGAATAAAAAACTAAACTATCACCGAACCACGACATATCACAAGAATTGAAATCATCTGTCCCAGAACATCGTCGAATAGAACAGTTCGAGATATTTTGAGGTTCATGTTTGTAATAACGATTCTAACTGTAGAGATGGTTTGAACCTTTTAAAAGATGACGAGAATATAAAGTTGTTCATGCATATGTTTCGTTTTAAATTTCTATGTTGTTCATGCATATGTTTTGTTTTAAATTTCTATTTATTTAATCACATAGTTCGATTTATATATGATATGTGAGAGTCGTCTCATCTATTAATTGAAGGGAAGTAATGACTTTAAAAAAGCTGAAATCAATTAGAAAACATAAAATAAGAATCAATTATATTTGAATATAATTTAGTAAACCACGGGCATATAAAAGCATGGAGTCCAAAAAGATTATTTTGCCCAACCTATTATAAACATTTCCACGTCTGCTAAACCTTCGCCGGAGCCTCCTTTTCTTTAGCCGGCAAATGAAATGATTCCTCCCCTTCTGACAACTTCACCATCCTCTTCGGCTTCCCTCTGCTTTAAGCCCTTCTTCCTCAATAAACCCCTCACATACGCTCCTATCCTTCACTTCAAAAAGGTACAAAGAAAAACTCAGCAAACAATTTACTTTGTCTCCGCTTTGCGTTTTCTTTTTTCTTTTTCTTTAACTGATTTGAGCTTCTGGTTTTCTTTTCTCTGCTAATAAAATTTATGGTTTGTAGAGGAAACGAAGAAATGGGATATGCAGAGCTGAGTTTTCATTAGATGCGCCAATCGGAGCCGCCATCGGTGTCACCATTCTCTACTCTCTGGTTTTTCCGGTCACTTCTTCGCCGGTGGATGATGAGGCTGATTCTGTCATTGACTCATCCGATGCTAGGTTTGCTGTTATGGGAATCATTAGCTTCCTTCCTTATTTTAATTGGCTGGTCAGTTTCCTCTTTCCCATTTTTATATTTCTAGCAGTTCATCAACTATATTTTTCCCTTTAATTATCATTGTACCATTATTTTTATTTTTTCTTATTGTTTTTATTATCTGTTTTTGGTTGCCGGAGTCGAAAACAGAGCTGGCTATTTGCTTGGTTGGATACTGGGAAGCAGCGTTATGCGGTATATGCTATCGTGTATTTGGCTCCTTATCTCAGGTTGACTTTCTTTTAACTTTTTAATTTTGTCTTTTTATTTGCTTCTATAGTTTCACTTTTCAATATGATTCCATTTGGTTCTTGAACGCAGACTTAATGGGGTTGGCTGGTTATGATGAAAAATGAGTTCTTTACTTCTCAAGTTAAGCAGAAATCGAGGGCTATTATCTTTATGGAATAGTATGAAGCAAAGGTCATAGGTTACTTAGACGCTGTTCTAGGGGTCTAGCAAGTATATATTCTCCACGCCTTTGGATGTGTAGACTTGACTTTCTGAGGATTCTTGAGTGACATAGCCCGGGACAGGAGCTATTCTTTATTCATAACGTTGCATGAATCTAGATCTTTGACGATCTTTTCAGAGCTACTTCCATTTGATTAGGGGAGGTGTTATGACCCGTGTCTTTTAGGCTATACACATGCATGTAGACACATTAGTAACATGAAATAACAAAAGATATATATTATGTATACACTACACACGGTTAAAAAAATAAAAGGAAAAATTTATATTTAAAAAAAAAAGGTCAGTCGTGGGGGGCATAACTTCCCCACTAACTGACTCCACTAATTTTGCCCAAAAATCTCTCTTTGACCCTCCAAACCTTATCCTACCTATTTTATATATATAAGAAAAATATTCCCTCAACTCTCATTATCTTTTCTACCGTTGTCACCAGTAGGCAACAAAACAATTTCTCTCCAACCCCCATCCGAGGCCAACCTAGGAAGAAAAGGAGTGTCTTCAATCCATCTTGAATTCAGTCACGGTATAGTATAGAAGATTTGAGGCAAGTAACCTACCTATATTTGCTATGTTTGTGTAAAACTATGTGTTTAATTTGGTATAAAATTCTTGGATCATGTATTGTTATTCTTGACTTCATAAATAAATTATTATATATGTGCCGACAATATATATATGTGGAAGTGAGAAAAACAAATGATTGTTGGTGAATATATATTTATATTGCAACTTTTCTTTTGGCTCTAGTTTTCTTGGTGGCTATCGATTTATGCAATATATAACAATTCAATATCAAAAGGAATCCTGTAGAAGGATCAAATGTAAGAAATATTTGAAGTAATATGAATTTTGGACATCACAGAACATTTCCAAGGACGAAATTATCATGGAAAGCCAGTAAAAAGAGATAAAGAGTATGAAAGCTAGTAAAAAAAAAGATAAGCCTTTTATGAGCCTGCTGATTGGTGTATTCAATAGTTGGTAAAGTTGGTGCACAGTATAGATTTGACTTGGTGTATGTGAATATATATTAAGCACCACACATAATTTAGTGTATACATATAAATCCAATTGCAAATCCATGTTTATTTAGGGTCCGAAATTGTATAGGAATGTTTTGGGAATTTTTGACAGCGCCCATTAACTAAATGCTTGGGGTAGTACTGAATGTGTGGTTATTGTTAGCTATTAACACATGTGAACATATTTAGATACCTTTGATTTGAGCATTGTATATTTATGTCTACTAAATTGTTTGTCGGTAGAATTATAAAGTTACTTAGATTATTTTCGGATATAAACAATTGAATAAACTGTTTTTGATAAAAGTATATATTTGTTTCGATTTAAGTAAATTTATACTCGTACAAACTACTTTTGGGCACTCATATGAATTTAATTATATTATTCTCGGTTTGGGCAGATGTATAAATTTAAGCTTATTACTTTCATAAGAAGATTACATTTAATTACATAAAGTATTTTTGGAATGAAATGTCTATTTATTATGTTATTTTTGTAATTGAAGTTGAATATTCTAATATATAAAATGGTCAGATAATTTTAGTAAAAGAATAAGAGTGATTCAAATGAAAAGGAATTTGTGGTGTTAAAGTGAAGTTGAAGAGACAAGTTAATATAAATTAACTTACAGGTTCAAATTTTGGAGATTCCAGAGGATAAGTTGGATATGTAGGAGCAGAGACTTTTATGGTGACCTCCTTTATGTTTGAGCATAGAATAAGAAAGCTAAGTGACCGATTAGAGGTAAGTGGTCTATCTATGCTCGTTATACTGTCATGCATCAGAGGTAAATAGTCTATTTGTGTTCGTCATGTTGTCATGCATCAAATGCAAGTGGTCTATTTATGCTCGTTATGTTTATCATGCATCAGTGTGTTATTGTTGCATATCTGTAATTGAATTTCCTCTATATGTGAATTGTGTGCATATGTGATATATGTATTTACATGTGAACTGTGTGTATGTATGAGTGTGGATACACCAGATTAAATGAAGATGAGAAGAACAAAAAATGAGAATGAAAATGAAAGTGAGATGAAAGAAAAGAGAGTCGGGCCAGGCAGGCCGTCGAGCCGGGCCGATTGGCCAACGGGCCGGTTGCGATGGCAGGCCTCGACCCAGAACATGATATAAATGTAACTTAATTAATAGTAATAATTATAGGAAAATATAAATAAATATCAGAAAATTAGAAATAAATTCCAGAAATAACTGAACCTAGATTCGAGTGCCGGAGGATGGTGAGGATGGGCCAGGGGCCTCAGGCGATTGTGTTGTTTGCATTCATGGCACGTGCATTTGCATGATGGTGGGTCGTGACGTACGGGTCACGGGCGCTCAGGATGGTGTACGGTGGCGGGGCCAAGTACACTCAGGATGGTGACTGTGGGTGGGTACGACCCACAGCCACTCAGTTAGGACCCGGGTTCATGCATTGCATGGTGGAGATATCGGCATTCCGTGTGACATGACTTCGTTGCGTGTGACATGCATAATAGGACATGCATCATGAAGTTGCGCATTATTATATGGAGTGACTTACTTTCTGCGGCTTATCTACTTCGTTGGTATACATTGTCTTTTTCTTTGTTTATGTGATTATTTGTTTGTTGTGTATGTTATACTTGAGAAGAGCATGCATCACGGTAAGATAGATTGGACTGATGAGTTATTTGTTTTGTATTTATTTTCGAAGTCTTAACTGTTAAAGTTAATCGAGTGAAATTATTGTGGACTAAGGACATGTATGTTAACTATAAAGGTTATGTGTATTTGCTTCTGCATGTATGATTTCTATAACAAGTATATGTAGGTTGCTTACTGAGCCCGTTGATTTTGGCTCACACCACCACTCACCAGTTTTGCAGGCATGAGAAATTAGGGTATGCTTACACAGGAGTTGGTATACCGTAGAAGATCGAGACAAGAGGTTCGAAACTAAGGATATTCAGAAAAGACTTTCGAGAATTGGATGAGACAGTTATTTCGATATTCGAGGTTATGTATTTTCGAGATTAGTGGTTACTTACATATGACTATTGTATTGATTAGAAATTCTTAGACATTGTATTAATGATGATGATCATTTTATCGAGGATTTTAGCAATAACTTCCGCTGACATCAATTTGCGTTATTATGATGACGTGTAGTTGATTTGTATCGACGCCTTGTATTCTCCTTAGTGATATACGGCGGGTGCACCGTTTCCGATGCTAGGGTTCGGGAGCGGGGCGCTACAGGTGGTATCAGAGCATGGCTCTAGATCCACGGCGGAAGCATAGAATTAGGTTATGATCTTAGAAATTAAGTTACGATTTTATCCTTAAGTCACGATCTTAGACATAAGTATCGATTTTTTTTTTGTCGCAATCAATGATTAGATATTAAGCATGTTATTGGAAATAATACGTGACCTTAGAGGTTAAGTGATGACTTTGCCCGTAAGTTACGATTTTAGACTTAAAGAATGACGATACGAAATATCGGCTCTAGAAATTAAGTGGTGATCTGAACATCAGGCAATGATTGAACATAAGCACTGATCTTAGTCATAAGATATGATTATATTCTAAGCATTGAACTTAGAAATAAGGAATGATTTCGGATGTAAGGAATGATGACACCTGGTATCGATTCTAGAAATAAGTGATGACATTAGACCTAAGTGATGATCGGATAAGGGATATGTCCACGTATATATAGAGCACTCCATACGACTCTGAATTTTGCCTTACCTAAGTGCTGATTATAACCATTTGTACAACTCCTTAGATCCGACCCCTGCAAACCAGTATGCCTCTATTTTACTAGTAGTGCTAGGAACGTGACTAGGTCTCAGTTGGCATCGTAGTTCTTAAGAAATGATTTGTAGTTAAATGATGATAGCCCGATTTATTAGCATTATGGTCAGTAGAGTTTAGCAAAGAATATCGTACAAGGGGGGTCTATAGTATGATTAAAGATGTTGAAATTTTAGAGTATCAAATAAGCCGAAGAGATTAGTCTTATTAAGAATATAAGTTGATAGCGATAAGCGAGCATTACTAAAATAAGTACAGAGGAATGACGAAATATTACAAATTTGGGTTAAGTGTTGATTCCTAAGAACACATAACTACTGATGTATCGAGTAGGCTTGAATTGAATATAGTAAGCATGAACAAGTAGAGGTACTTTTTAGATGAGATCTAACTAAGGTTAAACCAGTGGTTGAAACAATCAAGTAAAGAAGTACGGTGGATCAGTGTGGCGCGCGGAAGCATGATGAATTAGAATACCTTAAGAAGATTAATGTTTAGTGTGCCATGGTAGGATTGGGCAACTTGAGTTAAATAAGTAATGGTACATAGGGGGATTTTCATTGGCATTAAGGGGTAACTTAGAAAAAAAAAATAATTATATGAAGTATTGGACTATTACTTTTTAAGTAGTTAGGCGTTTCTTATAAGCACGTACACCAAGATACATTCTATACTTCAAAAGTATTGCAAAGATTTTTGCTACTAAATATTTCAACTAATTTCATTCTTTTTATATAGTATATTACTTTACAAGGCTATATTTCTTTCCGAATTCGTATAGTAACAAAATGGAATTTCAACTACCCCTCACAAAACTGATATATTTTAAAATAATGATGTTTCCGAGCAACGACATATTTATACAGTTCTTATATTATTTTTCAAATCTTCGTTTAGCTATATCTATTTGTCTAAAATAATTTTATTTTTCAACTGTCGATATTGCAATCGTTTTAATCATTAAATGCTTTTGAAGTTATTTATTTGCTTGCGATGAACTTATTTAATTTTACGAAGCAGAAATAATTTCAAAATATACGTACTTAGTTTTGAAAAGAGGGGTGCCATGTTCAAATTGTTTTATGGAACTTCAAAACTGTTGAGTTTTCAATTGTTATATTTTGCGAAACAAAATATAGCTTTCAAAATATATATTTTTTTTTTGGAAGCAAAAGACACCGTGTTCAAATCGTTTTGTAAATTAAACTTTACAATTGTTGTGTCCCAATTGTTTTAAAGTAGTTTTAACCTTAATATTTGCGAACAAGATGTATGATTGTTTTATAAACGGTCATTTGAGACACCGCGTTGCGAAAATTAATACATGATATTTTGGATTTTGTGTTTACAACCAAAAAAAAAATAAATCAGAAGATATATTATTTAAAATGTTAAAGCTATTTTCCCAAAATTATAGTTACGTAAATTACTTTAGATTTGAAGAAAAATATATTCATGCACATACTTCGTATACTAGATTGATGATAATATTTCCAAAGAAGTAAGAGCATGATCATAGAACTAGTTTGTAGGTATAAGAATTGATTTTGATGACTTGGTTCTATGATAAAAGAGAGTGATGGTTAGCGTATTGGAGGACTTGATGTATATTTTGGATGGTTATGTGATTAAGGGATAAATCATATGTGATGAAGTTAAGAATACGAAGTTGTAGATTGTAATAAGTTGAATGATAAACACCAATTGGTGTAATTAGAAGTTTATAAGTTGTAATTATAGAAAATTAAGTTAAAGATTATCGTGCACCCAAGAACAGATTTTAGAGGGTTGCTAATAACCGCATATATAAGTACGATATCGACTGACGATTCGCTTATGGAACCCCGGGTATGATGACAATATCACTAAGTTTGATCTTAGAATTATAAGAAGATTATGATCTGAAATTATCGAAGAATAATGGACTTAGAAATTATCTTGTATGTATACAAATAACGATTTTGAGGACTTAGTCCTATAACAAAGAAGTACAGTGGTTAACATATCAATATATGCAATGGATATTTAGCATGGTCATTCCGTGAATAATTAAGTAAAACCATACTAAGTCATTTATCACGTCATACGCAAGTTTCGAGGACGAAACTTATTGTAAGGGAGGAAGAATGTTATGACCCGTGTCTTTTAGGCTATACACATGCATGTAGACACATTAGTAACATGAAATAACAAAAGATATATATTATGTATACACTACACACGGTTAAAAAAATAAAAGGAAAAATTTATATTTAAAAAAAAAAGGTCAGTCGTGGGGGGCATAACTTCCCCACTAACTGACTCCACTAATTTTGCCCAAAAATCTCTCTCTTTGACCCTCCAAACCTTATCCTACCTATTTTATATATATGAGAAAAATATTCCCTCAACTCTCATTATCTTTTCTACCGTTGTCACCAGTAGGCAACAAAACAATTTCTCTCCAACCCCCATCCGAGGCCAACCTAGGAAGAAAAGGAGTGTCTACAATCCATCTTGAATTCAGTCACGGTATAGTATAGAAGATTTGAGGCAAGTAACCTACCTATATTTGCTATGTTTGTGTAAAACTATGTGTTTAATTTGGTATAAAATTCTTGGATCATGTATTGTTATTCTTGACTTCATAAATAAATTATTATATATGTGCCGACAGTATATATATATATGGAAGTGAGAAAAACAAATGATTGTTGGTGAATATATATTTATATTGCAACTTTTCTTTTGGCTCTAGTTTTCTTGGTGGCTATCGATTTATGTAATATATAACAATTCAATATCAAAAGGAATCCTGTAGAAGGATCAAATGTAAGAAATATTTGAAGTAATATGAATTTTGGACATCACAGAACATTTCCAAGGACGAAATTATCATGGAAAGCCAGTAAAAAGAGATAAAGAGTATGAAAGCTAGTAAAAAAAAAGATAAGCCTTTTATGAGCCTGCTGATTGGTGTATTCAATAGTTGGTAAAGTTGGTGCACAGTATAGATTTGACTTGGTGTATGTGAATATATATTAAGCACCACACATAATTTAGTGTATACATATAAATCCAATTGCAAATCCATGTTTATTTAGGGTCCGAAATTGTATAGGAATGTTTTGGGAATTTTTGACAGCGCCCATTAACTAAATGCTTGGGGTAGTACTGAATGTGTGGTTATTGTTAGCTATTAACACATGTGAACATATTTAGATACCTTTGATTTGAGCATTGTATATTTATGTCTACTAAATTGTTTGTCGGTAGAATTATAAAGTTACTTAGATTATTTTCGGATATAAACAATTGAATAAACTGTTTTTGATAAAAGTATATATTTGTTTCGATTTAAGTAAATTTATACTCGTACAAACTACTTTTGGGCACTCATATGAATTTAATTATATTATTCTCGGTTTGGGCAGATGTATAAATTTAAGCTTATTACTTTCATAAGAAGATTACATTTAATTACATAAAGTATTTTTGGAATGAAATGTCTATTTATTATGTTATTTTTGTAATTGAAGTTGAATATTCTAATATATAAAATGGTCAGATAATTTTAGTAAAAGAATAAGAGTGATTCAAATGAAAAGGAATTTGTGGTGTTAAAGTGAAGTTGAAGAGACAAGTTAATATAAATTAACTTACAGGTTCAAATTTTGGAGATTCCAGAGGATAAGTTGGATATGTAGGAGCAGAGACTTTTATGGTGACCTCCTTTATGTTTGAGCATAGAATAAGAAAGCTAAGTGACCGATTAGAGGTAAGTGGTCTATCTATGCTCGTTATACTGTCATGCATCAGAGGTAAATAGTCTATTTGTGTTCGTCATGTTGTCATGCATCAAATGCAAGTGGTCTATTTATGCTCGTTATGTTTATCATGCATCAGTGTGTTATTGTTGCATATCTGTAATTGAATTTCCTCTATATGTGAATTGTGTGCATATGTGATATATGTATTTACATGTGAACTGTGTGTATGTATGAGTGTGGATACACCAGATTAAATGAAGATGAGAAGAACAAAAAATGAGAATGAAAATGAAAGTGAGATGAA
This sequence comes from Eustoma russellianum, assembly GCA_036186865.1. NCBI lineage: Eukaryota > Viridiplantae > Streptophyta > Magnoliopsida > Gentianales > Gentianaceae > Eustoma > Eustoma russellianum. Next base: position 19,512,200 of record AP025067.1, read on the forward strand.
AGAAAAGAGAGTCGGGCCAGGCAGGCCGTCGAGCCGGGCCGATTGGCCAACGGGCCGGTTGCGATGGCAGGCCTCGACCCAGAACATGATATAAATGTAACTTAATTAATAGTAATAATTATAGGAAAATATAAATAAATATCAGAAAATTAGAAATAAATTCCAGAAATAACTGAACCTAGATTCGAGTGCCGGAGGATGGTGAGGATGGGCCAGGGGCCTCAGGCGATTGTGTTGTTTGCATTCATGGCACGTGCATTTGCATGATGGTGGGTCGTGACGTACGGGTCACGGGCGCTCAGGATGGTGTACGGTGGCGGGGCCAAGTACACTCAGGATGGTGACTGTGGGTGGGTACGACCCACAGCCACTCAGTTAGGACCCGGGTTCATGCATTGCATGGTGGAGATATCGGCATTCCGTGTGACATGACTTCGTTGCGTGTGACATGCATAATAGGACATGCATCATGAAGTTGCGCATTATTATATGGAGTGACTTACTTTCTGCGGCTTATCTACTTCGTTGGTATACATTGTCTTTTTCTTTGTTTATGTGATTATTTGTTTGTTGTGTATGTTATACTTGAGAAGAGCATGCATCACGGTAAGATAGATTGGACTGATGAGTTATTTGTTTTGTATTTATTTTCGAAGTCTTAACTGTTAAAGTTAATCGAGTGAAATTATTGTGGACTAAGGACATGTATGTTAACTATAAAGGTTATGTGTATTTGCTTCTGCATGTATGATTTCTATAACAAGTATATGTAGGTTGCTTACTGAGCCCGTTGATTTTGGCTCACACCACCACTCACCAGTTTTGCAGGCATGAGAAATTAGGGTATGCTTACACAGGAGTTGGTATACCGTGGAAGATCGAGACAAGAGGTTCGAAACTAAGGATATTCAGAAAAGACTTTCAAGAATTGGATGAGACAGTTATTTCGATATTCGAGGTTATGTATTTTCGAGATTAGTGGTTACTTACATATGACTATTGTATTGATTAGAAATTCTTAGACATTGTATTAATGATGATGATCATTTTATCGAGGATTTTAGCAATGACTTCCGCTGACATCAATTTGCGTTATTATGATGACGTGTAGTTGATTTGTATCGACGCTTTGTATTCTCCTTAGTGATATACGGCGGGTGCACCGTTTCCGATGCTAAGGTTCGGGAGCGGGGCGCTACAGGAGGTGAGACAAGCAGCAGATTCCTTGGGGTGTTACTTTCTGTTTGACATATTATGATTTCATTTGCTGATTAGATCATTTGTTTGAGTTAAGTTGGCATGGAATAGTCTTGTCTTTGCATGTTATTATAGTTTGGGAAATTATTATGCATTCTGATTTGAGATATTATCTTAACCACTTATCCTAACTAATATTGTAGATAGAGTTTATCTTGTTGTTATTTGTAAATATCCCTTTATTGTAGACACTTTAGTTAAGAGACTTATATAAGTACACACAGCTTCTGTACAATTTTGAGGCACACAAATATTCTAATATCAATTATACATTTCTTCATGGTATCAGAGTATGCGTATTTGATCCAATACTGATCGCTATTCTTCTTATCCGGCAGTGTCGTCAAGTCGACAGTCTCAGTCGACAATTTCAGAGCCGACTTCGGCTTGTTGCAGTATTAGTTGCAACCGTCTATATCTTCTGAGCATTTCGTCCCCTTATTTTGACAATTTCTATCTTCTGAATATTTCGTCCTCTTATTTTGAGAATTTAGTTTTGTCCATTTCGTCCATTTTGTCCAGTGTATTGTCCATTTCGTTCAGGGTGAGTTCATGGCGGATCAAACGGTTGTCACCACTGAACATTTGAACGGAGGTAATTTTGGACGAATTGTTCAGCTAGGAGGCAAGAAAGGTTCGAGTATTACTCTTTTTACGACTTCTCTATCGTCTCATTGGCTGTTTGATAGTGGAGCCAACGCATATTGTCAATGATTTGTCACTGTTTACCACTATTGTTACTGACAAAATAGCAGCCACTGTACAAATTCCGGATGGTACGCAAGTGTCCTTCCGTGCCATTGGAACCGTCAGACTCTCGGATTCCTTGGTTCTGCATGATGTTTTGGGAGTTCCAGAATTTGCATTTAATTTAATTTCTGTCAGTCGATTGGTAAAGAATCTGAAATATGCGCTGATCTTTGGCCCGGATTTTTGTGTTGTGCAGGAGATGCCATCGAGCTGATTGGAGTGGGTATGCAGCATGATGGTCTCTATCATTTGGTTCAGAATTCGGTCAGTCATAGTCTTGCGGCAATAAAATGCGATGAGTCAGTGTGGCACTGTCGCATGGGTCATCTTCCTCTCTCAAAGTTTCGTTTTCTACCTTCTATTGTTGTTTGTAGTAAATAAGTTTTTTGTGATGCTTGTAGTCGGGCAAAGCAAACACGTTTACTGTTTCCTGTTAGTACTAGCCTAATTATACAAACTTTTGATCTTATTCATTGTGATATTTGGGGACCTTATAAAACACCTAGTTTGTCTGGTGCACATTATTTCTTAACTATTGTTGATGATTACAGTCGAAGTGCTTGGGTGTATTTGATGGGATCTAAATCCGAAACTAGACGTTATTTGTTGCATTTTTTCAATTGGGTCCGTACACAGTTTGTGAAGCCAGTCAAAAGGATCCGGAGTGACAATTTGTTAGAATTTACTAATGCCATTGTTCTTAATTATTATGCTGCTCAAGGAATAGAATCTCAAACCACTTGTGTCTACATTCCGCAACAAAATGGTGTTGTCGAGCGTAAACATCGTCATATTTTATAGGTAGCTCGGGCTCTTCGTTTTCATGCTAGTTTACCTGTCACTTTCTGGAGGGAATGTGTTCTCACTGCTGTTTATCTTATTAACCGTATGCCAGTTGCTCTTCTTCAAAATAAAACGCCATATGTGGTTTTGATGGGGAATTTGCCTACTTATTCACATCTTCGTGTTTTTGGTTGTTTATGCTATGGTTATGTTTATCATGGTTCTCGCGATAAATTCGCACCGCGTTCTGTACTAGGTATTTTCTTGGTTATCCACACTCTCAAAAGGGCTATAAAATATTTGATTTGTCCAGCCGCAAGATTTATGTTAGTCGTGATGTGTCATTTCATGAAAATATTTTCCCTTTTGCTGTCAACTCTTGTCTTAATACCTAGCCCATCACCTTCGTCGTTTTCAGCCGAGCCTACACAGGTCTCGGCTGATTCCACTCAGCCTTCTGTCAACCCCGCAGTTCCTAGTTCTCTGGCCGAAACTTCTCAGCCCACGCGTAGTTTGCGGCCACGACAGTTGTCACGTCGTCTTACGGATTTTGATGTTACATTGCCTCCTTCTCTTGTACCATCAGTTGTGCAATCCACTCCTACGGTGAACTCCTCGGTATTTCCTTTATCCAGTTTTCTTTCATACGCTCGATTATCTCGTTCTTATCATGGTTATGTTGCGGCCATCACCGCAGGGGATGAGCATGTTTCTTTTCGCCAGGCAGTTAAGCATGCACATTGGCACGAAGCAATGCAGCATGAAATTTCTGCTCTTGAAGCTAATCATACCTGGTCTGTTGTTCCTTTGTCCCGAAGAAAGCGTACCATTGATTCTAAATGGGTCTACAAAATTAAGTATAATCCATATGGTACTATCGAGCGTTACAAAGCGCGTTTAGTGGCTCGCGGATTTACTCAGATCGAAGGCATTGATTTTCATGATACGTTTGCTCCTGTGGCTAAGTTAGTCACTATCCGGTGTTTATAGGCAGTTGCTATGGCACGTCGTTGGCATGTTCATCAATTAGATGTCAACAATATCTTCTTGCATGGTGATCTCAAGGAAAATGTATACATGCGTATTCCACCTGGTTTTCTCGTCAGGGGGAGTGCAATGTTTTTAAGTTACGTAAGTCTTTGTATGGTTTGCGACAGGCGTCACGTAATTGGTATGCTAAGTTTACTGCCTCACTCAGTGCTCTTGGTTATACACAGTCACATGCAGACCCTTCTTTGTTTATTTTGCATACCGATTCTTCTTTCGTGGCAGTATTGATTTATGTTGACAATGTTATTGTGGCTGGTGATAATCTTGCTCGCATCACGACATTAAAAAGCTATCTTGATCATAAATTTAAAATCAAGAACCTAGGACCTCTCAAATACTTTCTTAAGATCGAAGTTGCTCGTTCTCCCAAAGGTCTGGTGCTGAACCAACGTAAGTATGTTCTTGATATCCTCATGGAATGTGGTCTTCTTGGGTGTAGGCCAGCTAGTATTCCAATGGATCAAAAGGGCCGATTCTCAGATTCTGATCCGCTCTTGGAAGACCCTGCTTTTTATCGTCGTATTGTTGGACGTTTACTTTATCTTACCGTTACACGACCTGACATTTGTTCTGCTGTTAACACGCTTAGCCTGTTCATGCATGCGCCTTGCAAATATCACCTCGATGCGGTTTTCCACTTGCTTCGTTATCTTAAGCGTGCTCCAGGCCAGGGTCTTTTCTTCCCTGCCACCATGACTTTATGTCTTAAGGCCTATTGTGATGCCGACTGGGCAGGATGTCCTATTACACGTCGCTCCACCACAGGGTACATGATTTTTCTTGGGTCTGCACTAATTTCTTGGCAGTCCAAGAAGTAGCCTGTTGTGTCTCGTTCGTCTGCTGAAGCTGAGTATCGTGCAATGGCTTATGCGACCAGTGAGATTGTTTGGCTACGTCAGCTCTTAACTGACCTTGGCATACGTGTTTCTAGCCTTGTTGATCTTCATTGTGATAATCAAGCAACATTTTGCCGCCGGTCTCATCCATCCTTGCAAAGTACTTGGGTCACAACAATTAGCTGATGGGTTCACAAAGCCTCTCGGGCCAACGGATTTTCAACAATTTTTGGGCAAGTTGGGCATTGTCGACATTCATGCGCCAACTTGAGGGGGAGTATTGAGATATTATCTTAACCACTTATCCTAACTAATATTGTAGATAGAGTTTATCTTGTTGTTATTTGTAAATATCCCTTTATTGTAGAGACTTTAGTTAGGAGACTTATATAAGTACGCACAACTTCTGTACAATTTTGAGGCACACAAATAATCTAATATCAAATATACATTTCTTCACATTTTGATCACCAGCTGCATTAGTTTACCAGCTGAGTTACGTTGCACTATAGAAACCTCGTTTGAATTGCAGGCCAGGTTTGTCAATCTCACCTGAGGAGAGCTGGCTGCCAATTGCTAGCATCGTACTATGCATAATTCACATACAGGTAGGAATGTATTTGTTCATATGGACAATCTTACTCAATGTAACTACTCTTTCTTGTTGGCAGCTAGAAGCAAGTATGGAGAATGGAGATATTCAAGGGTTACGATTATTCAGTGAGGTCCAGAATCAACTTGTATCAAGTGCCAAAGAGGACCATGAAATCTCTAAAGAAAGTGTATGTGCCTGCAACACTTTCAGCTTGACACAAGTATTGTTTCTTACTTTGCATTTTTCTGAATTCTTGAATGTTTGAAGCAGGGAATTGAAAACCCTCTGGACTTACCATCATCGCGAGAACAAGCTAGAGATGAAATTCAGAAGGGAAAGTACCCAGAAATCACTCTGTGGATTCTGAAAGGCCAGATGATGATGAAAAGGCCAATGAAGAAAGAAAACACTAAGGAATCTTAGACAAATTTGGCGGATGCCTTGCGTGGAATATGAATCATGTTCAACCAGTTTCTGAAGCACAAACTTTGAATGCGTGCTGGAGGTTGCGGCATTGTTGCAGGATCGGTTTTTTTTTTCTTATAACTCAAAGCTGTATAAATCTGTCAAAGATGTGGTCGTGAACATTACAGCTTATTATACTGCTGGATGAGACAGGGGATGAGTCTTTTTCATTTTCTTGGTTCTGTTGCCAAGATTTAGCATTGACGAGTTTCATACACCATACACGAACTGAATTAATCTCTGTAATAAATGACTGCAAGGCGTCAAAATTTTCATATCCTTCTCATCATGGTTACAAGTCCATCAGCTTTCTTTGAAACGATATTTATGGGGCCTTTTGTTGTAGTCTTCCGTATTTTGAGCTCAAAACTTCTGAGGTATCTGTCTGTCCCATACTTCCAACAGCCGTAATTGGTGCCAAAAAAAAACAAGGGGGCCTGACGGTGAATGAAAAAGAGGGTACTGAAAGCAGGTGCTCCACGCACCAATGGCTATGTCGTAATTGATTTTACAGAGGGGTTAAAAAGAAAAGATATTGAAGATTTTCGTAATCTTTTTGTTCCTTCAAATTATTATCTTTATTTACTGTTGAGATTATATTACAAATTCATCTGGGAGACAAATCTAACTGTACCCATAAGTGAGGTGGTATGTGTCTAGGCTTATTCAGCAATGTAAGCCAGCAGATTCAATGACGACAGGATTAGCTTTTCAAGATGAGTAAAATGCATACCCAGGATGACAGTTGTGCATTCGAGCAAACGACTCCAGCTTTCTTGCCCTGGGCATTATCCTTTCCAGCATGGGATACGTCTATCCCATATAACTTGCACATCAGTCAAACAATAATACCAGAAGAAGATTGAACATGACTAGACAATTATTTTAAAGAACAAACGTTGTGCAGTGCACCAAGCAGTCACAGTCGATCCTACCAATGGTATCACTGTAGTTCACCTTGTTCATTAGTTAGATGCAAAATTGTTTTAAGAGCATTAACATTAAGTATGTCTCGGCTCTTCTCTCATTCTTTATTAGAGTTTGATTTGTATTTGGTTTTCATATTCTTTCAATATTTTTCCAACAAGAACTTCAACAAAAGCATCCCCATTTAAATGTTGACTCAAGGAGGAGTTCGACGAGTTGTGTTTTTCTCCATCTGCTAAACTGCAGGGAAGCCCTCAACCACAATCCCTTTTGCGGTTGGACAAGTTGCATAAGGGCGTGGATCAAGGTCATTTCCCCACCAATTCAATGTAACATTTTTCCCGTCCCAAGCACATACATAAAACAACACCCATAAATGTCAGACCCGCGTCAAGCGCGCCAGGTGGTACATAATTGTGACGCTTCCAAAAATCAGGCTTGTATTTGAACCTCACATAACCAGACAAGAATCCCACAATAATCCATGTGGTGTAGTTCACTGCCGTGACTGGTGGTTTCTGTCCTTTCGCGCCTGTCAAAACCAGTATGTTTATCATTCCTATCCATTCTTTTCTTTGAAAGGCTCTATACCAAACAAGAATTGGAGTAATCGCGCCACCAAGAAAGCACCACTTGTTCTTCCATATGTTCCCTAATCGCCAAAAATTCTACGAGGGCCTATTAGTACCCAAATCACTGATGCATCATAGAACACATGGTCTCCAGGGCATGTCCATACTGAAGTTGAAGATGTATCACAAATGTGCGGAATTGACTCCATCAACCGCCATGCAGTGCTCAAATAAATGAAAGCCGCTATAAATCTTCCAACTGCCTGAGCAAATTTAGCATGTGATAAGTATATCAAGGCTCAGAAGCATAGCATGTGAGACAAATTAGTAGTGCAAAAATATAACGAACCTGAGCCATAAACATGGTTCTTGGAGGAATCTTCATACAGTATTGATTTAAATCATACTGTACAATAAATTGTATACAATAAACATAGTTCGTAGACAATATAGTATGATATAATCGATAAGATATATAGTTTAATTATTATAATTTATTTTTTGATATAAAGTTTCGTTTTTTTAAGAACAATGTCAATAATTTGTGTGGAAGTAATTTCTTTCATATGTCAGAAAAGAATAAAAAATAACGTTTTCGGTGCTCCCGCGTTTGCGCAGGATCTGGAGAGGAACCGGATTGTTTCGTCATCTGATATACGCAATTTTACTCTACACTATACAACATGTAGTTTCTGTAGCTCGAATCTGTAACCTTAAGGTCACAAAGTATCAAACTTTTTAGGGTGTATTTTCAATTTTGATTACTATTGTGTTTACAATTGTACTAGTTTACTAGTTCCAGCTTAAATAACTAGAAAATAGAAAAAGAATAAGTTGCAAAATCCTATATCACCGACAAGCCGCCTGCTGAAAGACAAACCCTTTCTATTGACACGTGATTCAAAGACTTGTATTTTTTGTGATCACCCAACATTTTTCACATTGTACGCTCCAGCTTAATCTGAATTTGGCTAGAATCCCTTCATTATGCCCAAAGTTTAAAAAGAGGGAGAACTATTAACGAGATGCAGCTGACGGCATATTCAGCTTTCAGCAGCTTGCAATTTTAAGGTTCCAATTCGGGAATTATGTGTTTTGGTTTCCCAATTTTACTTTATATCTTTTCCCTTCGCGTTTGAATGTGCGTGGGTTTGTTTTTCTTTTCCTTGTTAGGTGTCTTTATCACTTTCTTAGTGAATTCTTTCCTCCATGTTCGTTTAAACCCTTCTGTTTCTATCAAAATCATACGGTTGCTCGGTAGGACATTATTGGTTAAAAAAGAAAGGATATTTAAGAGTTCCATTGAATCTTGGTGTATGTGTAAGTGAACTGCTCTATGGTTTGTTTACTGTTCCATTTCTGTCGGTGCTATGATTTTCTCATCTGGGTTCTGAAATTATTGTCTTTGACTTGTTGCAGCTACTAGCGTTGTGAATGATCTTGATCATCAATGGAGGAAATAGTGGGTCCTAGATTATATAGTTGCTGTAAGTGTAGAAATCAAGTTGCCCTTCATGATGATGTCATCTCTAAAGCTTTTCAGGTGATATTCTTTTTCTTTTTCCATATATTCAATATTTCAATCATCCAACGAAAGAGTGGTTTAT
>AP025067.1:19521051-19769170 GCA_036186865.1 Eustoma russellianum
TTTCTTTTTCCATATATTCAATATTTCAATCATCCAACGAAAGAGTGGTTTAGGATTTGTGGAAGCATGCTTTGAAGTAAACAACGGATTCAAGAACACAACGCGTAAAAAGCACAACACACTTTTATTAATGTTCGGAAAATAACTCAAAACCGAACTACCACTCGCCGCCGCTACAACGGTTCGGCCGACCCACATAAATAGACCCTCTAGCCTAGACAAAACCTTAACCTAATAGGAAATAAACAAACACCTAAAAGGAAATATACCATAACAAAACTCCTACAAACTAGGAGACTTCCTTATCCTTATTACGTAAGGAAATTAACCAACATTCTCCCCCTTAATTTCCGAATGTACCCTTGGAAGGTCTTCCACGCCAAGCAAGCTTCGCATCTCCTTGAACTTCGTCCGCGCCAACAGCTCCGTCAAGATATCCGCTCTTTGCTCGTCGCCACTCCTTCGACTTCGAGGTGACTTTGATCTTGTCCAGTCATCCGGCACATGAGAACTTGAGTGAGAACGATCATACCTTGTATATGGACTTTGGTTCCTTTCTTGACTCACATCCCCCATGCCAGAGTCACGGTCTCGAGGATACTCTCTTTCCCTCTCATGGGACCAGTCCCTGTCTCGTACATCTTTTGCATCACGATGCTCCATTTCAGAGCCTCTGTTTTTTTCCTTGATCCTCTGCGTTTTCCTTTGCTCATACTCAGTGGCAAGCCTCCTTTGATCTGCCTTTTCAGTTATCTTCTGATGCTTTAACCTCTTCAACTCTTCCTCCCGTTCCATCTCCATATTCTTCTCGGCTTGAAGACATATCGGAACACCCGGCTTTATGCAGATCTTGTACAGCCGATTTGGTCTCCTTTGAACTTTCATCAACAAACGGCCGCTCCTATCATACATCATCAAGTGCTCACCCTTCAAGCTCACCTCACAACCACCCTCTGTGGCTTGTCCGAGGCTGAGTATGTTGCTCCTCAGTTCTGGTATATAATAGACCCCGGTAAGCAGCTTTTGTTCCCCTGTCTTGCCTTGAAGAAGTACCGTTCCTTTGCCTTTAATTTTAACGCAAGATCCATCTCCAAATCTTACTTTGCCTTTAACATTTTCATTCAACTTGGAGAAGTAAGATTTATTTCCCGACATATGATTGCTCGCACCATTATCCAGATACCATATATGATCTTCTATAGGCTCAGAAGTCAATTTACTCGGCATCAGGCTCCTTTCATTCAAGCACACTTCTTGAGGTACGTAACCAACACCTTCGTGGACAAACACCGTTTCATCTACATCATGCTCATCAGCGATAAATGCCTCATCCGTTTTTGTTTTTCTCTCGGGACACTTGCTTGCAATGTGTCCGGGCTTGTCGCAACGAAAACATATTAACTTCTCGGGACACTTGCTTGCAAAGTGTCCAGGCTTGTCGCAACTAAAACATATTAACTTCGAGCGATCCTTCCTCGTCTCTCGGCCTCGGCCTCGGTCTTTTCCACGTGAGTCGCGGCCTTTGTCCCTCTGATCCGAAAATCCCTTATTTTGTTGATCGGAAGAAGATGAATATAACAAAGTACTGTCTGATGTAGTATTGAAACTTTCTTCGTTAATTCGTTCTTCGTACGCTTTCAAGCGACCAACAACATCTTCGAAATCGATCTTGTTCAAATCCAACACTTGTTCTAGTGACGCAACAATGTGTATGTACTTCGATCTCGGCAAACCATTAAGGAATTTCTTGACCATCTTGGAGTCATCTAGGGGCTGCCCAAGGGAGGCCGACTTTGCCGAAATTTCGGACAACTTTCCAGCATAAACATCGATAGAATCCGTTTCCGCCATCTTGAGTCTATCGAATTCGGCAGCTAGGGTTTGGAGCCTCGCCTCTTTGACCCTCTCGGCACCCAAATATCTCGTCTTTATGGCTTCCCAAATTCCTTTCGATGTTTCTTGATGACCGACTTGTAAGATCAAATTCTCTGGTATTGCTTGATACAGTAGAGCAATTGCAACATCATTATTCTCGGCATCATCCGACCCTGGATCAATCGTATCCCACACCTTGTGAACTCTTAGAACGATCTTCATTCGCATAGCCCACACGGTATAATTGGTAGGAGAAAGCATCGGGCACTGTACGGTAGTCGATCCAGCCTCTCTCACACGCGGTTGACTTGCGGTGCTCACGGGCCTTGCGCTACTTTCACCGACTTCACTCATTGTGGTTGGATCCTTCCAAAAACTCGTTGTTCAACTAGCCCTGTTTAATATATTCGGCCGTGTACTCTTCGGCCTTGAAGGATAAAGTTTCCTTTTTTTTTGGAGTTTGGCCGTTTCCTTTCGGCCCTACTGGAAAGATTTAACGTTTTTCAATTTTGAAAGGCCAGTTCCTTCGGCCTTCAATTTTTTTTGAAAAATTTTGATTTTAAAAGGCCTTGCTCCTTTCGGCCTTGTTTGAAAAATATTTCCAGCCGGATCCTTTCGGCTTTACGGCGGGGCCTCCTTTTTTTTTGTTTTCGCTTGTTGCTTTTTTTTTCCAATTAATTACTCGTTGAACAGAATCCGGCCCTTGTTGATACGAAGAACACGACAACCTCCTCACGGGATCAACCTATACACAGCAACCCTCCATGGTGGCTCCTCCCTCTTCAAACAACCTCGGCTCTGATACCAATTGAAGTAACAACACCCGCTCTGATACCAATTGAAGTAAACAACGGATTCAAGAACACAACGCGTAAAAAGCACAACACACATTTATTAATGTTCGGAAAATAACTCAAAACCGAACTACCACTCGCCGCCGCTACAACGGTTCGGCCGACCCATTTAAATAGACCCTCTAGCCTAGACAAAACCTTAACCTAATAGGAAATAAACAAACACCTAAAAGGAAATATACCATAACAAAACTCCTACAAACTAGAAGACTTCCTTATCCTTATTATGTAAGGAAATTAACCAACATGCTTGTAGGGGCTGCTTGCCATTTAGGATTGATTTCTTTATTGAGGCAGATATGACTAATGTTAAGGAGAATGTGGTAGCAATTTTGGTCCCAAACCAGCAGCCTTCGTGCCAAGCTATACTGCTGATTTGGTCTTTGTTGTCCAAAATGAGTGTTCTGTACCAGTATTGTTCCTGAAAAGCGTTCTGCTTTTGACTAGAAGCATTGGTCTATTGGGTAGAATATGATCCATTGAGTTTGCTTATTCTAGTCATTCTAAGTAATCAAAAGTAAACACTTATTCTGGAAGATGTTATATGGTGTTTGTTCCATATGGAATCATTCGAAAGGTCTAAGATGTCCATTTTAGTTGTTGAGCCAGGTGTATTAGTAGCATTCATCAGTGTATGTATCTATATTTTGTGGCTAGAAGAGTCCATGTAAAAGCATGAGACCCTTAGATAAATATCTTTTGGTGCCTTATCTTTTTTTCTACTCTTTATCTAAACCTCTCTCAGTTCTTGTAAGTGATCTGGCTCTAGGTTCCTCTGCCCCACACCTGCACTCCCTGTGTGGTAAGGAACAACATGTTTACTAGTAAGATACAACAAGCAACATGTACAAAAAGGGCCTACAATTTCATACTGAACCTAGTGGTAAAGGTTATTGTACTTCTTAGCGAGAACCACTCCCCGTGTGTATGTGTAAACAGAAAAAGAAAATACACACACGCTCGCAAAAGGAGAAGTTCCTGACTGCCTAACTACCAACCAGAACAACCTCAAAAATCAGTAATGGATACCTCCGTGAAATTTTTATGATCGATGATCGCTATTTCCCAGCTGGTCCTATTTCTATTAACCTGTCTTGCACCAGTTTCAGTGTATCTGATTCCTTAGTGCAGCAATTGCAAGTGTTTATTTCATGAAGAAGATGTTTATGCATCAAAGTAATCTCTGTCTAGTTTATGATTATTCTGTAGGGGAGAAATGGTCGAGCTTTCCTGTTCTCCCATGTCATGAATATTGTGGTAGGGCCCAGAGAGGATAGAAATCTGATGACTGGTCTCCATGCGGTTGCTGATGTATTTTGCTGTGATTGCCGTGAGGTGCTAGGCTGGAAATATGAAAGAGCCTATGAAGAAACACAGAAATACAAGGAAGGCAAGTACATTCTTGAAAAGTCTAAGATCGCAAAAGAAAACTGGTAGCCTGTCGCGAGTCGATGGTTCGTCTCATCCCATCCTCATAAAAGGGTCCTGTGATGTCTGTGTATGTATTATTCGAAGAACTTCCGTGAATATGTTATGAGTGTAATCGATTGACTGGGTATTGTCCTCTTGTTAGCTTTGTTCATAACGTGCATACTAGTTTATGTTTTCTTTTCTCAGTATCATCATTGCGGAACTTGTCCGAAATTGTGAATAACCATGTTGTGTTCATGGTTCCTGCTGGGCAATTCTCTAAATGCAGTTCGAAGTTGCTCTGTCCTCCAAGTGAGATTTGTAGTTACTGTATTCTCTAAAACATAACTGCTAAAATCACTTGGTGCTTGATATTAGGTAATAGATACAACTATTGGTTGATGCAGACGGTAATTTGCACTTTCCTCAGAGTTTGTATCACGCGGCACTTAGCCATCTTGATCTGGGTTCTTATCTCAGATAGCTTACGTTGTTCGGCTTAGTTAGATTCCTCAGTTTTGTTCATGTCAATAGAGTGGTGGACTGGATTTGTGCTTCGCAAATCCGAGTGCATTATCCGCATTTGCGGCAAAGAAAAACTAGTGACTTGATGTCCTCTGACTAACATCAAATAATTGAATTATTAAAATGTGACCAGACCTCCATGTTTAGGCAGGCACATTGTCATGCTTTTGATGTCAAATACAATAAATTATGTCTACTCATGGAACCTAGAAATGCCTCACTCTATACAAAATACAAGTCATAGTTGGCTCTTCGGAACAAGTACAGCATGCATCCCTCTTCTAGTATTATTTGTGTAACATCATCCATCTTCTAGTAAAACGTCAGTGGATACATCATTGAACTTCTCGAATAACAGGCTTGCCTTCGGCTTTGATTTTCACATACACTCTTGGAGGAGCTCTATTGTTGTTCGCATATTCGGCAGCTGAACTTTTCTCCGCCTTCACAAGCAACGCTAAAGAAAACCATGCCTCTCTCGGCTGCTCATTAGCCCAACACATAAAGAAGTAGGCTTTCTTCTCAGCTGACTTGAAAGACGTCATAAGTTCCTTCTTTTGTGATTTCATAGACCTTTCAGACTTGAGCTCTTTCTCTCCAGCCTTGATCAGCCTCTTTAGATCACAAAGCAAGCAGATTATAGCCGCACGCCCAAGGTTGAGTATGCTCACAATGTCATCCATAAGCAAGAGCCCAAACGGTGCTCCGCCCATGTGTTTAAAGGACGGAGAGCATGTCTTTTCCAAGCAATATGATAAAGCTTCCAAGACAGTCTCAGTCAGCCTGCCTTTGCCCAACACAGAAGATACACTTGACATGGCTACAGATGCACCAAGAGGATCCGACTTCCAGTCCCCATTGTATAGACGGAGAGTGAAACAGTACATCATGTCAACCAGGTGAACTGCTAAAAGTGGAGATGGTTCACCCTCCCTAAGCTTATGGATAGAGGGTATAGGAGCTTCAGGACGTGGTGGAATTTCATGACCTTGATCTAATGATGTCACTTCATCTTTGCAGCTGTCAAGCGGCTGCACAAGTTGGGTTCCATCCGGGCTTAGAGATAAATGTTCTGCTGAAGGCCTCAGCCACCAGGGATCCCATGGCTTAATCAATTTGCTAAGTTCTCCCGAGGCTATCATTCTTTGAAACTCCTTCTGCTCTTCTAAAGAGAGATCATCCAGATTTATTTCAGTTCCTATAGCGTAAAACAAAGGTTTTTTTTTTTTTTTTTGGTAATATAAAATTTTATAAATCGAACATTAAGAGTTTACAAAATGTACACCGTAGACAGGTGTATCCAGTTGCGCCGCAGGAGGGCTATTTGCAAAACACAAAAAAGACAAAGTTTCTTTACAAAAGTAAGCAAGATAGCTAGAAAGTGAAACTTTGCCACCCAAAATCAAAATCCTATACGTAATGGCTTCTGCAGTGTCTTTTGGGCTTGCGTCAATAACATAATGTAATATGGATTCTGCCTTTTCCTGGTCCTTTTTCCTTGGCTCTAAAGTCTTCCACACTCTTGTGCAGGTGGCACAGCTCCAGTGGTCGAAAACATGGGCGTTTGCAGCTGTTACCTGCAAAGTAGTAGGAGGCAGAGCGCAGTATTCTGTTTTGCATAATGTAAACGTTTTAATCATGACAGGAACCGCAAAAAGTATCTCTAGTAAATAAACCAGTCCCCATTATCAATTTAGGTCACAAAAGTTGAAAACTTCTATTCATTAATCTTGTTATTATTTTCTTATTATTTTCTAAGAAGAATCCGGCAGGAGTCCTGAGAATGGGCGTACATATATTCACATTTGTGAGCAGGACAACGTACCAGAAAGAATCTTTTGGACAGCCTCGCCAGATAAAAATGAATTTGATTCTGAATGTGAATCTGCTGCAACAGACAGCGGCAGTAGAATGTAAAATACCTGACAGACCTAAGCCAAAAGCACAACTGGAATTTGATGTCAGAAGAAGGATGAACATAAGAATC
Organism: Eustoma russellianum; assembly: GCA_036186865.1. Classification (NCBI taxonomy): domain Eukaryota; kingdom Viridiplantae; phylum Streptophyta; class Magnoliopsida; order Gentianales; family Gentianaceae; genus Eustoma; species Eustoma russellianum. The sequence continues at coordinate 19,527,703 of AP025067.1, forward strand.
ATAAGAATTAAAACAATCACTCTGACCACAAAAGACACAATTGGACAACCAATTGAAAATGCAGATTCACTGAAAGACCATGTCGAATATCAACAAAGAAATCTAAAGCACCAGTATGAAAGGTACTATTCAACTTTTCAGTAGAAGTTCCTTCAATCAAAATTGTTTATAAATAAAGCTTGTGTGGGTATCAAAGTTGCAGTACCATCAGTTCGTTTAGAAATAGCATTTTACTAGGTGTGAAGTAAGCCGCTCTTTCAAAATTCGGGAAAAAGCAATCAGTTCATCCCTACTACAAATTCTTGATGTTCAGAAAAATGCTAAATCACAGAAGATCGCCCTGGTTGTCAAGAATTATAGACTTCTTAAGCTATCTTTTGAAAATGTGAAACACAGCTAATCTTGTTTCTTCGATTTCCTTTTTTTCTTCTTCTTTTGCTCAAAACAATTGGCTAGAATGTCAATAACAAGCACAAAGGTGCAAAATTGCCCACTCCTATCTGCAGAATTTGTAGACACAATAGTAACTCGACCCGATTTTATAAGTCGCCAATGTACATCAATTTTATACCATCTTATGCCAGACAAAGCCACAATATCATAATTTATCAAGGACGTAACAGCTGCATGAGTATTTCCAGTGAAGACCACAAAAGAGAAGAAAACATCAATTTCATGACCCCTTTCCATTCAAGAAAATGCAAACAGGCACCACACAAGAAAATTAGAATTCAAAATTACCATCTTCTTCCATGATATCCATGTCCTCTTCAGTATGAAATCGCTTAAGTATGTCTAACATCTTCTGTTTACTTTCATCCTGGGGCTGCAGATGGCGAAGCTCCTCCAGGACATTCTCTCTCATAAAGGATTCAGTGCAACGAAGGCTATGAGACTGCAATCAACTTTCTACAGAAAATTACTGAATGTCGAAAGTAAGATGCAGAGTAGACCTGATCTAAACATTAGCCTCTTCACTGTAGCCTTACCATACTGGTCCAAGAAAGGATATACAAGAAATTCTAAAGAAAATGGGGACAAAAAGCGGATGCAATCCCCTAAATAAGTTGATGGAAAATACACCCCCAAAAGAACATATCAGAACTCAGAAACATTTAGATTTGAAGAAATATTGAGACGTAATATTTCTGTATGTGTAAAATACAAGAAGTAGTACACGTATATATAACCAAAAAGGTAACCACTACTACTACATCTAAGGGAAGATAAAGACTATCTAGAAACTCTATCTAGAAAGGAGTTAGTATCCTATTGAATCTCAACCTACACAATATTTACAATATCTAAATATTTTATCTCAATACTCCCCTCAAGTTGGAGCAAGAATATCTACAATGCCCAACTTGCCCAAAAAGTGCTTGAAATCCGCAGGGCCAAGTGATTTGGTAAGCCCATCCGCCAACTGCTGTGTACTAGAAACCTTCCGAGGTATAATGTGACCATTAGAATAATGTTGACGAATAAAATGACAATCAATCTCAATATATTTCGTGCGCTCGTGAAAAACGGGATTAGCCACAATATGCAAAGCAGCTTGATTGTCACAATGGAGTACCACAGGCGCAGAGATGGCGACGCCCAGATCGACAAGCAGACGACGTAACCAAATAATCTCACTAGTCGCATATGCCATGGCACGATATTCAGCTTCAGCTGAAGAACGAGAAACAACGGACTGTTTCTTAGAACGCCAAGATATAGGAACCGAAACAAGGAAAACCAAATAACCTGTAGTAGCACGACGAGTAACAGGACAACCGGCCCAATTAGCATCACAATAGGCGTTAAGACACAAAGAAGTGTCAGCAGTAAAGAAAAGACCTTGCCCAGGCGCACGTTTAAGATAGCGGAGCAAATGAAAAACGGCATCAAGATGACACTTGCGAGGCATATGCATAAACTGATTAAGCGTATTGACAGCAAAACAAATGTCAGGACGCGTAACAGTAAGATAAAACAATCGAACCACAATACGACGATAAAATGAAGGATCATCAAGTAGAGGATCAGAATCAGAAAACTGACACTTTGGATCCATGGGAGTACTCGCAGGGCGACAACCAAGAAGTCCACATTCCATGAGAATATCTAGCGCATACTTGCGCTGATTGAGTACCATGCCAGTAGGCGAACGAGCAACCTCAATGCCCAGAAAATATCGTAATGAACCCAAGTTCTTGATCTTAAATTTATGATCAAGGTAAGCCTTTAACGCCGTAATGCGACTAAGATCATTACCAGCCACAATAACATCATCAACATAAATTAAGACAGCAACAAAGGATGAACCAATGGACAAAACGAATTAGGACGCATCAGCCTGAGACTGAATATAGCCGAGTGCTGTAAGCGAGGCAGTGAACTTCGCATACCAATTTCGCGATGCCTGACGTAATCCATACAAAGATTTTTGTAATTTGAAAACATTATTCTCCCCCTGACGAGAAAAACCAGGTGGAATGCGCATATAAACATCCTCCGTGAGATCATCATGCAAGAAAGCATTGTTGACATCTAACTGATGAACATGCCACCAACGTACAACTGCAACTGCTAAAAGACAGCGCACAGTAACTAACTTGGCCACGGGAGCAAAAGTCTCGTGAAAATCAACACCCTCAATCTGAGTATAACCACGCGCTACCGAACGTGCTTTATAACGTTCAACACTGCTATCAGGATTATATTTAATTTTGTAGACCCATTTAGAATCAATAGTGCGTTTTCCAGGAGGTAAAGGAACAACAACCCGGGTTTTATTTGCCTCAAGAGCATCAATCTCGCGTTGCATGGCATCACGCCAATGCGCATATTTAACAGCCTGACGAAAAGAAGTCAGCTCATCCCCAGTGGTGATGGCCGCGACATAACCATGATAAGACCGTGATAAGCGAGCATACGAAAAAAAATGAGACAAGAGAAATACCGTAGAGTTCGCTGAAGGAGGGGATGAGGCCGCCGATGGCACAAGCGAAGGTGGCAAAGCTACATCAAAATCAGTAAGACGACGAGACAACTGACGAGGACGCAAACTACGTGTAGGCTGCAAAGGAATAACGGGACTCGGAGATGACACTAAGGTGCCAGCCGAAGGCAAAGAACCGTCGGCTGGGGTTGGCAAACCTTCGGCTGGGGCTGAGACGTCTTCGGCTGGGGTTGAGACGTCGGACGCAGGGACGGGCGCAGCTGGCGAAGACAGATGCGGCTGCTCAACTGGATCCCAAGAAGCAAGCACGGGACTAGACGTTTGACTACAAGCAGGACCAAGAGAAGAAGGAGTAGCAAAAGGGAATACGTTATCATAAAAGGAAACATCACGACTAACATAGACTTTATGACTAGATAAATCAAAAATTTTATAGCCTTTTTGAGAATGGGGATAACCAAGAAAAATACCAGGCGCAGACCGTGGGGCAAACTTATCACGAGAACTATGAGAGACATAGCCATAGCACAAACAACCAAAGACACGAAGATGAGAGTAATTTGGAACACAACCCATCAGAAACTTATGCGGTGTTTTGTTTTGAAGAACAGACATAGGCATGCGATTGATAAGATAAACAGCAGTAAGAATGCATTCCCCCCAGAACATGATAGGCAAATGTGCATGAAAACGAAGAGCATGAGCAACTTCTAAAATATGGCGATGCTTACGCTCCGCAACGCCATTTTGTTGCGGAGTGTAAACACAAGTGGTTTGAGCGTCTATGCCATGATCAACATAATAAGCAAGTAGAGTGGACTGGGTAAACTCTAAACCATTGTCACTACGAACGCATTTGACGGTCTTATTAAACTGCGTGTGCACCCATTTTAGAAAGTGCAACAAGTAACGACTAGTGTCTGACTTAGATCGCATTAAATAGACCCAAGTACTACGACTATAATCATCAATAATAGTCAAGAAAGAATTAGCACCAGATAGACTAGCTGTTTTATAAGGACTCCAAATATGACAATGAATGAGATCAAAAATTTGCGTAGTTGTGCTAGTACTAAGAGTAAACGGTAAACGAGTCTGTTTTGCATGACTACAAGCATCACAAAACACGTCTTTAGCAGAAACAACAATAGATGGAAGAAAACGAAATTTAGAAAAAGGAAGATGACCCATGCGGTAATGCCAGACTGAATTGCTGCATTTTATTGAGACAAGGCTACGATTAGTAGAGGACTGAAGAAGATAATAAAGACCATCATGCTGCCTACCCACTCCAATCAGTTTCCTCGATGACATTTCCTGCACAAGACAAAAATCCGAGCCAAAAATGAGTGCACACTTTAAATCCTTGACCATCCGACTAACAGAAATCAAATTATAGGCAAACTCTGGTACACCCAGAACATCTTGTAAAACCAAAGAATCGGAGAGTCTCACTGTGCCAATGGCTCGGACGGCCACATGAGTACCATTAGGAATTTGTACTGTAGCGGATATTTTGTCAGTGATAACAGTAGTAAATAATGACAAATCATTGACAATGTGTGCATTTGCGCCACTATCAAAAAGACAAGAGGAAGATGTAAAAGTATCAATACCTGAATCATGCTTACCGGCGGCAGAAACAGACTGTCCAAAATTACCTCCATTTAACTGCTCAACAAACTGGGCTAAGTGACTCTGCTGAGCAAGTGTTAGACCGACGAACGAATAAGGTATGCCAGCACCGAAAGATGCACGGGTGTTGGCCTGCAGTGAACCAGCCGATGACACTGCCATAGCATTGGCCACACCACGACCAGTTGTGACAATTGGCTGATCAGCCATGGATTACTTTGGACAAAATGGACTGGAGAAAGAAGGACTGCTGTAGTCGACTTGCTGCAGTCGACTTTCAAAAAAACAATCGAAAAAAAAAACGGTGCTGATGACTTTAGAAAGCACCAGCCGAAGACCATGAAACAAACTGCAAACTGACAATTGTAATTGAAGAAGTCGCCGAAAAGAAACAAGAAAAAAATAGTGAATATCGCAAGAACGGCGATGTAAACGACAACCGATGAAGCGATGTAAACGACAACCGATGAAATGGATCAAATTTGCTCTGATACCATGAAGAAATATTGAGACGTAATATTTCTGTATGTGTAAAATACAAGAAGTAGTACACGTATATATAACCAAAAAGGTAACCACTACTACTACATCTAAGGGAAGATAAAGACTATCTACAAACTCTATCTAGAAAGGAGTTAGTATCTTATTGAATCTCAACCTACACAATATTTACAATATCTAAATATTTTATCTCAATAAGATTACCTTGTATTAGTGGAGGGAGCAGTATCGCGTGTTACATCGAGGACAAGTATACTGTGAAAACTGCTTTTGACATCTGCAGTAAAATCCCAACAAAGCATTAGCAGCTTTAATTGGATCTGTAGCAAAGCAATCTAAATCAGAAATCATAAAAGGTAAAAGAAAAATGAAAAAATAGCATATGGGACCCATAACCAAAGCCTGTGATTCAGCAAACCAAAGCATGCCCTGAAAATTTCATTAATACCATATACCTTGCTCTCAACCCCTCACAAGAAACAATCCACGAAGATAAAAGTAAGAGACAACGCAAAGCAGGATACAGCTTCAACCGCAAATGCTTTCAGACTAAAGCATCATAGACACACATCGGTATCTATTTGTAATTTTAGATTGAAAATCACAACACTTCTCCGAAGAAACAAAGTAAACGCTTAGCTGCAGAGCTACTCGAGCCTTCTTATTCTGGACATAGCACCATGTAAATTATAGATAAAACTTTTCCTTGAGAATATCAGTTCATTAGATTTGTAGCGTTTAGCTCTCATGCACTATATTATTAACGTGAAAACCCATGGAATAAACATCATCAGTTAAACCCATATGCTCCCATGTTGGTCTGTGATGATGTTGGATTATATCACCAAGTATTTGTGTGATGTGGTGCCGTTAGAACTCCGTCAGTTGTCCTTAGTGAGCGAGTTGCTGACCTGCACAAAGAGAAAGGGTCAGGGGACCCGGGATCTATGGCCCCGGGTAATACCCTCCGACGCTCAAGTCAGTCAAGGCCATTTTTAAGGAGAGGTTTATATGTGATGGAGGCTAAGTAAATTGAGGCTTTCTGTTAAACCTGCGTTTTCACTGTGGAGAAGATGAGTTACTGGTGTGTAATTTTTCAGAGCTTGTTCCTTCTCTCTCCTGCTGCTCGGCCTTTTTATATGGCGGCTTGGGCCAATGCATGGGCAGAGCTCGGATATTGTGACAAGCAAGGAGGTCCTTTGGGTGACTCTCAATCTTGCATGCTCGCCACGTGGCTCAGTCCTGGGCTGAGTAAGCTAACTTGAGACACCTGGCTGGGAGTTTCACCTGGTAGAATTGCCCAGGGTTAACTCCTAGAACCGAGATGAAATCCTCTAGTAGCACTCTGAAGTGCCCGAGATGGCTGATGATGTGGGGCCAGCGTGCCGAGATGGGAGTGGCCGATTTCGAAGAGCATTGGGGGGCCTTTCATGATGCTCGTAGCTGACGCCACTAAAGGTGGTCTGAGATCAGTGAGTAGATCAGATCCGAGGCCGAGTTCAACTCTTTGGCCGAGATGGAACTGCGGGCCGAGATGAGGCCTTGAGGCCGAGATGAAATCCTTAGGCCTAAATGAGGCCTTTAGACCGAGGTGAAGTCCTTAGCCCCTTGGGGGTACTGAGACCGTATGGCCGAGATGACCGAGAGGTCCGGTGGGCGAGATGGCAGTGGGGCCCTACGGCCGAGATGGACTGTTTGTCCGCATGTGACCTGGTCCACCCCCGGGCCGACCCGCCATACTTGGCCATTTTTTACACCTTACTTCAGCGTTGACCGTTATTGACTAACGAGGGGTATTTTTTGGCTCATCACTTGCCCCCCAGATTAGTCTGGCTGAGCTGAACTGAAAGGGTAGGCTAATCTGCTCGGATTCTTCCCGGGTTGTCTTTCCCTTGGTGACGTGTCAAGATCTAATTAGGCCGCTTAACGTACTTATTGGGGGCACAATGTACGAAGTGCTAATGATAGCTTCTGGCCGAATTGATCAGTTAATTCTGACTAGATTCTTTGTCACGTTGTCTGTTCTGGCACGTGTCTGATTCTGGTTGGCTCGGTCTGCGCATTTACTGTTCGCGCAGAGCACGAAGCGTCAGTTGGGCAGTTTTTTGAATTCCGCCGTTTCACGAACCGACGGCCATTTACTTCAAAAGACGCTTGGGCTGCCGAGATGAAGCCCTATAAATAGGTCTTCTGCAGATCATTTTCACTCTTTATTTGCTCTCATTCCTTCACTCCGGCATTCTGCTTTCTTCTCCGGCGAGTTTTCCTGCTTCCGGCGAATTTCAGCCTTTGTCCTGTCCTTCTCCGATGTCCTTCTTTCTTCAAACTCTCTGTAAGTTTTCTCCTTCTTTTACTCATCATGTCTTCTGCTTCCCTTGATTCCCAGAATCTTTCTAAAGGAGGTTCCTACGCCGCTGGCGGCGGAGGAGCCATTGCTTCTCCGTCACCATCTGGCGGATCTTCCGCCGACGAGTTGCCTCTTGTTAACCTAGTTCAAACCACCGGGGACTCTGCTCAGTCCAGCAGAGCCCTGACTGTGATTAGTTCCTCGCCGGAGCCAGTGAGGGTTGCCCCCGCTCTGGCATCTGTAAATCCTCCGGCCCCCGTGAGGGGACCTTCTCATTTTTCTGGAGTCGTAGAAAGAGGTCGGCCATCCCCAATGGTCCAAGAGGTCACCTCTACGTTGACCGAGGCCGACCTGGATAGGATCTGTAGATACTATAAAATTGATAGGAACCGTTTTGGCCCAATTTTGCCTCTGCCTGGTCAGACTGCCTATGATCCTCCCAGGGATTATGAAGCAGTTAAGTCGGGCTTCAGCCTTCCTGTTCCTGAGCCCGTTACCCGTGTTATGCGGGCTTATGGGCTCAGGCTTCCCCAAATTCAGCCAAATGGCCTCAAGCTCATTCTTTGCTATATTCTTCTTCTTAGACTCATTGAATTTCCTTTCAACACCACTATTTTTCGAGCCCTTTTTGCATGCCGGACTTCGCATAGTTGGTTCAGTAAGCGAACGTCCAGTATTGACTTTCCTTTTGCCGTCAACATCCCTTCTTCCAATAAAAAATGGAAGGAAAAATTCTTTTATATCCTGAAATCTGAACTGCCAAGCGGGACTATCTGGAAACGCGGCAGGGTTCATAACACATTGCCGAGCCAGGAGTACTGCAATGAGGCAGACAGAATTCGGTCAGCCTCGATTATCGTTGACTGGCAAAAGGTGGACTACGAAGTCTGGATGGCTGCCGATGTGGCCCATTCGGCCCTGGGTGATGATTATCGGGCTCTTTCTCCAGACCAGCTGACCATCATCCGAGGTGGACATTGTAGCTTTTTTGTTCTCAGCATTTTTACTCTTTTCTTGTTAGTGTTTTATCTATCTAACTCTGGATGTAGGTGCAATGGCCGGCCCCACAACCTGAGCTGAGATAATGGCTGAGAACCAAGCCAGAAAGAGACTTCGTAGAGAGAGGAGGCTAGCAGCTCTTGGCTCTGGGGGGGCCTCAACCTTGGCAGTGCCCCCAGCCCCAAGTGCTGCTGCTGCTGAGCCCGAAGTGAGGTCTTAACCTTCCTTTTCAGGGGTTTTTGCCTCGGTCTCTCCAAGGTGTTAATATGTTCTAATGTGAGTTTTTGCCTTGGACCTGCCGAGGTCTTGATCTGCCGTTTAACGGTCTTTCATCTCGGACTTGCCGAGGTTTTAGTATTCCCTTTCAACGGACATTCGCCTCATACTTGCGAGGTCTTTTGCCTCGGACTTGCCGAGGTCTTGATGTACCCTTTAGCGGGCATTTGCCTCGATCCTGCGAGGTCTTTTGCCTCGGACTTGCCGAGGTCTTGATGTACCCTTTAGCGGGCATTTGCCTCGATCCTGCGAGGTCTTTTGCCTCGGACCTGCCGAGGTCTTAATGTACCCTTTAGCGGGCATTTGCCTCGAACCTGCGAGGTCTTTTGCCTCGGACCTGCCGAGGTCTTAATGTACCCTTTAGCGGGCATTTGCCTTGAACCTGCGAGGTCTTTTGCCTCGGACCTGCCGAGGTCTTAATGTACCCTTTAGCGGGCATTTGCCTTGAACCTGCGAGGTCTTTTGCCTCGGACCTGCCGAGGTCTTAATATACCCTTTAGCGGGCATTTGCCTCGAACCTGCGAGGTCTTTTGCCTCGGACCTGCCGAGGTCTTATATGAGCCTTCCATAGTGCTCAGACTTTGCTTGGACACTTGACTGTTGACAGATGCCTCAGAAAAAACTTGTATTCATATACAAAGTAGTTACAGTTTACATCATTGATGCAGAAGTCTGAGATGAGAAGTATGCCAAGTCCGTGGAAGAGTTCGTCCTTCCAAAGTTTGTAACTTGTAAGCTCCCGTTGGAAATACTTCAACAATGCGATAAGGACCTTCCCACTTGGAATTAAAGGTTCCTGCCGAGATAGCATGGCTGACTTCTTTATCGCGCATCACCAGATCTCCCACTCGAAAAGACCTCGGACGTACCCGAGAGTTGTAGTGTTGGGAGATCAAGTTCTTGTACTGAGCCATGCGGATGCGTGCTTGGTCTCTTTTCTGCTCGAGATCATCCAAGTTCAGTCGTAGTTCTTGGTTGTTATCAGTAGCTGAGTAATAATCCACTCGAGTTGAAGTAGAACCAATCTCTGCGGGAATACTGGCCTCGGTGCCATACACCAATGAGAAAGGAGTTTCCTTTGTTGAAGTTGAGGGAGTCGTCCGGTAAGCCCATAGCACACTGGATAATTCTTCGACCCAACTTGTGCCAGCTTTATCCAAGCGCTTTTTTAAACCATCCTTGATGATTCTGTTGGCAAGCTCTACTTGGCCGTTTGACTGAGGATGAGCTACTGAGGTGAAGCACTGCTTGATATGTAAATCAATACACCAACTCTTTACCGGATCCTCAGCAAATTGTCTGCCGTTGTCTGAGATCAAGATCTGTGGTAAGCCAAATCGACAAATAATGTTTTTCCATAAAAACTTTTTGACTTGGGCCCCCGTTATGGTGGCCAGTGGCTCGGCCTCTATCCATTTAGTGAAGTAGTCAATCGCTACCAACAAGAATCTGACCGAGCCGGGAGCTCGGGGTAGAGGCCCCACTAAGTCCATACCCCATTGCACAAACGGCCAAGGACTGGAAATGCTGGTCATTTCATGACTCGGTAAATGAGAAGTTGGTGCATGAGCTTGACATGATGGGCACTTTTTGACCAGCTCTTCTGCATCTTTACGAATTGTGGGCCAGTAATACCCAGCCAAATAGCACTTGCGGGCCAATGAGCGTGCTCCAGAATGACTTCCACATATGCCCAAGTGCATTTCACGAAGAATGTAATCTCCTTCGTCCTCAGGTACGCACCGCAACCACGGCTGAGAGAAAGATTTTTTGTACAAGTGATCGTTAAAGAGTGCATACCTGGAAGCTTTCAAGCGGAGGAGCCGAGCTCGCAATTTATCCTCGGGCAGGGTCTGATGTTGTAGATAGGTAACTATCTCGTCCATCCAGGTATTATGATAATCTTGCTGCAAGACTTCATTTCCATCAAAGGCACGATGCTTTACCAGCTCTACAACAATTTTCTTCCCAATTGTGGCCAAGGTAGATGAGGCTAACCAAGATAATGCGTTGGCTCATTTATTGGCCGACCTGGGGACGTGTTCTATCACAAAGCGTTCAAAAATTCCTTTCAAGTGTTGAACCTTAGCCAAATACCGCTTCATGTTGTCCTCCTTAGCCTCATAATCTCCGTTAATTTGAGAAACTATGAGCTGTGAGTCACTTCGGGCGGTTATTTGCCGTGCCCCCAGTTTACGAGCTAAACTCAGCCCCGCTATCAGGGCCTCATACTCGGCCTCATTATTAGTGGCCTCGAAGTCAAATCGCAAGGCGTACTCCATCTCTTCCTCGTTTGGGTTAATTATTAGGAGCCCTGCTCCACTTCCGTCTTTTGAGGAAGACCCATCTACATATAAGGTCCATCCTTGTGCTGGAGGAGGATCTTCTTCTACAGAAATCCCTTCAGCTAGAAAGTCAGCCAGAGCTTGAGCTTTAATGGAAGTGCGTGACTTATAATTGATGTCATACTCAGCAAGCTCCATTGCCCACTTAGCAGCTCGGCCTGAAGTGTCTGGCCGAGACAAAATCTGCTTCAAGGGCTGATCCGTCACCACAATTATAGGATGAGCTTGAAGGTAAGGCCGGAACTTTCTTGCCGCCACCACCAATGCTAAAATGATTTTTTCAGCATTTGGATATCGCACCTCAGCTCCATGCAGAATCTTACTCGCGAAGTAAATGGGTTTTTGAACTACATCCTGCTCTCTGAGCAAAACTGCACTCACTGCCTCATGGCAGGTTGACAAGTATATGTACAAGGTCTCCCCAGGTAGAGGAGACGTCAGCATAGGTACCTCGGTCAGGTGTGCTTTCAGGCCATCAAAAGCTTTCTGACATTGGTCATCCCAGAGAAAGGCGGTTCGTTTCTTCAAGATTTGGAAGAAGGGTAATGATCTCTCAGCTGACTTAGAAAGAAATCTGCTCAAGGCAGCAATTCGGCCCGTCAACCTCTGAACCTCTTTGACATTCCGAGGTGGGTGCATGTTTTCTAAGGCTTCAATCTTGGCCGGATTGGCCTGTACCCCTTCCTTGGAAACCATATATCCAAGAAACTTTCCTGTACGTACACCAAAGGTACACTTTTTTGGGTTCAGCCTCATCCGGGATTCTCTTAAGATGCCAAACACTTCTCGGAGGTTTGAGATATATTGGTCAAGAATCCTGCTCTTGATCAACATATCATCAATATACACTTCCATAATTCGGCCAATTTGATCTCGGAACGGTGAATTGACCAAACGCTGGTAAGTGGCTCCGGTGTTTTTTAAACCGAAGGGCATGCTGACGTAGCAGTAAGTGCCCAACTCTGTAATGAAAGAAGTCTTCTCCTGATCTTTCTTTGCCATCATGATCTGGTGATAGCCCTTAAAAGCATCAAGGAAGTCGAAGACCTCATACCCCAAGGTGGAATCCACCAATCTGTCAATCTTTGGCAAGGGGTAGCAATCTTTTGGGCACGCCTTGTTCAGGTAGGTGTAGTCTATACACATTCTCCAAGTCTTGTCAGGTTTGGGAACTACAACAGGGTTGGCCAATCAACTCGGATACAAGACTTCTTCAATGAACTTTGCCGCCAGGAGTTTCTCGACCTCTCCTGCTATCACTTTGTTCCTCTCTGGGGCAAAGTTTCTTTTCTTCTGCTTAATGGGCCTGACCTGAGGATCCACATTAAGCCGATGTTCTGCTAGGGAAGTCGGGATTCCAGGCATATCTTCTGCCGCCCAAGCAAAAATTTCTGCGAATTCCCTTAGCAGATTCTGGAGCTGAGCCAAAGCCTCAGCTGGCATCCAGGTCCCAATTTTGATTGTGTTTTCTGGCCGACCTGGATCCAGGATGAATTCCTGAACCGCGTCATCTGTTTGTAAACGCTCATCTGTTGGAGGAATGAGATCATCCAGAACAACCTGCTGGACGACCTCACTCCCTTGGGTAGCCACTGCGTAACAATTTTGGGCTATAGGAATATCCCCTTGTAAAGTAACTACTCCACCTGGGGTAAGAAACTTCATGCTGACATGCAAGGGGGATATTACGGCCTCCAGAGCTACCAACGCTGGTCGGCCTAAGAGAATATTATAAGCCGACCTCTCTTTAACCACCACGAAATCCATCCATAAACAACGGTAAGCCGGGGGTTTGCCAAAGCTGACACTAAGTGTGATCAGGCCAGCTGGCCGAATAGGCATACCAGTGAATCCGTATAAAGGTGAAGCTACTGGAGTCATTTGGGAGTCTGCCAAACCTAACTGTTTATATACATGATAGTACATAATGTTCACAGCACTCCCAGTATCTACATAAACTCTTCGTACTTCTACGATTCTATCTGGTGCCATATGTATACACAGTCCAATTACTAGACCCGTATTGTTAGAGTCTATTGGAATAAAATCTTCTGGTCCGTAGACCAGTTCTTGGGCTAACCTTCGCTTTTTTGAGGGAGGCCCAGATGACGTTCCTGACGTACTGGGTTCCTCCTGATTTTGCTGAGGCGGCCCTCCAGAGATGGTGTAAATTATTGAGTTAATTTGAGGCTGCTTTGCGGCCTCTTGTCGGTCTCTGTCCCCATCGTCATCCGACCTGGGATGTGCTGGTGGGGTCTCAGGTCGGCATTTATCCTTTTCGGGATTCTTTCGTAAACTTAGTCGATTATGGAGTCGTGAGTGTGGGTCATAGAACTGCTTTAAATGCCCCAACTCAATCAGTTTCCGAATTGCTTGGGCCAGTTGCCGACAGTCTTCAGTGTCATGGCCGACATCACGGTGGTATCGGCAATACAGTTTTGGATCCCTTTTGTCTCTGGGACCTGCCAGAGGCTTCGGGTCTGTTCTTAAGCCATCTCTTTCCATGACAGCTAAAATTCTATCTTTTGAGGCCAGAAGGGGCAGACCTTCTCTACCTCGTTTACCTCGGTTTCCAAGGCGATCGAACGCACTGCGCCGATCACGCTTGTCTTCATGCCGATCCGTTTTGGAACTGGGCCGAGGTTCATGCCGAGTACTCTGCTCGGCCTCTTTCTTTAGGCGATTTGCCTCTTCTCCGCGGGCAAACTGATGCGCCTTTTTCAGACATTCTCTCAACGTGGCGGGTCCCTCTTCTGCAAGCTGAGAGAAGAGACGACCCGCCATGAGACCATTGATGAACGCAGCGGCCTTCACTCCTTCATTCCGGTCACTGACCTGCAGTGACTCGTCTGAGAAGCGCTGCATATATTTCAGAACAGACTCTTCCGAACCTTGCTTCAGAGTCATAAGATGTGAGGAATTCTTGATGAACGGCGCGCTTGAAACGAACTGAGACTTAAACTTCTGCGCCAACTGTCTAAAGGAGTCCACCGACTGAGGTGGGAGCTCCTGGAACCACCTTCTTGCCTTTCCCCGCAAATACATAGGGAAGGTCTTGCAACGTAGCGGATCTGGAATGTTCTTTAGACTCATGGCCGTCTGAAACTGAAAAAGATGATTAGTTGGGTCAGACGTCCTGTCATAAGTGTCCATTTTTGGCACCTTAAAATTATCAGGTGCCAAATACTCCGCGATGTCCCAAGAAAATGAGCTTTCTTGGATCACCCTCATATATTCAGGTCTGGGCTCTTCAGGTCGGTCCCTCGGCCTGCGAGGGTCAGCTTCCTGTCGAACACTCTTGAAAGATCGGGACCTTACACCCAGGCGCTGCCTAGATATAGGCACCGACTCCACCGTAGGGGCTCTGTCACCACTACGTCTTGCATCTGCCATGAAACCCTGTGGGTGATGAGAAGATTGTCGTTGAGTCTTCTCTCTTGGGTGGAAAGAGGTAGAATCCCCTTCCATATATTTCATCTCTGGACGCTTCCCTTTGAGCCGTTCCACCACGGCTTCGAACACGTCCAAATTCTCGGCCACATACTTCATGGCCTTCTCTTTCTCATCCGCGGTTACCACCGGGACCTTCTTTGTTTCCGGCTCTGGCCTCCTAGAGTCCTGTCTAGGATGAACAGAGCGGGTGTCTTTACGACGGTGTAGGTTTGAGGACTCTCCTAGTCCTTCATGAACTTCTTTTCCCATCTGAACTGACTTAAAAGCTTTAAATAGTGCGACTTGGAGAACTTAAAAAGACGGAGGTTCAGGCGCCCTCCTTCTAGCGCCAATATGATGATGTCGGATTATATCACCAAGTATTTGTGTGATGTGGTGCCGTTAGAACTCCGTCAGTTGTCCTTAGTGAGCGAGGTGCTGACCTGCACAAAGAGAAAGGGTCAGGGGACCCGGGATCTATGGCCCCGGGTAATACCCTCCGACGCTCAAGTCAGTCAAGACCATTTTTAAGGAGAGGTTTATATGTGATGGAGGCTAAGTAAATTGAGGCTTTCTGTTAAACCTGCGTTTTCACTGTGGAGAAGATGAGTTACTGGTGTGTAATTTTTCAGAGCTTGTTCCTTCTCTCTCCTGCTGTTCGGCCTTTTTATATGGCGGCTTGGGCCAATGCATGGGCAGAGCTCGGATATTGTGACAAGCAAGGAGGTCCTTTGGGTGACTCTCACTCTTGCATGCTCGCCACGTGGCTCAGTCCTGGGCTGAGTAAGCTAACTTGGGACACCTGGCTGGGAGTTTCACCTGGTAGAATTGCCCAGGGTTAACTCCTAGAACCGAGATGAAATCCTCTAGTAGCACTCTGAAGTGCCCGAGATGGCTGATGATGTGGGGCCAGCGTGCCGAGATGGGAGTGGCCGATTTCGAAGAGCATTGGGGGGCCTTTCATGATGCTCGTAGCTGACGCCACTAAAGGTGGTCTGAGATCAGTGAGTAGATCAGATCCGAGGCCGAGTTCAACTCTTTGGCCGAGATGGAACTGCGGGCCGAGATGAGGCCTTGAGGCCGAGATGAAATCCTTAGGCCTAAATGAGGCCTTTAGACCGAGGTGAAGTCCTTAGCCCCTTGGGGGTACTGAGACCGTATGGCCAAGATGGCCGAGAGGTCCGGTGGGCGAGATGGCAGTGGGCGAGATGGACTGTTTGTCCGCATGTGACCTGGTCCACCCCCGGGCCGACCCGCCATACTTGGCCATTTTTTACACCTTACTTCAGCGTTGACTGTTATTGACTAACGAGGGGTATTTTTTGGCTCATCAGTCTGTAACATAGCAACCTAAACAATGCAAACCGGGGGGGGGGGGGGTACCATTCTAAAACATCGGCACAATCCTGCAACAGAACAACTAAAATAGACAACTGATGTATCATGACTGCAAATAACATTACAAGCAGAATTCGCAATTGGGCTGCTATTAAGAAGTCCTCATGGGAGGAGACCAGTATTAATGAATCCAAGTTATCAAGCATGCACCAAAAAGATTATCAAATAGGTTAGCAGGAGGTCGACAACAAGAGTTCTAGGGGTGGTAATAAACTAAAATCAAAAGGTGGGAAGTGACTAAACGTTAACAAGCGAGCATTACACTTTTAAAAACACAGGTAGTAGCCTGATAAATCACATAAGTTTTCTGAAGCAAGTTTCTTAAAATCTCACATGCAGACTTGGAAAGCAGTGATATGGGTCAATAAAGGGAATTACTCATATTCCTTTTTGGAAAAGAATTTGGAGTTTGATTTGCAGGAGAAGAACGCAAGTGGATGAAAATGCAACTAAAGTAAATTATTTGGGGTTGGTGGGAGGCTAATCCTATTCAAGTAATTTTCTAACAGTAAATCCTTTCAATTAGAACAACTAGATAATGACATTAAAGGAAACAGAAACTAGCTTGATGAAGCCGGATCTTCACCAAGGGTCTAGACGACCTCAAATTAGATTGAGGAGTGGTTAACTGGGATTGAAATGGTAGCTGGAAAGGGTCTAGACGACCTCAAATTAGCTCCGTCAGTTAGCTTGAGGAGTGGTTAACTGGGATTGAAATGGTAGCTGGAATAACCTCTAAAATATCCTACACAAGAAAGCATAGGTCAGAGGTCCCGGGAGGTTGGTCCCGGGAAAAACCCTCCGACGCTCAAGTCAGTTTGGGCCATACCTCACTGAGATTATAATTTAAGGGGTGAGTTAGGAGTTTCTCACAGTATAAGCCAAGGAGCAAAGGGTATGAACTTGCTTTAGGGTCTGAATGTTTGTATTCCGGATCATCTTCTCTGTCTTGGTTGGCTTGCTTTTGTAGACCTTTTTCCGCCTTTGGCCTCTGATAGAGATAAGACGTTTGCTTGGGGCAGAAAGCCTAGGACGCTGTAGGTCTGCTGATGTGATCAGTAGTCTAACTGATGTGACTAATAGGCCAGCTGTTGTGATCTTGGCGTGTTCAGAAAGAATAACCAGCTGTAAACACTATACTTGAATTGCACCTCTGTTTGAGGGTCCCGCGAAGTAATGTTGCGCTGGGTTCCTTTACCGAAGTGCCCAACTGAACTTTGCTGAAGTGCAAGATCAAGTCTTTCCGTAGCGTATGACTAGGCCTTGCCGAAGTGCATGACTTGGCCTTTCCCAGTTGAAGTGGCCTGAAGTGCCGCACTGGAACATAAACTGAAGTTGGTGCCGAGGTGCAAACCTTGGCATATTCTTCGATGTTATAAAGGCATCATGACGCCCCGCTGAGGTGCAGCCGAGGCTGAACAGCCATGCTTGGGCGCTGTACTGCTGAACTACAGTACGTTGAGTGCTGAGCTACTAGAATTGAACCATTGACTGTTGTTGACTAACAGACGATTTAATTATGGTTTATCATTTGCCCCCAGATTTTGTGGCTGAGCTGAACTGCGAAGTCGGACAAATCTTGTTTTAATGAACCTGTGACGTGGCGGTCCTTCATTAATAGTGCAGTTATCCTTTTATTTGCGCAGTAATTCCAGCTTTCAATGTAAGCGCCAATTCCGATACCTTATCATTATTTTTTCGGCGGTTTCGTTCCCCGAGAGTGGGAAATGCCTGAACTTTTGTCTTTTCGTGTTTCAAACGAAAAGATGCAACCTTTCGTTTTCTCTCACTTATAAATAGAGATGATTTCCCCAATTCATTCTTTTCTTCTTCCTTTATTCTGCTGATCTGATTGTTTTGCTGCGCCGTTGCATCATTCTCCTTCTTCTTTTTCGAAGCTTTCCTCCGAACTTACTTCAGCTCTTTCAACTTACGTCTTCAATCTCTTGTAAGCTTCTCTCTATCTTACTCATGGCTTCTTCTTCTTTTACCTTGAAATCTATGGTGCCCTCTTCTTCGGTGCATAACTCAATGTGCACCTTGAAAGCCACCGACCTCACTGAACTATGTCAGCATTATGGTGTTGACATGAGTGCTTTTGCTCCCATTCTTCCCCTTTCCCATCAAACTGCTAATGACCCCCAACTGGCTACGAAGCAGTTTATGAGGAGTATTTTAGATCTGGCTTCAATTTACCCATTCCGGCTCCCTTACTCCAAATACTGTTCTGTTACAAACTTAGGCTTCCCCAAATAACGCCTAACAGACTAAGAGTTATTCTTAGTTATCTGCTCTACTTAAGAGCGTCTGAGAAGAACTTCTCACTTGCAGTCTTTAAAGAGATATTTGTATGTAACCAGGAGGGTAGTTGGTATAGTTTCGATAGGAGATCTCAAAGTAGTGGGGGGTTTTTTGTCATAAACCTTCCCCCTCTTCCATTTGAAGGGGAATTTCTTTTTTGTTAAGAGTGTAGGATTACCTGAAGGAATCCCTTGGAACACTGGTAGTGTAAACAACAGGAGGCCAAGTGAACAATTTCGCAATGAAGCCTCTCAATTGTTACTTTCGCCCCGGGTTGTAGATTGGAAGAAAGTTAATAGGCACCTTGTAGAGGTTGCTGACCTAGAACATTTGTGGCCGGAATATAATTTTCGACTTCTCATTCCCCTCGCTTTGTGGATAGTTCGGGGTATATAGAAACATTTTTGAAAATCTTTGACTGACTTTGATATTGCACCTGTGTTTTGACTCTTTTTTTCCTTGAATTTTGCAGAAATCATGGTACGTGGGACCCTTGAGAGGTTGAAGAACTTGGTCCCCAGGAAGAGAACATGGTCAGAATGTCAACCTTCCACTTCAGAACACGCCTCTGCTAGCTCTTCATCTGAAGTGCAGACACGTCCAGGTAGAAGTTTGCCCTACACTAGTCTTGGACATGTTTGATTCCTATGTAATCATTTGAATATTTTTCCTTTTCAGTTGAAACTTCTGATAATCCTCCCCAAGCCGAAGCCCAGGTTCCTGTTTCAACCTCAGCTCAACCTGGGGATGGGAGTGGGGGAATTGATGCCCCCATTTCAATTCCTTCATCTCCTGCTGCTGAAGAGGAGAATGTACCTCCTCCAGATTGGGCTGCTGATGAGGCGACCTTCTGAGGTGAAAGCATCGGAGGGAGAGCCCCCCAAAGGAAATAATCTTGAAGGGGAACCTTCCGGGATAAACCCACCTGAAGGAGAGTCCTCTGCGAAGAATACAACGGAGGGGGAACCCTCTTCCCGAACGCAACGGGGCAAAAGGACGATAGAGTTCAGCTTCAACAATTCTGCTGAAGATCCTGAAATAGCTAGGAAATTGACAGAAATGTCAATACTTCCTAAGAATTGGCAGACATATGACAATCTGGACTGGAATACTGCCTTCAACTCATTTGCGAGGAATATGGCCCTGGTATGACTTCCCTCTACTTTCCATCTTTTAACTTGATCCTTCATGCTTTTCTTAACCAGTTTGACTTTTGCAGTATCGGGTCCAAGAATTCAACATTCTTAGACGAGCTGAAGAGCTCCACTCCAGATTCTTCAAGCTCTCTGAGACCAATGCCCACCTCAAGAATGCCTATGATGAGTTAGCTGAGGTGGCAAAACCTAACAGCGCGAACTTGACCAGGCTGGAGGCTGAGGTGAACAATCTGAAGTCCCAAGTTGCCACCCTTACTGAAGACAATTCCAAGCTTCAGACGGTAAAGCAGGACTCAGATTCTAAGCTGGCCTTTCTTATGGAAGAGAACTCCAGACTTCGAGCTGAGAAACAAGATTCTGACGCCAAGCTGGCTGATGCCAAATCCCAAGTGATTGAGCTGAAGGAAACATTGGCCAGCACTGAGTTAGTCTCTTACAAAGCCCAGGCTGAACTGGAGTTCTACCAAAAAGAACTCAGCACTTTTGACCAAGAATTGTCCAACAGCAAGGCTGAGCTGAACCAGCAACTGGAAGCAGAGAAGAAGAGTAAGGCTGATCTCCTCCAGCAATCCGAACTTCAAGCTGAGGAGATAAAAAAGAGCACCGTTGCTGAGTTCAGACAATCTGAACTTTTTACCGGAAATTTCTTGAAGATTCAAGGCTTAGCAATTGTTGTTGGGCAAACTTGGGCGATTGATGCTTGTTCTGAAGTCTGCCCCTGGACAAGAACCATCCTCGAATTGTTGAGCTGTATAACCCTGAGGCTGAAAGCTTACTTGAGAACCAAATTGCTCAGTTCCAAAGTGAGGTTGATCTCAGAGAAGATGAGGAGATTGTAAAGTAGAATATGATTTTTCTTGTAAATTGTTGTAGTTGTAATAGACTTTGTACTTTAATGAAAGTCCATTTTTCCCAACTTTTGCTTTTCAGCTTCTTTCAGTTTCTTTAAGTATCTCTGTCTTCGGCATGTGAAGTTTTATTTGCTTTATCTCAATAGTGAATGCAAATATTTGTCTTTGGCTCTGCGAAGTTTTACTTGCTCTTTTTCCGTAGTTTGCAAGTGTTTGTCTTCAGCACTGCGAAGTTCCAATTTTATTCGCTTTATGCAAATATTTGTCTTCAACTTGCTGTATGTTAATAGTTTGCAAGTACTTGTCTTCAGCTTGCTCTATTTTGATAGTTTGCAAGTATTTGTCTTCAGCTTTGTCAAAAGAGTATCTTTCATATGCTGGTTCTTTACACAAGTACTAAGCTTCAGCTTTTATCCTTGGCTCTTCGGCTCTGCTGTGCCTTAATGAATTTTAAGATATGGGAAAGCCTTTATCAACCCTTTCAGCTTTGCTGAGTTAGAATATAGGTAAACTTATCCCATTTTTTTGAGACCTGCTCAACCTCTCAGATCTGCTCAGGTAAAGATATAGGGAACTTATCCCATTGTTGAGACCTGCTCAACCTCTCAGTCTTGCTGAGGTAAAGATATAGGGAACTTATCCCATTTTGTTGAGGCCTGCTCAACCTCTCAGTCCTGCTGAGGTAGAATATCGGGAAACCTGTCCCATTTTGTTGAGACCTGCTCAACCTCTGCTCAACCTCTCAGACATGCTCAGGTAGAATATTGGGAAACCTGTCCCATTTTGTTGAGACCTGCTCAACCTCTCAGACCTGCTGAGGTAGAATATCAGGAAACCTATCCCATTTTGTTGAGACCTACTCAACCTCTCAGACCTGCTGAGGTAGAATATCGGGAAACTTGTCCCATTTTGTTGAGACTTGCTCAACCTCTCAGACCTGCTGAGGTTGAATATCAGGAAACCTGTCCCATTTTGTTGAGACCTGCTCAACCTCTCAGACCTGCTGAGGTAGAATATCGGGAAACCTGTCCTATTTTGTTGAGACCTGCTCAACCTCTCAGACCTGCTGAGGTAGAATATCGGGAAACATGTCCCATTTTGTTGAGACCTGCTCAACCTCTCAGACCTGCTGAGGGAGAATATCGGGAAACCTGTCCCATTTTGTTGAGACCTGCTCAACCTCTCAGACCTGTTGAGGTATGCCCTCACTTTCGTTGTGGGTTGTAGATAGGCATAATTTATTGCTCCATGCACCATATGGTGACTTAACTTTCCTGGCTGAATGCCAAATAAGAATACCAAGTTGAATATAAGAAATTGATCCCTTCATAACATAAGGCTGAGCCAAAAGATGCCGGATGAGCACAAGAAGAAATAAACCCTGATTCGATTGAATGAGGGACTGTTGCTGTCATGTCAGCCTTATATGCTCAGGAACCCGTAACCCCCTTTCACCAGAGTCTGAATCCTCATCATCTGGCAACCCTTGATGAGACCTAGGTTTACAACTCTCATCCGGAGGGGGTTTTCCATTGTCTAGCCTGTTGTGGATCCTAGACCTCGGATTATAGAAACGTTGCAGGTGACCCAGATCGATAAGACGCCCAATCTCTTGCCCGAGCTGCCTACAATCTTCTGTATCATGCCCAATATCATGATGATAAAGGCAGTACAGTCGATGGTTTCTTTTGTGGATTGGTCCAGCCAGGGGCTGGGGTTCTTTTGCCAGAAATTTTTTCCTCATGTAGGAAAGGATATGAGCTTTTGAAGCCAGCAGAGAGTTCCTTTCCTTTTCTCGGCCTCCTAACCGAATCTTGACAGAGAACCTTTCCTGCAACGGTGCCTTGCTTTTATTGTCAACTTTTCTGCCATGTTTAAATGACAAGGAGGCTTTCTGAGTACATTTTAAGCTCTGGTGGCTAGACTTTTGTTCTGGCCGTCTCGCCTCGACCATAAACTCGGCCTGACTCTTGGGGTAATAACCAAGCCGAGCGGGAGAATACTCCAGGTGTTCCAGTGGGTGAGAGTTACTGGAATGAGACCCACTGGACTTTGCTGCAGAGGCCTTCCCCTTCATCTCCCTCACTACAGCTTGGAAGACCTCTGGGTTTTGAGCCACGTAGCGAATGGGTCGCATGTGCTCTTCATATGTGAAGGCAATGGTGGGAGTTGAGGATTCTCCCAGCTCCGTAGAGCATTGATCAGTTTGTCGCTGAGAAGACCTTTGGCTCCTCCTGGATGTCATAGGTTGCTTGGACCCTTGTCCCTTTTTTTACTCGTCTTTCTCTCAATAGCTTCCTAAAGTAATTAAAACTTTGAATAGTCGTTAGAAGAGCTTTGAGTAGCTGTTTTCTGGGTTAAGGGACTAAGGGGCCCTCCTTCTAACGCTAAATGATGAAGCCGGATCTTCACCAAGGGTCTAGACGACCTCAAATTAGCTCCGTCAGTTAGCTTGAGGAGTGGTTAACTGGGATTGAAATGGTAGCTAGAAAGGGTCTAGACGACCTCAAATTAGCTCCGTCAATTAGCTTGAGGAGTGGTTAACTGAGATTGAAATGGTAGCTGGAATAACCTCTAAAATATCCTACACAAGAAAGCATAGGTCAGAGGTCCCGGGGGGTTGGCCCCGGGAAAAACCCTCAGACGCTCGACTCCGTTTGGGCCATATCTCACTGAGATCATAATTTAAGGGGTGAGTTAGGAGTTTCTCATAGTATAAGCTGAGGAACAAAGGGTATGAACTTGCTTTAGGGTCTGAATGTTTGTATTCCAGATCCTCTTCTCTGTCTTGGTTGGCTTGCTTTTGTAGACCTTTTCCCGTCTTTGGCCTCTGATAGGGATAAGACGTTTGCTTGAGGCAGAAAGCCTAGGACGCTGTAGGTCTGCTGATGTGATCAGTAGTCTGACTGATGTGACTAATGGGCCGGCTGTTGTGACCTTGGCGTGTTCAGAAAGAATAACCAGCTGTAAACACTATATTTGAATTGCACCTCTGTTTGAGGGTCCCGCGAAGTAATGTTGCGCTAGGTTCCTTTACCGAAGTGCCCAACTGAACTTTGCCGAAGTGCAAGATCAAGTCTTTCCGTAGTGTATGACTAGGCCTTGCCGAAGTGCATGACTTGGCCTTTCCCAGTTGAAGTGGTCTGAAGTGCCGCAATGGGACATAAACTGAAGTTGGTGCCGAGGTGCAAACCTTGGCATATTCTTCGATGTTATAAAGGCATCATGACGCCCCGCTGAGGTGCAGCCGAGGCTGAACAGCCATGCTTGGGCTCTATACTGCTTAACTGCAGTACTTTGAGTGCTGAGCTACTAGAGTTGAACCATTGACTGTTGTTGACTAACAGACGATTTAATTATGGTTTATCATAGTTCTTGATGATTAATTGTGTTAAAGCATTGGACTCAGTTAGAAACATTCCCAGCAGTAATTAGAAGTATAATTTTCTTTTGTATCGGTCAAATCATGGCTTCTTTTTCTTCGTAGGTGATGAGCCCAGAATCGCTCACCAGGTAGATCGGGGACGATCCTTGTGGTATGACGTCAACGCTCCATTTGGGTCCGTCACTGGAACCTGAGAAGGAAAGGTGACGTTAGCGGTCCCAGGGCGCTGTCCGGGAAAACCCTCCGACGCTTAAGTCAGTTGTGGGCATTTTAGCGTATAGCTAATGCTGAAATAAAGGCTGTATAAAACCTGTTTAGGGGGTCGGCTAGGTGTAGGCCGATCCCAGACGAAGTCTGTCAATCACTTACCAGAGACTTGGTCTTCTACTGTGGATGAAGCCCTTATTTTATAGCCGTTGAAGTTGAGAGCTGAGTGTCCCAAAATAGATGTAATGACGACCCCTGGCCGTCCGGGTGTCACTTCTGGCTTGCATGATAGCCGCGTGGCAGCTGGGGGGTTGCTGTGCTGGCAACTCTTCATTGTGTAGTTGACAGATGGAGATATGAGGCTGCGATGTCTTGTAGTCTTCGGCTGCATGAAGGACACGTGACACCCCGTGTCAGGCTAAGGTGTCAAGTTTTCTATGTGGCAGGACTCTTCTTAGGCGTATCATGGCCGGGATGAGTCCTAGCTGAGACCCACTATGGCCGGGCTGTGGCCTGGCCGAGCTGCACTGTGGCCGGGCTGTGGCCTAGCCAACCTGTGCTGTGGTCGGGCTGTGGCCTGGCCGAGGTGCACTCTGGCTGGGCTGAGGCCTGGCCGAGCTGCACTGTGGCCGAGCTGTGGCCTAGCCGAGTTGTGCTGTGGCCGGACTAAAGCCTGGCCGAGCTGTACTGTGGCCGGGCTGTGGCCTGGCCGAGCTGTGCTGTGGCCGGGCTGAAGCCTGGCCGAGCTGCACTGTGGACGGGCTCAGGCCTGGCCGAGCTGCACTGTGGCCGGGCTGTGGCCTGGCCAAAACCCACTGTGGCCGGGCTGAGGCCTGGCCAGGGCAGCTTGGGTTTGGTATTTTGGTCTTAAGTGCCAGTCACAGTGATGATCATGATGGCAGGGGCCCAGGTTCCGGGTGAGCCAAGCTGCAGGAGACGACAAGTGCTGAGAAGATTCTTGTACAAATCATAGAGTCTCAAACTCCCTTAAAGGTGGCTGTTCTTAGGGGAGGTCAGGCTCTGGTCAGGAATTATGAGGACCCAGGTCGACCAGTCAACTGTCTGAGGTGACCTTACGTTGACCGTTATTGACTAACTTGAGCCTTGTCTTTATCCATGCAGGTGGATTTTGGTCTCATCAGTTTGCCCCCAGATTAGTTTGGCCGAGCCAAACAGGAAGGGCAGACTAATCGATTCAGAATTTTTAATGCGCTGTCGTGTCGAATTGACGTGTCGACGGTTCGTTTACATCCAAGGTTGCCGAGATCGTAGCTCAAAAGAAAGTCCAGAAGACCAGAAAAGAAGCCGTGGCTGAGATGCCCCCCGTATTGCCCCCTGCAGAGGATACTCCTGTAGCTGAGCCAGGAACTGGGGTCACGTTGGATGAGGCTGCTATGGGTCAGCCTATTCTGGTGGGATCCGGGTCTGCTGGTCCCGATACTTCAACTTTACACTTTTTTACTCTGGTTCCGTTGAGTTTAGATAATAAACCTTTGTTGTTGGTTCCTTTTCCGTTCTTGGCACCAAGTTTTAAAACTTGTTTTCGCCGAGTTTTGGCGTCGACTCTGTGTTTGACAGACTTCTTATTCGCCGAGGCCAAGAATCTTGCTGCTCTGCTATTTTATTTAAAGCTTTTCATTTGTTTTTTTGAGCTAAGCTTCCCCACCTGTTCTGGCCGGGGTTTGAAGTCGGCTTTGTACTTGACAATTTTTACGTCTGCAGACAGTTTTTATAAAAATTTAAGCTTTAAAATGTAGAATAAACCTGTTATTCCGCCGAGCTGAATGATTCTTGCACTGCTTTAGTCAAGCTTTAATCTGAATGATGCTTAGTAATAATCTAAGCTTTTAATCCAAAGTTTTGTACTTCGGTGCAGTTTATCCTAGTCCTGCTAGGTCTAAAGAGGTGCATGTACACTGTGACACTTTACCTCTGCCCCCTATGTCGGAGGATTTATGAAGCCTGTTCATATAAGTTTACCCTTTGGCGGGTTTTTGCCTCGTACCTGCCGAGGTCTTATAAGTTCACCCTTTAGCGGGCTGTTGCCTCGGACCTGCCGAGGTCTTATAGGGAAACCTGTCCCGTGAAGTGTTCGAGCTCTGCTCGGATACCTTATTCTTGTCGGGGTGCTTTGACAGAACTTTCCTCATATGTGGGGATTAGACGGGCTGAGCCGGACAAAAGTCTGGATAAGATTGATCTTCGGAAAATATAAGGCCGAGCTGAGCTGGGCCAGAGATCTGAGTAGAATAATTGGGGATGACTTTGTCCCGTTAACCGAGCAGGATCCTGCTCAAAATCTGGGCAGCATATTTGTAATAACAAATTTATGACAAATATTAAAAGACGATAGGCCCTTCCTCTAGCGCCAATTGATGAGCCCGAAATCGCTCACCAGGTGGATCAGGGATGATCCATGTGGTATGACGTCAGCTCTCCGTTTGGGTCCGTCACTGAAACCTGAGAGGGAAAGGTGACGTTAGCGGTCCCAGGGCGCTGCCCTAGGAAAACCCTTTGACGCTTAAGTCAGTTGTGGGCATTTTAGCGTATAGCTAATGCTGGAATAAAGGCTGTATAAAACCTGTTTTGGGGTCAGCTAGGGTGTAGGCCGAGCCCAGACGAAGTCTGTCAATCACTTACCAGATACTTGGTCTTCTACTGTGGATGAAGCCCTTGTTTTATGGCCGTTGAAGCTGAGAGCTGAGTGTCCCAAAATGGATGTAATGACGACCCCTGGCCATCCGGGTGTCACTTCTGGCTTGTATGATAGCTGCGTGGCAGCTGGGGGTTGCTGTGCTGGCAACTCTTCCTTGTGTAGTTGACAGATGGAGATATAAGGTTGCGATGTCTGGCAGTCTTCGGCTGCATGAAGGCCACGTGACACCCCGTGTCAGGCTAAGGTGTCAAGTTTGCTGTGCGGCAGGACTCTGCTTAGGCGTATCGTGACTGGGATGAGGCCTGGCCAAGACCCACTGTGGCCGGGATGAGGCCTGGCCGAGCTGCTTTGTGGCCGGGCTGTGGCCGGGCCGAGCTGCACTTTAGCCAGGCTGTGGCCCGGCTGAGCTGTGCTGTGGCCGGGCTGTGGCCTGGCCGAGCTGTGCTGTGGCCGGGCTGTGGCCTGGCCAAGACCCACTGTGGCCGGACTGAAGCCTGGCCGAGCTGCACTGTGGCCGGGCTGTGGCCTGGCCAAGACCCACTGTGGCCGGGCTGAAGCTTGGCCAGGGCAGCTTGGGTTTGGTATTTTGGTCTTAAGTGCCAGTCACAGTGATGATCATGATGGCCGGGGCCTGGGTTCCGGGTGAGCCGAGCTGCAGGAGCCGACAAGTGCTGAGAAGATTCTTGTACCAATCATAGCGTCTCAAACTCCCTTAAAGGTGGCTGCTTCTTAAGGGAGGTCGGCCTCTGGTCAGGAATTATGAGGATCCAGGTCGACCAGTCAACTGTCTGAGGTGACCTTACGTTGACCGTTATTGACTAACTTAAGCCTTGTCTTTATCTATGCAGGTGGATTTTGGTCTCATTGGTAGGTGTTGAAGTTTAGTTACCGTTAAAGACTTGAACAATTCCCTGCACTGCTGCCGGATTAGAACAGGATACCCAAAGAAGTGCACACGATCAAAAAGTATCCTGTGCTCTCAGTAAACACTTTCAATTTTTCAAAAGATAGCACTTTAGGCAGAGAGATTCTGAAAAAGAGAAGAATCTATCGTATTCCTTCCTCATTACCACCACAGTTATTTAGTTACTAAAATCTTCAACACTCATGCTGTAGCGACCCGTTCCGAGCCCTAGCACTCGAAACGACTCACCCGCCGTATCTCGCTAAGGAGAATACAAGGCGTTGATACAAATCAACTACACGTCATCATAATAACGTAAATCGATGTCAGCGGAAGTCATTACTAAAATCCTCAAAAAAATAATCATCATCATTAATATAATGTCTAAGAATTTCTAAATCAGTACAATAGTCAAATGAATGTAAACACTAATTTCGAAAATACATAAACCTCGAATATCGAAATAACTGCCTCAACGAACCCCCGAATGTCTCGTGTGAATAGCCTTAGTCTCGAAATCTCTCGTCTCGATCTTCCACGATATACTAACTCCTGTGTAAGCATACCCTAACTTCTCCTACCTGCAAAACAGGTGAGTGGTGGTGTGAGCCAAAAGCAACGGGCTCAGTAAGCAACCTACATATACCTGTTATAGAAATCATACATGCAGAAGCAAATACAAATAACCCTTGTAGTTAACATACATGTCCTTAATCCACATATAATTTCACTTGATTATCTTTAACCGTTATCACTTCGAAAAAAAACCAAAATAAATAATTCATCAACTCAATCTACATTACCAAAATGCATGCTCTTCTCAAATATGCCATACACAACAAACGCATAATCACATAAACAAAGAAGAGACAATGCATACCAATGAAGTAGATACCGCAGAAAGTAAGTCACTCCACACAATAATGCGCAACTTCATGATGCGTGTTCCTTCTCACTATCGTGTCACACGCGACAACATCATTATCACACACAAGATGTTCCTTTCTTTTTTCCATAATATGCTATGCATGACCCGAGTCCTACTCTTCGCTCCGTAACGTGGAGTCAGCGGACATCGCTCCGTAACGTGGAGTCAGCGCACATCGCTCCGTAACGTAGAGTCAGCGGACAACGCTCCGTAACATGGAGTCAGCGGACAATGCTTCGTAACGTGGAGTCAGCGGACATCGCTCCGTAATGTGGAGTCAGCGGACATCGCTCCGTAACGTGGAGTCAGTGCCCAAAGGGATACAATGCAATGCACGTGCCATGAATGCTGCACACACATAATCCATGATCCGGCGCATCCATGCTCCTATATATACCCGCGCCCATACACGTGCATATATACTTACATGTATACCCCCATTTTATTACGGTATATTCATACTCAAATATATACCCACGCCCATACACGTGTATATATACTTGCATGAATACCCCCACACATCCATATACACATGCAATACGTATTGAGATCGTACAACCATACGTACATCCAGTTCATGTGTACATACATATCTCACATATACACACAACTCGCATATGGAGAAAATCCAATTACACATATGCAGAAAACAACACATGATAAACATAACAGACACAAATAGACCACTTACCTTTGATGCATGACAGTATAACGAGCACAGATAAACCACTTACCTCTGATGCATGACAGTATAACGAGCACAGATAAACCACTTATCTCTGATGCATGACAACATAACAAGCACATATAGACCACTTACCTCTGATGCATGACAGTAACGAGCACGTATAGACCACTTACCTCTGATGCATGACAACATATAGAGCACAGAGAGACCACTTACCTCTGATGCATAATAGTATATTTTAGCCTCACAAAATACAAGTCATAGCCATAAAAAGCCACCTAGTCTATAATTAATCATGTTTCCATTGAAGCTATTAGTTACTTGTGGTCTTTATGCATATTATATTCCAATTGGCTGAATATTTGCTATCAATCGGTTGTTCTGTGTGAAATTGCCAACCTTACACCTTACAAACCTGTCCTACCCAAAAGGTCCTAATCTGAACCCCCACACCCCACGACCTTCAAACACCCTTTCCCATACATGAAAACGCCCTCAACTACCTATTATAACCCAAATGTACTGCCCAAGACATCCACTTAAACCCCAACCAACCAGAACCCCAAAACAGCCTAGAATCTACAAAAATTGCACCAAAAGTCCTAAATTGAAACCCCACCCCCTCAAACCTACCCAAATACAAAAAAAACTATCCTATCCCAAGGCATTTTACACCATTTGAACACTAAAACAAGCAAAGGGAGTGTATTGAGTGGGCTGCACAAAAACGTGTTCAAGACAACCTAGCAAATTTATAATTCTGCCCTTACACAAAAAAACAAAAGAAAAGGACTTGAGACTTGTGTGTACCATATACAGTAAGAAAAGGAAAAAAAAGGTCAAAAGTCACAAGAAAAGTGGAGAAAAAGAAGTGGCCAAGAGTACATCTACTTTGACACAATTTGTGCAATCAAGAGAATTTGCTTGCTTTGCTTGGTGCCATACTTATTACCCTTTTGAAACTGATTTTCCAGCCTTTAAACAAGCCCAAATACAGCACAAAAACACTTGAACATTCTGATTATAACTTACATTGAGTACAAATTGTGAATTTGTATGCATAAAGCCTAAGTTAATTAAAGATTGCACAGGGCAACCCTTAGTTCTTCTTTGGCTCATCCTTATACATCACTTTTGGTCTCAATAAATCTTTGATTCATAGTTATTTTGTTCAATTTTGTGTGACCTTTGCTTGGAGTTTTGTTTGGAAGAAGTTTGGTGCATATTTGCGCTATTTGAAACTGTTTTGGTGCAAGCAAATACCAATTGTTTTGAGACTGATTTAGAATCATTGTTGGATTTTTTTTGACAAATTGAGAATATATTAAGGAGTGAAGTGATTTGGATCAGGTGCTACAATAACCTAGTGGCAAGGAGCTTGATATTTGATTGTTTTGGGACATATTGGCCATCGCCCCTCATTTGTTGCTCACTTTGATTGTTTTTAGTCCAAGATTGGTCAAGGAACAAAGTATAAGTGAGTGAGAAAGAGAGGAGAGAATGTGAGAGAACAGACACATACAAACACAAACTGATTCTAACTAACCATCTTTGCAAAAGTTTGTTTGTTTAGTGTTTGGTTTTTAGGTTCACAATGTTTGTTTCTACCATTTGGGGGGTCATCCTTCATGAACATGACTGTAATTATGTCAAATGGCACATGTATCACTTTGGTAAGGCAAATAAGATTTGGGTAAGAAATTATTGCCAAAAGGTACCATCTTGTCAAAGGTTTCCTCAAGAAAAACAAAGTGTTAGATCATATTACAATTATGTGTTTGATGATTATTATTATGCTAACACTAAGGAATGTGAGGAATCGAGAATGATTAGGTTTATTACAGGTTTAAACGAGAATATTGCTGAATGTATGATAAATGATTGGTTTCCATCTCTTAGAGATATGTATGAGAAAGCATTCTTTGGAATTGAATAACAGGATGAGTAGAATACAATCTTGTAAAGAATACATGGGTAGAACAATTCTAGAGTTGCAATCTATGTTACTTGCATTCCCATCTGAAATCATTCATGAACGTAGCAATGATTCTAGTGTGCTTAATGATACATTCTTGCATGTTGAGATTGATACGCGTGAGAAAGTTGATGAAATTCCTTTGGTTGAACATGATTCAAGTGTTGATAAGAAAGATGAACCTAAGGAAGATGTGTTGCATGATCAAAGTCTTAACTTCCATGATAACTTAGCTACTAAGTTGCATGACTTAAATGATGACTTAAGTGATCTATCTAGTGAAAATGATGGTACAATTGAGCATGAAAACTTGAAGGAACATGAATGGAAAGATTATAATAATGTTTTGTTTGAAATGCATGAAAATGATGATACATTACTTGAAAGTTCTAACATGCAATCAAATATATTGCTATATGATAATCCTTTGTTCATTCATGAACATGATGCTGAAATTACCCATGAGTTTATTGAACTTAATTTGCCTAAAGATGATGATAAACATGCTGAAATTTCACCCAATCATCATGAGAGTGAGTTTGAAACCAATGGTGAAGAAACTAATTTCGGAATGCTAAGGAATGTGCAAGGTACGATGCTTGTTCTTAATGTTTTACATACTTTAACTCTTGTACCTAATACATTTTGTGTTGAAAGTATGTTGTCCACACATAAAAACCATGGTCCAAGTCGTTGCATGTTACATGCTTATGATAGTCCTAGCTAAATGAATGAGGAATTTGACTTGTCCTTATTTATGCATCCAAAGCACATTAGGAAAAGGTGCCGGTTGTTAAGCATTCTTGTTAAGATGTTCTTATATGTGTTGTTGGATGCATGCTTCATTCTTGAGTTATATGTCCACCCCAAACATATTAGGATAAAAATTTCCATGAATGTTGTGTCTAAATTGTTTAGGTGTGTCTTGCATAGTTGTTGGATTTTTGTGGTTCTTTTCCCCTCAGTACATTCATGCTAAGATTCAAGGACGAATCTTTTCTAGGAAGGAGGGATTGATGCACACATACGTGCAAGACGTTATAGGTGTGTCTTAGTTAAATTGCACTTCATGCGTTGCATTTTGTGTGTTTTAAGTTCTTGCATTTTTGTTTATTATCCTTTCTTTTACTTGTTTGATGCTTGTTATGTCTTTGCTTGCTTTGTAGGGTCTCTTGGAGTTGCCAAACCCGTTTGGAAGTGTTAGACCAAGAATGCTGAAAAGTGCTGAAAATTGCCTGAACTTTGTGGGCGTGTAACTCATTCATGCAAACTTCAAATTGGATCACTCAAAGTTTCAGGATGTGAACTAAATTTCCCAAGAAGGACTTGTATTCAAATTCGACTTGCATCCGCGGTAAAAATGCCAGTCAACCGAGGGCGCCATTTCTGCCTAAAATCCAACCACCTAAAAATTGCTTGAAATTTGTGGGCACATAACTCAGTCATGAGAACTCCAAATTGGGTCATTCAAAAGCCAAAATTTAAGCTGAAGAGGTGAACTAAATTTCTCAAGAAGGGCACTTCTTCAAATTCGGATTGTATCCACAAGAAAAGTCGAGTCAACTAGAGACGTCACTTCAGCCTAAAATCCAGCACCCTTGTTTACTTCTTGGAGTTTGACCTCTTTAAGCCAATTCAATGGGTTTTCAAACGTTTTGATCTGGTCCTAAGACCAAAATAATTGTGTTTTATTGTACTTTTGACTAGGATAAGTGTTAGGGTGAGTTTTCTCCTTATTTAAGCCATGTAAACCAATTTTTACGAGAAGCTTTTTTGAAGAATAAAATTTCTATTGCTTTTTTCCTTAAAAGGCATCTTTGGTTTCTTGATTTCTCACTAGAAATCAAGTCTAAAAACCTTCAAAGTTTGAGCATGCTTGAGGGTGATTGCCAAGACAAGATGAATGCTGCCTAGGAGGGTGTTGATCATTTGCCTAGTCCACACCATTCTTCAAGGATTGGTTGCTCATTTCAGCCTATCTAAAGACATTGGAAGCAAGGAGGAGCTTGGCCCTTTTGTGCCTAACCCATTGTTGGAAGAGAAGATTGGATAATAGAGTGGGATTCTACCCGTGCTCGCATCAGTATTGTGTTGAAGTGAAAAGACGTGTGGAAGTGTTTGTGATTGAAGAAGCATTTGGATATACATTCATTGGTTGATTGTTTTGATTAGCTCTAACTCGAGATTCTATAAGAACACAGGCAAGATTGAGTGAACATATACACGAGTGAGAGAGGGCAAACAGATGTTTGGACTAACGTAACACTCTCTTCCAACTTTGTGTTTGTTTTTTATGTTATTGTTTCATTTCATGTTGGACAAGATGCTTAGGACCATTTGGGGAGTTGAGTGCCATAGACATGACTTCGATGAACTTAACAACCGCATGTGCTCCTTTAGACATACAAATGGTCTATGGGGTAAGATATTGGGAGTGTAAAACTTCAAGGTATCAAACCATTCCTCAGCATGAGAAAGGTATTACAGCATACTAAAATGACATGTGAAATGACTTATATTATGCTAACATAAATGAATGTGAGGAATTAAGCATGATTAGGTTCATTGCCGGATTAGATAAAGAGATTGCCGACTGCAAGGTAAAAGAAACATTTTCATCACTTAGAGCTATGTTTGAAAAAACTTTATCTATAGAAACTGATTTGCAAAGATATAATAAGCTAAAAGACGTACAATCACGATGCAACGACATTGAGAGAACCTTGAAAGAATGCGAATCAATTCTCTTTGCATTAAAAGCTCAAGAATCTTCTTGCACAAATCTAATGTATAATCACTTGCTACAACCGTACATCAAAATGAAGAGTGTGAACTTGATTTGCAAACTGAGTTTGAGCTTGATTTGCCTACATTAATTATTGATTCTAATGTCCAAGATTTACGTGAAGTAAACAAGCATGAAAACCTTAATGTATTTGCTGAAGTGCCTACTGATTCTTTTTATCAAACACCCTACACTTGTGAAGAGTTACATGTAGATGTTATTGAATGTTTACAATAAGATTAAAAAAGTATTATAGATGTATCTATAGTTGATATTGAAGTTGGTTCTCATTCACTTCAAAATCGTGAACTTGATAACACTTTGTCTGAACTTGTTTTAAACATAGACATGCATACAAATGAAATCCCTTTGCATGATTTGCATGAACCTAAGATGCTTACACTTGGGTTAGGAAGTGAATTGCATCCAGGACACATTGTTGATGACATGATGTGAATGTGCCTAATTTCAATATTAAGCATAAGAATGAGAATGAAGTCAAGATTGTTCAACTAGATGCATATGATGAATTGCTCGCTGAATTAGAAAGTCTACTTAACGTAGAACTTGATAATGCTTTCATTGAAACAATTTCAGCTACATTGGAAGCTAAATCGTTGGATAATCTAGTTGAAGAATTACTTAACGTATTCACCATAGATGAGAGCAATGCTGACGGTAAACAAAAAGAAGAAACATCACCTAGGCTTAATGTGGTTGAATATACTCATGAAATTGACATCTCATTCGTTGCATTAAGTATAAATATTGCACATGAACGTTTAGCATATACATTTGTAAACATGATGCAATATGTCATTTGGATGTTACTTTACTTGTTGGATGTTACTGGTGCATAATGTTTGAAACTTTACTTTTGGTACATCCTAAACATATTAGGAAACATTTACACACCTTATTCTTTTTATTTAGAAAGATAAGGGTGTTTCATTATATATCATCTTCACCCTATTACTTTATCATCTTAATATTTGATCCAGGTGGAGTTGAACATATGAGTACATCCTTTAATCCTATCCCTTACATGTATTAATGTTCAAGGACGAATCCTTTCGAATGGGAAGGGAATGATGCACTCCCATGAGGCATGAACAACACAGTCAACATTGCATTGTTAGGTTTGTAGAACATATATTATTTGTACGCGTTTAAGTGTCACTTGACTTTCATATCTACAAGTTTATGTCTCATTGAGTCTAGCACATCTTAGGACATGTTGTATATATTGTTTTGTATGTGTTTGAACTGTTTTTAGGTCAAGAAAGAGGATTGAAGACAAGGCAACATTCAAACATGAAGCTGAACCAAGATTGTTAAGTAAGCAGCATGACACACTGATGGTATTCCATCCATATCTCCATAATCACAATTCTGATTGACCTGATTCCTGTTGGAACTTCAACATAAGAGGCTAAACGACAACTTTGATGTTCAGTACATCTTTATCAAATGACTTTATCATGTTCAAATATCGCATGGAAGATGAAGCTGCTGATCAGCTGCCTGCTTGAAGGACCACCCTGAAGCAGCTGAAAATTCAACACATCATATCTCCTTCCTACAACTCCAAATCAAATGATTCAAAAGCCAAAATTGAAGTTCTTTTAATCATCTACAATATAAACGAAGAAAAGATTGGCAAAATATGATTGGAGGGAACCCAAATAACGTGGAACAGTTTGGCGTATGCTGAAATACACAACTTGACCCACTTGTCCAATCAGCCTCAAAGCTCAACCAATCAAGGGGAGGACGCCAAGCTGCTTACAAGGAACATCAAAAGGAATCATAATAAAGATTTATAGCTGGTCCAATGGAAGAAAATTTTCAATACAACTTGCAAAAGGGTATACACATCGGATGTCCAAATCGGCCAGCAAACTGAATTTCTTTCCTTCACTTGTAACATAATCAAACTTCGTTTTTTCAGCCATTGATTTCGTTGGCTATTATTTAGGTTGATATATTAATGTTTAACTTAGATTTAGCCTATAGATAGCCTAGCTTCCTTGTAAAAGATCAATCAATTTCTTCATTTACAACTTCAGCCGAGAGCTACATTTTTTTCCCTTCATGACTTTGTCTTGCTTTCCTTTGATTCAAGGGCTTTTTGGATCGCTTCAAGACTTGAACAACGATTTCAGACTTGTATACTTGGGGTGAATATCGTTTGGGAGGGTTGAGGCCGGCCTAGATGAGTTGAAGCCATTTGTTAGCCATTGTTCAAAACCGGCCGAAACGGAAAAAGATTAATGCAAGGTGAGCTGGGTGCTTGTTGTGCTTCATCCTTTCTTGTCCAAGCTGTGTTAAGGAGTTAAATGAAGGTCCCTTCTTATTTGTTCCCTCATGAATTGGTATCAGAGAAGGTTACACTTTAACTCTTTTATCCTTAAATTCTGTTTGGTTTTTGTTTCAACTTCTTGTTGTTGTCTAAAATGTCATTCAATCTACCCTTAAGGAGATTGAATATCATGCGTGTCTTATATTCAGTTGTCGTCATTCCCTAAATCAAAAAATCATCAAAAAAACAGTTTGTGTTTTAGTTAATGTTGTAGAACCCAGAGTTGCTTCTTGTGTTCATCTTTGTTTCTACTACAAAATCCAAAAAAAGTGTTGTCTTTCATCTCCTAGCTTATAAAAGTGTCTTGTCTTGTTTGTTATTTGTGTCATAAACTCAAAAACAAAATAAAAATCTGTTTTCTTTGATTCCATCCTTGGATCATATAACTTGTACAAGCTGAACTCGTTTAGAATAAGTTGAAGAAAGGAAGGGTAAATGCGGACCGATTTGGTTGGATTTCTAATTCCTTATATGTTTACACTTTCTTGGACTTAAGATCTTTATTTAGTTGTTGTTTTTAGCTCCACTTATATTCAGTCCAAAGCTAAGAATGCTACCAAAGTCTTTACTATCATCCTGTGGTAATCGAAGCTCTTAGCTTGCATTAAGACTTTGTGTATACTTGATTGTTTGTAATTGTGAATTCACATTGCATATTAAGTGTTCAAGCTGCTTAGACATCTTCTTCCAAAAAGAAAGCTATACCTTGTTCATTTTGAGCCAAAGATCCGAGAGTTACAAACAAGAGAAAGCCAAACAAAAACATCCTATCTATACATTGACCTAGCTGAAATCGTACGAAGTTATACAAAAAAACCAAAAGAAAGGAAAGATCATACATTCTCTAATCAGATTCAAAAAGGAAGGCTTAGCCAAGTTATCATCAAGAAAAAGAAAAGAAAAGTTCCATACATCCTCAGGTGTTCATTTGCTCCAAAATTACTGAAGGTATACTTTAAACACTTGGTGGCATCTATCTTCACTTCTTACATTCATTTGAGTTGCATAAGGCTTAAGATAAGTCAAGGATTTTCCAGAGCAACCCCTTAGCTTTTTTTGACTCAACTTACAACATCATTATTGGTTTCTATCTTTCTTGAATCTTATATAGTCCAAGTTTAGTGGTTATTCGATTGGTATTGTGTTGAAGTGAAAAGCCCTGTGGACGTGTTTGATATTGAGGAAGCATTTGGGTGTACATTCATTGGTTGATTGCTTTGATTAGCTCTAACTCGAGATTCTACAAGAACAGAAGCAAGATTGAGTGAGCATATACACGAGTGAGAGAGGACAAACAGTTGTTCGGACTAACGTAACACTCTCTTCTATCTTTATGTTCTTTTTTTCTTGTTTCATTTTAGGTTGGACAAGATGCATGGGACCATATTGGGAGTTGAGTGCCGTAGACATGACTTCATGAACTTAACAAAAGAATGTGCTCTTTTGGACATACAAATGGTATATGGGTAAGATATTAGGAGTGTAAAACTAATATGAATAATTTATAAAGGAAAGAAAGCTAAGCATTCAAAAATATGAACAATAAGGTTACCTGATATATTACAACATGGTTCAAAAATTAGTTAAAGCTTGTCACAGATCGATCCAATGTAGGCTATCTTGACTTAATTCATCATCAACATACTTGTAAAAGAAGGTTCCAACTTCATGCATCAATTTCTTGGCCATTCTCCTCGTTATAGGGCCCTTGTCTTGCATTGGTGTATCTCCCGCTGCGGTTGGTTCTTCTTGGCTTGGCTGGGGCTCATCACATTTCCTTTTCAAAGATGTTCATGTTCACAATTGAGTTGCTTAACTTATCTGGGCCAGTTTGATTGTTTGGTTTGTCATTTTGCAAATTACATGAGTTTTGCTCATGCCCAAAGTTTTGATTAAAACGTGACAATGTTAGGTTCCATTCAATAGGTTTTGCCTTTTCAAACATGTCATCGAGTGATGCAAACGATTCTTTTAACATGCAATCGGCAATTTCCTTATTTAAACCATCAATGAACCTAATCATGCTTAGTTCCTCATGTTCTTTTACATTAGCATAATACAAGTCATTTAACATTTTATTTTAATATGCTGTAACATTTGTATTGTACTGAGGAATGGTTTGATACCTTGAAGTTTTCACTACCAATACCTTATCCATACCATTTATACGACCAAAGGAGTTCATTCGTTGGTTAACTTTATCGAAGTCATTTCTGTGACATTCTACTCGCCAAATGATTTTAAGCATCATGTTTAATAAAAAACAACAACCACAGGATATAAAAACTGTGTGGTAACAAAGTTAGATCACAAGCAAGTAAAATCAATCTACAGCTTTAACAAGACGTTAACTTCTACTTTAAGTTTTGACAATTGAATAACAACAATCGTAGACTATCTAAGATTCAAAGAAAGATAGAAGTCAAGTGATGTTTAGGCTGAGTCAAGAAAGCTAAGGGTTTGTTCAAAACAATCCTTTAACTTACTTTAAACTTTATGCAGATCCAATTTTACTAAAGTGAAAAGACAGTACACACATAAATATTCAACAAGGATTTGTTTCAGGAACCTTTCAACAATAGTTAACACCTTTGGGTGTGGGGTACTTGCTTTTGTTTGCACAATCTTGGTATATCCTTTTTATGTATTTGGATTTTCTGTATAAGGCTATATCTCCCTTCTTGAGCAATTGATGCACTCCCATGAGGCATCAACAACACATGTCAATATTGCATTGTTAGGTCTTTAGGGCATATAGTACTTGTATGAGCTTTTAGGGGTCATCTGACTTTCATATCTATAAATATACGTCTCTTTAAGTCTATCATATCTTAGGACATGTTCTATATATATTTTTGTATGCGTTTGAAATATTTTTCGGTCAAGGAAGAGTGATTGAAGACAAGGCGACGTCCAAGCAGGAAGCTGAATCAAGATTGTCAAGTTGGCAGCTTGACACACTGATGATATTTCAGCCATATCTCCTCAACCCCAACTCCGATTGACCTGCTTCTAATTGGAGCTTCAACATAAGCAACCAAGATACTTTTATGTTCAACACATCTTTAGCAAATGATTTTATCAGGTTCAAATATCGCAAGGAAGATGAAGCTTCTGATCAGTGCCTTCTTGAAGGACCACCTGAAAGCAGCTGGAAATTCAACACGTCATATCGTCTTCCTCCCAACTCAAAATCAATTGATTCAAAAGCCAAAATTGAAGTTCTTTTAATTATCTAAAATACCGATGAAGACTAGATTGGCAAAATATGATTGGAAGAAACCCAAATGACGTGTAACAATCTGGCGTGTGCTGAAGACACAAAACTTGACCCACTTGCAAAATTAGCCTCAAAGCTCAACCAATCAAGGAGAGAACACCAAGCTTCTTGCAAGGAACATCAAGGGGAATAATATGGCAGATTTACGGCTGGTCAATGAGGAGAAAAGGTTCAAGAAAACTTGCAAAAGACTTATTACTGCCAGAAAATAGAATTTCTTTCCTTTACTTGTAACTTTGTTCAAACATCATTTTTCAGCTATTGATTTCATTGGCTATTATTTAGGTTCATGTATGATTATTTATCTTAGATTTAGCCTATAAATATCCCCGCTTCCCTTGTAAAGAAAAGAAAGTTCCATACATCCTCAGGTGTTCATTTGCTCCAAAAGTACCAAAGGTATACTTTGAACACTTGGTTGCATCTATCTTCGCTTCATTACATTCATTTGAGTTGCATAAGGCTTGAGGTAAGTCAAGGATTTCCCAGAGCAACCCCTTAGCTTTTCTTGACTCAACCTACAACATCACTATTGGTTTCTATCTTTCTTGAATCTTAGATAGTCCAAATTTGGGTGTTTATTCGTTTGTTACTGTGTTGAAGTGAAAAGCCATATGGACGTGTTTGATATTGAGGAAGCATTTGGGTGTACATTCATTGTTTGATTGTGTTGATTGGCTCTAACTCGAGATTCTACAAGAACACAAGCAAGATTGAGTAAACACATACACGAGTGAGAGAGGATAAACAGTTGTTTGGATTAGCGTAACACTCTCTTCCGTCTTTGTGTTTGTTTTTTCTTTTCTGTTTCATTTCAGGTTGGACAAGATGCTTGGACCATCTGGGGAGTTGAGTGCCATAGACATGACTTCGATGAACTTAACAAACGCATGTGCTCCTTTGGACATACAAATGGTCTATGGGTAAGATATTGGGAGTGTAAAACTCCGAGTTAAGAGATGTTATAGCATACTATAATGACATGTTAATTGATTCGTACTATGCTCATATAGAAGAATGTGAGGAACTAAGCATGATTAGGTTCATTGTCGGATTAGATAAAGAGATTGCCGACTGCATGTTACGAGAAACATTTTCATCACTTAATGACATGTTTGAAAAGGCAAAACTTATTCAATCGAGCCTTACCATCTGGCGTTTTAATCAAAACTTTGGACATGAGCAGAACTCATATGATTTGCAAAATGACAAACCTAGCGTTCAAACTGATCCGGATAAGTTTATCATACTACTTGTGAACATGAACAAATTTGAAAAAAGATTTTCTTAAACTTGAAGTGATGTTACATTCAATTAAAAAGATTCTGAACTAAACAAAGTATTGCAACCTAAGGTTTTTGAAAGTGATGGTTTGTGTGAGCTTAAATTGACCCCCCGAGATTCATCAAACAGACATTCCTTTACATATAATGCATGACCAACCATGTGACGTATTTGAATGGAAAAGAAATTGCTCACTTGAAACTAAACTTGGTAATTAACAAAGTGTTATAGATGTACCTATAGTTGATATTGAAGGTGATGCTCAGTCACTTCAAAAGCATGAACTTGACAACACTTTGTCTGAACTTTTCTTAAACAAAGACATGCATAACACTAAAATCCCTTTGCATTATTTGCATGAAACTAAGATGCTCACAATTGGGTTAGAAATTGAATTGCATCCGGAACAAATTGTTGATAACATTGATGTAAGTGTGCTTAATTTGAACGTCAATATTAAGCATGAGAATGAGAATGACGTGAAGGATGTTAAACTAGATTCATATGATGAGTTGCTAGCTGAATTAGGTAGTCTACTTGATGTAAAACTTGAAAATGCATACGTTGAAACAAATTCCGCTACATTACAACATAAATCATTGGATGATCTAGTTAATGAATTGCTTACTGTATTCATCTTAGATGAAGTCAAAGCTGATGCTAAAGAAACATTAATCGACTTCAATCTAGTTGAATATACTCAAGAAACAGACATCTCATTCGTTACATTTGGTCTAAATATTGCACATGAACGTATAGCATGCACATTTGATATAAACATGTTGCAATCTGTCATTTGGATGTTACTTTACTTGTTTGGATGTTCTTAGTGCATAATGTTTGAAACTTTACTTTTAGTACATCCTAAACATACTAGGAAACATTTACACACCTTATTCTTTTTCTTTGAGAAGATAACGGTGCTCTAATGTATCTTATCTTCACCGTACTGCTTTATTATCTTAATCTTTGATCCCGGTGGAGTTGATCATATGTGTACATCCTTGAAACTTATGTGGGATCTTCAAGGCACCACTAGAAGGGGGGGTTGAATAGTTGGTGCGGAAAGTATGGTTTTTAAAATTTGTTTAAAACCAACCAACTCAACTTCTGAAAACAGATTCTGTTTTCAGGACCAGTTTTAAAACGTTTTTAACACTAGGTTATAGGTCTCCAAAAATTCTGAAATTTTGATAGAACTTAGCCTCAGATATT
The DNA here is from genome assembly GCA_036186865.1 of Eustoma russellianum. Lineage (NCBI taxonomy): Eukaryota > Viridiplantae > Streptophyta > Magnoliopsida > Gentianales > Gentianaceae > Eustoma > Eustoma russellianum. The sequence goes on from AP025067.1 coordinate 19,569,561, forward strand.
ATGAGGGTCCCTTAAAAATTTCAGATTTAAATTCAACCTTTAACCCCTTCAAAAATCGTTGGTGGTCAGATTGCGCGAATCTGCCAGAAACGGTAGACTGTTTTGAAAAATTTATTCCTATTTGTTCTTAACTCCAATTGCTCTGAAATTTTAACCACTAACCCCTTATATGGTTTATTTGAATTGGTTGAAACATTTTTGAAAAATTCTTTTGGGAAGTTAGTCAAATACACTAAAAGTCTCAACCTTTGCAAGCCTGAAAATCAGACTGCACTAGTCTCAAAACTTTAGATGTTTGAATGACTTATACTTATCCAAAAGGGTTGAAACTTGTGCCAAATTAACCCTAAGACGTGTGGCTTTGTTTCTGGAAATGTTCGTAATTTTTGAAAGTTGTTTACTATTTTTTACGAATGCAAACAAAAAGAGTAAACTGTGCAGAAACAGAATATAAATGCTGAAAGTAAATGACACCGAGAATTTTATACTGGTTCAGTTATAAACAACCTACTCCAGTCTTCGAGGAACACCTTCCTCGGTTCACACTAGTCACACACACGCAATACACCTTACCACAGGGTTGATGGAGTTACACACCAACTCCAACCCTTTACACACCTTGTACGATGAATACAATTCGCACGAACACCACCACCTAGCAAGATTGAAGATTGATCACACCTTGATCAATCTTTTACAAAGATAAAGAGTATGTGGTGGTTTAATACAAGCCTATTCAAGAATAAGAATATAAGTACAATAGGCTTTCAAGAAGAAGAAAGAAAGAGAGTGTAGAAGAAGAGAGGCTAGGCGTTTTTGATCTCAAGATTGTAATGCTTGTTCTTGTCTTTTGTTTTTGCTCATCTTCTTTCCTTTTATGCCTTGTAGCCGTCCCCCTATAGGTGCCATCTCCTCTTGAAAATTATCTTCTAAGTCCTTGGGAGAATGTGTGTCATCATTGTGACATGATCTTGCTTACTTGGCCCCTTCTCATTGGATGATCATTTAACCTTTGCTTACTTGGCACTTCATGATTGGTTGAAAGTTGTCATCATTTGACGACTTGGAAAATCTGAATATTTCACTCAAAACATGTGCCAAAATCAACATAGAATAATTTTCATAATCCACAAGATTGTCACATAAAGTTAGCAAGATAATTTTCTCACAAAAAGGGGAATAAAATCGGCCATGATGAGAATTTAGCATGCTGAAATTTCAGCATGTGATACATGGTGATAAAATTCAAAATACTTCCAAATTTTCATTGATTTTTCTTTTGAAATAAATCACCAATTAGTAGCAAATATTCTTATCAAATTGGAAATGAAATTGGACACTAACATACCCATAAAAACAGTCAAGATGCATTCCACACATGTCGAAAAATTTCAGCATGTGTGATATTCAAGATATCACACTTTATGGCTTTGTATCTTATTCAAATTACTTCCATTTCTTCTTCCAATTAACCACATAATTCAAGACACCAATTATATCCTTTTTAATCCAAAAAATCGGCCAGCTATATCCTCCACATGCTGAAATTTTCAGCATGTGTTTCAAATGAGACAAAGTTTGAAACCTTACCATTTGTAGCTTCTTTCTTTAAATCATCAACATTGTATGATTGATTCTTGACCAATCAATATGCCAACAAGGCTCCACATATGCTCCATCTCAGCTGTAGGTGGCGTGTATACATGTATATGCATGTGCTGAATTTTATTTTTGCTAACTTTGTAAAATAGTGCACATTTAATAATACACACATGTTATATTCCAATCAGCCCTTAATTTAATTTTCTAGAACACTTTAAGATGTATGACATATGTAAAAAGTGTCTAGATACGTGTCGTATGATGTGCCAAAAATGTTCCATGTGTTGTGTACGTAGAAAACCGAATTTTCGATATTTATCGATTACCCGATTTTTCTCTAATTAAATTCCAAATTTTTGCACATGTTATATATATTATGTTACACATAATATATATAATATAAACTTTAATTCTCAGCACTTGGCTGGTCTAAAGTGGCGCCATTAACATGTGACAAAATTAAAATTGGAATCTCCACAATTTGACCTTAATGTGGGGTGATTTGTGTGTGCCAACATGGAATGATTTTATGGCTGAAAATATCACCATTAGCACGAAAATTATAGATATTTTTGAAGTGTAGGGGCTGGCCATCTATTTATGGCAAGTACGAGACACGTTGGTGAAGTTTCGATATTCGCCCGATACGACAATTTTTGGTTTAGAACCTTTTAACGTGGCGTGTTTAATTTGTCATCACCATGACTTATATCATATGATATAAGACCTGAATATACTCATAAATATGAGTTAAGTATGATGGTGTGACGTTAACGTACGTACATAAAATATATAACGTGTCTGTAGTACGTTGGAATACATGTGTATGTGCCTTTTTCAAAAAATCAGAAAATATGTATTTATGTATGCATACAGACGTGCATATTAAATGAGGAGAGGAGGAGGAGACTTTTCTTCCTTAGCCTTGTTGCCTTTGTGCCTTTTCCAAATGTAGCTTCCTTTAATGAACTACTTAGTTTAATTAACTAAGTACTTCACTTAATGAACTAGTTTAGTTCATTAATGGTGGCACCTGAAAATAGTATAAACACAACAAATGTTTGCCATATGATGTAAGCTTTAACGCTTCATGGCTCGTTAGTACGACAACATTATATATGAGTTAAATAAGGCAAGTAATAAGCAATATATCATGCATACGTTTATATCATGCACACGTTTTTGTCATGCTCATTTAAATCACATATTTTGAAATCACTCAAACCACTTTTTCTCTACAACTTATCCCTTTCACATGTTTAGATTCGAGGGCAAATCCTTTCGAAGGGGAAGGAAATGATCCACTCCCATGAGGCATCAAAAACACATGTCAACATTGCATTGTTAGGTCTTTAGCGCATATAGTACTTGTATAAGCTTTTAGGGGTCATCTGACTTTCATATCTACAAATATGTTTCATTAAGTGTAGCATATCTTAGGACATATTGTATATATTGTTTTTTTATGTGTTTGAGCTGTTTTTAGGTCAAGGAAGAGTGATTGAAGACAAGGCAACATCCAAACCAAAAGCCGAATCAAGATTGTCAAGTTGGTAGCTTGACACACTGATGATATTTCAGCCATATCTCCTCAACCCCAACTGTAGGATCTGCAAGGCACCACTAGAAAGGGAGGGGGGTTGAATAGATGGTGCGGAAAGTGTGGTTTTTAAAATTTCTTTAAACTTGAACAATTCAAGTTCTGAAAACAGATTCTGTTTTCAGGACCAGTTTTAAAACGTTTTTAAAACCAGGTTAGAGGTATTCAAAAATTATGAAATTTTGAGAGAACTTAGCCTCAGATGTTATGAGGGTCCCCTAAAAATTTCAAATTAAAATTCAACCTTTAACCCCTTCAAAAACCGTTGATACTCAGATTGTGCAAATCTGCCAGAAACAGTAGATGGTTTTGAAAAATTAATTCCTATTTGTGTGAACGTCCAAATGCTCTGAAAATTTGACCATTAACTCCTTATATACTATATTTAGATGGGTTAAAACAGTTTTGAAAAATTCTTTTGGGAAGTAGGTCAAATATAATCAAAGTCTCAACCTTTGCAAGTCTGAAAATCAGACTGCACTAGCCTCAGAACATTTGATGTTTGATTGACTTATACTTATCCAAAAGGGTTGAAACTTGTGCCAAATTAACCCTAGAACGTTTAAGTATGTTTCTGGAAATTTTAGTAATTTTTGAAAATCGTTTACTATTTTTACGGATGCGAACAAGAAGGATAAACAGTGCAGTAACTGAAAAGTAAATACAGAAAGTAAATGGCACCAAGAATTTTATACTGGTTCGGTTATAAACAACCTACTCCAGTCTTCAAGGAACACCTTCCTTGGTTCACACTAATCACACACACGCAGTACACCTTACCGCAGGGTTGATAGAGTTACACCTAACTCCAACCCTTTACAAACCTTGTATTGTAAGTACAATTTGCACGAACACCACCACCTTGCTAGAATGAAGATTGATCACACCTTGATCAATCTTTTACAAAGATGTATGAATGGTGGTTTATCTCAAGCCTATTCAAGATTGAAAGAATATGAATACAATAGGCTTTTACAAGAAAAGAGAAAGAAAAAAGATGTAGGAGAAGAAGAGCTTGGCTATTTGATCTCTTTCAATTGCAATGCTTGTTGTTGTTTTTGTTTGATCTCCTCTCTTCTCTTTTAACCTTGCAGCCGTCCACTTAGGGCTTCTCCCCCTCTTGAAAATTTTCTTTTAAGTCCTTGAGAGAGTGTAAGACATCATTGTGACAAGGCCTTGCTTACTTGGCAACTTCTCATTGGATGATCATTTAGCCTTTGCTTACTTGGCACCTCCTTATTGGTTCAACATTGTCATCATGATGACATGGAAAAAATCTGAGATATACACTTTAACATGTGCCAAAAATTAATTAAAAAATCATTCCATAATTTAAGAAATACACCATAAATTGCAAGAAAATAATATTCTTCCATAACCTATGCAAATTTCGGCCATTAAGGTGTCTTGCCATGCTGAATTTTCAGCATGTGCAACCTTCCATTTCTTTCAAAATAATACCAATTATTCTTTGATTTTTCATCATAAAAATGAATCAACAATATATGGCAAGTATTGCTACCAATTAAGAAATGAACTTGGACACAAAAAGGCTTAAGAATTCGGCCACACCATGCACACATGCTGAAAAATTTTCAGCATGTGTGATATGTAGAGATATCACCATTTATTATATTCAAAACCTTACCATATCTTCTTCCAATTAATCACCTAATAAAAGATGACAAAATATCTCACATTTAATAAGCAAAATTCGGCCAGCTTAAGGTTAGTATGCTGAAATTTTCGGCATGTGACATAAGAGAGATATATGTTGAATTCTTACCATTTGTAGCTTTTCTCTTCAATTCACCAACAATGTATGATTGATCCTTGACCAATCAATATGCCAACAAAGCTCCACATGTGCTCCAAATCTGCTGTATGTGACGTTATATGATGTGTATACATGTGCTGAAATTTATTTTTGTTAACTTTATAAAATAGTGCACACACATGTATATTCTAATCAGCCCTTAATTTAATTTTCTAGAACACTTTAAGACGTATATCATATGTAAAAAGTGCCTAGACCATGTTATGTGCGTAGAAAACCGAATTTTCGATATTTATCGATTACCCGATTTTTCTCTAATTTAAATTCCAACTTTTGCACATGTTATATATATTATGTTATACATAATATATATAATATATACTTTAAATCACAGCACTTGGCTGGCTTAAAGTGGTACCATTAGCATGTGACAAAATTAAACTTGGAATCTTCACATTTTGGCCTTAATGTGGGGTGATTTGTGTGTGCCAACATGAAAAGTATTTTTGGCTGAACATATCATGTATGACACGAAATTTACATCAATTTTTGATGTATATGGGCTGGCCATTTATTTATGGAAAGGACATGACACGTTGGCGAAGTTTCGGTATTCGCCCGATACGACAAATTTCGGTTTAGAACCTTTTATCGTGTCGTATTTAATTTGTCATCACCATATCTTATATCATATGATATAAGACCTGAATATACTCATAAATATGAGTTAAGTATAGTGGTGTGATGTTAACGTACGTACGTAGAATATATAACGTGTCGGTAGTACGTTGGAATACATGTGTATGTGCCTTTTTAAAAAAATCTGAAAATATGTATAATATATGTGTATGGGGCGTGTATAATAAAGATGGGGAGGAGGAGAAAACTTTCCTTCCTTAGCCTTGTTGCCTTTGTGCCTTTTCCAAATGTAGCTTCCTTTAATGAACTACTTAGTTTATCAAACTAAGTACTTCACTTAATGAACTAGTTTGGTTCATTAATGGTGGCACCTGAAAATAGTATAAACACAACAAATGTTTGCCATATAATGTAAGCTTTAATGCTTCATGGCTCGTTAGTACGGCAACATAATATATAAGCTAAATAAGGCAAGTAATGGCAAGTTATCATGCATACATGTACACATTTATATATGTATACGTTTATACATATATATAAACATTCAAATTCCTACTAGTGCAGCCGGACCTGATGGGTTTAATGGGCAGTTTTATAGATCCTGTTGGTCAATCATCCATACTGATGTGGTAAAAGCGGTACAGGAATTTTTTCTGGGTATCCCACAGCCTCGAGTGATGGCTTCAGCGTTAATCACACTGATTCCTAAGAAGCAATCTCCTGCTACATTCAGTGATTTCAGACCAATCTGTTTGACTAATTTTCTGAGTAAAGTGTGTACCCGTATCATTGCTAGCCGATTGGGCACTATCATTTCACGGTTAATCTCTCCGGAGCAAACCGGTTTCCTCTTAGGATCTGACATTTCAACGCAAGTTCTTCTGGCTCGGGAAATGATACATATCATAGATAAGGGCGGTTCACAGGTATGTTTGAAATTAGATATGATGAAAGCATTTGACAGAGTCAGTTGGGAATATTTGGACAAATTATTGAGCTCTTTCGGATTCTCTGATTTTTTTATACGAATCATTCTTAACCACTTGCGAGCAACCACGTTAGCAGTCCTAATTAACGGACAGCCATCCTCAACATTTCGGCCATATCGGGGGGTAAAGCAAGGAGATCCCCTATCTCCGTTGCTGTTTATTTTATCTTCAGAAGGATTCAGCAGAAGATTGAAGGCCTTAACATCCACAGGGTATCTACAACCTTTTCGCTTAGGCCGAATACCATTTACTATAACACATTTGGCATATGCAGATGACTTATTGATATTTTTACGGGGTACACAGCATAATCTGCGACGGTTTCATGTCTTCCTCACTCAGTATGAAACTGCTTCAGGACAAAAAGTTAATTTTCAAAAAAGCAGTATGATTCCATCTGCTAACATGTCATCCAGGCAGCAAAGGCATTTACAAGACATCATTCATATGAAATGTACTTCATTACCATTTAAATATCTTGGCTCCTACTTACATAAAGGTATTTCCCGCGCTAGATACTGCGTTCCTCTATTGCAGCATATTGATGATAGACTCCATGGATGGCGTTCTCGCCTGCTTTCATCTGCTGGTCGCTTAGTTTTATTACGCTCTGTCATATCTGCATTGCCTCTACATATACTTGCATCTGGTGGACTGCCTAAATCAGTTATTCAGATTATACATCGGAAAATGGCATTCTTTTATTGGGGTCCACGATACCATTGGGTTTCATGGACATCAATATGCGCGCCTCAGGAAGAAGGCATATTAGGGATTCGGGACCTTCACAAGTTGCAGAAAGCTTATCAATGTCGTATCTGGTGGTCATATCAGCAACAATCTACACTTTGGAGCAAATATATGCATGCCAAATATGGTCTTCGGGGAGATTATTTACCACATTTGCCAGATTCACCAATCTGGAAGCTTATTTGTCGTATACACCCTTTCTGTCTCTCACAGTCTGCAGGTATTGACAGGCATCTCACATGGCTACACACACCAACCGGAGAATTTACATTGCGCAGTGCATATGATGCTTGTCGCGTGCCTCATCCAAAGCTTCTCTCGGCAAAGTTCATTTGGTATAAGCATCATGCCTCAGTTGTTAAAATCTTCTTATGGCGTCTTTTCCATTCTGCACTCCCATTCGAGGATTATATTGGCAGATACATTACTTCAAGACCAACTCAATGTCCATTCTGTAAGCGAGCGTCAGCGACAGCGGATCATTTTTTCATGTATTGTTCATTCGCGCGACACTTATGGAATTACTATGCTGCTGAATTACATTGTCCCCTACCATCATCATTACAACTGCGTCAATACATACTTGCTTGGTGGTATCGTTCCTCATTTACATCTCTTATTGGAGTTTTCAAAGTCATCATTCCGGGAATTATTTTGTACAATATATGGCGTAGATATACATCATTGGTTTATGGTGAGCAAACGAATATTACGCTGACATCCCTTCAGGCCTCTGTCCGCTATGACATTACCATCTGGTGTAAAACCATATCAGGCACGAAACTTGCTGCTGATCCTAGAAGATATTTCTCTTGGATGCCAACCCTGAAACTTCCACGGCCTACGCTGATTCGCTGGATGTGTCCACCATCAGGACGACTGAAATTAAATACAGATGCGGCAGTCGGCAGACAATATACAGCAGGAGGTGCAATATTACGCGATCACATGGGACATTGTGTGGGAGCAATTTCCTTCCGGCTGCCCCTAGCTTCACCGCTCAATGCTGAAATTCAAGCAGCATTATTTGGTCTTTTGTACTTTCTCCCTCTACATCGTAACATCACTTTGGAATCTGATTGTGCTCATATGATTTCTCGACTGTCCAACACGCAACTGGTTCAAGGAAATTATTATCTCCGACTCCTTCAAATGCTGATATATCTCCACCGCCTTGATTATAATCACATCTACCGAGAGGCTAATATGGCGGCTCATTATTTATCTCAACACACATTGCTGGACCCCATAACACATCATTATTCCTCACAAACTCTTCCTTCATTGGTGCGAGCTGCTGTCATGTTAGATCTTTCATCCGTTAACTTGCGTGTTGTTTAATACATTATAGTCTTCCACATGGATTGGCATTCCTTACCTCATCCTGCCTGTATCCTACAGGATTCAAGCAGGCTTGGTACGTATTACTCTCTTTTGACATATGTGTTAGCCTGTTTCATCTTGATTCATAACTGCCTCTTTATGCTTGCCCTCGCATGTTTTGGAGTATACAAAATCGTGGCGGAGTACAGCTATGCTACATTCATAGATTCAGCGGCATATCATTTTCGGCGGCCATCTATAAACTTGTCGCCTTGGCACCGCCCTTGCCAAGGCGACATCGGTACGTGTATGACATTTCTCTTTTGTTTTCTTTGGTTGTTCACCATCACCGGCATAATTTATTTACGGATTTTTCCTGAGGTACGGAATCGACGGGATAAGAACGAAACACACGAGGACATTCATGGCTTCAACTGGCGACAAAAGCACGCATCTCCAACTGCGGCAACCACACATTTGTACGCTACATTAGACTACACACATATCAATGATGGCCGTATAAATATGTATGCTTTTTCCTTCGCCAGGGTTTTATCCACAAGGGTGGTTTTTCCTGGCAAGGTTTTAATGCGGCATATCATATACGACTGGAGATATGTTATCATTACTTCGTTATTTCATTTATTCGAATACTTTGATGATTGTAATAAGGTTTTCCTCCTCCATAAGTGAGGTCTTTTCGCATCAATAAAATATCTGCTTTCATAAAAAAAAATATAAACATTCAAATTGCTTGTTTTGAAATCACTCAAACCCTCTTATTTCTACAATCTCCCCCTTTTGATGATTTTCAAAATAACTTGTGTACATGATTTAAATGCTATCTCTCCCCCTTGAACCATGCACAAATTTGAATTTTGAATTTTGAATTTCAAATCCGGCTCCCCCTTGATTTATGCAATTAAGATCAATCAGTATCAATTAATATCAATCAGTGTCTCTCCCCCCTTAAATCATGCTTTTCTCTCCCCCTTTATTTTGGAAAGTAAATCAAAAGATTCCTGTCAAAAAGGAAAGTAAATCAAATAATGTCAAATCAAATCATATCAACGGGAATCATGCCTAATTTAGAACGAAGGGATTCATATGTGGCTTGATTTAAGGCCTTTGTAAATATATCCGCTACTTGTGCTTCTGTGCGTACGTGATATATGACAATATTTCCATTGTTAACGTGATCATGAAGAAAGTGATATCGTACTTCTATATGCTTAGCCTTAGAATGTAACACGGGATTCTTAGACAAATTTATTGCACTCATACTATCACAATATATAGGAATTTTATTTACGGTAATTCCAAAGTCCGAAAGTTGTTTTATCCACAACAACTGTGTGCAACAAAGGCTAAGAGCCATGTACTCAGCCTCTGTAGTGGACAAAGCAACACTTGCTTGCTTTTTGGAAAACCATGAAATAAGGGAATTTCCTATAAATTGGCAAGTTCCGCTCGTGCTTTTTCTATCTATTTTGCAGCCACCATAGTCTGCATCCGTGTAAGCATATAAGTCAAATGTAGAATCCTTATCATACCAAATACCTAAGGTGGGCATATGCTTAATATAACGAAATATTCTTTTTACCACATTTAAGTGTGATACCTTAGGTTGACTTTAAAAACGAGCACACATGCATACACTAAACATGATGTCAGGTCTACTAGCAGTTAAATATAGCAAAGAACCTATCATAGATCTATATAATCCATTATCAACGTCTTTACCATGTTCGTCTTTGTCTAATTTAGTAGTGACACTCATAGGGGTGGGGGATGGTTTCAAATTCTCAAAATTAAACTTTTTGATCATGTCATTAACATATTTTGCTTGGCTTATATGAATTCCGTTACTTGTTTGCTTAATCTGCAAGCCAAGAAAATAATTAAGTTCACCAACCATAGACATTTCAAATTCAGATTTCATGCAATTTTCAAAATCTTTAACAAGTCTATGTGAGGTAGAGCCAAAAATAATGTCATCTACGTAGATTTGAATAATAAGTAAATCTGATTTTTCTTGTTTCAAAAATAGTGTACTATCTATAGTACCACGTTTAAAATTATTTTCTAAAAGGAAAGTAGCAAAACGATCATACCATGCTCTCGGTGCTTGCTTTAGGACATATAGTGCCTTCTTTAGTTTGTATACGTGATCTGGATGTTTCAAATCTTCAAAACTGGGTGGTTGCTTCACGTATACTTCTTCTTGTATGAATCCGTTTAGGAAAGCACTTTTTACATCCATTTGATATAATTTAAAATCTTTCATGCAAGCAATAGCAAGTAAGAGTCGTATAGCTTCTAAACGTGCTACGGGTGCGAATGTTTCATCATAGTCAATTCCTTCTTCTTGATTATATCCTTGTGCAACAAGTCTCGCTTTATTTCTAACAACCTTTCCTTCTTCATTTATTTTATTCCTAAATACCCACTTTGTGCCTATAATAGTCTTATCTTGTGGTCGTGGCACTAAATCCCATTCATCATTTCTAACGAATTGATTAAGTTCGTCATGCATAGCATCAATCCAAGAAGAATCACTCAAAGCATCATGCACATTTTTGGGCTCAATTTCAGAAATCATAGCATGAAATTCATTTATTTCATCCGAAGTAATTCTTCTACGTGGTCGCACACCGTGAGTGAGGTCACCTATGATGAGATCATGTGGGTGATCTCTATGCCATCTTGGTTGATTATTTTCTATGTTATCATGCATTTCTATGTGATCATGCACTTCTAGTGTCTCATTCATATCATGCATATCAAAAGAATCATTGTCTTCATTCAAAACGGGTTTCAATTCAAAATCATCTTCATATTCCTTATCTTTATCAATCTCACCAAATTCATTGAATTTAACATGAATAGATTCTATAATTTGTCTAGTGAGAGGATCATAGCATCTATATGCCTTTGAATTTATAGAATATCCAACAAAAATGCACTCAATTGATTTGGATTCAAATTTATCTAAATTATCTTTTGCATTCAAGACAAAACATTTGCATCCAAACACACGAAAATAGTCAATCTTAGGCATGCGATCATTCAGAATCTCATAAGGCGTCTTGTTTATTTTCTTTCTTATAGATAGGCGATTTACAATATAGCATGCACAATTCACGGCTTCCGCCCACAGAAATCTAGGCAATTTATTTTCGCAAAGCATAGTTCTAGCGATTTCTTGTAATGTACGATTCTTTCTTTCTACTACTCCATTTAGTTGTGGAGTTCTAGGTGGCGAAAACTCATGTTTAATTCCCTTTTCTTCACAAAACGAAATCATCTCTTTGTTTTTAAACTCACCGCCTCTATCGCTTCTTATCCTTTTCACATTTACACCATATTGATTTTCAAGTTGTTTAATTAATTTAGCAATCTCAACGGCGCTATCATCCTTATGTGCAAGAAATAAAGTCCAAGTATAACGAGAAAAGTCATCAACAATTACGCATGCATAGTGACGCCCACCAAGGCTTGTAGTGCGACTAGGACCAAACAAATCGATATGCAATAGTTCTAATATTCTAGTCGTGCTTATTTCATTTTTCGGCTTAAGTGACTCACGTGTTTGTTTGCCTTTTATGCAAGATTCACACAACTGAAAGTTGTCTAAATCAAGCGTAGGCAATCCCCGTACTAGGTTCTTTCGTTGTAGTTTTTCTAGTGTGGAAATGCCAATGTGTCCTAAACGTCTATGCCATAAATTCACATTGGGTTCATTTGACATAAAACATTTAACTTTAGCGTCTACTACATCATCCATAGATAGCGTAAAAATATTGCCTTCTCGTTTTCCTTTTAAAACGGTTTCTCCATTTTTATTTATTATATTGCAGTAAGGGTGAGTAAAACACACATTAAAACCATTGTCAACAAACTGAGAAATGCTAAGAAGATTGTAGGATAAGTTGCTTACCAAAAATACGTTGGAGATTTGGAGTGTGTTCGGATTACCAATCGTACCTTTTCCGATGATCTTGCCTTTGTTGTTGTCTCCGAAGGTCACGGATCCGCCTTTTGTGACCTTCTTTAGTTTGGTGAATAGGCTCGGGTCACCCGTCATGTGTCTCGAGCATCCACTATCAAGGAACCACTTTATAGATGTATCTTTCGATGTGTGGGCTCCCTGCAATGTGAAAAGGTGATTTAGGTACCCTTTTAATTTTGGGTCCTTTCGAGTTAGTTAATCACCTTTTGGTAAAGGTACCTTTCGGTACCCATACTTGGGTGATCCTTCTCGGTCTATCAAATGGCAAGAATGTAGATGAAGGTGCGACATAATAGACATGTGGTGCATGCACTTTGGGCCTTTGCCCAAGGACTCCTCTATACTCACTAAATGAAGGACGTTTTTGATATGTCCTTGTGTGTGTGTGTGTAGTGCGTGGATGATATGAATTTCGTATATGCATTGTTCTCTTCTTTTCATATCTATAAGGTACAAAGTTATATTTCACATGATATGAAGAAGTGGGGCGTGAGGAAGGGGGCGCTTTTTGCGTCATCTTAGACGCCACTTGCGGCTTAGGGGTGTCTACTTTCTTACACACAACAAACTTGGTTGGTTTGATTGATACTTCGTTAGTATCAACGTATCCCAGTCCAGTTTTGTCGCTGTCATGCTTTTGTGATAATATGATGCGATGCAGCATGTTGTACCCTGTGTCAAACTGTTTCATCATTTTCTCTAAATCGGTATTCCTTGATTTCAAATTTGAAATCTCGGATTTCATTTCATTATTTTGAGAGGTTAATGATGAAATCTCGGTTTTCAATGCAGTGATGACACATGAAGACTCTTTCTTTGAATCGCTTAATTGAGCGACAAGATTCTCATTAGAAGATTCTAACAGTTTCTTGTCTTCAATTAATCGTTTCTTTTCTTTAGCGAGAGTCTTAGTAAATTTATGCAATTCTAGATACTGACTAAAAAGATCATCATAAGAAGGTTCAAAGTCAGAGTCAGAATCAGATGATACCTCATTAGATGCTTTGGATGCAAAGCATACTTGTGCGGTCTCCTCTTCGGTCTCAGTCTCAGAATCTGATGAATCACTCTAGGTGGAGGCCTTTAGAGCACGTTTCCTTTGTTTGGGTTCTGAGACGAGTCTATGTCTGTTCCGCTCCTTGTCAGGGTACTTAGTAGTTTGCTTTTCTTTATTTGGGCAGTCATATGATAAGTGTCCGAGTTTGCCACATTCATAACATTTAACGTCTTTATCGTTTGACTTGTTCTTATTTCTCTTAGTAGTAGTGCCCTTATTTTTGTTTCTAAATGACCTTCTCATAAATTTTCTCAATCCTTTAGCCAATAGAATTAGGTCATCATTATCCGATTCGGAATCACTATCATCTACGTGATCGGAGGGAGGGGAGACGTATTCATTTGATTTAAAAGCAATAGCTTTACCTTGTTTAGATGATTCCGTTTTCCGAATGGTGAGTTTACTTTCATAAACTTTAAGTGAACCGATTAGTTCTTCCATCTTTATTGATTTAGTTTCCTTGCTTTCTTCTATCGCAGTCACTTTAGGGTCCCATTCAGAAGGAAGGCTTCGTAGGACTTTCTGCACCTTTTCTTGCGTAGTAAAAGCCTTACCAAGAGACTCAAGAGAGTTGTAGATGTTAGTCAAACGAAGATCCATATCTACAATAGACTCATTGGGCAATAATTTAAAAGACTCAAGTGTGGACATGAGCATGTTAATTTTTGACTCTTTTACTTGACTCGTGCCTTCATGTTTCATTTCTAGTATCCTCCACATTTCTTGTGCACTCGAATAGTTTGACACATAACTAGACTCACTTTTACTTAATCCGTTTAAAAGCAATTGCATAGCCCTAGCATTCATACTAAGTTTCTTTTTATCATCACTCGTATATTCTTGTCTAGTTTTAATAACTTCTAAAGTAACTCCGTCTACAGTGGATATATTAGATGGGACATAAGGACCATCTTCAATGATTGACCAACGATCTATATCTATAGCCATAAGAAAAAGCTTCATCCTAAGTTTCCACTGAATAAACGACTCACCGTCAAAAAGTGGAGGCCTTTGGCTCGACATACCTTCTTGCTCGGTTTTGAGATTTGTGGATGCCATCTCACTGAATCGTTGGATACCTTGAAGTGAGTATTCCTGCGCTCTGATACCACTTGTAGGATCTGCAAGGCACCACTAGAAGGGAGGGGGGTTGAATAGATGGTGCAGAAAGTGTGGTTTTTAAAATTTCTTTAAACTTGAACAATTCAAGTTCTGAAAACAGATTCTGTTTTCAGGACCAGTTTTAAAACGTTTTTAAAACCAGGTTAGAGGTCTTCAAAAATTATGAAATTTTGAGAGAACTTAGCCTCAGATGTTATGAGGGACCCCTAAAAATTTCAAATTAAAATTCAACCTTTAACCCCTTCAAAAACCATTGATACTCAGATTTTACAAATCTGCCAGAAACGGTAGATGGTTTTGAAAAATTAATTCCTATTTGTGTGAACGTCCAAATGCTCTGAAAATTTGACCATTAACTCCTTATATACTATATTTAAATGGTTTGAAACAGTTTTGGAAAATTCTTTTGGGAAATAGGTCAAATATAATCAAAGTCTCAACCTTTGCAAGTCTGAAAATCAGACTGCACTAGCCTCAGAACTTTTGATGTTTGATTGACTTATACTTATCCAAAAGGGTTGAAACTTGTGCCAAATTAACCCTAGAATGTTTAAGTATGTTTCTGGAAATTTTCGTAATTTTTGAAAATCGTTTACTATTTTTATGGATGCGAACAAGAAGGATAAACAGTGCAGTAACTGAAAAGTAAATACAGAAAGTAAATGGCACCAAGAATTTTATACTGGTTCGGTTATAAACAACCTACTCCAGTCTTCAAGGAACACCTTCCTTGGTTCACACTAATCACACACACGCAGTACACCTTACCGCAGGGTTGATAGAGTTACACCTAACTCCAACCCTTTACAAACCTTGTATTGTAAGTACAATTCGCACGAACACCACCACCTTGCTAGAATGAAGATTGATCACACCTTGATCAATCTTTTACAAAGATGTATGAATGGTGGTTTATCTCAAGCCTATTCAAGATTGAAAGAATATGAATACAATAGGCTTTTACAAGAAAAGAGAAAGAAAAAAGATGTAGGAGAAGAAGAGCTTGGCTATTTGATCTCTTTCAATTGCAATGCTTGTTGTTGTTTTTGTTTGATCTCCTCTCTTCTCTTTTAACCTTGCAGCCGTCCACTTAGGGCTTCTCCCCCTCTTGAAAATTTTCTTTTAAGTCCTTGAGAGAGTGTAAGACATCATTGTGACAAGGCCTTGCTTACTTGACAACTTCTCATTGGATGATCATTTAGCCTTTGCTTACTTGGCACCTCCTTATTGGTTCAACATTGTCATCATGATGACATGGAAAAAATCTGAGATATACACTTTAACATGTGCCAAAAATTAATTAAAAAATCATTCCATAATTTAAGAAATACACCATAAATTGCAAGACAATAAAATTCTTCCATAACCTATGCAAATTTCGGCCATTAAGGTGTCTTGCCATGCTGAATTTTCAGCATGTGCAACCTTCCATTTCTTTCAAAATAATACCAATTATTCTTTGATTTTTCATCATAAAAATGAATCAACAATATATGACAAGTATTGCTACCAATTAGGAAATGAACTTGGACACAAAAAGGCTTAAGAATTCGGCCACACCATGTACACATGCTGAAAAATTTTCAGCATGTGTGATATGTAGAGATATCACCATTTATTATATTCAAAACCTTACCATATCTTCTTCCAATTAATCACCTAATAAAAGATGACAAAATATCTCACATTTAATAAGCAAAATTCGGCCAGCTTAAGGTTAGTATGCTGAAATTTTCGGCATGTGACATAAGAGAGATATATGTTGAATTCTTACCATTTGTAGCTTTTCTCTTCAATTCACCAACAATGTATGATTGATCCTTGACCAATCAATATGCCAACAAAGCTCCACATGTGCTCCAAATCAGCTGTATGTGACGTTATATGATGTGTAAACATGTGCTGAAATTTATTTTTGTTAACTTTGTAAAATAGTGCACACACATGTAATATTCCAATCAACCCTTAATTTAATTTTCTAGAACACTTTAAGACGTATATCATATGTAAAAAGTGCCTAGATACGTGTCACATGATGTACAAGAAAACGTTCCATGTTATGTGCGTAGAAAACCGAATTTTCGATATTTATCGATTACCCGATTTTTCTCTAATTTAAATTCCAACTTTTGCACATGTTATATATATTATGTTATACATAATATATATAATATATACTTTAAATCACAGCACTTGGCTGGCTTAAAGTGGTACCATTAGCATGTGACAAAATTAAACTTGGAATCTTCACATTTTGGCCTTAATGTGGGGTGATTTGTGTGTGCCAACATGGAAAGTATTTTTGGCTGAACATATCATGTATGGAACGAAATTTACATCAATTTTTGATGTATATGGGCTGGCCATTTATTTATGGCAAGTACGTGACACGTTGGCGAAGTTTTGGTATTCGCCCGATACGACAAATTTCGGTTTAGAACCTTTTATCGTGTCGTATTTAATTTGTCATCACCATATCTTATATCATATGATATAAGACCTGAATATACTCATAAATATGAGTTAAGTATAGTGGTGTGATGTTAACGTACGTACGTAGAATATATAACGTGTCGGTAGTACGTTGGAATACATGTGTATGTGCCTTTTTAAAAAAATCTGAAAATATGTATAATATATGTGTATGGGGCGTGTATAATAAAGATGGGGAGGAGGAGAAAACTTTCCTTCCTTAGCCTTGTTGCCTTTGTGCCTTTTCCAAATGTAGCTTCCTTTAATGAACTACTTAGTTTATCAAACTAAGTACTTCACTTAATGAACTAGTTTAGTTCATTAATGGTGGCACCTGAAAATAGTATAAACACAACAAATGTTTGCCATATAATGTAAGCTTTAATGCTTCATGGCTCATTAGTACGGCAACATAATATATAAGCTAAATAAGGCAAGTAATGGCAAGTCATTATGCATACATGTACACATTTATATATGTATACGTTTATACATATATATAAACATTCAAATTGCTTATTTTGAAATCACTCAAACCCTCTTATTTCTACACCAACTCCGATTGGCCTGATTCTAATTGGAGATTCAACATAAGAGACCAAGCTACAACTTTGATGTTCAGCACATCTTAATAAAATGATGAGGGAACAAGAAGGGACCTTCCATAACTCCTTAACACTGCTTGGAACAAGAATTGGGTGCAACACAACCTTCCTAAAAGACCTTGCAACAAACCAGGTTCTGTTTTGGCATGTGAGATGAACAAGACTAACAAATGGCTTCAACTCAGTTAGGCAAACCTCAACCCTCCCAAATGATATTCACCCCAAGTATAAAAGCCTACAATCAAGGTTTTTCAAGTCTTGAAGGGATTTCAAAAACCCTTGAATCAAAGGAAAAAAACAAGAACAAAGTTCTTGAACAAGAAAGCTCTTGGCTATTCTTAATATATCTCAAAGAAAGTTAACATTGTGCTGGTTTTGCCCTGGTATTTATAGGAAAATTAAGCTAGAAGACTAAGATATTTGTACATGTAAGGTCCAATGAGAATTAAGGAAGAAAAAATAGTTAACTAAGCTAGAAAACAAGGAAACTCATTGGTGCTGTTTTAGGCAGTTCTCAGCCGGTTGTTAGCTTTATTGTGCAACTTGTTTAAAGCATCTTGAATATGATTGGACCAGCCTAAAACCTTCCTTGAGAAGTCTTCTAATGAACCATGTGTCCTGATTGAGGTCGCATAACTTGTAGGGTCGAGTTTGAGCCTGTTTTTATCAAGTGGTGCAATCTGGAGAGTTTGTCTTCAAGGAGGTAATGCACCTACTTGCTTGGCCTTGGTGATGTGGTACATGTGTCGGGCAGCAACAAAGGTAAGGCAAGTCGAGACCCAGTGAGAAGAAGTATGACAAAGAGTTTGAGTCAAGAAGTTGATGCATTCTTGTTTAGGCATGTGAGAGATGAGCTTATGAATAAAGAGGGTCATTGGGTTCACCTAATTGAGCCCAATCTTTTAGTTTTTATGTGTTGTAACATATATGAGTAGTCTGTATTATTTCTTTCATTCCAGAAGTCGCTTTCTTAAAGTTTCTTGTTTGTAAAGGTTGTTCTTTCGGTCTTGCATAATCAAACCTTGAGTCTTTTAGCTTGTTAGGTCTTTAGGGTTGTTTATTATGTTTCTATGTTTATTAGAATTATTTTAAAGACTTGTAAGGGTTGTTGGAGACATTTGAAGACCAAAGTAGTTGAAGAGAAACAAGCTCATTTTAGAATGTAATTTCCTAGCAGAACCAATTTTCGTAAAACAGTTGTATCTCTTCAACCACAAGGGCAAATCAAGTGATTCAAATTTTTTTGGAAAGACAAGACAAAGATCTAGCACATTCATGTTTTGCACATTTCCAATCTTGATGCGTGCAAGACTGTGGGCTCTAACGAATTCCACCTTCCAAACGTCCTTCACTAGGTTTAGGAACAAAGAAGAAGACTTCCCCTTGCTTCCTTAGTGAATCAAACGATTGGTGCAACAAGCAAGAACCAAGACTTCAAGATGATCGTTGTTCGGGCAAGCCAAATGTCCCTCCTGGACGTCACCTTATAGCAATGGAAACACCTTCAAAATGCTCAACTTTGAATGATATTAACCTAGGTTTTTAGTGCAAAACCAAGAAAACAAAGTCTCACAAGAATTGGAGAAAATATCGAGTTTTTATTTCATGAAAGTTCTGTCTTTGCTACACGCCTCAAGGGCTTTATTTATAGGCTGAAAGTCGTCCTTCTCAAGCCTTAAAATGGCTAGATATCATCTCAAATAAACTACCTAACAAGTGTTTAAAATTGAAACTTGTTTGAAATTCAAAACTAAAACAAATTCTAGCTAAAATTTGAAATGGTTGTTGATTGGCATCTCCACTCCTTTCAGCCGAGTTTTGGTGAGTAATGAGGGTGTTGGAGGCCCGATTTGATGTTGAGAAAGTCTTTGGAGTTGAATTCAAAAGTTGGTCGTTTGAATCCAATTTGAGTTTGAATTGGAATTCAAATTTGGATTCAATTTTGAGTTGTGACTTATGCTCCTTCTTTCTTCAAAGATGGCGTGTGGTTTGATTCGAAAAGTGGCTGAAGTCTTTTCCTTGTGTCTTGAAATTTAAGTCTCAAATTGGTTGGAACTTGAAATTCAAATCATGGTTGAATTTTGAATTCAAGTTTAACTTTAAGTTGATCTTCCTTTTATGAACTTCATATGGCCGCCCCCATCTTCTATCGTTTCCTTTTCATTTGAGTCCATTCATTTCAAGTCCAGTTTTGAGTCCTTCATTCTACCCCATTCTTCACATCATTTGTGTCTTCCATATATATATATATATATAAAAAAACGAGAATCATATCCCTAAGAGTCTTACTTTGAGTTCTTGCATTTTGTTAGATCTTGTTTAAGTGTCATTTGCTTCAAATTTCTTTTGACAATATTCTGAAATTTTCTTCATCAAACTTGAACAAATTAGGGTTCATTGCATCTATGAAACAATCAACTCTTTAAATTTGCGCCATTAGCCTATAAAGCCACCTAGGTCTCCAATCATCTGGTTGCTACCGAAGCTTTTAGTTGATGATGATTGTATGCATCTTGTGATTCATAATTGTGCTTGATTTCATGCTTCAATCTTGCTGATCATACGTGTGAAAGCCAATTCTAAACCAAACACAAAGAGCTGAAAACCGCCGACTCAAACCCTAATTTTTCAAACCCTAATGTCAGTTTATCCTCTAAACCCTAACCGAGATTCATCTCACATTCCGATTAACTCCACAAACGATATAACGCCTCAGATACAACCCCTTTCTATCAAAAAAACTGAACACAACCGACTTCATTGGAACAAAACCCTAAATCGGCCCAAACACCCTTGAAAACCCTAACTTTCATCACCTCTTTTCTTTACTCCATAATTAAGACACCACCACACTTGATCATACATATTTGAGGGTACCTTGCTGAAATTGAAGGTTGGTTGCACGGATTTGTTCAAAAGTCAAAATTTGGACATAAGAGAGAAGATACGTTTGCACTGAACGGAAAAAAATTCTGGAAAAAAAAACTGAGACGTTTTTGTACAAAAAAAATACTCAGCAAGAAAAGAAAAGAAAACGTGAGAAAAGGAGAAAAGAAAAAGGGGACAACGTTTGTGCATTACTTGAAATTTTTTTGGTGCAATTTGGCAACCTTGGGTACCATCTTTCATTTTACTATACACAAACCTTACCCCCACATCCATTCTCCTTATACTGCCCCTCTTGAACCAATCACACACTTGGATGCTCGATTATTGCATGACTTGAACCATTTTGTGGATAATAAGTGCATAGAATCAAAATTAACTAAAGATTACCCACGACAGCCCTTAGTTCATCTTTGGTTTAGCCTTATACATAAATTTTGGTTGCTTACATTCTTTGAATCTTAGTAGAAATGTTCAAGTTTGTCTCCATCTTTCTTGATTCTGTCTTGATAGTATTTGGTGCAAATTAGAAGCAGAAGGGTGTGACAAGTGGAGATCATTGTGATTTGGAGAAGCATTGGCAAATACTTTCTTAATTGATCGCTTTGAATCTTATTAACTTCAGGTTGCATAAGAGACAAAGTGGTAAGAGAGTGGAAATCAGAGAAAGAGGAGTGCACATATTTTGTTTTCACTAATCAATTAACGTTTGCTTGTTTCTGTGTTAGTTTGCTTCTTTTCTTTTCTTTTCGTTTTGTTTGATCACTTTAGGTAAAACATGGAGAGCAGCACTCACTTCGCGTCTAGCAAGTCAAAGGAGGCCAGGAATGTTGACAACACGCAACAACAAATGCTAGAAATGCTAAAGAAACTCATGCAAGATAACGAGGTAATCAAACACAGGTTGGATGACGTCGAAAGGGGCCAAAAGACGATGGGCAAGGCACCAGCAGGGCCGTTCCCATGCCTCAAACAAGACAGCTTCCCCCAGAAGAAGTTGAGGATGAAAGCCTAAGACCACCACACATCGAGCCAAGAAGGTTTGTTCCTCCAACACAACCAAGGAGACACGCTCCAAGAAGGTACAATGATGATTATAATCCATTTGAACAAGATGAGTATGACTTTAATGACCACCCTCCCTGTGGTTACCAAAGATGCCAAAATCCCCTTCCCCCACAAGATGACGATTTTCTGAAAACAAAAATAAGCATTCCAACGTTTTATGGTAAAAGTAACGCGGAGGAATACTTAGAGTGGGAAACGAAAGTGGATCTAATTTTTTCTTGTACCAACTATAGTGAGCTACTAAAGGTGAGGTACGCTTCTATTGAATTTTCCGGCTACACATTAAATTGGTAGACAAACTTGTTTAGAAATAGGACTAAGACAAGACAACCTCCAATTGTCACGTGGGAAGAAATGAAATTTGAAATGCGACAATGATTTATCCAAACAATTTTGAGAGTTCTATTTTCACAAGTTTGCAAAACTTAAGACAAGGTTCCAAAAGTGTAGACAAATTTTACAAAGAATTCTTGTTGGAAAGATTTAACTTGCATGAACCTAAAGAAGCAACCAAGGCTTGTTTCCTACATGGTCTAAACAGGGAGATTGCGCAAAGGGTTGAACTTCAACCTTACCTCGACCTAATGACCATTGTTCACATGGTTGAGAAGATTGAGCACCAACTAAAGGTACGTAGTTCCTCCAATTTCAATTCCACTTATCGTACTAATCAAAGTTCTTCAATATTTCAAAGCAGATCTTCAGAAATTGGAAGCTCACAGCCTACAAGAGGCCAAACATGTGACCAAAATGCAGCCCAAAGGTTTGACAATCATGTGCAAGGAACACAAAAAAAAGACGAGCGAGACAAGCAAAAGACCTCCACAGGGAATTCCTCTGAGCTCTCGAACAGATTTAGGGACATTAAATGCTATAAATGTCAAGTTCGTGGTCACATAGGAAAAGAGTGTCCTAATGCTAAAAGAGTCATGTTAATTGAGGAAACTAATGAATATGTGACTGAGTCCGAGCATGAAAACGAATCTGAGGTGTCGTCCAAGAGGGCCATTTCTTTTGCCTGAACAACGACCATCTTGAAGTCTTGGTTCTTGCTTGTTGCACCAATCGTTTAATTCACTAAGGAAGCAAGGGGAAGTCTTCTTCCTTGTGCCTAAACCTAGTGAAGAACGTTTGGAAGGTGGAATTCGTTGGAGGCCACGGTCTTGCACGCATCAAATCTCTGTTGTTATAATGGCCAAAAAGCATTGAAGTTCAAGTACTTTTTCTGTGACACATGTTTAGTAACTTGGACTTATCTCTTCAATGGGTGGGCCAAATTCAGAGAACTGCATATGTTTATTTTTCTACACTCAATGGGCTACAATTCTCTAAGAAGGGATAAAGACCAGAACCAGCTTCAGAAGGGGTCAAATCGTTTTCCAACAGATTGCACATTTTTTAGCCTTTTTTGTAGCCTTTTGACTAGCCATTTCTTTAACTTTGTAGACTAGACTTTTTTAGGCTTCTTGGCCCTATTTAAAGGGGGAATGGACGTCCATATAGAGAACAAAAAAGTAGGAGAATTGTTCATAAGAATTCTTAGGCAAAATCAGCCTATTTTTGCTTCACAAACATTTGTGAGTCTTGATTTGATTTTTCTTAAGAACAAGTTGAGTGTTTCCTTTGTTTCTTTGAAAATCAAAGTTAGAATCCAATCAAGGTGTGAGCAACCTTGTGGGAGATATCCAAAATCAAAGGTGTGGCAGTCCAAGAGGGTGCAAACTTGCTTGGAAAATTAGTAACTTTTGAAGGAGGAAAGCTCAAACAAAAACCTTGGTGATCAACGGCTTGGAGGGAGTTAAACTCTTGCCTGCAACCGTTAAGGATCCAAGTGTTAAAGGAGACGATCCGTACGAGGCGTGACATCCGCGCATCACTTGAGACCACTCCAACCAACCTAGCAGCTTACTAGACATCTGGAGCAATGTGTTGTGCAACTGGTTAGTGCAAAAGACATCAAAAATGTTGTAGGAACAGTTGGTGAAAACTCGTAGGTGATTCAGTAGCCTACCGGAGAAAGAGGTCCAAACTATTTTGGATTATTTGAAGCCCTTCCACTCCAATTCATCAAAAGTGTATAAGACCAAAGTTGTAGAGCCTGAAAAGATCTTGAATTTAGGCACATTTATTGTCTGATTTGGAGCTGGGATGATGGATATATGACCTGTTGAAGTTTGTCCGGCTTCGGGGTGGGTACCTTTAAAGCAAGCTGGTGACTAAGCAGCTTCATCTTCTAGGCACTGTTTGACATTGATAATGGCTGAATCTGAGAAAGTGTAATGCACCAAAGTTGTAGATAGTCCTCTTAGATTTCAGACCCAACTAGAATCAAGTTAATTGGAGTTGTGGTTGAGGAGATATGGCTGTAATACCAACAGGGTGTCAAGCTGTCTAGTCTTTGATCCATTTCAGCTTTGTGTTTGAATTTTGCTTTGCCTTCAATCATGCTTCATATGACCTAAAAATGACTTTGAACAAGCACACGCAGTATATACAACATGTCCTAAGATATGATAGACTCAATGAGACATAAACTTGTAGATATGAAAGTGAAATGACCCTTAAAATGCGTTTAAGTACTACATGTCCTAAAGACCTAACGATGCAATGTTGACATGTGTTGTTGATGGCTCATAGGAGTGTATCATTCCCTTCCCCTTCGAACGGATTTGTCGTCGAATCTTAATACATGTAAGGGATAGAATTAAAGGATGTACACATATGTTCAACTCCACCAGGATCAAAGATTAAGATAATAAAGCAGTAGGGTGAAGATGAGATACATTGGTGCACCCTTATCTTTTCCAAGGAAAGTATAATGTGTGTACACGTTTCCTAAAGTGTTTAGGATGTACCAAAAGTAAGATTGCAAATAGTTTACACCAGGAACATCTCAACAAGTAAAACAACATCCAAATGATATATTGCAACATATTTATATCCAATGTAGAGTGTATACGTATACGTGCAATATTTAGACCAGATGTAACAAATGAGATGGCAAAATGAATAAATTCAACTAGATTAAGGCTAGTGATGTTTTAGTGATGCATTCATCTAAGGTGAATAACTCAAGTAGTTCATCAACTAGATTATCCAACGCTTTATCCTCAAGTGTAGCTGAATTCTTTTCGAAGGAAACTTTATGAAGTTCTACATCAAGTAGACTATCTAATTCAGCCGGCAAATTATTATGAATCTAGTTTCTTAATGTCATTCTTATTAGGCACAATTATACCAACGTCATCAATAATATGTTCAGGATGCAATTTACTTTCTAAGCCAAATGTAAGCATCATAGGAATACGCAAATCATGCATAGGGATTTAATTTATATGCATGTCAAGGTTTAAAACTCTTTTGGACAAAGTGTTATCAAGTTTAATATCAACTATATGCATGTTGTTGACACTTTGTAAACCACCAATTTCAGTCTCAAGTGAAGTATCTTCTTCCAATTCAAATACCTCATATGGTCGAACATGCATATCATGTAAAGGAGTTTCAATTTGATGCATGTCAGGGGTCAATTCAAGTTCACACAAACCATAACTTTCAAACATGTCGGGTTGCAAAACTTTTGTTGTTTCAAAATCCTTTTTCATTGTATGCAACATATCATTAAGTCTAAGCATTTCCTTTTCAAAGGTATTCATGTTCACAATCATATTGCTTAACTTATCTGAATTAGTTTGATCGTTTGGCTTGTCACTTTGCAAATCACATGAGTTCTGCTCATGCCCATAGTTTTGATTAAAATGCCAAATGATCAGGTTCGATTGAATAAGTTTTGCCTTTTCAAACATGTCATGAAGGGATGAAAACGTCTCCCTTAACAAGCAATTAGCAATCTCTTTATCTAATCCAGCAAAGAACCTAATCATGCTTAGTTCCTCATGCTCATTAACATTAGCATAATGCAAATCATTGAGCATTTCATTAGAATATGTTGTAACATCTTTATTGCATCGAGGACTGGTTTGATACCTTGGAGTTTTACACTCCCAATATCTCACCCAAAGACTATTTGTATGTCCAAAAGAGTCCATATGTTGGTTGAGTCCATCATAGTCATTTCTACGACATTCAACTCCCCAAATTGGTTCAAAGCATCATGTTTAATCAAAACAATTAACGAAAGAAGTAAAAACTATGAGGTAACCAAGTTAGATCACTAGCAAGTAAAATCATACTATATCTTCAACAAAACGTAAATTTCTACTTTAAGTTGACAAGTGAATAAACAACAATCTTGGACTATCTAAGATTCAAAGAAAGATAGAAGTCAAGTGATGTTTTTAGGCTAAATCAAGAAGCTAAGGGCTTGTTCAATACAATCCTTTAACTTACTTTCAACTTTTATGCACATTCAATTGTGAATAAAGTGAAAAGGCAGTACATACACACAAGTGTTCAACTAGGGTTTGTTCCATGAACCTTTCAACAACAGTCAATACTTTTGGGTGTAGGTATCTTTTGTTTGCACAATTTTGGTATTTCCACTTTTGTGAATTTGGATTTTTGTACAAGGCTATATCTCACTTTCTTATGCAATCACTCATACATCTTGCCTCTTGCTTTTTGATGTTAGATAGGCTTTTCTCTCAGTTTCTTTCACAAACAAGTCTTTATTATTTTTCTTTAGCTTGGCTTTGTTTGTTTTGTGTGAGTCTACTGCTCACAGCCTTTATGAGACATTGTTCACGGACTTTTTCGGTTACTTTCACAAGGTTTTGGTGTGTCTTTTGCGAAGTGTTCCTTTAACAACACAAAAAAAACTAATGATATGACAACTGTTTCACAATTTTAACACCAAATGTGAATGAAAGTTCAATGCAAGTTTGAAGAAGTGTAAAGACAACAAGATGATAAACGGGGTCGGCAATGTAACAGTATGGGGCTGGCATTTAGACAACTTGATCCTAAGTAAGAACTTAAGTCCAACAATGTCTTTAACCAATTGAAATAACCCAAAGTAAATATAAACGCAAAGCCAACGTTAAAACTTGATGTTAATTCTTGTTTTCTTTCAAGTTTACTTCACTTTTTTACGGCTTTAAAGTCAATAAACGTTGATTAATAGTTCAGCAAACCTTGGAGTGTTTATATTTGGTTTAATCACTTAAAGTGAGTTTGAGACGGCTTTGATTAAGTTTGAGAAGTTAAAAAAAACAGTTCAAAAGACGTTAAACTCAAAACAAGTTGGTAGATGTCGTGTTGTGTTTCAACAATCCACAAACATATGCTTTTCTCTAGTTTATGATATGAACACAAGCTAAAAACATGGCATAAAATCTGAACTATGTAAAACACAAGATATATATCAAGTTCTAGACTAAATGATGTTGATTTTAGGCAAAGATAAGCTAAAACAAACCAAGTGTTTATACGGCTAGACAAACTGAAATATACCTTACTCTTTTTGTGTTATTTTCGTGTTAATGGCACAAAAACACTAAACAAACACCAACATATCATATTCTAGCATCTTAAGATTGTTTGAACAAAGATAAGGGCTGAAATGATAAGGACAAACGAAAAGAAAAACAGTACACACTTTTTAACTAAACACGGCTAAACACAGTTCGTTTTTGTTTGTTTTTGACTCAAATGACTACAAAACACTAAACAAACGCCAACATAACTTTTTTAAACATCTTAAGGTCGTTTATACAAGGTTATAACAGAAGATTACCAGAAGAAACGAACTAGACAATCTGGACATACTTGGCGTATTTTGGGTTTTTCTTTTATCAAACAACAACAAAACTCCCAACAAATGCTAACATAACATATTCAAACATTAAAGAGATGATTGAACAAGTTTTGGGTCGGATTTGATGACAAAAAAACGCAATTTAAATCAGTTTAAACTAGACACAACAATAGTTAGTAATCGGATAAAAAACAAAAAACCTGCCGGAGGTTCCTTGCACAATTCTGACCTCCAAACGACCATCAAACTTCAAACAAACATTACCACATCATATTTAAACATGATAGTATTATCATGCAAAATTTGAGAAGAATTGGATAAGAAAACAACACAAAAACAGTTGCTAAACTCAAACTATACGGCAGAAACAAATCAGTGACACATGGACGTTTTCTTGCTAGTTCAGGTCCCAAACAGTAACAAAAAACCAAAAAACTTCTAGCATAACTTATTTAAACATTAAAGAGATGTTCAAGAAAGGGCATGGCCAGAAATCACAAGAAGAAAATGTGAAAACAGCAAGACACAAGTCGCGGCTAAAAAACAGTACACAAACAGAAAACAGTTTTAACGATAGAACAAAAAACGAAGGATATGTGGAGTTAAAGTGTACCTTCGCTCTAATACCAATTGAATAAGGAACAAGAAGGGACATTCCTTTAACTCCTTAACACAGCTTGGAACAAGAATTGGGTGCAACACAACCTTCCTAAAAGACCTTGCAACAAACCAGGTTCTGTTTTGGCATGTGAGATGAACAAGACTAACAAATGGCTTCAACTCAGTTGGGCAAACCTCAACCCTCCCAAATGATATTCACCCCAAGTATAAAAGCCTACAATCAAGGTTTTTCAAGTCTTGAAGGGATTTCAAAAACCCTTGAATCAAAGGAAAAAAACAAGAACAAAGTTCTTGAACAAGAAAGCTCTTGGCTATTCTTAATATATCTCAAAGAAAGTTAACATTGTACACGGTTTTTGCCCTAGTATTTATAGGAAAATTAAGCTAGAAGACTAAGATATTTTTACATGTAAGGTCCAATGAGAATTAAGGAAGAAAAACTAGTTAACTAAGCTAGAAAAGCAAGGAAACTCATTGGTGCTGTTTTAGGCAGTTTTCAGCCGATTGTTAGTTTGCTGTGCAACTTGTTTAAAGCATCTTGAATATGATTTGACCAGCCTAAAACCTTCCTTGTGAAGTCTTCTAATGAACCATGTGTCCTGATTGAGGTCTCAGAACTTGTAGGGTCAAGTTTGAGCTTGTTTTATCAAGTGTGCAATCTGGAGAGTTTGTCTTCAAGGAGGTAATGCACCTACTTGCTTGGCCTTGGGACCACTCCAACCAACCTAGCAGCTTATTAGACAGTTGTAGGAACAGTTGGTGAAAACTTGTAGGTGATTCAGTAGCCTCCCGGAGAAAGAGGTTCAAACTGTTTTGGATTATTTGAAGCCCTTCCACTCCAATTCATCAAAAGTGTATAAGACCAAAGTTGTAGAACCTGAAAAGATCTTGAATTTAGGCACATTTATTTTCTGATTTGGAGCTGGGATGACGGAGATATCACCTGTTGAAGTTTGTCCAGCTTCGGGATGGGTACCTTTAAAGCAAGCTGGTGACTAAGCAGCTTCATCTTCTAGGCACTGTTTGACATTGATAACGGCTGAATCTGAGAAAGTGTAACGCACCAAAGTTGTAGATAATTCTCTTAGATTTCACTGAAACTGGAATCAAGTTAATTGGAGTTGTGGTTGAGGAGATATGGCAGTAATACCAACAGGGTGTCAAGCTGTCTAGTCTTTAATCCATTTCAGCTTTGTGTTTGAACTTTGTTTTGCCTTCAATCATGCTTCGTATGACCTAAAAATTACCTTGAACAAGCACATACAATATATACAACATGTCCTAAGATATGCTAGACTCAATGAGACATAAACTTGTAGATATGAAAGTCAAGTGACCCTTAAAACGCGTACAAGTACTATATGTCCTAAAGACCTAACAATGCAATGTTGACATGTGTTGTTGATTTCTCATAGGAGTGCATCAGAAAATGACTTTATCAAGTTCAAATATCAGAAGGAAGGTGAAGCTGCTGATCAGCTACCTGCTTGAAGGACCACCTGGAAGCCGCTGGAAATTCAACACATCATATCTCCTTTCTCTCAACTCTAAATCAAATGTTTCAAAAGCCAAAATTGAAGTTCTTTTAATTATCTACAATATTGATGAGACAAGATTGGGAAAATATGATTGTATGGAACTCAAATGATGTGGAACAGTCTGGCGTGTGTTGAAGACACACAACTTGACCCACTTGCAAAATCAGCCTCAAAGCTCAAGCAATCAAGGAGAGAACGCCAATCTACTTACAAGGAACATCAAGGGGAATAATATGGGAGATTTATGGCTGGTCCAATGAGGAGAAAGGGTTCAAGACAACTTGCAAAAGACTTAAAATTCGGATGAACATTTCTGCCAGCAACAGAATTTCTTCGTTCTATACCTGTTTCCATTTTGTTGTATGTTGTGTATAATATATCAACCTTCACCCAGGTCGCCGTCGCCGTCGCCGCCTGTGCCCTTGTGACTTCAAGATCATCTTTCCCGGTAAAATATCTCGAGCAAAATCAAGAATTTTCAGGTAATTTCAAGATCATCTTTCCAGGTAAAATATCTCGAGGTTAAGAGGCAGTGAGATTTTCTTTCTCCTCCCAAATTTCTCTCGAGTACTCGATTTTTGTCTTTCTCGCCCGCCATTGATTGTTTTCTTTTTCCTATTTTTAATCGATACATGTAACGTACATCAAAGGCAGGTATCTTCTTTTAATCGTGCTTACAATTTGTTGTTTTCACTGAAGATGATTTACTGGCTACATGATTAACTTGTGTTGATTTCGCCCACACTTTGTATTTTAATATTTTTTGATGTCTTTACAAGTATTTCAAGATTTTGATTTGAGGGTTGACACTCTTCTCTTTCTGTTTCATCTCCGGTTCCACATCCTTAGCTTTTGAAAATTAACTCAATTCATTTTAGTCATTCACTATTTCTTGAATTGTTTCCGTTTGAGGGCTCCTTCATTTTCTTGAAATTCATATTCATCCTATATGTGTATTGATTCTTAGAGCTAACACATAGGATTCTTGAGCAATTTTTCCTCTCCAAAAGATTCAGAGCTACTGAATTCTTCAAATTCTTGCTCAAGAATTTAACGCGCAAATCGCACTCAGTTTCAAGTGAATTTAGTGGCAAACTTTCGGTTTCAGTAGCATATTTGAAGATTTGGTTTTAATTACAAATATTGCTAGAAGTAGTCATGACGATTCAGTGAGACCATGCCTAGGGAAGAGGGGTGTAGGAAAGAGGAAGTGGTCGATAGTTTACGTGTAGCTTCTTGGAATATCGGAACTCTAAGTGGTAAATTGTTGGAAGTTGTATATGTACTTAAGAGGCGTAGGATAGATGTAGCATGCCTCCAGGAGACCAGATGGAAGGGGAACAAAGGTAAAGAGTGTAATGGGTATAAGTTGCTGTATTCGGGGTCCGATGAGACCAAGAATTGGGTAGGATTTCTAGTAAAGTTAGAATTATAAACGAAAGTGATCGATGTGACAAGATATAATGATAGAATTATGGTGTTAAAATTAGTATTAAACAGGGAGGTGATGGCAGTGATTTGAGCCTACGCACCACAAGTGGGACTAGGAGAACAAGAGAAGAAAGAATTTTGGGATTGCTTAGATGTCGTATTGAAGTCAATACCTAGGGAGAAATGGATTTGTATAGGGGTGATTCTAATGGTCACATTAGAAAGGATACCGATGGTTTTCAGTTGGCACATGGCGGGTTTGGGTTGGAGATAGAAACAAGCAGGGTAGGGATCTGCTAGACCTTGCGCTGGCTCATGACCTAAGGAATTATAAATTCATTCTTTAAGAAAAAAGAATCACATTTGATCACTTTTAGCAGCGGAGGACGCAACATGCATATTGACTATTTTCTGATGAGATGTGAAGACCAGAGGTTGTGGAGGGACTGTGAGGTTATACCAGGGGAGACAGTAGTGACGCAACATCATTTACTAGTCCTAGTTATAGCTTTGAGCCAAAAGCTGAGCACGAAGGTTAGAAAATTACCACCCATGATTCGATGGGAAAGTATGAAAGACGAAAAAATTAATATATTTAGAGACAATGTCATCTCGGCGACATCAGGTCCACCAATTGAGGACACAAACCAGATGTGGGAGGCTATAGCGACTACCATTACTCACGCGGCGAGGGAAACTCTTGGGGTAACAACATGAAAGACAACCATACATAAAGAGGCATGGTGGTGGAACGAGGATGTGCAGCAAAAAATAAGGAATAAGTAAAAGAGTTTTAGGGAGGTGTTAAGCTGCATAGAGGGGGAGAAGAAAGAGAGAGTGAGGGAGAACTACAAAATCGCCAGGAAGAAGGCAGTGACGGAGGCAAAGAACGCAGTCTATAAAAGGATGTATAAAAGATTAGAAACAAAAGACGGAGAGCGTGACATGTCAAGATTGCAAAAGCTAGAGATCGAAAGAGGCAAGACCTAGGAGTCGTGAAGTTTATAAAGAGAGAAGATAGACATGTTTTAGTCAAAGAACAAGACATCAAGGGGCAATAGCAAGCATACTTTCACAACCTTTTCAACAGCGGAAGGGTCGACTACGAAGAAAGAGAAAATATCTCTACCCAAAAACAACAACATAACAACTGCGATTGTCGTAGCATCACACAAAGAGAGGTGAAGAGAGCACTTAAGAAGATGGGAAGAGCTAAGGCTGTTGGCTTAGATAACATATCCATTGAGGTGTGGAAGTGTTTGAGAGATGAGGTGGTTCAATGGCTAACTACTCTATTCAACCTTATTTTCAAAATAGGGAAAATGCCAGATGAGTGGAGAAGGAGTGTAGTGGTCTCCAAGGCTGATAGGCACGATTTCTAGGCTATAAATAAGGCCCTTGGGGCGTGTATTGACACAACTTTGGATGAATAAAAATTCTTGATGTTTTCTTCACTTCTTGTGAGACTTTTTTTTTGGTTTTGCATTAAAGACATAAGTTAAGATCCTTCAAAGTTGAGCATTTTGAAGGTGTTGCCATTGCTTAAAGGTGCCATCTAGGAGGGCCATTGTGGTTTGCCTGACCAACGACCATCTTGAAGTGTTGGTTCTTGCTCGTTGGAACCATACGTTTGTTTCACTAAGGAAGCAAGGGGAAGTCTTCTTTCTTGTGCCTAACCCTTTGTGAAAGGACGTTTGTAAGGTGGAATTGTTGGAGCCCACGTCTTGCACGCATCAGGGTGGCAGTGCGGCCGGCAATGTTATATGGAACAGACTGCTGGGCTATCAAAAGGACGTAGTCATAGAAGATGGAAGTGGCAGAGATGAGAATGCTGAGGTGGATGTATGGGCATACAAGGCTAGACAGGATAAGAAATGAGGTATACAGAGAAAGGTTAGGGGTGGCTAGTATAGCAGATAAGATAAGAGAAGGAAGACTTAGATGGTTTGGGCATGTCAAGAGGAGACAGGCAACAGCGTCTGTCAGAGAAATTGAAAGCCTCAATCTAGAAGGAAAGAGGAATAAGGGCAGACCCAAACTGAAGTGGGATGAGCAGATTAAGCGTGACTTACTAGAGTTGCACCTCTTTGAGGACATTGTCCAGGATAGGAGTTCATGGAGGCAGATGATTAAGGTTAAGGAGGGGTAGACAGGATATAGGGGAGCCCTAGAGGATTAGATAGTATTTACACAGTATATTGACTTTACACTTTTTTCCAGTATTTGTCTTTTAACTATTTGTGCGTATGCACTGTTATGACTATTTTAATATCGGGAGATTTCCGTTTATGTTTAATAAAATCCCTTCACTAGTACATATTCCTATTATTGTGCTACTTCTGCATGTACATATAGAGCCGGGGGTCTCACTAAAAGCAAACTCTCTATCCCTTGGGATGGAGGTATTGTTTGTCTGCCGCTCACCCTCTCCAGACCCTAGCGATAGCTTTTGCTGTCATTGGGATATAATGGGTATGATATTGTTGTTGTTGTTGTTGTTACTTGTAACTTTCTTCAAACATCATTTTTTCAGCCATTGATTTCATTGGCTATTAGTTAGGTTCATATATGATTGTTTTTCTTAGATTTATCCCATAAATAGCCATTTTCCCTTGTAAAAGATAACCAATTCATCAATATAAACGTCAGCTAAGAGCTTCCTTTTTTTCATTCAAGACTTTGTCTTGCTTTCCCTTGATTCAAGGGCTTTTGGATCCTTTCAGGGCTTGAACAACCTTGTTTGTAAGCTTATATACTTGGGTGAATATCATTTGGGAGAGTTGAGGCTTTCCTAGATGAGTTGAAGCCATTTGTTAACCATTGTTCAACAATCGGCCAAAATAGATGCAGATTGATGCAAGTTGAGCTGGGAGCTTGTTGTGCTTCATCCTATCTTCTCTAAGCTGGTTAAGGAGTTAAATAAAGGTCCCTTCTTGTTCCTTCATCAGCAATCACTCATGCGTCTTGCCTCTTGCTTTTTGACGTTAGATAGGCTTTTTCTCTCAGTTTCTTTCACAAACAAGCCGTATTTTCTTTCTTTGTGTTTTTGGCTTTGTTTGTTTTTGTGAGGCTACTGCTCACGGCCTTTAACAACACATAAGAACATTATTGGACAACTATTTCACAATTTTAACAATGAAATATGAATAATAGTTCAATGCAAGTTTGAAGAAATGTAAAGACAACAAGATGATATAACAGGGTTGGCAATATAACAAAATGGGTTTGAAATATAAGCAACTGATTCCTAAGTAAGAACTTAAGTCCAATAAAGTTTCTAATCAATTGAAATCAACCCAAAGTAAATGTTAACGTATAGTCAACGTTTGAAGATTGATGTTAGGTCTTGTTATCTTCCAAATTTGCTTCACCTTTTTCACGGCTTTAAGTCAAGAGACGTATCAATTCAAAGGTTAAGCCAACCTTGCAGCATTTATCTTTGTTAATGACTTAAAGTGAGTTAAGACGGCTTCTTTAGTTTGCAACGGGCAACACTTTGTCTAAAACTTCTTAAACGAATGTTAGTGATCAAATGATTTCAACTCTCGGCTTTGTTTCAAAAACAGTTTTGTGTTTTGTTATTTAAGTGAGTGATGAGGATAGGGGATCCCATCAAGAGGTCACGGATCCTATGACAAGAAGGAGGGCAAGAGAACTTGGACATCAAGTTGGAACCTTCTTGTACAAGTATGTTCAAGATGAACCTAAGGCTCATTGGGTTCATCTCATGGAGCCCGCATGGTGAACGTGTTCTCCCACCCCAAAACGTGTGTTATTTTTCTTTTGAATTTTATCTTATTTTCTTGTGATTCTTGTGTTATGTGTTTGCCTTGTAGGTAAGTAGGTGTACTCAAATTACAAGCCAAATGGAGGTCCAAAAATGGATAAGGGGCGTGTGTTTCAAAAAGGGAGACAAAAGGAATGTTGTCTTCAAAGGAATGATTGTCTCCGCAAAGATAAGTTCAAATGTGGTCTAAGATGGAATTCCTTTTCAAATTGAACTCAAAATCATCTCCCACCATCAACAAAGAGGTCGGCCATTATAAGTGCAAGGATGGAGATCAAATTGAATTTAAACTTGAAGTTAAACTTGAATTTAAATCCAACCATGATTTGAATTCAAGTTTCAACCAATTTGAGACTTAGATTTCAAGAAGTTCTCAGCCATTATCTTGAGCCATTTCACACGCCATCTTGGAGATAAAGAAAAGGATAGATCACAATTTAAATTGAATCTAAGTTTGAATTCAAATTCAAACTCAATTTGAATTCAATCTTCAACCATCCTTTGAAGTCAATTCCAATCACTTTATCATCATCAAATCAGATTTCAAATCACCCTCATCACACATCTTCAACACGGATGGAAGGAGTGAAGAAGATGATCAACAACCAATTCAAATTCAAACTCAATTTGGATTCAAACTTCAACCAATCTTTGAATTCAACTCCAACCACTTTATCATCATCAAATCAGGTCTCAAACACCTTCATGGACTCATCACCCACGGCTGGATGGAAGAAGTTGGGAACCTACAAGCATTTGAAAGTTTAGCTAGGATTTGTCTTAATTTTGAATTCAAACAAATTCTCAATTTTAAATACTTGTTAGCTAGTTTTATTTGAAATAATTTCTACCTATTCTAAGGCTGATAAGGAACGAATTTCAGCCTATAAATAGGGGCCCTTAGGCATATGGAATGAACAACTTTGGATGAATAAAAATTCTTGATATTTTCTTCACTTCTTGTGAGACTTTGTTTTCTTGGTTTTACATTAAAAACCTAAGTTAAGATCCTTCAAAGTTGAGCATTTTGAAGGTGTTTCCATTGCTTAAAGGTGCCATCCAGGAGGGCCTTTGTGGTTTGCCTAATCAACGACCATCTTAAAGTGTTGGTTCTTGCTCGTTTGAACCATACGTTTATTTCACTAAGGAAGCAAGTGGAAGTCTTCTTCCTTGTGCCTAACACTTTGTAAAGGACGTTTGGAAGGTGGAATTGTTGGAGCCTACGTCTTGCACGCATCAAATTGGTATCATAGCCAGGTTACTCTATTCCACCGTCTTCTATCATTTTCTTTTCTTTTGAGTCTATTCATTT
The DNA here is from genome assembly GCA_036186865.1 of Eustoma russellianum. NCBI lineage: Eukaryota > Viridiplantae > Streptophyta > Magnoliopsida > Gentianales > Gentianaceae > Eustoma > Eustoma russellianum. The sequence goes on from AP025067.1 coordinate 19,605,868, forward strand.
CAAGTCCAGTCTTGAGTCCTTCTTCTACACCATTCTTCACATCATTTGTGTCTCTCACGTATAAAAAATGTCCAAGATTATTTTTGAGTCTTTACTTTTTGCTGCATCTTGTTATCCATCATTCAAATGTCATTTCTTTTTCAATTTTGGCGTCACATCTGATTTGTGTCATTCAAACTTGAACAAATTAGGGTTTGTTGCATTTAGGTCACATTCAGCTTTCTTTTAACACTACAACCATCAGCCTATAAAGCCACCTCGGTTTCAAATCATCTTGTTGCTACCGAAGCTTTTAGTTGGTGATGATTGTATGCATCTTGTGATTCACATTGTGATTGATTTCATGCTTTAAATCCAGCTAGTCATACGTGTGTTTGTCTTCACAAGTCATTTTCAACTCCAACAAAACCTTAAGCAATTCCTAATCCCCCCGGCCCAAGAAAAACCACCCAACCCGACCCTAAAACTCACCAACCTGATTCCAACATACCTTATCTACTCTCTTAACAAAAAGCCCCCAACCAATTTTTCCCAGCAAAGTTCGAATCAACAGTTCCCAACTCATTCAAAAAAACCCTAACCCTAGAATTTGAACTTTGTTCAATTCCATCCTAAAACCATCCACTACCCAAATTGACCACACATATCTTCAATTACTAATCCAAATAGCCCATATATACCATCCATCCAGCTCCCAAAACTCCAATCCCTCAAAGACCCAAAACGACAAAAATCCCCAAATTGAAAACCCTAACCCTAACCCTAATTCTTTCCAACCGCAACTTCCCTCACTTCCAAGGTTATTTTACTGCAATTGAAGGTAGTACACCGCAATTCAAAGTCATTGCACTATTCTGCTCAAAAACGAAAAAATCATAGGGCAAAAGCAGAAATTCCAATTCTGCCCCTAGTCAATATATATATATATATATATATATATATATATATATAGAATCTGAACCTTGATTGCGTTGCAAACAGCAAGAAAGGAAAAAAGAAACAAAAGAAAAAGAGAAAAGAAAAAGGGGAAAACATTTGTGCAACACCTGAAATTTGTTTGGTGCAAATTGACACAACCTTGGATACCATCTTTCATTTCACTATATATATACCGTCTTTCCCATATTCATTCTCCTTATACTGATCTTCTTGAACCAATCACACACTTGGGTGCTCGATAATTGCATGACTTGAACTATTTTGTGGATAGTAAGTGCATAGAATCAAAATTAACAAAAGATTGCCCACGGCAACCCTTAGTTCATCTTTGGTTCAGCCTTAAACATAAATTTTGGTTGCTTAATTTCTTTGAATCTTAGTAGAAAAGTTCAAGTTTGTTTCCGTTTCTCTTGATTCTGTTTTGATACTATTTGGTGCAAATTGAAAGCAAAAGGGAGAAACAAGTGAAGATCGTTGTGATTTGGAAAAGCATTGGCAAACACTTTCTTAATTGATCGCTTTGAATCTTATTAACTTCAGGTTTTCCAAGAAACAAAGCGGTAAGAGAGTGGAAAGAAGAGAAAGAGGAGTGTTCATATTTTGTTTTTACTAATCACTTAATGTTTGCTTGTCTTTGTGTTAGTTTGCTTCTTTTCTTTTCTTTTCGTTTTCGTTTGATCACTATAGATAAAATATGGAGAGCAGCACTCATTCTGCATCTAGCAAGTCAAAGGAGGCCGAGACTGTTGACAATACACAACAACAAATGCTGGAGATGTTAAAGCAACTCATGCATGACAACGAGGTAATCAAACATCGATAAGGGGATGTCGAAAGGAGCCAAAAGACGAGCGATGGACAAGGCACGAGCAGGGCCGTTCCCATGCCACAACCAAGGCATCATCCCCCAGAAGAAGTTGTGGATGAAAACCTTAGACCACCACATATCGAGCCAAGAAGGTTTGTTCCTTCAACGCAACCAAGAAGGTACGCTCCAAGAAGGTACAATGATGATTACATTCCATTTGAGCACGATGATTATGACTTTGATGACCACCTTCCCCGTGGTTACCAAAGACGCCAAAACCCCCTTTTCCCACAAGATGACGATTTTCTCAAAACAAAAATAAATATTCCAACGTTTTATGGTAAAAGTAATGCAGAGGAATATTTGGAATGGGAAACGAAAGTGAATCTAATCTTTTCTTGTACCAACTACAGTGAATTACAAAAGGTGAGGTACGTTTCTACTGAGTTTTCTGGTTACGCATTAAATTGGTGGACGAGTTTGTGTAGAAATACAACTAAGACAAGACAACCTCCAATTGTCACTTGGGAATAAATGAAATTTGAAATGAGACAACGATTTATCCCAAACAATTTTGAGAGTTTATTTTTACAAGTTTGCAAAATTTAAGGCAAGGGTCCAAAAGTGTAGACGAATTCTATAAGGAATTAGAAATTTTGCTGGAAAGGTCTAACTTGCAGGAACCCGAAGAAGCCACCAAGGCTCGTTTCTTACATGGTCTAAACAGGGAGATTGCGCAAAGGGTTGAACTTCTACTTTACCTCGACCTAACGACCATGGTCCACATGGCTGAGAAGATTGAACAACAACTAAAGGTACGTAGTTCCTCCAATTTCAGTTCCACTTATCGTACTAATCAATCTTCATCAAGGTTTTCAAGCAAGCCTTTAGGAACGGGAAGCTCACGGCCTACAGGAGGCCAAACACATGACCAAGGTGCATCACAAAGGGTGGACAACCGTGTGCAGTCCACACAAAAAGCAAGATGACAAAGCCCAACAAATGGCTCCTACAGGGAATTCTTCTGATCTCTCAAACAGGTTTAGAGACATTAAATGCTATAAATATCAAGGACGTGGTCACATAGGAAAAGAGTGTCCTAATACAAAATGAATCATGTTAATTGAGGAGACTGATGAATATGTGACTGAATCTGAGCATGAAAACGAATCTGAGCATGATAATGAAACTGAAACTTAAGAGGATCTAGGCGCACTAGATGATTTTGATACTAAGGAATTTCTTGTTGTGCATAGAGCTTTGAATGCATATCCAAAATTAGATGATCACGAACAACATAGAGAAAACATTTTCCATATTCATTGCATGATAAATGGTAAAGTGTGCATCATGATCATTGACTCCGGTTCTTGTGCAAATGTGGCTAGCATCGAATTGGTACGAAAACTGAATTTGCCTATGACTAATCATTCGCAACTTGCATGGTTAAATGATTGTAAAGAAGTTAGCGTCAGTAAGCACGTTTTGATTTCTCTTAGCATTGGTAGTTACAAAGATGATGCTTTATGTGATGTTGCACCAATGCATGCTAGTCATATCTTACTTGGTAGGCCATGGCAATTTGATCTACATGTGACATATGATGGATATTTGAATCATTATTCTTTTAAATTGAATGGCAAACTTTACAAATTGCATGCACTTCCACCCCACAAAATCCACAAAGATCACCAACGCATGTCTAAGTCTAGGACCGACCTTAAGGAAACGGAAGCTGAGAGAAAATTCGTGGAATGCATGAAAAGTGAGAACAAAAAACAAGAGAGTAAGGGAAAAGAGATAGTGTCTATAAGTGTCAACGAATCTAAAAAGAAGTGTGGATATTTTGCAAAGAAAAGAGAGGTCACACGAGCCCTTTATAGCAACCAAACCGTTCTCATTCCCATTCCCAAGGCGTGTCATCTTTCATTAGAACTCCCACCAAATCTACCTACCTCTGTTGCATCCCTTATCTAAGAGTACGATGTTCTATTTCCCACCGAGCCACCATCCGGATTACCACCTATTTGAGGAATAGAACTCCAAATCAATTTTGTCCCAGGAGCCATTTTACCAAATTGACCAGCCTATCGAGCCAACCCAGAAGAAACCAAGGAAATCCAAAGGAAAGTAGAGGAACTCCTAGCAAGTGGACAAATCCGAGAGAGCCTAAGCCCGTCAGCCGTCCCTGTCATTTTAGTACCCAAAAATGATGGAACATAGAGAATGTGTACCGATTGCCGTGCTATAAACAAAATTACAGTCAAGTATAGGTATCCCATACCTAGGCTGGATGATATGTTGGATATGTTGCATGGATCTAGATATTTCACCAAAATTGACCTTAAGCAAGGGTACTTCCAAGTGCGGATTAGAGAAGGGGACGAATGGTAGACTGCATTCAAAATCAAGTTAGGGCTCCATGAGTGGTTAGTGATCCCCTTCAGGCTCACAAACGCCCCTAGCACCTTTATGAGGTTAATGAATGAAGTCTTACATGCTTTCATAGGATGAATTGTTGTGGTTCACTTTGACGATATCCTAATATGTTCCCAAACGATAGAAGACCACCTTGACCATATTAGAGCCGTTTTTGAGAAGCTTAAGCAAGAACAACTTTACGCCAACTTTAAGAAGTGCTCTTTTTGTTTGGAACGAGTAGTTTTTCTAGACTTTGTCATTTCGGATGATGGAGTAGAAATGGATGAGGAAAAGGTTAGGTCAATTGTGGAGTGGCCTACATCTAAGAATGTAGGGGAAGTTCGTAGTTTTCATGGACTTGCAAGTTTTTATAGACGATTTGTCAAAGATTTTTCATCCATAGCTGCACCCCTAAATGAGATTGTGAAAAAAGATATGCCTTTTAGGTGGGAAGAGCCACAACAACAAGCATTTGATGAGCTTAAACGGAGGCTAACCACTGCACCCATACTTAGGTTACCAAATTTTGACGAAACTTTTGAGATTGACTGTGATGCAAGTAGAGTGGGTATTGGAGCGGTATTGACCCAAGGCAAGAAACCCATAGCCTACTTTAGCGAGAAGTTGAAAGGTGCTGCATTGAATTACTCTACCTATGACAAAGAACTTTATGCCCTAGTGAGATCCCTACAAACTTGGGAATACTACCTTCAACCTAGAGAGTTTGTGATCCACACTGACCACAAAAGCCTTAAGTACCTTGTGGGACAAGGAAAGTTGAACAAGAGACATGCCAAATGGGTGGAGTTTATAGAGCAATTCCCTTATGTGATTAAGTACAAACAAGGAAAGGACAATATAGTTGCTGATGCCCTCTCTAGGAGATACACGTTAGTGACTACATTATTCTCACGATTCTTAGGATTCAGCTCACTTAAGGACTTATACCCCAATGACCATGATTTTGGCGCCATTTTCGAGGCATGTAAAGAGGGACCATTTGGAAAATTCTACATGCATGAGGGATACCTTTTTAAAGAGCATAAGTTGTGTGTTCCCCAATCTTCCCTACGAGAAGCATTGACTAGAGAAGCCCATGAGGGAGGATTAATGGGTCATTTTGGAGTGTTCAAAACCCTAGAAACCCTTAAAGACATTTCTATTGGCTACACATGCGCGTAGACGTCGAGAGGTTATATGGTAGTTGCCTCACTTGCAAACAAGCCAAATCCAAGTCCCAACCACATGGCCTTTACACACCCTTACCCGTCTCTAATTCCCCTTGGGTTGACATTTCCATGGACTTTGGTTTGGGACATCCTAGGTCTCGAGGAGGACGCGATAGCATTTATGTTGTGGTAGATCGATTTTCAAAGATGGCACACTTCATTGCATGTAGGAAAGTTGATGATGCTACACATGTTGCTAATTTGTTGTTTAAAGAAATTGTACGATTGCATGGCATGCCACGTACCATTCTAAGTGATAGAGATACGAAATTTCTAAGTCGTTTTTGGCGTGTTTTGTGGGCTAAACTTGGTACTCAATTGTTGTTTTCTACCACAACTCACCCACTAACCGATGGACAAATTGAAGTAGTTAATCGTACTCTCTCTCAACTCTTGGGTGCCATTTTGCAAAAATATATTAAACATTGGGAAGATTGTTTACCATATATCGAATTTGCATACAATATGAGTGTCCATCATGGTACATTGCATAGTCCATTTGAAATTGTGTATAGATTTAACCCCTTATCTCCTTTTGATTTGATTCCTATTCCCGTGCATGAACGTTCAAGTCTTGATGGTAAACAAAAAGCGAAAAATATAAAGAAAATGCATGAACACGTAAAAACACAACTTGAGAAAAAAACCAAGCTTATGAAAAACAAGCCAACAAATACAGAAAACTAGTTGTGTTTGAACCAGGTTATTTAGTTTGGTTACATTTGCGAAAAGAAAGATTTCCCAATGAACGAAAGTAAAAATTGTTGCCTAGAGGAGATGGACCATTCAAAGTCTTAAAACGCATAGGTGATAATGCAAACATCCTTGATCTTCCCGAGAGGTATGGTCCTATTTCCTCTACTTTTAATGTTGCTGACCTCACCCCTTTCACTGATGACCCTTTTGATTCGAGGAGGAATCCTTTTGAGTTGGGGGAATTGATGAGGATCGGAGATCCCATCAAGAGGTCATGTGTCCTATGACAAGAAGGAGGGCAAGAGAACTTGGACATCAAGTTGAAATCTTCTTGTACAAGCATGTTCAAGATGAACCTAAGGCTCATTGGGTTCATCTCATGGAGCCCGCATGGTGAACCTATTCTCCCACCCCAAAACGTGTGTTATTTTTCTTTTGAATTTTGTCTTGTTTTCTTGTGATTCTTGTGTTATGTATTTGCCTTGTAGGTAAGTAGGTGTACGCAAATTACAAGCCAAATGGAGGTCCAAAATGGATAAGGGGCGTGTGTTTCAAAAACGGAGACAAAAAGAATGTTGTCTTGAAAGGAATGATTGTCTCCACAAAGACAAGTTCAAATGTGGTCCAAGATGGAATTCCTTTTTAAATTGAACTCGAAATCATCTCCAACCATCAAAAAAGAGGTTGGCCATTTGAAGTGCAAGGATGGAGATCAAATTGAATTTAAACTTGAAGTTAAACTTGAATTTAAATCCAACCATGATTTGAATTCAAGTTTCAACCAATTGAGACTTAGATTTCAAGAAGTTCTCAGCTATTATCTTGAGCCATTTCACACGCCATCATGGAGATAAAGAGAAGGATAGATCACAATTCAAATTGAATCCAAGTTTGAATTCAAATTCAAACTCAATTTGAATTCAATCTTCAACCATCCTTTGAAGTCAATTCCAATCACTTTATCATCATCAAATCAGATTTCAAAACACCCGCATTACACATCTTGAACACGGCTGGAAGGAGTGAAGAAGATGATCAACAACCAATTCAAATTCAAACTCAATTTGGATTCAAACTTCAACTAATCTTTGAATTCAACTCCAACCACTTTATCATCATCAAATCAGGTCTCAAACACCTTCATGGACTCATCACCCACGGCTGGATGGAAGAAGTTGGGAGCCTACAAGCATTTGAAAGTTTAGCTAGGATTTGTCTTAATTTTTAATTCAAATAAATTCTCAATTTTAAATACTTGTTAGCTAGTTTTATTTGAAATAATTTCTACCTATTCTAAGGTTGATAAGGAACGAATTTTAGCCTACAAATAGGGGCCCTTGAGCGTATGGCATGAACAACTTTGGATGAATAAAAATTCTTGATATTTCCTTCACTTCTTGTGAGACTTTGTTTTCTTAGTTTTGCATTAAAAACCTAAGTTAAGTTCCTTCAAAGTTGAGCATTTTGAAGGTGTTGCCATTGCTTAAAGGTGCCCTCCAGGAGGGCCTTTGTGGTTTGCCTGATCAACGACCATCTTGAAGTGTTGGTTCTTGCTCGTTTGAACCATACGTTTATTTCACTAAGGAAGCAAGTGGAAGTCTTCTTCTTTGTGCCTAACCCTTTGCGAAGGACGTTTGGAAGGTGGAACTGTTGGATCCCACGTCTTGCACTCATCAGTGAGTTTGACGTCCACAACTTATAATAACACGGCTTGAACTTGTTTTAAATGAAAACAACCTTAGTTTTGTTTGTTTTTGATCAAAACAATTATGCGAAACTTGTAAATGGCACGGCTAGAAACAAGGTAATCAAACTATGTTTAAACAATTTGCCACAAGTTTGCATAAGCCACGGTTTTTGACCAACGCATAATATAAATCAATTTATTTTTGTGGTTTTTTTTCATTTTATAACATGGAAACAAGATGATAAAACAGATTTAATTTTTGAACAAAACCAAATTCTATACGGCTAGGAAAACAGTTTAGAATCTTGTTTCGTTTTGGACTCAAATGACTACAAATCATCAAACAAACTCTAACATAGCATATTCAAACATATAATAAGAGAAAATTTGGACAAGGTCATGGTCAGATATGCTAAAAACAACTTAAGCTAGACACAACAAAACATTAGTACTCGGCTTGAAAAACAGAAAGTTTGCCAGAGGTTCCTTGCTTCTTTCTGAGTTTTAATGGATTATGAACTTCAAACAAACTCTACCACATCATATTTAAACATGTGATGCACAAACACTCAGCTATTTAGGATCATTCTTCAACTCAATAAACCCATCTAGAACCATGGATGAAGATGCAAAACGTTCCAAGAACACCAAGCATGCAATCAGTCCAGATTTCGGCCAAGCAAGTGACTCAACTTCAGCAAATGGTCTCAACTTGTTTGGACAAGTCTAAACCCTTCCAAAAAAATATCCATCCCAAGTTATAGAAGCAATACAATCAAGTTATGATTCAAAAACTTGAAGGGAATCAAAGGATGCAAATGAAAAACTGAAAACAGTTTTTGGTGCAAAAATTTTTGCTTTTTCTGTATAATCAGATTTTTGTTTGTACAATGACCTAACTAGTTTAAATAAGTCAAACAAGGCTTCTAAGGGAAGATACAAGTGTGTGTGGTCTAATAGGAGCAAAGAAAGAAGTTTAGACAAACTACAACTTGGAATAGAAATGATTGGTTCAGCACTTCTCTTCTCGACTGAACATTCCCTTTGTTTTGCAAGTTGTTTTTGCATTTGATCTGTTATTGATTTAGCTCTTCCCTGCTTTGGAATATTATTTGACACGTCCTTGATGAGTTGGATAGGTCTCTTGCAGATGATTGGTTGAGATACCCTCTTGATCAATCAAGAAAACAAAATATGTCCAGATTTGACCCCTGAATTGTTTTGTAATATAACTTTATCTTTCAATCAGAATCAGCTCTTATACATCAAATGAAAGTTGTAGATCGTTTCCTATAGATGTCTATAGATACCAAAATGACGTCGTTTGGAGCTGAAATGAGTTTGTTACCCTAGTTTGAAGTTGACCTACTTCCGGGTGTCTATGTCTGAAGATGTTGAGTCAGCGTCTAGGTTGCTTGCAACGATTGTGTCGCTTGATACAAGCCTTTTCTAGGACAGTGTTGGGCATCATCATTGTAGCTTATCCTCTTATCTTTCATCTCCAACTAGAAGCAAGCCAATTGGTGTTGTGGTTAATGAGTTATGGCTGAAATACTAAGAGGGTGTCAACCTGCCTGCTTGCCCTTTCAATTCAGCTTTGTGTTTGAACGTTTGGCATGGTTCCAATCAAGCTTCCTTGACCTAAAAACAACTCAAACACATCCAAGAACAACACATACACTATATAAAACATGTCTTAATGTGTGTTAATGCCCGTTTGGAGTTGACCTGCTTCCGGGTGTCTATGTCTGTAGCTACTGAGTCAGCATCCAGGTTACTTGCAACGATTGTGTAGCTTGATACAGGCCTTTTCTAGGAAAGCGTTTGGCATCAACATTGTATCTTATCCTCTTAGATTTCACCTCCAACTGGAATCATGTGAATTGGAGTTGGCTGATGAGTTATGGCTAAAATACTAAGAGGGTGTAAACCTGCCAGCTTGCCTTTTCAATTCAGCTTTGTGTTTGAACGTTTGGCATAGTTCCAATCAAGCTTCCTTGACCTAAAAACAACTCAAACAGATCCAATAAAAACACATACACTATATAAAACATGTCTTAATGTGTGTTAGTGATGAGCCTCATCCAAGCCAAGAAGAACCAACAACAGTAAGAGGTACACCAATGCAAGAAAAAGGTCCTATAACAAGGAGCATGGCCAAGAAATTGATGCATGAAGTGGGAACCTTTCTTTACAAGCATGTTGAGGATGAACCAAGTCAATATAGCCTCCATTGGATCCATTTGCTACAAGCTTTAATTTAGTTTTGAACCATGTTGTAATATATTAGGTAATCTTGTGTGTATCGTTCATATTGTTGAGTGCTTAGCTTTCTTTCCTTTATAAGTTTTTGTAAACTAACTAGACATGTCCTAGTATGCTGTATATGTTGTTTGGTGTATTTTTGAACTGATTTAAAGTTAATGGAACCAAGAATGAAGCCATGGCATAAAGCAAACACAAAGCTGAAATAGATGGACAAGACCAGACTGGAGCAGTGTTTGTATTACAACTATATCTCATCAACCACAGCTTGGATTCTTCTTGATTCTAGTTGGATCCAAAAGCTAAGCCATTAAACTACAATTTTACTGTTTTGCACTTTCTAATAATCCTTCATTATCAAGCTCAAAAAACACCATAAAGTTGAAGTTGCTGAATCCGCGTCAAAGGCCCTTTCCTGGAAGCAGTTGAAACTTCGACACATCATATGTCCTTCATCCAAGCTCCAAATCGGATGATTCAAAAGCCCAAATTCAAGTTCAGCTCGTGATCTACAACATTGAAAAAGAACCCAAGAGAAAATTTGACTTCTAGAAGGGTCTAACAATCAGTCTACCGAAAGGAGTGATTTCAGCCTGAAATTTAGAATTTTTGTCTACCTTTTGAAGACCATACTTTTTTTCCATTTTACCTTGCCCAAAAACGTGTGAAACAAAGGTCTTATGACCAAGGCCCTTGTCTATCATTATATTCTTGCCTAGGAGATATATTAGGGTAGTTGTTCTTTTATTTAAAGGATGACAAAGTCCTTGTACAAACAGAATTTTGAAAATATATTTTTCATATTAAGCTTTCAAGCTTGGTTCTTGCTTTTCCCTTGAATCTAGGCTAGATTCCCTTCAAGAACTGAACAATCTTGATTGTATACTCATTATACTTAGGAGAGATATGACCTAAGAGGGTTAATTCTTGCTTGGGCTGAGTTGAAATCACTTATGAGTTATTCAAACATATATACGGCTAAACATTTTGGTTTCGGAGGAAGGTGAGCTTGAAGCTTGTTGTGCAATCATCCAAATCTGATTGTGGAGTTGTATTTGAGTTAAAGTCCTTCTTCGTATTCAAGTCGTTCATCAGAGGAACGAGAGCCTCCCATGTCCGCATCAAGTAGTATCAATGCGAAGGTTGCTTTAACTCACCTATCTTTAAATTCCGTCAAATTTTCGTTTGTTCTTCTTGTTCTCATCTCTAGTGTCATTCAATCTACCCTTAAGGAGGTTGAATACCTTTGTTGTGTCTTCATTTCAGTTTTCTTTGCCCCTAAATCTGAAAGTTACAAAGAAAATATGTTTCTCTTTGAAATTCAGTTGTGTGCATCTCCTAAATTCCAAAGTTGTTAAATCTTATCAAAGTTAAAAGCTTACTGTGCAACTTGGAGAAATAAGATTGGTGGACAAATGCTTCAAGGTTGGCTGAACCTTTGACATAACTTGATGGTATAAGGTTGGAGGACTATTAGACAATTGAGACACAACAAAAGCCTTGGAACTAAAGGGAAAGTATACGGTTAAAAGGTTGATATGGCATGCTTCAACATTGGCTGAACGTTATACTTACTTTGGTTGTATTTCAATTGTTTAAATGCTTTCTTGGACTTAAGTTCTTCATTTAGAAGCTATTTCTGCTTTATTTATGTTCAGTCCAAAGCTTACATTGCTACCAAAGTCTTTTACTCATCTTGTTGTAATCGAAGCTCTTAGCTTGCATTAAGACTTTGTGTATACTTGATTGTTTGTAATTGTGAACTTACATTGCATATTAAGTGTTCCAATCTGCTTAGCCATCTTCCATCAGAAGGAAAGATAAACCTTGTTCACTTTGAGCCAAAGAAACAACGGTTAAAACCAAAAGAGGCTAAACAAAGAAAATCCTATGTATACATTTGCCTAGCTGAAATTATAACAAGTTGTACCAAAAAGCCAAAAGAAAAGAAAGATCATTCCTTCCTAAATCAGATTCAAAAGGGACGGTTTAGCAAAATCGTCATCAAAAAAAAGTTCCTCACCCCTCACGTGTACATTTTCCCAAGAAAACCGAAGGTGTACTTTGAACACTTGGTTGCCTCTATCTTCACTTCTTACATTCATTAAGTTGCATAAGGCTTAAGGTAAGTTAAGGATTGCCCAGGGCAACCCTTAAGCTTTTTTGACTCAGCCTACAACATCAGTATTGGTTTCTATCTTTCTTGAATCTTAGATAGTCCAAGTTTGGTGTTTATTCAATTAGTATTGTGTGGAAGTGGAAAGACTTGTGGAAGCGTTTGTGTTGTGGGAAGTATTGAAGACTTGTTGGGATATATAATCATTGGTTGTTTGTTTTGATTGGCTCTAACATGAGATTCTACCAAGAACACAAAGAAGGATTGGGTGAACATACACATGAGAGAAAGAGAGCAAAGAGTTGTTTGAACTAACATAACAAACTCTCTTCCGTCTTTGTGCTTGTTTTTCTTTTCTTGTTGTTTTCAAGAAAACATCGCTGAATCACAAAAAACCCGAACAGACCCCTCCTACTACCCCTACCATGCCACAAGGTTCTATGACCATGGAATCGTTGCATCAAATGATGTCTAGCCTAGTCCATGCGTTTGGTTGCATGAAAAGTGACATTGAGGATCTCAAACATAACGTTGGTCAGCAAACCAAAGGAAAAAGTGCAACTCAAGAAAGAAGAGAATCACTTTCGTATGTATTGAATATGTAAAATGTGTCTAGATACATGTTACATGTCATACCAAAAACGTTCCATGTCTTGTGTTCGTAGAAAACCGAATTTTTGACTTTTGTCGATTACACGATTTTTCTCCGATTAAATTCCAACTTTTTGCACATGTTATATATATTATGTCACACATAATATACATAAAATAACTTGAATATTCAGCTCTAATGGCTGAGTAAAGTTGGCGCCCACATGTGCTTAAAATGTGAATTTGGAATCTCCACAATTTAGCCTTAATTGGGGGTGATTTGTGTGTGCCAACATGGAATGAATTTATGGCTGAGTGTACCATGTTAGCCACGAAATTTGTGTCCATTTTTGAAGTGTGGGGGCTGGCCATCTATATATGGCAAGTACGTGACATGTTGGCGAAGTTTCGGTAGTCACTCGATACAACTTTTTTTGGTTTACAACCTTGTAACGTGTCGTAATAATTTTGTCATCACCATGACTTATATCATATGATATAAGACCTGAATATACTCATAAATATGAGGAAAGTATAGTGGTGTGACGTTGACGTACGTTCGTAATATATATAACGTGTTGGTAGCACGTTGGAATATACATGTATTGCGCCTTTAAAAAATCTGAATGTATACATAAATATATATAAAACGTGTGATATAATGAGGAGAGGAGACTTCTATTTCCATGTTTGTTTCCGTCATGCCTTCTCCAAATATATCTCCATTTAATGAACTGCTTAGTTCATTTTACTAAGTACTTCGCTTAATGAACTAGTTTAGTTCATTAATAATGGCATCTGAAAATAGTTCAAACACAACAAATGTTTGCCATTTGATGTAAGCTTTAAAGCTTCATGGCTTGTTAGTACGGCAACATTATATATAAAGTATATAAGGCAAGTTTGTCGCAAAAACGTATCAAGTCATAAATTGTGTCATGCATTTTTGTGAATCACTCAAACTCTTTTATCAACAGTATGTTCGTAGAAAACCTAATTTTCGACTTTTGTCGATTGCGCTATTTTTCCCCGGTTAATTTCAAACTTCTTGCACATGTAATATATATTATCTCACACATAATATACATAGAATAAAATATATATACAGCTAATGTGGCTAGAGAAAAACGTCCATGTGCCAAAAATGGATTGGAATTTGAAATCTCCACAAATTTAGTAAATTGTGGGTGATTTGTGTGTGCCAACATGGAATGGCTTAGTGGCTGTTTGTAACATGTGAGGCACAAACTTTTTAGCCATTTTTGATGGATATGGGCTGACCATCTTTACATGGCAAGTACGTGACATGTCGGTCAAGTTTTGATAGTCACCCGATACAACAATTTTTTGGTTTATGACCTTGTAACATGCCGTTATAATATAATGAAGAATGGATTCTCTCTCTTCAATTTCTCTCTCTACACAAAATACTCTAGAAAAAATCACATCGGAGAGGAAAAACACAGCGGTGGAGCTGCAGACCACCGTGAAATTGGCGACGGAAGGAAGACGAGGAGGTACAAATGATGGTAAAATGGAGATACCAGCATGCGAGACAAGCTGGGCAAGAAGGCTGGCTGATTCGGTGAAGAATACAAATGTGGAAACTCGACGCCTGAGATTCAAACCGATGATGGAGTTTGAAGGAAAACCTATGCCTAAAATACAATCTACGGATGTTGCGAAAGCGGTGGAAAAGTGGAAATTCTCTGCAATAGGATACGTGTTGGGAATGGACCCGCCATATCAAGCGATGAAGAGTTTTACGGATGCAAGGTGGGGATCGAAAGGATTGATAGAGATGCAACGGCTGCATGGAGGTATGTTTATGATCAGATTCCAGAGTGAGGAGAGCTTGAAGGAAGCACTAGAAGACTCACCCATAAACTTTGGAAATAAAATGTTTCTATTGAAGCCTTGGGACGAGGGGCGAAATTTGCGAAAGGAGGAGGCTAGATCTGTGCCAATTTGGGTGCGGCTGCCAGGGTTAGGGGTGCAGTACTATGAGCCAGATGCCTTAGAAAAGATAGTAAGTGCAATAGGGAACACCCTGTATGCAGATCAAAGGACAATAGAACAAGAGAGGATTGCCTTTGCGAGAGTCTGTGTAGAAGTGACTGTTGGGGAAAGAATACCAGATACAATTGAATTTATGAATGAGAGAGATGAAGTGGTGGAGCAGGCTGTCCAAATAGAATGGATTCCAGGCCAATGCAGTGAGTGCAAAGTATTTGGGCATAGTGATGCAACTTGTCCTAAAAGTGTTCGAGAAAAGGGCAAAGAGAGAAATGTAGAATACAAGGCTACAGGGCAAAATTTCCTATTAGGAGAGAATAACAGCATTGTCTCGGGTAGATACAAAGATAGTAAGAGGGAGGAGGAAGGAGAGAAGGCAGGTGGAAGTGCAAGCCAGGATGGAACTAGAAAGGTAGGAACCAGTGAGCTGGAGGGATTGGAGACTCCATATTGGGCTCCTGTTCTCACGCCTGTTGGAGGAAAGTGGCAAGTGGTGATTGAAGGGATGCATATGGAAGCTCTCAGCTTGCCAGCGGCACCTGAATGTCCCAAGGGAGAGAACGTGATCGAAAAAATGGAGGAGAATAAAAATGGAAACATGATAGATGATATTGAAAACAATGAGCAAATAGAGAAGACAGATGTAGACAGCTTTGAGTCCGAATCCCAAGAAGAAAATGAAGAAAAAAATTACCCAACAAGGGGAAGAAGAAATGCAGAAATTAGTGGGGAAAAGCAATAAAAAAGGGAGAGTGCAGAAGAAGAAGAAGGGGAGGAAGAAAAGACAATTCTTCATATGAAAATCTCAAATTGGAATGTTAGGGGTCTAAATGATCTGTGAAGCAATATGAGGTGCGACAGTTCCTCATTCGAAATAACATAGACATTATGGGGTTAGTAGAAACCAAGGTACGGTTTAATAAAGTGGAAAAGTAGCAAAAAATGTGTTTACAGGATGGCAATACAAACATAATATAGAGAAATGGGTAATACCACGGATTTGGTGTGGATGGAATCCAGGTATAGTGCAAGGGACGATATTGGCAAACCATAGTCAATGTCTAACCTTAGAGATGACAATCAGGAAGACTCAACAAACCTTTATCCTGTCAGTGGTGTATGGTGAAAACAGAAGGGAAGAAAGAATTCATCTATGGGAGCATATAAAGCAGTTAAGCCAAAGGTTTGCAAGGAAGCCGTGGACATTAATGGGAGACTTCAATGATGTCCTAAAAAATGAGGAGAGACTGGGAGGAAGGCTAGTTGATAATCAAGCAGTGATAGAGTTCCAAGAATGCCTAGAGGCAACAGACCTGCTAGATGTACCAGGCCGGGGAATGACATATACATGGAATAACAGACGCGAAGGTGAGGACAGAATATACTCCAAGATTGACAGAGTATTGGTAACAGAGGAGTGGAAGAACGAGTTTAAATACTTTCAACTAGATTTCTTAAGTAACCTGACATCGGACCACACACCAGCGGTGCTATTTCTAGCAGATAGGAGAGGGGGACCCAAACCGTTCCAATTTAGCTAAAATATGATGCAATGCAGAGGCTTTAAGGATGTAGTAAATGGCATATGGCAGGAAGAAGTGGAAGGAGCCCCAAACCCACTAAAGAGGCTCAAGGTGAAACTGAAGAAGTTGAAGGCCCCGTTGATAAAAATGAGAAATGAGCAACTACGTAGCATTTCACAGAGAGTTGAAGTAGCGAGGCAAGCTTTAACGACCACGCAGAAGGAACTTATGCAAAAACCATGGGACACTATGCTGCATCAGATAGAGAAAAATGAATTGGAGCAGTATGCAAAGCTGCTGGCAGCGGAGGAGACACACTACAAAGAGAAAGCGCGGATAAGATGGCTCAGAGAGGGGGATCACAACACCAGATTCTTTCATAGGAAGCTTAAAGCACACCAGGTCCGTAACTACATACTACGGTTGCAAACTGATGATGGGGCTTGGGTGGAGGAAGTCCAAGACGTAAAAGTAGAAATTCTCAAATTTTATGAGCAGCTATTTACAGAGAAGGGGGACTACGGCCCAACAATTTTAGAGGGGTTAAAGCTGGGGAGGATCACAGACAGTCAAAAGGAGGGTCTTGAGGCAGAGATAACTGGAGAGGAGATCAGGAAGGCAGTGTTCTTAACGAAAGATGATAGGGCACCTGGACCAGATGTATTTACCACAGAATTTTTTAAGCAAAATTGGGAGATAGTGGGGGAGGAAGTCATACAAGGTGTAAAATGGTTTTTTCAAACGTACCAAATGCCAAGAGGTATCAATGCCACGTCTATTACCCTCATTCCAAAGAAGCCAGATGCTGTGAGGGTAAAGGATTTTCGACCAATAGCATGTTGCAATGTAATCTACAAAGCTATCACGAAGCTTCTTACTACTAGGTTAAGACTAGTGCTGCAAAACATAATAAGTAGCAATCAGGGTGCTTTCATGGAGGATAGACTGATAGAAGAGAATATATGGCTGATGCATGATATAGTGAAGGGATACAAGGTAGATGGAGGTCAGCCACGATGCGCAATAAAAATAGACATTATGAAGGCATATGATACTGTTAGATGGGGTTTCCTAATAAGAGTCCTGAAAGTGATGAATTTCCCAGACAAATTTGTTGAATGGATTTGGCAGTGCATCACAACGGCAACGTTTTCTGTAAACATAAATGGTGAGCTGACTGGCTTTTTTGCATCTCAGTGTGGGCTAAGACAGGGGGATCCAATATCTCCCTATCTTTTTCTTATTGTGATGGAAGTCTTTAGCAAAATGCTGTAAAAGGGCTTTGAAGAGGGTAAGATGAAGTACCATCCCCGATGTGAGAAACTAAAAGTGTCATCACTTGTATTTGCGGATGATCTATTCATCCTGGCAAGAGCTGAAAGCAGCACGCTGAAGGAAATTCGAGAGTGTCTACAGAGCTTTGGGAGTATGTCAGGCCTATGTCCAAACAACAAAAAAAAGATCTATCTACTTAGAGGGATGTAAGTAGGAGGACATTCTGGGCTTGATCAGTGAAATAGGAGTGCCACAAGACAACCTACCTGTGTGATACTTAGGAGTGCCACTGATCACTTCGCGGCTGAAAGCTACAGACTGCCATCCTTTGTTGGACAAAATTCTGAGCAGAATTAATGCATGGGGAAACATAAGGCTCACCTACGGAGGACGATTGCAACTAATAAAATCAGTTGCCCTGAGCATCCAATCTTATTGGTCTAGTATCTATCTCATCCCAACAAAAGTATTGAAGCAAATTGGAAGAATATTGTCACAGTTTCTTTGGAAAGGAAAGATGGGGCATAAAGGAGGGGTGAAAATTGGATGGAACCAGATATGTACAAGCAGTGAAAGAGGAGGACTGGATATCCCAAATCTGTTTCATCTAAACAGTGCATATTTGATGAAAAACTTATGGAATATAAATATGCTTAAAGAGTCATTGTGGATAAAGTGGATACACCAAGTGATTTTGAGGGGCAGCAAGATATGGGCATACACAACGAAGACAACTGACTCGTGGTTAGTGAAAAAGCTGATGGAGCACCGCAAACTGTTGCAGGAGCGTACAACTAGTGTAATAGGGAATGGAAGAAATACTTCTTTTTTCCATTCAAGGTGGCATCATTTAGGGGTCCTGCACAATATAGAAGGGAGCCAGCAACTACAGAAGAGATTACGTATTGAGAAAGATGCAAGGATTGCTGACTTAATTATCGAAGGTAAATGGAAATGGGAGAAGGAGACACAACGACTGGATGCACGGTGCAGAGAGTTCATACAGAAGGTTGGTTCACCAGTTGTCCTAACCACAGAAGAGGATAGGTTGTGTTGGGAGCCTGGAAAAGGGAAAGTATTTAACTTGAGAAGCGCAGTGGAGTCCATGGGGGACAGCTGCCAGGATGTGGAATGGAAGCAGCATGTATGGTGGAAGAGGCACATTCCAAGGTATGCCTTCATATCATGGTTAGCATATTGGGGCAGATTGCCTACCCTTGACAGACTGGTGCAGTGGGGCATAGTACAGGAGAACGTATGTTTGTTGTGCAGAGATCTGATGGAAACAAACGAACACTTATTCTTCACGTGTACATATGCACGAAAAGTATGGAGAAGTGTTATGATATTCTGTGGATTGAGAGCAGCACCAGAACAATGGGAGAGGCAAAAGCAGTGGATGAGAAAGCAACCGAGGACATGGAGAAGTACATTCCAAAAGGAGATATTCCTCCTTGGGTTATCAGTAACGATATATACGGTGTGGAGAGAACGAAATTTGCGCTGTTTTGAGGCGGTACAAAGGAAACTTGAAAAACTGAGCATGTCAATAAAAATAGTTATGCGGGCGTATGCGAGTGAATGGAGCAGCGTGAAAAAATCCCGGACAAATTGGCAGTTGTGTGTAGGCATGGGCATATCCATGAGAATCTTCAATAGGACATGATAGGGGAACATGAGAGAGCTTGTAAATATAAATTGGCATATAGTAATGACGTAGGGAGAATAGGAGAAGAGCATACAGGATGTGGGCATGATGTAAGGGTGTTACCTCCACCTTAAATGAGGATTTTCGTAAATAAAACTGATATTTTAAAAAAAACATGTCGTTATAATTTTGACGTCGCCATGACTTATACCATATGATATAAGACCTGAATATACTCATAAATATAAGGTGTATATAGTGGTGTGACATTGACGTACGTTTATAATATATGTGACATGTCGGTGGTACGTCGGAATATAAGTATATAGTGTTTTTGAAAAAAAAAATATGGATATATATATTATATATATATGACTTGTGAATTAAAGGGGATGAGGAGACTTTCCACTTCCAATGTGTTGCCATATAGCTTTCTCCAAATATGTCCTCATTTGATGAACTAGTTAGTTCATTAACTTAAGCATTTCACTTAATGAACTAGTCTAGTTCATTAATTATGGCACGTGAAAATAGTACAAAGACAAAAAATGTTCGCATATGATGTAAGCTTTAACGCTTCATGGCTTGTTAGTACGGCAAAAATATATATAAGCATATAAAGCATGTTTATCACATAAACGTGTCAAGTAATAATTTGTTCATGCATTTCGTAAGCACATAGCATTTAAATCATGCATTTGTAAATCCCTCAAACTCTTTTTCTCCACAAGATTATCAGAAACGAACGAGCATCAATACAGAATAAATATATCAATACGTCTTAAGCTATTTAGGAATAATTCAAGTCTGAGAAAATTGACTTATGTACAGTGTGTGCTTGTGAAATAAAGCAACATGCGACCTGTCAAACTCAGCTCAGGTCGGATCGATCAGTCAGGTCAGATCAGACCAGGCAGCATAATCGAATTTGCGTTCTAGACAGATGTCCGACCTGCCGACCTCAGCACCTCAACACAGCAGAACAACTGCTGTGCTATCAGCCGCTTCAGCTGAGCTCAGCACAGTAGCAGAGGTCAGCATGGCAGTGCTGTAGAACAACGAATGCTCTCAGCTAAACAACTAAGCTCAGCACACAATAGAGCTCAGCTCGGCAACATTACACAATAACAGTGCTGCTCTATCACTTGACCAGCCAAACTCAGCACACAGCAGAGCTCAGCTCGGCAACAACTCAACAGCTCAGTTGATCAGAAAATCCAAGATGAGCCCAGGACTGTGTCCTTAAGACATATTGTTTCGGTATACTGTGTCCAACAAGAGGAAGCAATCGTACCTTAGGATACAGTGGAATTAGTTTAAACGAGCGGCAATGCAGCCTATGAACTCAACAAACTTGTAATGTCCTGACTTCTAGGATGACTTGAAATGCAGAGGATGTTTTGTATATGCAGGAGGATGATTATGAAGAGAGGGAGATTACAGAGAGAGAGGAAGAAAATTATTGTATTTTTCTGAGTGACCACAGAGGTCAGCTTGGCCTCTATTTATAGGGGAAAACTGAGGTTAGTTTGTTGCAGCCAATTCAACCTCAGCTGTAGGATCAAATACCTGCTCGGCCTCAACCCTTGGATCAGATAACCGCATCAGGTCTGTCCACAGCCGTTGGATTCGATAAATGTTCAATCTGAGCCTTCAAATCTTAACAACTTCTGGACAGCTCAGCACGGTTAAAGCTCAACAACCTTTCAAAACTTAACCTTAGCCGATCCCAACAAACTGGAGAAGTTTAAACTCAAACAATCTTCTCCCCAGCCGATAAGATCCGACCCACTGCTTCTTAGATCCGGCCTGCAGCGTGCAAGCCGGCCCGCAGTCTGTGCAGCCAAGAACCCGAGCCTGAGCATGAGCCCATCGGGCCCGCAGTCTGTGCCTGGGCTCACTTGCCGAGCTAAACTGATTTTCACTTTCCCCCTATCTTGAGCATTAATTTCTCATTCACCCGATATCGGAATTGAATGATTCAAAGGCCTAAAATTATCTATTCATTACATAGATAATTGAGGACTCATTAGTTTCTAATTATCATTAATGAAAACTAATCATACTCAAGCTCAATGTATGTTGCTAACCACGGTTTGCAACTTGACACATTTCTTCCAATTTTCTCCAACAATTCTGGCTAATAGGACTTCTGTTTTGACTCTTCTACGTCCTTAGAGAATATATGTAGTTCAATCACTGCAGAGCCCTTCCCTCACCCCCTTTTAGGGGCAAAGAAAAGAAGAAAAAAATTGCATAAACTGTGTGTAAGCATATTACACCAGATACGTATTGAGAGGCACAATTTTTATTTTTTATTTATTTTTTATAATAGACGACTCAGAACTCAAGTCTTTTAAGGCTAGAGGAAATGATGCTTTGCCAGCCTAATAAAAACTCGTAAGGATGTTATGTCAAAATGAAAAGAAAGTTAAGTGTAAGGGAACCCTTTCCTTCCAAAGGACATAAAGTCACTGTTGTGGAAAAAGGTGGAATAATTTGGACAGTCTTTCATTTGAATTACAAAATTTAGGGTTAATTGCACCTGGTATCCATTCTTTTCCACCAAGTTTTAAGTAGCATCCAATCTTTCATGAAACTCACTTGCCATCCAGACTTATAGGAGAAATAGACACCTGGCATCCAGATGACCTGCTGGTCGACCGTTGACCGCTGAAATCGACCTTTGACCGGACTTAACCCTACTTTTAACCCGACTTTAACCAAGGTTTAGGATCAATAAAATAATAAATTCAAAAAAAATAAAAGTTTAAGAAAAAATAATTCAAAAATAAAAAAGAAAACCCCCACCCCAACCCCACTCCCGCCATCCACCTCCCTCCCCTACCAATCCAACTTCCTTTCTCCTACCCTCTTCTTTCTCCAACAATGTCAGCAGAAACCCAAATTCCCTCATTTCTTCCCCACATTACCAAACCCAAGTCTCCTGATCCCACATCTATCACTCTTCCTACTTATCTTCTCCTTCACTCTTCCTTAATGAATTCCTACTTATCTTCTTCTACTTTTATCTCTGAGTATTTTCATTGTCAAATTCTTAAATTCATCTTCATCAAAGCACAAAAATCTTCCGCCTAGTCCATTTCAAGGGCCCATCATAGGAAACATTCCCAATGTTATAGGCAAGAAACCTCATGTATTGGTAACGGAAATTGCATATATTTATGGTCCATTAATTACACTAAAGCTAGGGACTCAAGTAATTATAATTAGTTCTTCAAGAGCAGCAGCTTCAGAAATACTCCGAGCCCACCTCCCTCCCCTACTAATCCACCTTCCTTTCTCTTACCCTCTTCTTTCTCCAACAATGTCAGCAGAAACCCAAATTCTCTCATTTCTTCCCCACATTACCAAACCCAAGTCTCCTGATCCCAAATTCATCACTCTTCCTACTTATCTTTTCCTTCTGCTTCCTTCACTCTGCTTTCCAAAATCCAAACCTAGCTCCACTTCTATCCTTCAAATCATCCTGTGATATGTCCAACAACATCCTCAATTGGAACCCCTCCACTGACCCCTGCACTTTCCCTCCACGTCCAAGTTGCCTACTGCTATACGAGAAACTTGGGAGAAACAGTCATAATCCTTGGAGGATGTTCTTAACTTCAGTTTTTGCTTATTTAAATTTGTATTTTCCTTCAACAAAAGGTCTTCCCCTTTCGCTGTTTTTGATGCTGATGGTTTGCTCAGCATAAAAATTTGATGCTTCGTTCATAGCAGAAAGCATCACAGGAGAAAGAGAAAGATGGTTGAAAGAAAATGGAATTAACCATGGTTGGAAAATTTTGGGCGCCAAGTGAGAGAAAAGTGAAAAATAAAAGGAAAATTGCTAAAAACCGCCTATAGTAGGTGATTTTCCGGTTGCCGGATGCCAGGTGTCTATTTCTCCTATAAGTCTGGATGGTAAGTGATTTTCATGAAAGATTGGATACTACTTAAAACTTGGTGGAAAAGAATGGATATCAGCTACAATTAACCCATAAAATTTATTCAGCTTTGGAACCTTATTTTTTCAGCAATAATTGTCAAAGGGATACTTTCTTCTTTAAAGGGACGGCTGCCCATAATCAAGCTAATGGCACTGTAGGATCTGCAAGGCACCACTAGAAGGGGGGGGGGGTTGAATAGGTGGTGCGGAAAATATGGTTTTTAAAATTTCTTTAAACCTAACCAATTCAAGTTCTGAAAACAGATTCTGTTTTCAGGACCAGTTTTAAAACGTTTTAAAAACTAGGTTAGAGGTCTCCAAAAATTATGAAATTTTGAGAGAACTTAGCCTCAGATGTTGTGAGGGTCCCCTAAAAATTTCAAATCAAAATTCAACCTTTAACCCCTTCAAAAACCGTTGGCACTCAGATTGTGCAAATCTGCCAGAAACGGTAGATGGTTTTGAAAAATTAATTCCTATTTGTGTGAATGTCCAAATGATCTGAAAATTTGACCAATAACTCCTCACACACTATATTACAATGGGTTGAAACAGTTTTTGAAAATTCTTTTGGGAAGTAGGTCAAATACACCCAAAGTCTCAACCTTTGCAAGTCTGAAAATCAGACTGCACTAGTCTCAGAACTTTTGATGTTTGGACTGACCTATACTTGTCCAAAAGGGTTGAAACTTGTGCCAAATTAACCCTAGAACGTTTATGTATGTTTCTGGAAATTTTTATAATTTTTAGAAAACGTTTACTATTTTTGCGAACGTGAACAATATGAGTAAACAGCGCAGAAACTGAAACGTAAATGCAGAAAGTAAATTGCACCAAGAATTTTATACTGGTTCGGTTATAAACAACCTACTCCAGTCTTCAAGGAACACCTTCCTTGGTTCACACTAATTTCACACACGCAGTACACCTTACCGCAGGGTTGATAGAGTTACACCTTAACTCCAACCCTTTACAAACCTTGTATTGTGAGTACAATTTGCACGAACACCACCACCTCGCTAGAATGAAGATTGATCACACCTTGATCAATCTTGTACAATGATGAATGAATGGTGGTTTCTATGAAGCCTATTCAAGGATGAAAGAAGTAAAGTACAATAGGCTTTTTACAAGAAGAAGAAAGAAAGAAAGTGTAGGAGAAGAAAGCTTTTGCACTTTGATCACTTTTGAATATGATTCTTGGTGTTGCTTTTGTTTGTTCTTCTCTTCTTCCCTTATAGGTCCAGGCCGTCCCCCTTAAGTCACTCCCCCCTCTTGAAAATTTCCTTTTAATTGCTTGGGAGGGTGTGAGACATCATGGTGACAAAGTTTTGCTTGCTTGGCATCATTCCATTGGACCATCATTTAGTCATTGCTTACTTGGCACCTTTTGATTGGCTCATTGTTGTCATCATTTGATGACATGGATATTCTGAAAAAAACACTTTAAACATGTGCCAAATAATCAATTATTAAATCATGCCAAAATAGTCACAATATGTCATAAAGTTTGAGACACAAAAATATCTCTTTCCAACCTAGTCAAAATCGGCCATAAGGTATATTTTCAATGCTGAAATTTTCAGCATTAACCACATGTGATAAATCAATATTTCTTCCATTTTTCTTTGAATTTCTTCCATAAAAATACATTCAATATTTAAGGCAAGTCTTGCTACAAGATTGAGAATGAATTTGGACACCAAGGAGGGTGAAATTCGGCCATAACACCTTCTCACACATGCTGAAAAATTTCAGCATGTGTGATATAAAGAATATCACACTTAAGACAATTCAAATCATTTCCATAACTCATTTGATTTATTCCTTAATGCAAAATTAACAAAATATATTCCTTAAGCCTTAAGAATTCGGCCATTAAGGTGTGTGACATGCTGAAATTTTCAGCATGTGACATAAGAGAGGTGTATGTTGAAAACTTACCTTTTGTAGCTTCTCTCTTTGATTCATCAACATTGTATGATTGATTCTTGACCAATCAACATGCCAACAAGGCTCCACATGTGCTCCATCTCAGCTAGGGTGACGTTTAAGTGTGTATATGCATGTGCTGAAATTTATTTTTGCTAACTTTGAAAAATAGTGCACATTTAATATTACACACATGTAATATTCCAATCAGCCCTTAATTTAATTTTCCTAGAACACTTTAAGATGTATATTATATGTAAAAAGTGTCTAGATACGTGCCACATCATGTTCAAGAAAAACGTTCCATGTCAAGTGCGTAGAAAACCGAATTTTCGATATTTATCGATTGCCCGATTTTTCTCTAATTTAAATTCCAACTTTTGCACATGCTATATATATTATGTTATACATAATATATATAATATATACTTTAATTTTCAGCACTTGGCTGATTTAAAGTGGTACCATAAACATGTGACAAAAATAAAATTGGAATCTTCACATTTTGGCCTAAATGTGGGGTGATTTGTGTGTGCCAACATGGAAAGTATTTTTGTCTCAATGTACAGTGTATGGCACGAAATTTTTGATAAATTTTGATGTATATGGGCTGGCCATTTATTTATGGCAAGTACGTGACACGTTGGCGAAGTTTCGGTATCGCCCGATACGACAAATTTCGGTTTAGAACCTTTTATCGTGTCGTATTTAATTTGTCATCACCATATCTTATATCATATGATATAAGATCTGAATATACTCATAAATATGAGTTAAGTATAGTGGTGTGACGTAAACGTACGTTCGTAAGATATATAACGTGTCGATAGTACTTTGGAATAAATGTGTATGTGCCTTTTAAAAAAAATCTGAAATATATATATATTATGTATATATGGCGTGTGAAATGATGTGGGGAGGAGGAGAGAACTTTCCTTCCATAGCTATGTTGCCTTCATGTCTTTTCCAAATGCATCTTCCTTTAATGAACTACTTAGTTTATTAAACTAAGTACTTCACTTAATGAACTACTTTAGTTCATTAATTGTGGCACCTGAAAATAGTATAAACTCAACAAATGTTCGCCATATGATGTAAGCTTTATAGCTTCATGGCTCGTTAGTACGGCAACATAATATATAAGCTAAATAAGGCAAGTTATCATGCATACATGTATACTTGTGTATATATATATATATCCACGTTAATATATATATATATATATTCAAATTTCTTTATTTTGAAATCACTCAAACCCTCATATTTCTACAATCTCCCCCTTTTGATGATTTTCAAAATAACTAGTGTACATGATTTAAGTGTCAACTCTCCCCCTTGAATTATGCACAGATTTGAAATTTGAATTTCGAATTTCAAATCCGCCTCCCCCTTGATTCATGCAATTAGGATCAATCAGTGATCTCTCTCCCCCTTAAATCTCTCTCTCTCCCCCTTAAATCATGCTTCTCTCTCCCCCTTTATTTTGGAAAGATAATCAAAAGATTCCTGTCAAAAAGGAAAGTAAATCAAATGATATCGCATTAAATCACATCAACAGGAAGCATGCCTAATTTAGAACGGAGAGATTCAAATGTGGCTTGATTTAAGGCCTTAGTAAATATATCCGCTACTTGTGATTCTGTGCGTACGTGATCTATGACAATATTACCATTGTTAACGTGATCACGAAGAAAATGATAGCGAACTTCTATATGCTTAGCCTTAGAGTGTAAGACGGGGTTCTTAGACAAATTTATGGCACTCATACTATCACAATATATAGGAATTTTATCTACGGTAATTCCAAAGTCCGAAAGTTGTTGTTTTATCCATAACAACTGTGTGCAACAAAGGCTAAGAGCCATATACTCAGCCTCAGTAGTGGACAAAGCAACACTTGCTTGCTTTTTGGAAAACCATGAAATAAGGGAATTTCCTATAAATTGGCAAGTTCCGCTCGTGCTTTTTCTATCTATTTTGCAGCCACCATAATCTGCATCAGTGTAAGCATGTAAGTCGAATGTAGAATCCTTATCGTACCAAATACCTAAGGTGGGCGTGTGCTTAATATAGCGAAATATTCTTTTTACCGCATTTAAGTGTGACACCTTAGGTTGACTTTGAAAACGAGCACACATGCATACACTAAACATGATGTCAGGCCTACTAGCAGTTAAATATAGTAAAGAACCTATCATAGATCGATATAATCCATTATCAACGTCTTTACCATGTTCATCTTTGTCTAATTTAGTAGTAACACTCATAGGCGTGGGGGATGGTTTCAAATTTTCAAAATTGAACTTCTTGATCATGTCATTTATGTACTTAGCTTGGCTTATATGAATTCCTTTACTCGTTTGCTTAATCTGCAAGCCAAGAAAATAATTAAGTTCACCAACCATAGACATTTCAAATTCAGCTTTCATACAATTTTCAAAATCCTTAACGAGTCTATGTGAGGTAGAACCAAAAATAATGTCATCTACGTAAATTTGAATAATAAGTAAATCTGATTTTTCTTGTTTCAAAAATAGTGTACTATCTATAGTACCACGTTTAAAATTATTTTCTAAAAGAAAGGTAGCAAAACGATCATACCATGCTCTAGGCGCTTGCTTTAGTCCATATAGTGCCTTCTTTAATTTGTACACAGTGATCAGGATGTTTCAAATCTTCAAAACCGGGTGGTTGCTTCACGTATACTTCTTCTTGTATAAATCCGTTTAGAAAAGCACTTTTGACGTCCATTTGATACAATTTAAAATCTTTCATGCAAGCAATAGCAAGTAAAAGTCGTATAGCTTCTAAACGTGCTACGGGTGCAAATGTTTCATCGTAGTCTATTCCTTCTTCTTGATTATATCCTTGAGCTACGAGTCTTGCTTTATTTCTAACGACTTTTCCTTCTTCATTCATTTTGTTCCTAAACACCCACTTTGTGCCTATTATTGTCTTATCTTGTGGTCGTGGCACTAAATCCCATACATCATTTCTAACGAATTGATTAAGTTCGTCATGCATAGCATCAATCCAAGATGAATCACTCAAAGCATCATGCACATTCTTAGGCTCAATTTCAGAAATCATAGCATGAAATTCATTTATTTCATCCGAAGTGATTCTTCTACGTGGTCGCACACCGTGAGTGATGTCGCCTATGATGAGATCATGTGGGTGATCTCTATGCCATCTTGGTTGATTATTTTCTAAGTTATCATGCATTTCTATATGATCATGCATTTCTAGTGTTTCATTCATCTCATGCATATCAAAAGACTCATTTTCTTCATCCAAAACGGGTTTCAAATCAAAGTCATCATCATATTCCTTTTCTTTATCAACCTCTCCAAATTCATTGAATTTAACATGAATAGATTCTATGATTTGTCTAGTGAGAGGATCATAACACCTATATGCTTTTGAATTTATGGAATACCCAATAAAAATGCACTCAATCGATTTGGATTCAAATTTATCTAAGTTATCTTTTGTATTCAAGACAAAACATTTGCATCCAAACACACGAAAATAATCTATCTTAGGCATGCGATCATTCAAAATTTCGTAAGGCGTCTTGTTTATTTTCTTTCTTATAGATAGGCGATTTATAATATAGCATGCACAATTTACGGCTTCCGCCCACAGAAATCTAGGTAATTTATTTTCGCAAAGCATAGTTCTAGCAATTTCTTGTAGTGTGCGATTCTTTCTTTCTACTACTCCATTTAATTGTGGAGTTCTAGGTGGCGAAAACTCATGTTTAATTCCTTTTTCTTCACAGAATGAAATCATCTCTTTATTTTTAAACTCACCGCCTCTATCGCTTCTTATTCTTTTCACATTTACGCCGTATTGATTTTCAAGTTGTTTAATTAATTTAGCGATTTCTACGGCGCTATCATCCTTATGTGCAAGAAACAAAGTCCAAGTATAACGAGAAAAGTCATCAACAAGTACACATGCATAGTGACGCCCACCAAGGCTTGTAGTACGACTAGGACCAAACAAATCGATATGCAATAGTTCTAGTATTCTAGTCGTGCTTATCTCATTTTTAGGCTTAAGTGACTCACGTGTTTGTTTGCCTTTTATGCAAGATTCACACAACTGAAAGTTGTCTAAATCAAGCTTAGGCAATCCCCGTACTAGGTTCTTTTGTTGCAATTTTTCTAGTGTAGAAATACCTATGTGTCCTAAACGTCTATGCCACAAATTCACATTGGGTTCATTTGACATAAAACATTTAACTTTGGCATCTACTACATCATCCATAGATAGTGTGAATATATTTCCTTCACGTTTTCCTTTTAAAACAGTTTCTCCATTTTTATTTATTATATTACAGTAAGGGTGAGTAAAACACACATTGAAACCATTGTCAACAAATTGTGAAATACTAAGAAGATTGTAAGATAAGTTGCTTACCAAAAACACGTTGGAGATTTGAAGTGTATCCGGGTTTCCAATCGTACCTTTACCAATGATCTTGCCTTCATTGTTGTCTCCAAAGGTCACGGATCCGCCTTTTGTGACCTTCTTTAATTTGGAGAAGAGGCTCGGGTCACCTGTCATGTGCCTCGAGCAACCACTGTCAAGGAACCACTTTATTGATATGTCTTTTGATGAGTGGTCTCCCTGCAATGTAAAAAGGTGATTTAGGTACCCTTTTAATTTTGGGTCCTTTCGAGTTAGTTAATCACCTTTTAGTAAAGGTACCTTTCGGTACCCATACTTGGGTGATCCTTCTCGGTCTATCAAATGGCAAGAAAGTAGATGAAGGTGCGACATAGTATACATGTGGTGCATGTACTTTGGGTCTTTGCCCAAGGACTCCCCTATACTCAATGTATGAAGGACGTTTGTGATATGTCCTTGTGTGTGTGTGCGTGGTGCGTGGATGATATGTATTCCGTGTATGCATTGATCTCTTCTTCTCATATCTATATGGTACAACATTATATTTCACATGATATGAGGGAGTGGGGCGTGTGGAAGGGGGTGCTTTCTGCGTCATCTTAGACGCCACTTGATGCTTAGGGGTGTCTACCTTTTTAGACACAACAAACTTGGTTGGTTTGGTTGATACTTCGTTAGTATCAACGTACCCCAATCCAGTTTTGTCACTGTCATGCTTTTGCGATAATATGATGCGATGCAGCATGTTTGACCCTGTATCGAATTGTTTCATCATGTTCTCTAAATCTGTATTCCTTGATTTCAAATTTGAAATCTCGGATTTCATTTCATTATTTTGAGAAGTTAATGATGAGATCTCGGTTTTTAATGCAGTGATGGCACATGAAGACTCTTTCTTTGAATCGCTTAATTGAGCGACAAGATTCTCGTTAGAAGATTCTAACAGTTTCTTGTCTTCAATTAAACGTTTCTTTTCTTTTGCGAGAGTCTTAGTAAATTTATGTAACTCAAGATATTGACTAAATAAATCATCGTAAGAAGGTTCAGAGTCAGAGTCAGAGTCAGATGATACCTCATTAGACGCCTTTGAAGCGAAGCAAACTTGAGCGGTCTCCTCTTCGGTCTCAGTTTCAGAGTCTGATGAGTCACTCCATGTGGAGGCCTTTAGTGCACGTTTCCTTTGTTTAGGATCTGAGACGGGTCTATTTTTGTTCCGCTCCTTGTCAGGGTACTTATTAGTTTGCTTTTCTTTGTTTGGGCAGTCATATGATAAGTGTCCGAGTTTGCCGCATTCATAACATTTAATGTCCTTATCATTTGACTTGTTTTTATTTCTCTTAGATGTAGTGCCCTTGTTTTTATTTCTAAATGATTTTCTCATGAATCTTCTTAGTCCTTTTGCCAATAGAATTAAGTCATCATTATCCGATTCGGAATCACTATCATCTATGTGATCGGAGGGAGGGGAGACGTATTCATTTGATTTAAAAGCAATTGTCTTACCTTGTTTGGTTGATTCCGATTTCCGAATAATGAGTTTGTTTTCATACACTTTTAGTGAACCAATGAGTTCTTCCATTTTTATTGACTTAGTCTCCTTGCTTTCTTCTATGGCAGTCACTTTAGGATCCCATTCTGAAGGGAGGCTCCGTAGGACTTTCTGTACTTTTTCCTGCGTTGTAAAGGCCTTACCAAGAGACTCAAGAGAGTTATAGATGTTAGTCAAACGAAGATCCATATCAACAATTGACTCATTAGGCAACAACTTGAAAGACTCAAGAGTAGACATAAGCATATTAATTTTAGACTCTTTGACTTGACTCGTGCCTTCGTGTTTCATTTCTAAGATTCTCCACATTTCTTGTGCACTCGAACAATTGGACACATAACTAGACTCACTCTTACTTAAGCCATTTAAGAGTAATTGCATGGCCTTAGCATTCATACTCAGTTTCTTTTTGTCTTCACTAGTATAGTCTTGTCTTGTTTTAATTACTTCTAGTGTGACTCCATCTACAATGGACAATTTAGACGGGACATATGGACCATCTTCAATTATTGACCAAAGGTCTATGTCTATAGCCATAAGAAATAATTTCATCCTAAGTTTCCATTGAATAAAAGACTCACCGTCAAAGAGTGGAGGCCTTTGGCTTGACATACCTTCTTGTTCGGTTTTGAGATTTGTGGATGCCATCTCACTGAATCGTTGGATTCCTTGTCGTGAGTATTCCTGCGCTCTGATACCACTTGTAGGATCTGCAAGGCACCACTAGAAGGGGGGGGGGTTGAATAGGTGGTGCGGAAAATATGGTTTTTAAAATTTCTTTAAACCTAACCAATTCAAGTTCTGAAAACAGATTCTGTTTTCAGGACCAGTTTTAAAACGTTTTAAAAACTAGGTTAGAGGTCTCCAAAAATTATGAAATTTTGAGAGAACTTAGCCTCAGATGTTGTGAGGGTCCCCTAAAAATTTCAAATCAAAATTCAACCTTTAACCCCTTCAAAAACCGTTGGCACTCAGATTGTGCAAATCTGCCAGAAACGGTAGATGGTTTTGAAAAATTAATTCCTATTTGTGTGAATGTCCAAATGATCTGAAAATTTGACCAATAACTCCTCACACACTATATTACAATGGGTTGAAACAGTTTTTGAAAATTCTTTTGGGAAGTAGGTCAAATACACCCAAAGTCTCAACCTTTGCAAGTCTGAAAATCAGACTGCACTAGTCTCAGAACTTTTGATGTTTGGATGACTTATACTTGTCCAAAAGGGTTGAAACTTGTGCCAAATTAACCCTAGAACGTTTATGTATGTTTCTGGAAATTTTTATAATTTTTAGAAAACGTTTACTATTTTTGCGAACGTGAACAATATGAGTAAACAGCGCAGAAACTGAAACGTAAATGCAGAAAGTAAATTGCACCAAGAATTTTATACTGGTTCGGTTATAAACAACCTACTCCAGTCTTCAAGGAACACCTTCCTTGGTTCACACTAATTTCACACACGCAGTACACCTTACCGCAGGGTTGATAGAGTTACACCTTAACTCCAACCCTTTACAAACCTTGTATTGTGAGTACAATTTGCACGAACACCACCACCTCGCTAGAATGAAGATTGATCACACCTTGATCAATCTTGTACAATGATGAATGAATGGTGGTTTCTATGAAGCCTATTCAAGGATGAAAGAAGTAAAGTACAATAGGCTTTTTACAAGAAGAAGAAAGAAAGAAAGTGTAGGAGAAGAAAGCTTTTGCACTTTGATCACTTTTGAATATGATTCTTGGTGTTGCTTTTGTTTGTTCTTCTCTTCTTCCCTTATAGGTCCAGGCCGTCCCCCTTAAGTCACTCCCCCCTCTTGAAAATTTCCTTTTAATTGCTTGGGAGGGTGTGAGACATCATGGTGACAAAGTTTTGCTTGCTTGGCATCATTCCATTGGACCATCATTTAGTCATTGCTTACTTGGCACCTTTTGATTGGCTCATTGTTGTCATCATTTGATGACATGGATATTCTGAAAAAAACACTTTAAACATGTGCCAAATAATCAATTATTAAATCATGCCAAAATAGTCACAATATGTCATAAAGTTTGAGACACAAAAATATCTCTTTCCAACCTAGTCAAAATCGGCCATAAGGTATATTTTCAATGCTGAAATTTTCAGCATTAACCACATGTGATAAATCAATATTTCTTCCATTTTTCTTTGAATTTCTTCCATAAAAATACATTCAATATTTAAGGCAAGTCTTGCTACAAGATTGAGAATGAATTTGGACACCAAGGAGGGTGAAATTCGGCCATAACACCTTCTCACACATGCTGAAAAATTTCAGCATGTGTGATATAAAGAATATCACACTTAAGACAATTCAAATCATTTCCATAACTCATTTGATTTATTCCTTAATGCAAAATTAACAAAATATATTCCTTAAGCCTTAAGAATTCGGCCATTAAGGTGTGTGACATGCTGAAATTTTCAGCATGTGACATAAGAGAGGTGTATGTTGAAAACTTACCTTTTGTAGCTTCTCTCTTTGATTCATCAACATTGTATGATTGATTCTTGACCAATCAACATGCCAACAAGGCTCCACATGTGCTCCATCTCAGCTAGGGTGACGTTTAAGTGTGTATATGCATGTGCTGAAATTTATTTTTGCTAACTTTGAAAAATAGTGCACATTTAATATTACACACATGTAATATTCCAATCAGCCCTTAATTTAATTTTCCTAGAACACTTTAAGATGTATATTATATGTAAAAAGTGTCTAGATACGTGCCACATCATGTTCAAGAAAAACGTTCCATGTCAAGTGCGTAGAAAACCGAATTTTCGATATTTATCGATTGCCCGATTTTTCTCTAATTTAAATTCCAACTTTTGCACATGCTATATATATTATGTTATACATAATATATATAATATATACTTTAATTTTCAGCACTTGGCTGATTTAAAGTGGTACCATAAACATGTGACAAAAATAAAATTGGAATCTTCACATTTTGGCCTAAATGTGGGGTGATTTGTGTGTGCCAACATGGAAAGTATTTTTGTCTCAATGTACAGTGTATGGCACGAAATTTTTGATAAATTTTGATGTATATGGGCTGGCCATTTATTTATGGCAAGTACGTGACACGTTGGCGAAGTTTCGGTATCGCCCGATACGACAAATTTCGGTTTAGAACCTTTTATCGTGTCGTATTTAATTTGTCATCACCATATCTTATATCATATGATATAAGATCTGAATATACTCATAAATATGAGTTAAGTATAGTGGTGTGACGTAAACGTACGTTCGTAAGATATATAACGTGTCGATAGTACTTTGGAATAAATGTGTATGTGCCTTTTAAAAAAATCTGAAAATATATATATATTATGTATATATGGCGTGTGAAATGATGTGGGGAGGAGGAGAGAACTTTCCTTCCATAGCTATGTTGCCTTCATGTCTTTTCCAAATGCATCTTCCTTTAATGAACTACTTAGTTTATTAAACTAAGTACTTCACTTAATGAACTACTTTAGTTCATTAATTGTGGCACCTGAAAATAGTATAAACTCAACAAATGTTCGCCATATGATGTAAGCTTTATAGCTTCATGGCTCGTTAGTACGGCAACATAATATATAAGCTAAATAAGGCAAGTTATCATGCATACATGTACACTTGTGTATATATATATATATCCACGTTAATATATATATATATATATATATTCAAATTTCTTTATTTTGAAATCACTCAAACCCTCATATTTCTACAATCTCCCCCTTTTGATGATTTTCAAAATAACTAGTGTACATGATTTAAGTGTCAACTCTCCCCCTTGAATTATGCACAGATTTGAAATTTGAATTTCGAATTTCAAATCCGCCTCCCCCTTGATTCATGCAATTAGGATCAATCAGTGATCTCTCTCCCCCTTAAATCTCTCTCTCTCCCCCTTAAATCATGCTTCTCTCTCCCCCTTTATTTTGGAAAGATAATCAAAAGATTCCTGTCAAAAAGGAAAGTAAATCAAATGATATCGCATTAAATCACATCAACAGGAAGCATGCCTAATTTAGAACGGAGAGATTCAAATGTGGCTTGATTTAAGGCCTTAGTAAATATATCCGCTACTTGTGATTCTGTGCGTACGTGATCTATGACAATATTACCATTGTTAACGTGATCACGAAGAAAATGATAGCGAACTTCTATATGCTTAGCCTTAGAGTGTAAGACGGGGTTCTTAGACAAATTTATGGCACTCATACTATCACAATATATAGGAATTTTATCTACGGTAATTCCAAAGTCCGAAAGTTGTTGTTTTATCCATAACAACTGTGTGCAACAAAGGCTAAGAGCCATATACTCAGCCTCAGTAGTGGACAAAGCAACACTTGCTTGCTTTTTGGAAAACCATGAAATAAGGGAATTTCCTATAAATTGGCAAGTTCCGCTCGTGCTTTTTCTATCTATTTTGCAGCCACCATAATCTGCATCAGTGTAAGCATGTAAGTCGAATGTAGAATCCTTATCGTACCAAATACCTAAGGTGGGCGTGTGCTTAATATAGCGAAATATTCTTTTTACCGCTTTTAAGTGTGACACCTTAGGTTGACTTTGAAAACGAGCACACATGCATACACTAAACATGATGTCAGGCCTACTAGCAGTTAAATATAGTAAAGAACCTATCATAGATCGATATAATCCATTATCAACGTCTTTACCATGTTCATCTTTGTCTAATTTAGTAGTAACACTCATAGGCGTGGGGGATGGTTTCAAATTTTCAAAATTGAACTTCTTGATCATGTCATTTATGTACTTAGCTTGGCTTATATGAATTCCTTTACTCGTTTGCTTAATCTGCAAGCCAAGAAAATAATTAAGTTCACCAACCATAGACATTTCAAATTCAGCTTTCATACAATTTTCAAAATCCTTAACGAGTCTATGTGAGGTAGAACCAAAAATAATGTCATCTACGTAAATTTGAATAATAAGTAAATCTGATTTTTCTTGTTTCAAAAATAGTGTACTATCTATAGTACCACGTTTAAAATTATTTTCTAAAAGAAAGGTAGCAAAACGATCATACCATGCTCTAGGCGCTTGCTTTAGTCCATATAGTGCCTTCTTTAATTTGTACACGTGATCAGGATGTTTCAAATCTTCAAAACCGGGTGGTTGCTTCACGTATACTTCTTCTTGTATAAATCCGTTTAGAAAAGCACTTTTGACGTCCATTTGATACAATTTAAAATCTTTCATGCAAGCAATAGCAAGTAAAAGTCGTATAGCTTCTAAACGTGCTACGGGTGCAAATGTTTCATCGTAGTCTATTCCTTCTTCTTGATTATATCCTTGAGCTACGAGTCTTGCTTTATTTCTAACGACTTTTCCTTCTTCATTTATTTTGTTCCTAAACACCCACTTTGTGCCTATTATTGTCTTATCTTGTGGTCGTGGCACTAAATCCCATAAATCATTTCTAACGAATTGATTAAGTTCGTCATGCATAGCATCAATCCAAGATGAATCACTCAAAGCATCATGCACATTCTTAGGCTCAATTTCAGAAATCATAGCATGAAATTCATTTATTTCATCCGAAGTGATTCTTCTACGTGGTCGCACACCGTGAGTGATGTCGCCTATGATGAGATCATGTGGGTGATCTCTATGCCATCTTGGTTGATTATTTTCTAAGTTATCATGCATTTCTATATGATCATGCATTTCTAGTGTTTCATTCATCTCATGCATATCAAAAGACTCATTTTCTTCATCCAAAACGGGTTTCAAATCAAAGTCATCATCATATTCCTTTTCTTTATCAACCTCTCCAAATTCATTGAATTTAACATGAATAGATTCTATGATTTGTCTAGTGAGAGGATCATAACACCTATATGCTTTTGAATTTATGGAATACCCAATAAAAATGCACTCAATCGATTTGGATTCAAATTTATCTAAGTTATCTTTTGTATTCAAGACAAAACATTTGCATCCAAACACACGAAAATAATCTATCTTAGGCATGCGATCATTCAAAATTTCGTAAGGCGTCTTGTTTATTTTCTTTCTTATAGATAGGCGATTTATAATATAGCATGCACAATTTACGGCTTCCGCCCACAGAAATCTAGGTAATTTATTTTCGCAAAGCATAGTTCTAGCAATTTCTTGTAGTGTGCGATTCTTTCTTTCTACTACTCCATTTAATTGTGGAGTTCTAGGTGGCGAAAACTCATGTTTAATTCCTTTTTCTTCACAGAATGAAATCATCTCTTTATTTTTAAACTCACCGCCTCTATCGCTTCTTATTCTTTTCACATTTACGCCGTATTGATTTTCAAGTTGTTTAATTAATTTAGCGATTTCTACGGCGCTATCATCCTTATGTGCAAGAAACAAGGTCCAAGTATAACGAGAAAAGTCATCAACAAGTACACATGCATAGTGACGCCCACCAAGGCTTGTAGTACGACTAGGACCAAACAAATCGATATGCAATAGTTCTAGTATTCTAGTCGTGCTTATCTCATTTTTAGGCTTAAGTGACTCACGTGTTTGTTTGCCTTTTATGCAAGATTCACACAACTGAAAGTTGTCTAAATCAAGCTTAGGCAATCCCCGTACTAGGTTCTTTTGTTGCAATTTTTCTAGTGTAGAAATACCTATGTGTCCTAAACGTCTATGCCACAAATTCACATTGGGTTCATTTGACATAAAACATTTAACTTTGGCATCTACTACATCATCCATAGATAGTGTGAATATATTTCCTTCACGTTTTCCTTTTAAAACAGTTTCTCCATTTTTATTTATTATATTACAGTAAGGGTGAGTAAAACACACATTGAAACCATTGTCAACAAATTGTGAAATACTAAGAAGATTGTAAGATAAGTTGCTTACCAAAAACACGTTGGAGATTTGAAGTGTATCCGGGTTTCCAATCGTACCTTTACCAATGATCTTGCCTTCATTGTTGTCTCCAAAGGTCACGGATCCGCCTTTTGTGACCTTCTTTAATTTGGAGAAGAGGCTCGGGTCACCTGTCATGTGCCTCGAGCAACCACTGTCAAGGAACCACTTTATTGATATGTCTTTTGATGAGTGGTCTCCCTGCAATGTAAAAAGGTGATTTAGGTACCCTTTTAATTTTGGGTCCTTTCGAGTTAGTTAATCACCTTTTAGTAAAGGTACCTTTCGGTACCCATACTTGGGTGATCCTTCTCGGTCTATCAAATGGCAAGAAAGTAGATGAAGGTGCGACATAGTATACATGTGGTGCATGTACTTTGGGTCTTTGCCCAAGGACTCCCCTATACTCAATGTATGAAGGACGTTTGTGATATGTCCTTGTGTGTGTGTGCGTGGTGCGTGGATGATATGTATTCCGTGTATGCATTGATCTCTTCTTCTCATATCTATATGGTACAACATTATATTTCACATGATATGAGGGAGTGGGGCGTGTGGAAGGGGGTGCTTTCTGCGTCATCTTAGACGCCACTTGATGCTTAGGGGTGTCTACCTTTTTAGACACAACAAACTTGGTTGGTTTGGTTGATACTTTGTTAGTATCAACGTACCCCAATCCAGTTTTGTCACTGTCATGCTTTTGCGATAATATGATGCGATGCAGCATGTTTGACCCTGTATCGAATTGTTTCATCATGTTCTCTAAATCTGTATTCCTTGATTTCAAATTTGAAATCTCGGATTTCATTTCATTATTTTGAGAAGTTAATGATGAGATCTCGGTTTTTAATGCAGTGATGGCACATGAAGACTCTTTCTTTGAATCGCTTAATTGAGCGACAAGATTCTCGTTAGAAGATTCTAACAGTTTCTTGTCTTCAATTAAACGTTTCTTTTCTTTTGCGAGAGTCTTAGTAAATTTATGTAACTCAAGATATTGACTAAATAAATCATCGTAAGAAGGTTCAGAGTCAGAGTCAGAGTCAGATGATACCTCATTAGACGCCTTTGAAGCGAAGCAAACTTGAGCGGTCTCCTCTTCGGTCTCAGTTTCAGAGTCTGATGAGTCACTCCATGTGGAGGCCTTTAGTGCACGTTTCCTTTGTTTAGGATCTGAGACGGGTCTATTTTTGTTCCGCTCTTTGTCAGGGTACTTATTAGTTTGCTTTTCTTTGTTTGGGCAGTCATATGATAAGTGTCTGAGTTTGCCGCATTCATAACATTTAATGTCCTTATCATTTGACTTGTTTTTATTTCTCTTAGATGTAGTGCCCTTGTTTTTATTTCTAAATGATTTTCTCATGAATCTTCTTAGTCCTTTTGCCAATAGAATTAAGTCATCATTATCCGATTCGGAATCACTATCATCTATGTGATCGGAGGGAGGGGAGACGTATTCATTTGATTTAAAAGCAATTGTCTTACCTTGTTTGGTTGATTCCGATTTCCGAATAATGAGTTTGTTTTCATACACTTTTAGTGAACCAATGAGTTCTTCCATTTTTATTGACTTAGTCTCCTTGCTTTCTTCTATGGCAGTCACTTTAGGATCCCATTCTGAAGGGAGGCTCCGTAGGACTTTCTGTACTTTTTCCTGCGTTGTAAAGGCCTTACCAAGAGACTCAAGAGAGTTATAGATGTTAGTCAAACGAAGATCCATATCAACAATTGACTCATTAGGCAACAACTTGAAAGACTCAAGAGTAGACATAAGCATATTAATTTTAGACTCTTTGACTTGACTCGTGCCTTCGTGTTTCATTTCTAAGATTCTCCACATTTCTTGTGCACTCGAACAATTGGACACATAACTAGACTCACTCTTACTTAAGCCATTTAAGAGTAATTGCATGGCCTTAGCATTCATACTCAGTTTCTTTTTGTCTTCACTAGTATAGTCTTGTCTTGTTTTAATTACTTCTAGTGTGACTCCATCTACAATGGACAATTTAGACGGGACATATGGACCATCTTCAATTATTGACCAAAGGTCTATGTCTATAGCCATAAGAAATAATTTCATCCTAAGTTTCCATTGAATAAAAGACTCACCGTCAAAGAGTGGAGGCCTTTGGCTTGACATACCTTCTTGTTCGGTTTTGAGATTTGTGGATGCCATCTCACTGAATCGTTGGATTCCTTGTCGTGAGTATTCCTGCGCTCTGATACCACTTGTAGGATCTGCAAGGCACCACTAGAAGGGGGGGGGGGGTTGAATAGGTGGTGCGGAAAATATGGTTTTTAAAATTTCTTTAAACCTAACCAATTCAAGTTCTGAAAACAGATTCTGTTTTCAGGACCAGTTTTAAAACGTTTTAAAAACTAGGTTAGAGGTCTCCAAAAATTATGAAATTTTGAGAGAACTTAGCCTCAGATGTTGTGAGGGTCCCCTAAAAATTTCAAATCAAAATTCAACCTTTAACCCCTTCAAAAACCGTTGGCACTCAGATTGTGCAAATCTGCCAGAAACGGTAGATGGTTTTGAAAAATTAATTCCTATTTGTGTGAATGTCCAAATGATCTGAAAATTTGACCAATAACTCCTCACACACTATATTACAATGGGTTGAAACAGTTTTTGAAAATTCTTTTGGGAAGTAGGTCAAATACACCCAAAGTCTCAACCTTTGCAAGTCTGAAAATCAGACTGCACTAGTCTCAGAACTTTTGATGTTTGACTGACCTATACTTGTCCAAAAGGGTTGAAACTTGTGCCAAATTAACCCTAGAACGTTTATGTATGTTTCTGGAAATTTTTATAATTTTTAGAAAACGTTTACTATTTTTGCGAACGTGAACAATATGAGTAAACAGCGCAGAAACTGAAACGTAAATGCAGAAAGTAAATTGCACCAAGAATTTTATACTGGTTCGGTTATAAACAACCTACTCCAATCTTCAAGGAACACCTTCCTTGGTTCACACTAATTTCACACACGCAGTACACCTTACCGCAGGGTTGATAGAGTTACACCTTAACTCCAACCCTTTACAAACCTTGTATTGTGAGTACAATTTGCACGAACACCACCACCTCGCTAGAATGAAGATTGATCACACCTTGATCAATCTTGTACAATGATGAATGAATGGTGGTTTCTATGAAGCCTATTCAAGGATGAAAGAAGTAAAGTACAATAGGCTTTTTACAAGAAGAAGAAAGAAAGAAAGTGTAGGAGAAGAAAGCTTTTGCACTTTGATCACTTTTGAATATGATTCTTGGTGTTGCTTTTGTTTGTTCTTCTCTTCTTCCCTTATAGGTCCAGGCCGTCCCCCTTAAGTCACTCCCCCCTCTTGAAAATTTCCTTTTAATTGCTTGGGAGGGTGTGAGACATCATGGTGACAAAGTTTTGCTTGCTTGGCATCATTCCATTGGACCATCATTTAGTCATTGCTTACTTGGCACCTTTTGATTGGCTCATTGTTGTCATCATTTGATGACATGGATATTCTGAAAAAAACACTTTAAACATGTGCCAAATAATCAATTATTAAATCATGCCAAAATAGTCACAATATGTCATAAAGTTTGAGACACAAAAATATCTCTTTCCAACCTAGTCAAAATCGGCCATAAGGTATATTTTCAATGCTAAAATTTTCAGCATTAACCACATGTGATAAATCAATATTTCTTCCATTTTTCTTTGAATTTCTTCCATAAAAATACATTCAATATTTAAGGCAAGTCTTGCTACAAGATTGAGAATGAATTTGGACACCAAGGAGGGTGAAATTCGGCCATAACACCTTCTCACACATGCTGAAAAATTTCAGCATGTGTGATATAAAGAATATCACACTTAAGACAATTCAAATCATTTCCATAACTCATTTGATTTATTCCTTAATGCAAAATTAACAAAATATATTCCTTAAGCCTTAAGAATTCGGCCATTAAGGTGTGTGACATGCTGAAATTTTCAGCATGTGACATAAGAGAGGTGTATGTTGAAAACTTACCTTTTGTAGCTTCTCCCTTTGATTCATCAACATTGTATGATTGATTCTTGACCAATCAACATGCCAACAAGGCTCCACATGTGCTCCATCTCAGCTAGGGTGACGTTTAAGTGTGTATATGCATGTGCTGAAATTTATTTTTGCTAACTTTGAAAAATAGTGCATATTTAATATTACACACATGTAATATTCCAATCAGCCCTTAATTTAATTTTCCAGAACACTTTAAGATGTATATTATATGTAAAAAGTGTCTAGATACGTGCCACATCATGTTCAAGAAAAACGTTCCATGTCAAGTGCGTAGAAAACCGAATTTTCGATATTTATCGATTGCCCGATTTTTCTCTAATTTAAATTCCAACTTTTGC
This sequence comes from Eustoma russellianum, assembly GCA_036186865.1. Lineage (NCBI taxonomy): Eukaryota > Viridiplantae > Streptophyta > Magnoliopsida > Gentianales > Gentianaceae > Eustoma > Eustoma russellianum. The sequence continues at coordinate 19,648,243 of AP025067.1, forward strand.
ACATGCTATATATATTATGTTATACATAATATATATAATATATACTTTAATTTTCAGCACTTGGCTGATTTAAAGTGGTACCATAAACATGTGACAAAAATAAAATTGGAATCTTCACATTTTGGCCTAAATGTGGGGTGATTTGTGTGTGCCAACATGGAAAGTATTTTTGTCTCAATGTACAGTGTATGGCACGAAATTTTTGATAAATTTTGATGTATATGGGCTGGCCATTTATTTATGGCAAGTACGTGACACGTTGGCGAAGTTTCGGTATCGCCCGATACGACAAATTTCGGTTTAGAACCTTTTATCGTGTCGTATTTAATTTGTCATCACCATATCTTATATCATATGATATAAGATCTGAATATACTCATAAATATGAGTTAAGTATAGTGGTGTGACGTAAACGTACGTTCGTAAGATATATAACGTGTCGATAGTACTTTGGAATAAATGTGTATGTGCCTTTTAAAAAAAATCTGAAAATATATATATATTATGTATATATGGCGTGTGAAATGATGTGGGGAGGAGGAGAGAACTTTCCTTCCATAGCTATGTTGCCTTCATGTCTTTTCCAAATGCATCTTCCTTTAATGAACTACTTAGTTTATTAAACTAAGTACTTCACTTAATGAACTACTTTAGTTCATTAATTGTGGCACCTGAAAATAGTATAAACTCAACAAATGTTCGCCATATGATGTAAGCTTTATAGCTTCATGGCTCGTTAGTACGGCAACATAATATATAAGCTAAATAAGGCAAGTTATCATGCATACATGTACACTTGTGTATATATATATATATCCACGTTAATATATATATATATATATTCAAATTTCTTTATTTTGAAATCACTCAAACCCTCATATTTCTACAGGCACATGTACACAACTGCATCAAAATTGGTAGCTAAATGAACTGTCGGTCGACTAACACGCCAAAGTTTTTTGAATTCGGAAACGTGTATTCTAGCAATAAAGTGCAATCAGTAGTGAGTTTTTGTCCCTAAACTTCAATTTCTTTCCAGTAGTTTTATATTATGCCGGGAGTAAACAGTGACATTCTATTAGTTATTATATAAACAATATAAAATTGACATGTAAAGAAGAAATAATATATCATTTAGGTAATTGCATGAAATGCAGAGGGTCTGCCGTCTACATATCACTCTTTTATTGATTATGAAGTAACTAGTAGAACGTTATATAGTTTTTCTTGACTTTAAAATGTTGTATTTTCATTTCTATTTAACATTCAAATCTGGAATGAAAGTATTGATTAATTTTTACCTGAATCATGTTCTAAAAAAATGTTTTACCTAAATGATTAAGTTTGAGTCTTTAAGACAAGTGTTATGTTTAGGTTTGAATGATTTTAAAAGCATGATTTTGTAAAGAGTTAAAATATTGATGAAACACAAAAACATATCAGGAAGTAACATCGATGTCTCAAATTGAAACACATCGACCGATCGATATATACATAAATCTCTCAGAAGAGACATAGATCGATGTATATAGAGATCAAAACTTAAAACCAGTTAGAAGACACCGATATCTCAACCAGAAATATATAGATCGATCGATGTTACATCATACTCCATATGGATCGATCGAAGTTCACATCATTCCCTACATGGATCGATCGATGTAAGACAGATTAAAACTAAAACTACACTATGGACCTCGATCTCTTAAACAAAACAACATCGATCGATCGATATATACATCAGTCTCTAAATTTAAGACATAGTCATCGGTGTCAATATAATTTGAGATAATTTATTTAATATGTGATAAGTATGCAAACACTTTTATTACACATTATTTCCTTCACATATGATAAGCTTGTGCATACATCTCAAATATGTTCATCATGATTTTATGCTTGAACTTCGTGTATATATATATATATATATATATATATATATATATATATATATATATATATATATATATATATACTTGTATCACTAACTTGGCAAGAAAGTTTTGTCTACTTACCACATAGGCAAAAGAGCATTTTTGAGTTCTGTAGGACAATATCTCATGAAAGTTGTATAAGGACAAAAGGTCAAAAAGATGTAGAATCAGTTACAAGCTTATTTGACATAATTGGTTCTCAAGGGCATTTCAGCCATTTTGGAGACAAGGGTATTTTGATCATTTATACAAGCTTATTTTTTGTGTAATGCTAACATGTTTACTATATGAATTTCTTATATATGTTGTTCATGGCAGTCATGGTCTTCATAAATTATATATGAACCATATCCTCTATGGATTTCAGTTTTCGCGAAATTCACATTATTAATGTGTGATATTTATTCTGTCATACTATATGGTCTTTATGGTATTCTTATATACATTATTATTGGCTTCTCCACTATTATTTGTAACAGAATATTGGCCATATTATTGAACAAAAACCGGCCGCACTTGAATGAGAGAAAAGGGAAAGTAGTTTGGATCAAGTGGTGATAATTACATTGCAGTCTGTTCTCACCATTATCCAGTCGTTGGTATCAGATTTTCTACTTATTTTAAAACATCGAAAACGTGCATATATGTATTTGTGAGGTGGAAAAATCAAATTTTAAGATATATGCAAGGCTACACCACATGGACCAACAAAAAAACTCCAAGATGATTTGTTGGCAATGAGTTACACACTTGGCATATAAGGTGGCATGTGTCTCGTTTTTGGAAGCCAAAATACAGCTGAATTGGTCAGATCTTATCATTCCAAGTTGTTATTGTGGTTGATCAAAAGGTGGAGAAAAAAAATGGCTATCCAAACTACTTGATTTTACAAAAATCTTATGCTTAGATTTTCAGCCATAAAGAAAGGAGATGGGATGTTCCAATCAAGTGTATTGAACGTGCCAACTATACAAGGTGGTGAGGTGTTCATGCAATCAATTGAAGACAAGTAAGATTGATGACATTGAAGGTGACATGTGGGCATCATAATCATCATAAAGGCTGCTCACACCTATAAATAGGAGTAGAATTAAAGAAGGAAGATGCACCTTGAACTCTGTTCTTTCTTACTTCTTCTTCTTGTCCATTCTTGTTCTTCATTCTTGGAGCTGAGTTGCAGTTTTGAGTTGTCATTTTGCTGCAATTACACCTCCTTTGTTCATAAAAGTTGTAATTGATTAGCTATTCTATAAGGCTACATCAATAGGTGGTAAAGTGTTTACATATTTAAGGTGCTAAGATTAAGTCTTGATTAGGGCTAATGCATAACCCAAGAATCTAGTACTTGTAAGGTGTAAGATGCTCATTTGATAGTGAAAATCTAAGAAAAAAGGTGTTTCTTGGGACTGGGTAGGTCACATTGATCGAACCAGCATAATTCTTTGTGTTCTTGTCTTCATTACTTTTCATCCTCTTTTTCACAATTTCAGTGCTCAATTTTACACGATAATTTAAAATAGTAAAACATCTTTAATATTCTTGATTGTGGTGGCAATAAAATTCTGGCTGTTAGTTTTTATTTAAAACAAGAATCTTTGAATTTGAGCAAAGAAAAGTTAGTCATTTAGTCTTGAGAAGATTATTACTCTATTCTGCCAATAGATTGACCAGTCTTCAAGAAACATGCATTTCTAATCTTATTGAATATAGTTTCTTCTCAAGGCCTCTTAAAAACATAAACTAGGCTTTCTAAGGCTTAGTTTGGTACAATAATCAATCATTTCAACCAAGTACACAAAATGTTATAGTCTTTCAAAGGTTGCTAAATATCTGTCAAATTCTGTTCTGTCTGACCACTTGAAGTTTTATACTTGTTTGAAGGGTTAAAAGTTCTTAATTTTTGCTTATTTTTGGATAGACTAAGTTTAACACTTTGAAGTTCATTTCTGGAAAGTTTCATAATTTGTTGAATTGTGTGCTGAGAATTATGATTTTTTCAAAAACAAGTACTGATTATGAACTTGAAGTACTTGAGCGCTTAGGAACTATTGATCAAGAAAATGTTCAAATAGAAGAATATGAAGCCTATTTGAAAGATGTTTCAATAGAATATAAAAAATTACATACAGATGATATTTTTTGAATAAGAACAAAGAAAACCTAATCAACTCAGCAATTGGTGGCATATTAAAGATAAACATAAGCATCCCAAAGAGTTAATAATAGGTGATATCAATCAAAGAATAAGAATACATAGGAATATCAACCGAGTTGATTATGTCGAGTGGCATGCATGATTCTCCCACATTAGACCCAAAAATGTCAAGGAAGTTTTAAATGATTCATTTTCGATGAATGTTATGCATAAAGAACTAAGTCAATTTACTAGAAATGATGTATGAGATTTAGTACGAAAATCTGAAAATAGAACCATAACAGGTACTAAGTGGGTATTTAACAGTAAAATGAATGAAAAATAAAATATAGTATGCAATAAGGCTAGGCTATTTGCATAAGGGTATAATCAACAAGAGGATATAGATTATGAAGAAACGTTTACACCTGTTGTACGACTAGAAGCTTCTAGACTAGTATTAGCCATTGCTAGTTTGAGGAACATCAAACTATTTCAAATGAATATTAAAAGTGCTTTCTTAAATGGGTTCATATAAGAAGAAGTTTTTGTAAAACAACCCATAGGATTTGAAGATCCAAAACATCCTAACTATGTATTCAAGCTCGAGAAAGCTTTGTGTGGTTTAAATCAAGCTCTAAGAGCTTTGTATGATAGATTCGCGAATTTTCTTACTGCAAATAATTATATAAGAGGAAACATAGATAATACTTTATTTCTAAAAAGAAAAGAAAATGATCTACTCATAGTGCAAATTTATGTAGATGATATTTTTTGGTTCAACTAATCCTACTTTAGTAAAAGAATTTGAAGATTGTATGAAATCTGAATTTGAAATTTCAATGGTAGGAGAACTCAACTATTTCATAGGATTATAAATAAAACAAACTCCCCATGGAATCCATATTAGTCAAATCAAATGTATAAATGACATGACTAAAAAATTTGGATTTGAAGAATTAATACCTCCAACTCCTCCCAAGAGTGTTAGTACAAAATTAGACAAAGACCAAAATAGAAAACTTTTGATGCCACAATATATAGGTCAATGATACAGTCTTTATTGTACTTGACCGCATCAAGACCAAATATAATATTCGGTGTGTGTATGTGTGCTAGGTTTCAATCATGTCCTAAGTCATACTACAATGCAATGAAAAAGATTTTTAGATATATTAAACATACACCTTATTTAGGACTGTGGTATGATAGAAACACCCCACTAGAACTACATACCAATAGTGATGCTGACTGTGGTGGGTGTAAGATACATAAAAATCAACTAGCGGAATATGTCAGTTCATAGGAACTAATCTAGTCTCTTGGTTCTCAAACAAACAAGAAAGTGTAGCCTTTCCACCACCAAAGCAGAGTATATAGCTTTAAGTCTATGTTGCATGGAATTACTCTGGTTAATACAACAACTTTGTGATTTTGGCATTATGGTGAATTAGATTCTAATTTTCTACAATAGCACTAGTGCAATCAATCTTTCTCAGAATCTAGTACATCATTTTAAAACCAAACACATAGAAGGTAGGCACCATTTCTTACGAGATCATGTTCAAGAATGAAACACTAGACCACGTAAGAACTGATAACCAAGTTGTAGATATATTTACACAACCCCTAACTCAAGCAACCTTCGAGGCCTATGAGACAAGTTAGGAATGCTATCTTATGATACAATAGCATGATTTTATCTTTTGCATGATTTGCAAAATAAAGAGGGAGAAAAAATCATGATTTTTTTAATAGCAGCAATTTGAGGGGGGGTAATAAAAAACATAGATTGATTACACATATCTTTAAAGATTTAAAACAAGTAGTGAGATAAGTACAAAACTTATAAGTGGTAAGGGTATGTGTTTAAAATCATGTAAGGTTATTTTGAAAATCATTCAAAAAGGCCAAATATTATGTATAGGTTTGAATGATTTTAAAAGCATGATTTTGTTAAGTATTTTGATAAACACAAAAAACATATAAGGAAGTAACATCAAATGATCGATGCATACATCAGTCTCTCAGAAGAGACATAGATTGATCAATGTAACTGAAAACCTACTGGAAGACATCGATCTCTCAACCTGAAACACATAGACCGATCAATCTCACATCATACCCTATATGGATTGATTGAAGTGCACATCATTCCCTACATCGATTAATCAATGTAGGACAGATTAAAACTAAAACCACACTGTGAGACATCGATCTCGCAAACAAAGCAACATCGATCGATTGATGTATACATCAGTCTTTAAATTTGAGACATAGATCGATTGATGTCAGTATAATTTGAGATAATTTTTTTAATATGTGATAAGTATGTAAGCATTTTATTTACACATCATTTGCTTTACATATGATAAGTTTTTGTAGACAACTCGCATATGTTCATCATGACTCTAAGCTTTAACTTGGTATATATATTGTTGTATCACTATCCTGCCAAGGAAGTTTTGACCACTTACCACAAGGTCAAAAGAGTATGTTTGAGTTTTGTAGGGCCATATCTCATTTAGGTTATATAAGGACAAAAAGAACACAATGATGTAGTATCAATTACAAGCTTACATGGTTCTCAAGGAGATTTTGGTCATTTTGAAGACAAAGACATTTTGGTCATTTGCACAAACTTATTTTTTGTGTAATGCTAAAATGTTTACTCTATAGGGTTCTTATATATGGTGTTCATGGTCTTTATATATATATATATATATATATATATATATATATATATATATATATATATATATATATATCTGTGTGTGTGTGTGTGTGTGTGTGTGTATACATGTATACATGGAAATGGCATTCACAGGCGATCATAGGCGATCACAGGCGATAGCGGCGTGAGCCGCCGCCGCCGCCGGGAAACTTCTCGTGCTACGATTCTGACATCACGCAGTTCATTATTTGCAATCCTAAACTTTTATCGCTGTTGATTTTTATAGAAAGTTCCAGTCTTTTTCTCTTTTGCGATCACATGACAGCCGCACCCTCCTTCGCCGCAGTTGTTTCCAGAGCGCAATCCTCGTGCAACATCGCCATTTCTCCGAAGACAGTATCACGTTACAAAGGTATCCCCTTGATATCATTTCCGGACTCTGAGATTGATGCCCTTGCTGCTCCTTTCAAATACTCTTTGGTTGGTACTTTTTGGTATGGCCGCCCCCCATTGAAAATTATCCGTGAAGTTTTTGAGATGATAGGATTTCACCATGATTTGAGAATCACCCTAATCGATCAAACGCACATTTTGTTAAATTTTCACAATGAAGCGGATTATCTACGTTGTTTCTATAGACGTTCATGGCATATTTCGGGTTGCCATATGCGCATAACCAAATAGACGGTTGATTTCGATCCTACAGATGACGTCCCTATTGTCCCTATTTGGGTTGCATTTCCTGGTCTTCCAATTCATTTGCATCGTCGTGAAGCATTATTCGAGATTGTTCGGCCTATTGGTTCGCCCATCAAGTTGGACGTGGCTACATCCGACGGGCTGAGGCCATCCGTCGCTCGAATTTGTGTTGAGGTGGATGTTTCTCAGGAACTCCCATAGAAGATTTATGTGCAGGCAAAGAATAGATATATACTGCAGCCGGTAATATATGAGGATCTCCCAATGTTTTGCACTACATGCCGCCGTTTGGGACATGCACCCGGGGCATGTGCTACCACATCTGCCTCGTCTATTCCACCACCACCACCGCCTCCTCCACCTCGTCCAAAATCTCAACGTTGGACACCCGTCAAGAAGAAGCCAGTTGCTGAGCCATAAATAGCTGGTCCATCCTCTACGGAACCAGTACAGGATCACCCGAATGCCCCATCTACTGAGACCGAAATTATACAGGAGAATGACGATGACACTCAAGCAGAGATATTCTGTGATGCCACCGAACCACCACTCCAGACTAATCCGGTACAATCTGGATTTGGTCATTCATCGGACACGGAATTACCTCATGAGGATACAGCTGCGGATTTAACGACTGTGCCAGATGAAGTAGTTCGCCGTATGCAGTTAATCCCCCCATCTCCAGATGACGAGATCTTGATCTCGCGCCTATAGGAGCCACCAGAGGAGGCTGAGTTTATACCAGTGGTCCCTCATCGGAAACGTCATGCACGGAAGGATTTACCACCATTGCCGCCATCCACCATACTCACAGGAAGTGCGTCACATATTTTGCAGGGAAGTGCCTCCACTCTTTCTTAATGAATACATTAATATGGAATATCAGAGGCATGCGTGCCTCATTACCTAGGTTGCGACATTTGATTACGGAACATCGTTTGCATTTACTAGCTCTCATTGAACCTAAGCATGCTCCTTCACATATTGATGCGTTTGGTTTAGGTCTTGGTTTTACCAGTTGGTATGCTTCTCAGTCTGAACGAATTTGGTTTTTCTGGCGTGACTCAGAATTTCATTTGCTTACTACGCACGATCAAGATCAAGTTGTACATTTCACCCTGCTATTTATTCCGCTGCAGCTCACGTTTGTTTTCTCTGTTGTGTATGCGAAACACACGTCATCATTATGTCGGTCTCTTTGGAATTCATTATGCGACTTTGCTGCTTCTTCCACTCTTCCATGGTTAATTGGCGGTGATTTTAATACTTTTCGTGAGCTTGAGGATCATAGGGGCCGATCATATCCTCCTCTGACTATATTACAGGACTTTAACGACTGCATCGAACTTTGTTCGCTTATGGCATCGCCATATCAGGGACCCAGATTTACTTGGGCAGATGGCAGGGGACTAGGTTGTGTTCGTCGCAGATTAGATTGGTTATTTATTAACTCCTCTTTCCAAGATGTTTTTGAAGACATGCAGTTAACGCATCTTCCGCGGGTTACTTCGGACCACACGCCGTTATTATTTGTATGTCGACTCAATACAACAAGTGGCCGTCGCTCTTTCCGTTTCTTGGACTCCTGGCTACTTCATCCAGATTTTCATTCTTATATGCAGAATGCATGGTTGTCATATCCGACTACATGAGGTATGCATGGTTTTTATTCGAAGTTAGTTTCCCTGAAACGAGACATTCAGCGGTGGAATAAAGAAATATTTGGTAATATTTTTAACAATCTTATGCACGCGGAATCACATCTTAATCATGCTGAGGCTAGTTGGGAGGCTGACCCAACCGACGATACTCGTGAGGCATATCACCGTGCCAAAGCTGAGTACCTACAGGCATCTATTTATGAGCTACATTTTTGGAAGCAAAAGGCGAGGGTAAAATGGCTCAATGAGGGCGACGCAAATACCCGATATTTTTATTCTATTGTCAAAGGACGGCGAACAAATCTTCGCATACAGCAAATTCGCTCCTCAAATGGAGCACTGCATACAACATCAGCAGATATTATGGCGGAAGCAGTCTCATTTTACACCACCTTATTCGCTCAAGAGGCTACACATAATCATTCATCCATCTTATCGCATATGCCATGTATGATAACAGAGGAAGACAATATTATGCTCACGCAGTTACTTATGGCAGCAGAGGTCAAGGAAGCAGTATGGCATTTAGACCCACAGAGTGCAGCAGGGCCAAATGGATTTCATGGTAAGTTTTACTGAACTTGCTGGCCAATTATACATTCTGATGTAGTTAAAGCTGTGCAGGAGTTTTTTCTTGGGGTACCGCAACCCTCTGTAATGGCTAGCGCTTTGATTACTTTGATACCAAAGACTCAGTCTCCTCAAAATTTCAGTGACTTTCGCCCTATCTGTCTTAAACTTTCTGAGTAAAGTTTGTACGAGGATTATTGCCACACGTTTGGGCACTTTGCTTCCTAAATTGATATCTCCGGAACAGACAGGTTTCTTGCCTGGGCATGATATCTCTTCACAAGTTCTCATGGCACGTGAGATGGTCCATATGCTTGATAAAGGGGGATCCCAGTTATGCTTGAAATTGGACATGATGAAAGCTTTTGACTGCGTTAGCTGGGAGTATCTAGAATTGTTGTTGCGACAGTTTGGATTCTCCAACTTCTTTATTCGGATAACCTCAACCACTTGCGTGCTACTACACTATCGGTTTTGATTAATGGCCAACCTTCGGCGTCTTTCAGACCATACAGAGGGGTCAAGCATGGTGACCCACTGTCTCCACTACTTTTCATTCTATCTTCTGAGGGTTTTAGCAGGGGCATCAAATCTTTAGTTGACTCTGGAGTCCTACAACCTTTTCGCCTTGGCCGTATCCCATTTGCCATCACCCATTTAGCATATGCGGATGATTTACTTATTTTTCTACGGGGTACACAACGCAATTTACGACGGTTTCATTCTTTCTTAACTTCATATGAAACTACATCAGGACAAAAAATTAATTTTCACAAGAGTAGTTTTATACCCTCTACCAGCACTCTGGCTCACCAACGTCGCTCTTTCGAGACAATCTTAGGCATGCGGAGTACCGCTTTGCCATTCCGGTATCTTGGTTCATATTTGCATAAGGGTATTAATCGCGCCAGATATTGTACATCCCTCTTGTAGCATATTGATGATCGAATTCAAGGATGGCATTCTCGTCTTCTATCAGCAGCAGGACGATTGGTGCTACTATGCTCAGTGATTTCAGCCCTTCCACTTCATATTTTGGCAGCTGGAGGTTTGCCCAAGTCTGTTATCAAAGTCATTGAAAGGAAGATGGCATCCTTTTATTGGGGTAATCGACATCATTAGGTTGCATGCTCCAAAATAACTTTGCCAATTGAAGAAGGCGGCTTGGGACTCCGGGCTCTCAATAGCTTAAAAATGGCATATCACTGTCGAATATGGTGGTCATACCATCAGCAAGATACACTATGGAGTAAATACATGCATGTAAAATATGGCAGCAGAGGAGATTACCGCCCACGCCTCCCAGATTCGCCGATTTGGAAGCTCATTTGTAGAATCCATGTTAACTGCATTGCTCAGACGGAAGGCTCTGGACCTCATCTTACATGGAAACCCACGGCGTCTGGTGAGTTTTCTTTGAAATCTGCTTATGACATTTGCCATGTTGCAAGGCCCACACTGCTCTCTGCTAAATTCATTTGGTATAAGCATCATTCTCCCACCATAAAATTATTCCTATGGCGCATTTGCCACCTGGCATTGCCATTTGAGGATTATATCGGCAGATATTCTACTGCTCGACCCACACAGTGTCCATTTTATAAACAACATTCGGCCACGGTAGACCATGTTTTCATCTACTGCAGCAACATTCGCACCATTTGGGATTTCTTCGCCAAAGAATTACATGGTCCGTCACCCATCTCGCTACACCTTCGTCAATACTTGCTATCTTGGTGGTATCGCTCCTCGTTCTCGTCACTATTTAGGATTTTTAAGATCATCGTTCTGGCTATTGTTGTCTTCAACATATGGCGAACCTATGCGGCATTAGTGTATGGGGATTCGACTTCTTTTGCTCCTGCTACGCTTCGGGCTTCGATACATTATGATATTGAGATGTGGGTCAAAACTATACAAGGATCAAAGATTGCAGCGGGACCCAACTTACGTCTTTCATGGATTCAAAGAATTCAGTCCCCGCGTCTACAGATAGTTCGCTGGCAAACACCACCCTCTGTTAGGCTAAAGTTGAATATTGATGCGTCAGTTGGCAGGCACGATGCCTCAGGTGGGGCAATTTTGCGTGATCATCTCGGTGTTTGTGTGGGAGCAATTTCATTTCGGCTTCCCCATTGAACACCACTTGCAGCAGAGATTCAGTCAGCAGTGTTGGTCTGCTATATTTTCTTTCACTTTATCGTTCTATTGTTCTAGAATCTGACTGCGCACAACTGATTACACGATTGAGACAGCCACAGCCTATCTTTGGGAACTATCATCTTCAGCTATTATGGATATTACTGCATCAGCATGGCCTGGATTATGTTCATGTATATAGAGAGGCCAACATGGCGGCACACTACCTTGCTCAGCATGCGATGATGTTTCCTCAAACACGGTCATATTCGCGTCACAGTTTACCATCACTCATTCGTGGTGCCATTGCTTTGGACCTCTCCTCCGCAAATTTGCGGGTTCCTTAAGCTTCAGGTCTTCCAAATGGATTGGCAACTTTTCGCTATCTCTGCCTGCACCTTAGTTGGGGCAGGCAGACCTGGTATGATCTTCATTCGATTCGCTATAAACCTTTATCTATGTTTCATATATCTGTTTCACTCAGAGTTTAATATCTCCTCTGCTTGGACGGGCTCACGACTCATGTTTGTTTGCATCGACGACGACGATATTCTTTCCGTTGGGACAAGGGCCACTTCGATACAAATATGCGGACTCCTTATGTTGCAGGTCTTCCAAATGGATTGGCAATTCTTTGATATATCTGCCGGTACCTTAGTTGGTGCAGGCAGGCCTGGTATGATCTTCTTTCGATTCGCCTTACACATTTGTCTCTGTCTCGTATATCTGCTTCACTCAGCGTTTCATTTATCTTGTGCATGGACGGGAACACGGCTCACAATTGTTTCCGACGCTACTCTTTCCGACGGGATGAGGGACAAACATCAAGAGTGGACATCTTCATGGCTTGCTTTTGTTTTGTTACCTTTGTATTATTTTCGGATTGTACATTATTTCATTTTACACAGTAGCGCATATCAACACTCCATTTATATAAATATGTACGCTTTTTCCTTCGCCAAGGTTTTATCCACAAGGGTGGTTTTACTTCGCAAGGTTTTAATGCAGCATATCATATATATTTTGGATGTTGGTGATCATATACTGTTTGGATGTTGGTAATCATATACTGCTACTATCGCCATACTTTCATTCTCTGTAATAGGGTTTTCCTCCGCCATAAGTGAGGGCTTATGCTAATAAAATTTCCTTTGCATAAAAAAATGTGTGTGTGTGTGTGTGTTTGCGCATGTGTGTGTATATATATATATATATACATTTTATAAAAGGCGATTTTATTGTATTAAACCTCACTTACGGCGGAGGAAAAACATAAAACATCAAGGTTTTTTAATGAAAAAAGTGAATGTAGTGAACTAATGATTGTCAGCCTCCAATCATATATGATATGCCACATTAAAACCTTGCCAAGTAAAACCACCTTGTGGATAAAACCTTGGCGAAGAAAAAAGCATACACATTTATATAATTGGATCGTTGACCAAGTACAAATCCTATCAAAAAATATAACGAGAGGGGATATATACACACACACACACACATATATATATATATATAAAACATATATGTGTGTGTGTGTGAAGACCATATCCTACACGGACTTTGGTTTTTTCAGAATTCTCATTATTAATCATACTATATGGACTTTATGGTATTCTTATATACATTATTCTTGGATTCTCTACTATTATTTGTAGCAAACTATTGGCCATAAGATTGAAGAAAAACGATCACACTTAAAGGAGAGAAAAGGAGAAATAGTTTGCATTAAGTGGTGGTAATTACAATGCAATCTATTCTCACCATTATCCAATCATTGTTATCAGATCTCCCACTTATTTTTAAACATAGAAAACGTTCACATATGTATTTTTGAGGTGGAAAATCAAAATTTGATATATATTCACGACTACACCACATGGAATAACCAAAGCACTCCAAGATGATTTGTTGGCAAGGACTTACAGACTTGGCATAGAAGGTGGCATGTATCTCAGTTTTGGAAGCCAAAATGCAGCTAATTGGTCAGCTCTTATCATTACAAGTTGCTATTGTGGTCAACCCTTATCATTCTAATATGTAGAAATTTTATGCTGAGTTTTCAGCCATAAAGAAAGGAGATGAGGTGTTCCAATCAAGAGTCTTGAAGGTGCCAACTACGCAAGGTGGTGAGTTGTTCATCCAATCAAATCACGACAAGTAAGATTGATGACATTGAAGTGACATTTGGCCATCCTAAAGATCATAAAGGGATGCTCACACCTATAAATATGAGTAGAATTGAAGAATGAAGACGCACCCTAAACTCTCTTCTTCCTTATTTCTTCTTCTTCTACATTCTTGCAGATGAGTTATAGTTTTGAGCTGTCGTTTTGCTTCAATAACATCTCTTTTGCTCATAAAAATTGTAACTGATTAGCCATTCTATAAGGCTACATCAATAGGTGGTGAAGTGTTTACATATTTATGGTTGTTAAGGTACTGAGGTTAAGTTTTGATTACGGTTGGTGTATAACCAAAGAATAAAGTACTTTGTAAGGTGTAAGGTGTTCTATTGATCGTGAAAATCCAAGGAAAGGTGTTTCTTCGGACTAGAACAGGTCACATTGACCCAGCCAGGATAATTCTTTGTGTTTTTGATTTTTTATAGCAATAAACTTCTAACTGTTAACTTTCATTTACAATAAGAATAATTGAATTTGAGTAAAGAAAAGTTAGTCACTCAGTCTTGGAAAGATTATTGCTCTATTTTCCCAACAGATTGGCCAGACTTTAAGAAACGTGCATTTCCAATCTTATTGATCATAGTTTCTGTTCAAGTCGTCTTAAAAACATAAACTAGACATTATATGGCTTAGTTTGTGTTACGCCTGATTTTTTTGTACCGAGTATATTTGATCAAATTGTTATACCGTGCTGAGTAATATATGTATGAAATGTAGTACACTTTAATTAAATAAGAAAACCCTATGTAACAAAATAAATTAGCTGGAATAATTAAATGAAATTGGAAAGTAGGACACAACTATTTTGTATATTTAAATAAAGGAAAAAAAGAAAAGGTTATACATGAAAAATGATGTAGACAAATTTTAGACCTAGTCTATCCAACCAAAGGCACCCTAGCTAGCAACCACTAAGGAAAATAGTGGAGAATTATTTTATTTTCTTTTTCCCACAATCATTAGCCTTCTTACAACACTTAACGAAATTAATAAGTGTTCAACCCCTACCCACATACTTCTACTTAAAGCCTTTACTTTTTCATACTCCACACACTTTCAACACACCAGCATTTCACTTCTTTCCCCATCACATGGCCGGCCAACCTAAGGAAAGAAAAGGAAGAAATTTTCGTACACCACTCAACCTTCAACCAACCATATTACATGCAACTCTTACCCATGTCATTTCTCTTCCAACTTCCAAACATAATCATTCCCTCCTCCACCCATGTCTTGGCCGACCACCATTCAAGAAAAAGGGAAAGAAAAGCTGTTACCACACTCCCCTTCACCTAATCCTAAAGCACGCAAATTCCTTCATCCATCATATTCATTTTCCCTTTTACATGACGCTAATTATGAGATTCCTCCATTACTCCAAAGCACCAAGGTAACCGTCCATTGGGAGGTTAAAACGGAGAAATTTCATTTTTCATTTCATTCTCCTCACTTCCATTTCATTCCAAAGAAAGAATCCTGCTCTCTTCTCTCCCCAAGAAAAATCAAAGTCCTTCAAGCTCCTCCAAGATTCCCAAACCCATGAGTATCACGGAGAGAAGAAGAAAAAAATCTCTCCAAGTTTAGGAGAAAGAGGAGATGTTCAAGCCTAAGAAACATTCAACCCACACCTAAGGTAAGAATTTGCATCATCAATTCTAGTAATTTCTCCTCCCATTATCCTTCTAAATTGCTCAAAATTATCCCCTATTTTAGCACCAAGGCCGAAAGTCCACAAAGAGGAGGAAAAAAGTTTTCTAATTTGAAGAAGAAGGGTAACCATAAGAATCTTCAAAGGTATGATTTTTATTAAGGTTTGATGATAGAGAACTCTAAGTATTTTTCCTCTAAGATGACTAAGTCACCTTCTTCTGTAGCATATCAGGCCGTGTACACCCAAGAAGGAAAGGGAAGAAATCTTTTCCATTTTAAGGTTTAAATCTAAAGAAAAAGAAAGTACTCCACATAGTGTCTTCATGCATGTTGAAAATCTAAGTATCTATGTTCATATATAAACTTGGATCATTCATGAAATTGTTCAATGGTTTTTATAACATGGATATGCAAAAAGTATGTTTGCATTCAAGATATGTGATGTCTATTATGTGATGTATATTTATGTGTAAGTGTATGACTAAGATGAAATAAAGAATAGTCTTGCATGTGAAAATGAAGATAGTTATGGTCTCATATGTGGTTGCATGTCTCATTTAGTGAAAGAACATGGATGCATGTATGCTACCATGAAAAGTGTACCAAGAGTATAGCATTGATGCATTTTCTTATGTGTTTTCATAATGGCCATAACTTATGTGTTTCTTGATGATTTTCGGTTTTCATGCATGTTGTTGGTCTTGATTTAGCATGTATATAAGGCATCATATTCATGGCAATAATGCTTGACCACAAAAGTTTGTTTCTGGGTGATCAACATGCCTATTTTGATGCATGTGTAGGATCTGCAAGGCACCACCAGAAGGAGGAGTTGTATAGTGGGTGCGGAAAATGTGGTTTTTAAAATAGTTTTAAACCAAAAGCCCAACTTGTGAAAACAGTTTCTGTTTTTAGGACTAGTTTTTAAATGTTTTGAAAACTAGGTTGCAGGTCTTCAAAAATTCTGAAATTTGGAGATAACTTAGCCTCAGATGTTCTGAGTATCTCCTAAACATTTCAGATCAAAATTCAACCTCTAACCCCTTGAAAAATCGTTGGTGGTCAGATTGCACAAATCTGCCAGAACCGGTAGTCTGATTTGAAAATTTAATTCCCATTTGTCCGTAACTCCAAATGCCTGAAAATTTAATGACTAGTCCCCTATTAGTTGTATTTAAATGGGTTGAAACATTTTTGAAAAATTCTTTTGGAAAGTTAGTCAAATACGATCAAAGTCTCAACCTTTGCAAGCCTGAAAGTCAGACTGCACTAGTCTCAGAACTTTGGGCGTTTAGATGACTTATATTTGTCCAAAAGGGTTGAAACTTGTGCCAAAAAAACCTTAAAACGTGTGGCTATAACTTTGAAAAGTTTCGTGATTTTGGAAATTCGTTTACTATTTTTACCAACGTGATCAAAAACGATAAACAGTCCTGAAACGGAAAGTAAGTGCTGAAAGTAAATGACACCAGGAATTTTATACTGGTTCGGTTATAAACAACCTACTCCAGTCTTCGAGGACATCTTCCTCGGTTAGCACTAATCACACAATACAAAATAGCACCTTACCACAGGGTTGATGGAGTTACACACCAACTCCAACCCTTTACCAACCTTGTATGAGAATACAATGATTACGAACACCACCACCTTGCAAGTGCAAGATTGATCACACCTTGATCAATCTTTTACAATGATAAAGAGTATAGGGTGGTATGTAAGAAGCCTATCCAAGATGTATAAATATGAATACAATAGGCTTTTAGAGAGAAGAAAGAAAGAAGTGTAGAAAAAGAGACTAGAAAAACGTTTTAAATCTTGTATGCTTGTAAGACTTGTGTTGTTTTTGTCTTGCTCTCTTCTTTCCTTTTAACATTGGTGGCCGTCCCCCTATGATGCCCTTCTCCTCTTGAAAATTATCTTCTAAGTTATTGGAAGAGTGTATTGCATCATTGTGATATTGTCTTGCTTACTTGGCACCTCCTCATTGGATGATCATTAAGCTCTTGCATACTTGGCACTCATTGATTGGATGGATGTTGTCATTACTTGATGACTAGATAAATCTGAAATTAAACCTCAAAAAGCATGTGCCAATTAGCCATAAAATTATTTCCATAAAGCATATAATCATCCCACTTATTTTGCAAGACAAATAACTCCAATTTACCATGCAAGAATTCGGCCATTACTCCTCTTGCACATGCTGAAATTTCAGCATGTGTAACATTTGCATTTCATTCAAAATATTGCCAAGTTTGTAGAGAAAAAGGGGTTTGAGTGATTTCAAAATATGTGATTTAAATGAGCATGACATAAAACGTGTGCATGATATAAACATGTATAAACGTGTGCATGATATATTGCTTATTACTTGCCTTATTTAGTTCATATATAAAGTTTCCGTACTAACGAGCCATGAAGCGTTAAAGCTTACATCATATGGCAAACATTTGTTGTGTTTATAATATTTTCAGGTGCCACCATAAATGAACTAAACTAGTTCATTAAGTGAAGTACTAAGTTAATTAAACTAAGTAGTTCATTAAAGGAAGCTACATTTGGACAAGGCACAAAGGCAACAAGGCTAAGAAAAGAAAGTCTCCTCCTCTTCCTCTCACCGTATGGCACGCCTATATACATATATAAATACATATTTTCTGATTTTTTGAAAAAGGCACATACACATGTATTCCAACGTACTTTCGACACGTTATATATTTTACGTATGTACGTTAACGTCGCACCATCATACTTAACTCATATTTATGAGTATATTCAGGACTTATATCATATGATATAAGTCATGGTGATGACAAATTAAGTACGACACGTTAAACGGTTCTAAACCAAAAATTGTCGTATCGGGCGAATACCGAAACTTCGCCAATGTGTCACGTACTTGCCATAAATAGATGGCCAGCCCCTACATCTCAAAAATCATTATTAATTTCGTGGCTATGATGATATTTTCAGCCATAAAATCATTCCACGTTGGCACACACAAATCATGTAGCGCCCCACACCCGGCCTCGTCCGGATACGGTGCACCCGCCGTACTTCACTAAGGAGAGTACAAAGCGTCATGCGTAACATACGAAAATCCATAATATAAGCCATGGATTCCTATGTTATCAATTAACATGACAGTAAAATTTAGGCAGAATTAAAACTTTCCAAATTAAACATGCATTACGCAATAACTAAGTCCCCAAAGTAGCGGTCACACAAAACATCATAGTCACATCCCACAGAGTACCAACATAGTCATAATACAAACATCTAAACAGCACAAAAGTCCTTAAGTTCATCTCCCTTCATGTCTTCACGCCTACGGATACGGTACCCTCAGTTCATCTTCAATCCACTCTATCTTGGCATTATCTGGGGGGAAAAATAAAGTGTGAGTGATAAAAATCACCCAGCAAGGATACAATAAACGACCATGAAATACATAAAGAATTAGAACGTGAATGTAACAACATAAATCTTTGAATAGCAACTCATACCTGTCTTAAGTCTTGAAGTCAACTGATGGTATGGACTAAGCATAATTCTAGATAGTGCTAACCACTATTGGCTTATTAAGTCCTTAGCTGTATCATACCACATATTAACGTGATCATGAGTTATGCAATATGCAATGCATGATGTCATGTCATGTCGTGTCAAAACATCAGTATGGTCCCATAAAATGTCATGTCATAAAAACAGAGTGTCAGATCAATTAACCCCGGATTTGAGCGGGTCCAGAACAGATATCAGATCAATTAACCCCGGATCTGAGCGGGTCCAGAACAGATATCAGATCAATTAACCCCGGATCTGAGCGGGTCCAGAACAGATATCAGATCAATTAACCCCGGATCTGAGCGGGTCCAGAACAGATATCAGATCAATTAACCCCGGATCTGAGCGGGTCCAGAACAGATATCATGTCATCAGACCAATTAACCCCGGGTCTGGAGTCGGGTTAGTCGCATGCTTGGCCGGCAAAGGAATCATGAAGCTTTCTTTAAAAACATGGGACCGTAAAAACTTTTCATGCATAACGAAAAGATAATCACTTGTAAAACTTGCTTGCATCATAAAATCCATGAAAATCAGGTTCATAATCATGCATGATACATGCCGTGATATGAGATGCAAGCCATGACATAAATGATCATATGCACTCCTTATAACATGTCAACGTACATGAGTTTGGGAGAATATTTCCAAGTTTTGTACTTCATTTACATAGGACGGTTAGGCTAACCATTTAGGTCCATTTACGCGACTCTTTCGTCACAAGTTAGGTGAAATCCTAGATACAAGTCGTAAAATTGGCAATTATTTTAAATAACCATAAGGGGCTTACTTACTTACTTTACGATTTATCTTAAGTGCTGAGGCTGAGCTGACCGATGTTACTAAAAATTTAATTGTGACGAATCCGTAATGCCGTTTCCAGAAATTCCAACTCGTATACGTCATAAACATATGGGACTAGTATCTTACCGAAATTTAGCCCATTTGCATGTCTCTAAGTCCCTTTTCTAAGCCTGGAAAGTCGTTACAAATTTCAGGGTGGTTCCAGTAATTTTTATTGAGCAGTTTTACCAAATAATTCATTAAAAATAATCTAGAACTTGTTTTGCTGAAATTCCAACTGGCATGGCTTCTAGACACATAGAGTTATTATCATACCAAAAACCAGCTTTATTGGTTATTCACAAGGTCCTTTTTCGGATAAAACAAAATGATGTTCTGTTCTGCCCAGTTTCAGGCTTTCCAGAATGAGCAGCTTTAATAAATATTTTATCAAAAATATTCCACAACTCCTTTTTCCAAAATTCTAACTTGCACATTTCCTATACACATAATGGTATCATCACACCGAAAATTAGCCTTTTTGAACATCTACAAGATCTCTTTTCAGGCCATGCAAAACGTTACATCATTCTGTCATGTTCCAGAATTTACAGCCTGAGCAATCTCACCAATTATTTTATTAAAAATTAACCATAACTTATTTTACCAAAATTCCAACTCTCAACTCTGCTATACACATGGGGCTAGCTCTGTGACAAAGACCAGATTTATTGAAGTATCAAAGGACCCTTTTTAAATTCGTTAAACTCAGGGACCAATTCTGCCCTGCTCCAGAATTTCCTACTGGAGCAGTTTTACCTCATAATTTATTAAAAATAATCCTTAGCTTATTTTAACGAAATTCCAACTCTCAATCGTGCTACATTCATAGGACTAACGTTGTGCCAAAAATTAGCTTCATTGAAGGTCTGGAAGTCCAGTTCTCAGGTCGTCGAAAGTGTCATCCCATTCTGCCTAGTTCCAGTATTCTGCTATATTGTCATGGTTTAAGTCAAATGCTCACATTCATCTTGTTCTTATGAACTAGGTCATTGGTTAACACTTATATCCCTTTGTAACATAAATATCCAGATTGCATGCTTGTTATAAGATCACCTTTGCATCATAGTAAACAGTTTGTAAGTAATAACCCAAGCTAGTATCATATCTACATAAATCAAGCATTCTTTCTTGAAATCAATGTTCACCTTCCTTTCCATCCTTAGTGCCGAAACATAGGTGATACCTTAACCACATTTCACAACATATATTCAAACATGCAACACATTCAAGAGTCATTTTAGTTCAATCCTAAACAAAAATCTTCATAGGACTCATATCTATCACATGCATGCACTCCTAGGACCTTCCAAATTCCATCCAAGAGTTGCTCTTGCCTAGACTTACTTAGGTGAACTTTATGTTATTCTAAATCAGCCTTAAATCATATTGCATGTAGGAGATAACACCATCTTGGACACAATAAACCACATGCAAGACATTATTCTTAAGAAATGACTAAGATACAATCTTAAACTTAAGGGGTACCACTAAAGATCACATCTTTGAAACTTTAACCATTCAAGACACTAATCCTTTAGGTAAATCATGAGAGATTAGTGTATACTTGCCTCTTCAAGCCAAAGTTTTTGCCTTTGCTTGGTTTTGGAGTGAGTTGAGTTGGAATCCTTCTCCTCCTACTCCCTTGAGCACATGGTTTTGGATGAAGAGGAAGGAAGAGGTTAGTCTCTCTTAAGTAGTGAAAATAGAATCTTATTTGAGGCTAGAACATCTTACCAAAGTAGTCTTAGGATGGAGATTCAAGTTGTAGCAAGATAGCTTCACCTAAGAGTGTTGAAGATTTTCTCCTCCTTGAGCATGAAGGCCACGGTTTAGGGAAGAAAGAACACCCAAGTGAGCTTCACTATTTGTATAAAGAATTAACTTAAGAACTTAGAAGAGACTTACCTAGATGATCTTTGAGCTTGGAGATGAGGATGTAGTTGAACCTCTTAGCCTCAAGGGTTGGCCGAAAGTTTTGTTTATGTGGAGAGGAATGGAACTTGTTTTGGGTAGAAGGCTTCTTAGAAGGTGTTCAAGATGGAATGAAGTGTTAGTTGTCTTGCAATTTAAAAATATCTAGGGTGTAAGGGGGGAACAAATCGGTGGAGCATGGGGGAGGGTAGAAGGGAACCTAGGCTTTACTTTTTCTTACACCCTAGGCCTCCTTTTCTTATTTTAATAGTTCTTTTGCATGCAACTTGATTATTTTGTTTTTATAATTATTATATAACTATTTATTTAAGCATTATTTGGAATGATGTAGAGAATTCTAGATTCTCTAAGGTCTTAGCCGAAATTGGGAGGGTTTTGGGGTATTTTTGTCCTTTCACATTTATCAATTCCTATATTTATTTTCATAAGGTTTATTCATTTTATTTCATTTTTGATTTTTAATCTTGCTTTGTGAGGATTGTTATGTCTTGTATTCTTACAAGAACAAGTTTACTTCAAGGGTGATTATTGGCCTTTGGCCGAATTCTCAAGGTGTATCATACACCTCGTGACATTCGTTCGTATACTTATTTAGTGTTCGTCCTAAGTGAACTTGAAGAATTTAAATAAGGAAGCGATAAATGTGACTTAAGTAACACGCTCGTGAGGAATCATCGCTTTTATTTTGACACTTAATCATAGTCTCAAGTACATGATCGTTGGGGTCGGAAAGAACAATCCAAACCCTTGAGGATATGCTCCGCGCTTGCATCCTTGATTTCGGAGGAAGCTGGGATAGAAGCCTTAAACTCGTTGAGTTCTCTTATAATAACAGCTTCCATAGGTCCATCGGGATGGCACCATACGAAGCACTGTATGGACGAAAATGTCGGTCCCCACTCTATTGGGACGAAATTGGAGATAAGATCTACGCAGGACCCGACATAGTTGAGCAAACACGAGAGAAGGTGAAGCTTGTCCAGCAAAGACTAAGGGCTGCACAAGATAGGATGAAGATATGGGCAGACGAAAGAAGGAGACCTTTGGAGTTCCAAGAGGGAGAGAAAGTTTTTCTAAAGGTTTCTCCGACTAAAGGTGTCAAAAGGTTTGGCATTAAAGAAAAGCTAAGCCCAAGATTCATTGGACCTTATGAGATACTTGAGAGAGTAGGCGAAGTTACATACCGCTTGGCGCTACCACCATCACTTTCTCAGTTGCACGACGTGTTCCACATTTCACAACTTCGGCGATATGTATATGACCCCAGTCACATCCTTGAAGATCAACAGTTGAAGGTTGATAAAGATGTATCTTATGAAGAGGAGCCCATAAGGATAATTGATCGGAAAGAGAAGGTGCTAAGAAAGAGAACCATACCCATGGTAAAGGTACAGTGGAAGCATCGTTCGGAAGCAGAAGCAACATGGGAAACGGAGGAAGACATGAGGAGTAGATACCCGCATCTTTTTGATTAGTTCAGAAGTTTCGAGGACGAAACTTATAATAAGGGGGGGAGGATGTTGTACCCCAACGATCATGTACTTGAGACTATGATTAAGTGTCAAAATAAAAGCGATGATTCCTCACGAGCGTGTTACTTAAGTCACATTTATCGCTTCCTTATTTAAATTCTTCAAGTTCATTTAGGACGAACACTAAATAAGTATACGAACGAATGTCACGAGGTGTGTGATACACCTTGAGAATTCGGCCAAAGGCCAATAATCACCCTTGAAGTAAACTTGTTCTTGTAAGAATACAAGACATAACAATCCTCACAAAGCAAGATTAAAAATCAAAAATGAAATAAAATGAATAAACCTTATGAAAATAAATATAGGAATTGATAAATGTGAAAGGACAAAAATACCCCAAAACCCTCCCAATTTCGGCTAAGACCTTAGAGAATCTAGAATTCTCTACATCATTCCAAATAATGCTTAAATAAATAGTTATATAATAATTATAAAAACAAAATAATCAAGTTGCATGCAAAAGAACTATTAAAATAAGAAAAGGAGGCCTAGGGTGTAAGAAAAAGTAAAGCCTAGGTTCCCTTCTACCCTCCCCCATGCTCCACCGATTTTTTCCCCCCTTACACCCTAGATATTTTTAAATTGCAAGACAACTAACACTTCATTCCATCTTGAACACCTTCTAAGAAGCCTTCTACCCAAAACAAGTTCCATTCCTCTCCACATAAACAAAACTTTCGGCCAACCCTTGAGGCTAAGAGGTTCAACTACATCCTCATCTCCAAGCTCAAAGATCATCTAGGTAAGTCTCTTCTAAGTTCTTAAGTTAATTCTTTATACAAATAGTGAAGCTCACTTGGGTGTTCTTTCTTCCCTAAACCGTGGCCTTCATGCTCAAGGAGGAGAAAATCTTCAACACTCTTAGGTGAAGCTATCTTGCTACAACTTGAATCTCCATCCTAAGACTACTTTGGTAAGATGTTCTAGCCTCAAATAAGATTCTATTTTCACTACTTAAGAGAGACTAACCTCTTCCTTCCTCTTCATCCAAAACCGTGTGCTCAAGGGAGTAGGAGGAGAAGGATTCCAACTCAACTCACTCCAAAACCAAGCAAAGGCAAAAACTTTGGCTTGAAGAGGCAAGTATACACTAATCTCTCATGATTTACCTAAAGGATTAGTGTCTTGAATGGTTAAAGTTTCAAAGATGTGATCTTTAGTGGTACCCCTTAAGTTTAAGATTGTATCTTAGTCATTTCTTAAGAATAATGTCTTGCATGTGGTTTATTGTGTCCAAGATGGTGTTATCTCCTACATGCAATATGATTTAAGGCTGATTTAGAATAACATAAAGTTCACCTAAGTAAGTCTAGGCAAGAGCAACTCTTGGATGGAATTTGGAAGGTCCTAGGAGTGCATGCATGTGATAGATATGAGTCCTATGAAGATTTTTGTTTAGGATTGAACTAAAATGACTCTTGAATGTGTTGCATGTTTGAATATATGTTGTGAAATGTGGTTAAGGTATCACCTATGTTTCGGCACTAAGGATGGAAAGGAAGGTGAACATTGATTTCAAGAAAGAATGCTTGATTTATGTAGATATGATACTAGCTTGGGTTATTACTTACAAACTGTTTACTATGATGCAAAGGTGATCTTATAACAAGCATGCAATCTGGATATTTATGTTACAAAGGGATATAAGTGTTAACCAATGACCTAGTTCATAAGAACAAGATGAATGGGAGCATTTGACTTAAACCATGACAATATAGCAGAATACTGGAACTAGGCAGAATGGGATGACACTTTCGACGACCTGAGAACTGGACTTCCAGACCTTCAATGAAGCTAATTTTTGGCACAACGTTAGTCCTATGAATGTAGCACGATTGAGAGTTGGAATTTCGTTAAAATAAGCTAAGGATTATTTTTAATAAATTATGAGGTAAAACTGCTCCAGTAGGAAATTCTGGAGCAGGGCAGAATTGGTCCCTGAGTTTAACGAATTTAAAAAGGGTCCTTTGATACTTCAATAAATCTGGTCTTTGTCACAGAGCTAGCCCCATGTGTCTAGCAGAGTTGAGAGTTGGAATTTTGGTAAAATAAGTTATGGTTAATTTTTAATAAAATAATTGGTGAGATTGCTCAGGCTGTAAATTCTGGAACATGACAGAATGATGTAACGTTTTGCATGGCCTGAAAAGAGATCTTGTAGATGTTCAAAAAGGCTAATTTTCGGTGTGATTGTACCATTATGTGTATAGGAAATGTGCAAGTTGGAATTTTGGAAAAAGGAGTTGTGGAATATTTTTGATAAAATATTTATTAAAGCTGCTCATTCTGGAAAGCCTGAAACTGGGCAGAACAGAACATTATTTTGTTTTATCCGAAAAAGGACCTTGTGAATAACCAATAAAGCTGGTTTTTGGCATGATAATAACTCTATGTGTCTAGAAGCCATGCCAGTTGGAATTTCAGCAAAACAAGTTCTAGATTATTTTTAATGAATTATTTGGTAAAACTGCTCAATAGAAATTACTGGAACCACCCTGAAATTTGTAACGACTTTCCAGGCTTAGAAAAGGGACTTAGAGACATGCAAATGGGCTAAATTTCGGTAAGATACTAGTCACATATGTTTATGACGTATAAGAGTTGGAATTTCTGGAAACGGCATTACGGATTCGTCACAATTAAATTTTTAGTAAAATCGGTCAGCTCAGCCTCAGCACTTAAGATAAATCGTAAAGTAAGTAAGTAAGCCCCTTATGGTTATTTAAAATAATTCCCAATTTTACGACTTGTATCTAGGATTTCACCTAACTTGTGACGAAAGAGTCGCGTAAATGGACCTAAATGGTTAGCCTAACCGTCCTATGTAAATGAAGTACAAAACTTGGAAATATTCTCCCAAACTCATGTACGTTGACATGTTATAAGGAGTGCATATGATCATTTATGTCATGGCTTGCATCTCATATCACGGCATGTATCATGCATGATTATGAACCTGATTTTCATGGATTTTATGATGCAAGCAAGTTTTACAAGTGATTATCTTTTCGTTATGCATGAAAAGTTTTTACGGTCCCATGTTTTTAAAGAAAGCTTCATGATTCCTTTGCCGGCCAAGCATGCGACTAACCCGACTCCAGACCCGGGGTTAATTGGTCTGATGACATGATATCTGTTCTGGACCCGCTCAGATCCGGGGTTAATTGATCTGATATCTGTTCTGGACCCGCTCAGATCCGGGGTTAATTGATCTGATATCTGTTCTGGACCCGCTCAGATCCGGGGTTAATTGATCTGATATCTGTTCTGGACCCGCTCAGATCCGGGGTTAATTGATCTGACACTCTGTTTTTATGACATGACATTTTATGGGACCATACTGATGTTTTGACACGACATGACATGACATCATGCATTGCATATTGCATAACTCATGATCACGTTAATATGTGGTATGATACAGCTAAGGACTTAATAAGCCAATAGTGGTTAGCACTATCTAGAATTATGCTTAGTCCATACCATCAGTTGACTTCAAGACTTAAGACAGGTATGAGTTGCTATTCAAAGATTTATGTTGTTACATTCACGTTCTAATTCTTTATGTATTTCATGGTCGTTTATTGTATCCTTGCTGGGTGATTTTTATCACTCACACTTTATTTTTCCCCCCAGATAATGCCAAGATAGAGTGGATTGAAGATGAACCGAGGGTACCGTATCCGTAGGCGTGAAGACATGAAGGGAGATGAACTTAAGGACTTTTGTGCTGTTTAGATGTTTGTATTATGACTATGTTGGTACTCTGTGGGATGTGACTATGATGTTTTGTGTGACCGCTACTTTGGGGACTTAGTTATTGCGTAATGCATGTTTAATTTGGAAAGTTTTAATTCTGCCTAAATTTTACTGTCATGTTAATTGATAACATAGGAATCCATGGCTTATATTATGGATTTTCGTATGTTACGCATGACGCTTTGTACTCTCCTTAGTGAAGTACGGCGGGTGCACCGTATCCGGACGAGGCCGGGTGCGGGGCGCTACAAATCACCCTACATTAAGGCCAAATTGTGGAGACTCCAATTTTAATTTTGTCACATGTTAATGGCGCCACTTTAGACCAGCCAAGAGCTGAGAATTAAAGTTTATATTATATATATTATGTGTAACATAATATATATAACATGTGCAAAAAAAATTGGAATTTAATTAGAGAAAAATCGGGTAATCGATAAATATCAAAAATTCGGTTTTCTACGTACACAATACATGGAACATTTTTGGCACATCATACGACACGTATCTAGACACTTTTTACATATGTCATACATCTTAAAGTGTTCTAGAAAATTAAATTAAGGGCTGATTGGAATATAACGTGTGTGTATTATTAAATGTGCACTATTTTACAAAGTTAGCAAAAATAAAATTCAGCACATGCATATACATGTATACACGCCCCTACAGCTGAAATGGAGCATATGTGGAGCCTTGTTGGCATATTGAATGGTCAAGAATCAATCATACAATATTGGTGATTTAAAGAAAGAAGCTACAAAAGGTAAGGTTTCAAACTTTGTCATTTGAAACACATGCTGAAAATTTCAGCATGTAGAATTATAGCTGGCCAATTTTTGGAGATTAATGAGCATATAATTGGTGTCTTGAAACATGTGGTTGTTGGACCGTGCACCTGCAATGAACACCACTAGAGGGGGGGGTGAATAGTGGTTAGCGGAAATTACACTACAACCCTTTGTTAAAATCCCCTTGAAAACAGAATCTGAGACCAACTCAGATTCAGAACCCGTTTTTCAAAAATTCACAAATAATTGTAGACAACTCCAAAAATTATGAAACTTTCCAGAATTAAACTTCAATGAGTTAACAAGACTCTGTCTAAAAATCAGACAAAAATAAGATCGTTTGACCCTTCAAACAAATTAAAAGATTTAGACGGTCAATCTGGACAGAATTGGACAGAATGTTGCTGATTTTGAAAATAGTGTTTCTCTTTGAATACTCAACCAAAAAGGTTGATCTTTATATCAAAACACTCCTTAGGATGTGTAGATGAAGTTTCCAAAAGGCCCTGACCTCAAACAATTCTTGAAAAATACAGAATTTAACTTTTCTCAAAACTGGTCAGATTGCAGCCAGATTGGAGCAGTTATCTTGCAAAGACTGAAAGACTAACTTTTACTTGCTCAAATCAAGTGATTCTTGTTGCAAATGAAAGCTAACAGTCTGAAGTATAACTCCACCAAAAATCATGAATTTTGAAAATGTTTAGCTATTTTTTCAAATTGTGTGAAGTTGGGTGAAAACTGCAGTCAAAAACGGGCAGAAAACAGAAATAAAGAAACAAGAGAAGAACACCGAGGATTTATCCTGGTTCGGTCAATGTGACCTACTCCAGTCCCAAGGAACACCTTTCCTTGGATTTCACTATGATATGAACACCTTACAACAAGAGCCAAGCTTGATCCTTGGGTTATACACCAACCCTACTCAAGACTTGGATAATCACCTTCTAAGCAACACTTAGTTGCAATACCTCCAACACCTATTGATGTAGCCTTATAAAGATGGCTAATCAATCTTAAAAATGAAGCTCAAGAGGCTTGTAGCTCACCAAAATATTAAGAACAACTTTGCTACAACAAAATACAACAACAAGAACAAGAAGATGAATATGAAAGCTATAGAATGCTTGTGAGCTTCAAGTGTGTTTCATCTTCTTCACCATTGCCTCTATTTATAGTGTGATTTGAGCCTTGAAGATAAGAATGCCAATGTGTCATCATCTTCATCATCAACTCCAAATGTCTTCTCATCATTGGTTGGCTTTGTACACTTGGCAAAATAAAACACCATGATTGGTCCACCTTGGCAATGTCATGTTGGCCGATTTTTTCCACCTAGGATAGTCTCATTTATCCTTTGCAAAATGTAGATAATAAGAAGAAGATAATGCACCAAAATACCTCAACTTTTAGCTTGAGAATAGGCATGTGGGAGAAGACCATTTCAAACTTCAAAATTCAGCTCCTTACCCACTTAGTAGCCGTTGGCTACTAGACATATTTTCCAAAAAATTCTTTTGATTTTCTTTAATATAATAAGGAAGGATAATACCACCAAATTATCCCCAACTTCAAGCACAACAATAGGGCATGTGAGAGCTCCATTTGACTTCCAAAAATCTGCTGAAAATACCCAAGAAAAGCACATAACCGTTGGGTATATTTTTGAAATATCCAAGTTGGCATTTTTGCCAACTAGCTCCTTTTTGGTTGGTCCATTTGTCTCCAACTCATAAAATGAATAATGTATCATTCCCAAATGTCCATGCACGTTTTTCAACACATATATATGTGTAGCAACTCAGATTTTTGAAGAAGAAATAAATAGATAACACTTGACAAGATTATGTCAACGTGTAACACCGAAATTTCTCAATATTTCTTCTTATATGTTGAGATCATTTCCACACCTTTGACACCTTTAATATCTCTGAATAATGATGATAAATGTTCTCTTATAATATATATAAGAGGGTCTTCAAGAAAAAATAGAATGTGACATCTCAAATCGTCACATATCCAGCTATAGTCAATAATATCATCGGTTGAGAGAATAAGATATAAGATCTTCAAAATAATAATAACACAGCTCCAGAATGAAGATAATAATATACTCAAGAGATTCCTTGAGTGAAAATACCAAAAATACCCTTGGGGGTAAAATGACCAAAATACCCCTGGTGTGAGAAAACTCCAGAAATGTCCCGGATGGTCATAAATAATCATGATATCAACTTTGTCATGATAAATAGTATAAGAATATGCTCTTGAAATATTTCCACCATATCATGTTCCTACAAAACTCAAAATACCAATTTTGCCCTTTTTGGTAAGTTGTAGAAACTTCCAAGGCATGTTAGTCACAAGACAATAATAATCACCAAAAACACATAATATTCACATAATGAACATGTATAAATCATACACAAATAAAAACAACCAATTCATCACATTTTAGAAAATTATTTCAAAAAAAAACTAAACATCAATATCATTTTTCTTCACTTATTCATCTTTTTCATTTATAACACCATATGTGACATGTAACACTTAAAATCATGACTTTGAAAATTATCCAAACATATTTTTCAACATTCTCCCCCTTTTGGATGATTTTCAAAATAACCTAACATGATTTTAATGTCACAACTTATAACCAAAAATTTAAAAAGTTTAACCAAATGTTTTCAACTTTTAAATAGTATGTTGCTCCCCCTCAACTCATACTCTCCCCCTTAACCTATACTTAACTCTTAACTTATATTTGAAACTTATCATTTCATACCAAATGATGACTTAGCAACTAAAATCTAAAATCATGTGCTTATGCTATCTCCCCCTTTATTTTGCAAATCATGCAAAAGATAGAACTATACAATGGTATCGTAAGTCATCATACCTAACTTGGCTCGTAAGTTTTCAAACGTGGCTTGATTAAGGGGTTTGGTAAAGATATTGGCGATTTGGTGATCAGTTCTTATATGGTTTATCACTATGTCCTCAGTTTGAACATGATCGCGAAGAAAGTGGTATCGCACCTCAATGTGTTTGGCCTTAGAATGAAGCACCGGATTCCGGGAAAGATTGATTGCACTTGTGCTATCGCAGAAAATTGGAATCTTTTTCATTTTAATGCCAAAATCACTAAGTTGCTGTTTAAGCCAAAGTATTTGGGTAGTACATAAACTCAAAGCAATATACTCGGCTTCAGTGGTAGAAAGAGCTACACTAGCTTGCTTTTTAGAAAACCAAGAGATCAAATTGGTTCCTATGAATTGACATGTGCCGCTAGTGGATTTTCTATCTAACTTGCAACCACCATAATCAGCATCACTATATGCGTGTAATTCCAACTTAGCATTTCTATCATACCATAGTCCTAAGTGAGGTGTATGCTTAAGATATCTAAATATCTTTTTTACTGCATTGTAATGTGATACCTTAGGACAAGATTGAAACCTAGCACACATACACACACTAAACATGATATCAGGTCTTGATGCAGTTAAGTATAACAATGAGCCAATCATAGACCTATAGAGTGTGTCATCAAAAGGTTTACCATTTTCATCCTTATCGAGTTTGGTACTAACACTCATGGGGGTAGTTGTAGGTTTCAAATCTTCAAAGCCAAACTTCTTAATCATATCATTGACATACTTAAGTTGGCTAATGTGAATTCCTTGAGGGGTTTGTTTGATTTGGAGTCCTAAGAAATAATTCAACTCTCCTACCATTGACATTTCAAACTCTGACTTCATACATTCTTCGAAGTCTTTTACTAAGGTAGGGTTAGTTGAACCAAAGATAATATCGTCTACGTATATTTGAACTATTAACAAATCATTACCTTTTCTTCTTAGGAATAATGTTTTGTCTATGGTTCCCCTTTCATAATTATTCGCAATAAGAAAGTTTGCAAATCTATCATACCAAGCTCTTGGAGCTTGTTTCAAACCATATAAAGCTTTCTTAAGCTTGTAAACATGGTTAGGATTCTTTGGATCTTCAAATCCAGGGGGTTGTTTGACAAACACTTCTTCTTGGATGTATCCATTTAAGAATGCACTCTTGACATCCATTTGGAAGAGTTTAATGTTACTTAGACTTGCAATCGCAAGTAACAATCTAATTGCTTCTAGTCGTGCAACGGGTGCAAAGGTTTCCTCATAATCTATTCCTTCTTGTTGATTATAACCTTGTGCGACTAGTCTAGCCTTATTTCTTGTAATATTTCCTTGTTCATCCATTTTATTCCTAAAGACCCATTTAGTTCCTATGATAGACTTGTCTTCAGGTTTAGGTACTAAGTCCCATACGTTGTTCCTTGTGAATTGATTTAATTCCTCATGCATAACATCTATCCATGATATGTCACCTAAGGCTTCCTTAACATTCTTAGGTTCTATGTGTGAGACTAAGCTATGTCCTTCAAGTTGACTTATGTTTCTACGTGTTCTAACCCCAACACTTGGATCCCCAATAATTAATTCTCTAGGGTGCCACCAATTCCTAGATTGACTAGGTTCACCCTCATCTTGTTCAAAAGTTTCATTAGTGTGAATGTTATCATATGTAATTGGATCATTAGTTGTATCATCTTCCAATTGCAAATTTTCTTGATTCATTTCATCTAAGGGTTCATGCATGTCTTGTTCAGGGGGAGTTGGTTCTAGATGATCAAGTACAGGCTCAAGTAATACTTCATCATCAAACATATTTTCAACATTTGTTTCTTGTTTATGTTGATGTTTATCACTAACTTCAAAGCATGCATTTTCATTGAATTTCACATGTATGGATTCAATTATTTTTCTAGATGCAGGATTATAACACCTATATGCTCTTGAGTTAGTTGAATATCCAACAAATATACATTCAATAGACTTTTGTTCAAATTTATCTAGATTATCCTTAGTGTTTAGCACAAAACATTTACATCCAAATACTTTAAGATAATCTATTTTAGGTTGTCTATTGTTTAGCAATTCATAAGGCGTTTTATTTAATTTCTTTCTAATAGTGAGCCTATTTATAATATAACATGCACAGTTAACAGCTTCAGCCCATAAATACTTAGGTAATTTATTTTCACACATCATTGTCCTTGCAACTTCTTGAATCGTTCTATTTTTACGTTCAACAACTCCATTGAGTTGTGGTGTTCTAGGTGGTGAGAATTCATGTTTTATTCCATAAAGTTCACAAAATTTGATTACGTCTTTATTTTTAAATTCTCCACCTCTATCACTTCTAATTCTTTTGACATTTTCTTCGTAAATGTTTTCAAGTTGCTTGATAAGGGTTTCGATTGCTAATGGAGCATCGTCTTTGTGTGTTAAGAACAATGTCCATGTGTAGCGTGAGTAATCGTCTACTATGACACACACATAGTAGTGTCCACCTAGACTTCTTATCCTACTTGGACCAAATAAGTCTAAGTGAAGCAATTCTAGTACATGACTAGTACTCACTTCATGTTTCGGTTTTAAGGTTTCTTTAATGTGTTTTCCCTTAATACATGTTTCACACATTTGAAAATTATCTAAGTCTAACTTAGGCATACCTCTAATTAAATTCTTTTTAGATAATTTCCTAATGGTTGAAATTCCTATATGGCCTAATCTTCTATGCCATAAATTCACATCTAAGTCATGTGATATTAGACACTTAACCTTAGCATTTAACATGTTATCTAAGGTAAGGGTATAAATATTTCCATCTCTATTTCCTTTTAAAACCGTTTCTCCTTTTTCATTTATTATATCACAAGAATTGGGAAGAAAGGAGACATTATAACCACAATCTATAAGTTGAGAAATACTAAGTAAATTATAAGAGAGATTGCTTACTAGCAACACATTTCGTATTTGAAATGTGTTTGGGTCCCCGATTGTTCCTTTTCCAACAACTTTTCCTTTGTTGTTGTCACCGAATGTTACCTTTCCACCATCAATATGTTCAAGTTCGGTGAATAGATTGGGGTTGCCCGTCATATGCCTCGAACATCCACTATCTAAAAACCATTTGGTTTTTAGATTCTTTGACTTTACCTCTTTCTTGCATTCCTTGCATTTTTCCTACAATGGAGACAAAGTTTTAGGTACCCTTTATTTGGGTCCTTGAATGTTAGGGGCATTATTCTTGTTTAGATAACCCTTAGGTATCCAAACTTGAATATACTTTCTAGGCACATTTTTAGCATGGTTAAAGTAAGAAGGATAAGCATATAGATGATTATTCCACATAAGTGAGGATGCATTGTTATACATGTTGCGCCATGGTTGATAATCATTATAGGATGACCGAATCTTATAATGTGTATAAGGCATGCGATTTTGTTTCTTATATGGTGCTTTATATGTATATTCATGTGTATTTCTATAAGACTTGTATGAGAGTTGCTTATGCTTAGGTTCATAAAAAGTTGGATGCATTTTATTTGGTCTAGTTGCATTTGTATACATGTAGGCATGATTTCTAGGTTGTCTAGATGCAAAATTTGGCCTAGATGTATGTTTATGCGTGTGCATATTGGTGGGTTTGTGTTGTATTTTTGCCTTGATATGAGTAGAAGAAGGTGTAGAAGAAGATGTAGCAGGCAAAGTTGATTTTGTATTATATGGCAACTTTGTACTAGATGAAACAAACTTAGTCTTTTCATTTACTTTTTCGTTTTCTTCTTTATAGCCTAGGCCGGTTTTATCATTGCCATACTTTTGTGATGAGATAAGTGTATCTAACATATTTTCACCCGATTTAAATTGTTCTATCATTTTTTCTAAGGTAAATTTAGAAGACTTAAGTTGCACTATTTCATTTTCACAACTTTCTAACTTGGATTTCAACATTTTATTTTCCATTTGTAACTTTTGTTCATCTTTCCTATATGATTCAATTTTGTTCTCTAAAGAATCAAGAGTATTAGTAGACTCTTGTTTAAGAGATTCTAGTTGATCGGAAAATTCCAAGTTGGACGTCTTCAACTTGTCATTTTCTTCAACTAGTTTCTTCTTTTCTTTAGAGAGCCTCTTACAGTGAGCATGCATTCGTAGGAATTCTTCATACATTTCATCAAATGTCATGTCACTATCAGAATCACTATCAGAAGAAGAACATACCTCGTTGGATACGAAGCACACTTGAGCTTCCTCAGTTTCGGATTCTGAGTCGGATGAGTCGTTCCATGTGCTCACCTTCATTGCTCGTTTCCCTTTTCTTGCCTTAGACTCCTTTGTCTTTGACGTTTGAGCTTCCTTGTCCTTGGCTTGTTTATTATTGTTGTTTTTATTATTATTTTTCTTTGTTGGACAATCGTATGAAATATGTCCTTTTTGACCGCATTCATAACACTTTAATTCTTTATTATACCATTTGTTTGTGTTATTTTTCTTAGATTGAGAAAAAGAAGAAGAAGAAGAATTATGTTGTCTATTCCTATTTGGGCGTTTGAAAAACTTTCTAAGTTTTCTAGCAATCAATATCAAGTCATCGTCTAATTCAGTATCACTATTACTATCATCGTTATTAGCATGTGTTTCAGTTGTTTTGAAGGCTATTGACTTACTGGATGACTTAGACGATTCAGACTTTCGTTGGTTCAGTTTTACCTCATAGACTTTAAGAGACCCGATCAATTCATCCATCTTGGTGATTGACTTTGTCTCCTCGATTGCAGTCACCTTTGGATCCCATTCAGCAGGGAGACTTCGTAGCACCTTTTGAACCTTTTCATTGTTCGAAAATGACTTCCCTAAAGCTTCAAGGGCATTGAAAATATTAGTAATCCTCAAATCCATAGATGTTATGGATTCGTTTGGCAACATTTTGAAAGTCTCTAATTCAGTCATAAGCATGTTTATTTTTGACTCTTTAACACCACTAGTACCTTCATGCTTTAATACAAGTGATTTCCACATGTCGTGTGCACTTGTGCAATTTGACACATATCCTGCTTCAGAAGTTGTAAGTCCATTCAAAAGTAATTGCATAGCTTTAGCATTCATGGACATTTTCTTTTTATCATCTGATGACCATTCACTTTTTATTTTTCAACCTCTTGAGTTACTCCACTAACTTGTACAACTTTCATTGGAATGTACGGCCCATCTTCAACTATAGACCATAAATCGATGTCTATAGCCATTAAGAATAGCCTCATTCTTAGTTTCCAATGAACAAAATTATTGCCATCAAAAAGAGGAGGGCGTTGTGTGGACATACCTTCCAACTCACCTTTGTGAGAAACAATAGCCATAGTATGTACCTTTGATTTGAGACAAGCAGTATATTATGAATTGTTGTTTCTTGGCCTTGTATTGTTCGTACGGTGTTGAATCTTGCTTCTTTTGAGTGGTGTTGGTCTGGCTCTGATACCAAATGTTGGACCGTGCACCTGCAATGAACACCACTAGAGGGGGGGGTGAATAGTGGTTAGCGGAAATTACACTACAACCCTTTGTTAAAATCCCCTTGAAAACAGAATCTGAGACCAACTCAGATTCAGAACCCGTTTTTCAAAAATTCACAAATAATTGTAGACAACTCCAAAAATTATGAAACTTTCCAGAATTAAACTTCAATGAGTTAACAAGACTCTGTCCAAAAATCAGACAAAAATAAGATCGTTTGACCCTTCAAACAAATTAAAAGATTTAGATGGTCAATCTGGACAGAATTGGACAGAATGTTGCTGATTTTGAAAATAGTGTTTCTCTTTGAATACTCAACCAAAAAGGTTGATCTTTATATCAAAACACTCCTTAGGATGTGTAGATGAAGTTTCCAAAAGGCCCTGACCTCAAACAATTCTTGAAAAATACAGAATTTAACTTTTCTCAAAACTGGTCAGATTGCAGCCAGATTGGAGCAGTTATCTTGCAAAGACTGAAAGACTAACTTTTACTTGCTCAAATCAAGTGATTCTTGTTGCAAATGAAAGCTAACAGTCTGAAGTATAACTCCACCAAAAATCACGAATTTTGAAAATGTTTAGCTATTTTTTCAAATTGTGTGAAGTTGGGTGAAAACTGCAGTCAAAAACGGGCAGAAAACAGAAATAAAGAAACAAGAGAAGAACACCGAGGATTTATCCTGGTTCGGTCAATGTGACCTACTCCAGTCCCAAGGAACACCTTTCCTTGGATTTCACTATGATATGAACACCTTACAACAAGAGCCAAGTTTGATCCTTGGGTTATACACCAACCCTACTCAAGACTTGGATAATCACCTTCTAAGCAACACTTAGTTGCAATACCTCCAACACCTATTGATGTAGCCTTATAAAGATGGCTAATCAATCTTACAAATGAAGCTCAAGAGGCTTGTAGCTCACCAAAATATTAAGAACAACTTTGCTACAACAAAATACAACAACAAGAACAAGAAGATGAATATGAAAGCTATAGAATGCTTGTGAGCTTCAAGTGTGTTTCATCTTCTTCACCATTGCCTCTATTTATAGTGTGATTTGAGCCTTGAAGATAAGAATGCCAATGTGTCATCATCTTCATCATCAACTCCAAATGTCTTCTCATCATTGGTTGGCTTTGTACACTTGGCAAAATAAAACACCATGATTGGTCCACCTTGGCAATGTCATGTTGGCCGATTTTTTCCACCTAGGATAGTCTCATTTATCCTTTGCAAAATGTAGATAATAAGAAGAAGATAATGCACCAAAATACCTCAAATTTTAGCTTGAGAATAGGCATGTGGGAGAAGACCATTTCAAACTTCAAAATTCAGCTCCTTACCCACTTAGTAGCCGTTGGCTACTAGACATATTTTCCAAAAAATTCTTTTGATTTTCTTTAATATAATAAGGAAGGATAATACCACCAAATTATCCCCAACTTCAAGCACAACAATAGGACATGTGAGAGCTCCATTTGACTTCCAAAAATCTGCTGAAAATACCCAAGAAAAGCACATAACCGTTGGGTATATTTTTGAAATATCCAAGTTGGCATTTTTGCCAACTAGCTCCTTTTTGGTTGGTCCATTTGTCTCCAACTCATAAAATGAATAATGTATCATTCCCAAATGTCCATGCACGTTTTTCAACACATATATATGTGTAGCAACTCAGATTTTTGAAGAAGAAATAAATAGATAACACTTGACAAGATTATGTCAACGTGTAACACCGAAATTTCTCAATATTTCTTCTTATATGTTGAGATCATTTCCACACCTTTGACACCTTTAATATCTCTGAATAATGATGATAAATGTTCTCTTATAATATATATAAGAGGGTCTTCAAGAAAAAATAGAATGTGACATCTCAAATCGTCACATATCCAGCTATAGTCAATAATATCATCGGTTGAGAGAATAAGATATAAGATCTTCAAAATAATAATAACACAGCTCCAGAATGAAGATAATAATATACTCAAGAGATTCCTTGAGTGAAAATACCAAAAATACCCTTGGGGGTAAAATGACCAAAATACCCCTGGTGTGAGAAAACTCCAGAAATGTCCCGGATGGTCATAAATAATCATGATATCAACTTTGTCATGATAAATAGTATAAGAATATGCTCTTGAAATATTTCCACCATATCATGTTCCTACAAAACTCAAAATACCAATTTTGCCCTTTTTGGTAAGTTGTAGAAACTTCCAAGGCATGTTAGTCACAAGACAATAATAATCACCAAAAACACATAATATTCACATAATGAACATGTATAAATCATACACAAATGAAAACAACCAATTCATCACATTTTAGAAAATTATTTCAAAAAAAAACTAAACATCAATATCATTTTTCTTCACTTATTCATCTTTTTCATTTATAACACCATATGTGACATGTAACACTTAAAATCATGACTTTGAAAATTATCCAAACATATTTTTCAACAGTGGTAAATTGGAGGTAGAAATGGAAGTAGTTTGAATAAAATACCAAGCCATAAAGTGTGATATCTTGAATATCACACATGCTGAAATTTTTCAGCATGTGTGGAATGAACCTTGGCCGAAATTTAGGCCATGTTGGTGTCCAAATTTTATTTCCAATTTGATAAGAATATTTGCTACTAATTTTTGATTTATTTTAAAAGAAAAATAAATGAAAAATTGGAAGTATTTTGAATTTTATCACCATGTATCACATGCTAAAATTTCAGCATGCTAACTCCT
Source organism: Eustoma russellianum (assembly GCA_036186865.1). Taxonomy (NCBI): domain Eukaryota; kingdom Viridiplantae; phylum Streptophyta; class Magnoliopsida; order Gentianales; family Gentianaceae; genus Eustoma; species Eustoma russellianum. Next base: position 19,687,485 of record AP025067.1, read on the forward strand.
CATTATTGCCGAAATTCTCACCTTATTTGGAGAAATTTTGTCTTGCTTAATTTATGTGATAATCTTGGATGTTATGGAAATTATTCTATGTTGATTTTGGCACATGCTTTTAGTGAAATATTCAGATTTTCCAAATCATCAAATGATGACAGCATTCAACCAATCATGAAGTGCCAAGTAAGCAAAGGTCAAATGATCATCCAATGAGAAGGTGCCAAGTAAGCAAGATCATGTCCAATTGATGCCATACATTCTCCCAAGGACTTAGAAGATAATTTTCAAGAGGGGAAGGCACCTATAGGGGACGGCATTCAAGCATAAATGGAGAGGAGAAGAGCAAAACAAAAGATAAGAACAAGCATTGCATTTTCAAGTGACAAAAACGCCTAGCCCTCTCTTCTTCTACACTCTCTTTCTTTCTTCTTCTTGAAAGCTTATTGTACTTATATTATTATCCTTAAATAGGCTTGTAATATACCACCACATACTCTTTATCTTTGTAAAAGATTGATCAATGTGTGATCAATCTTCAATCTTGCTAGGTGGTGGTGTTCGTGCGAATTGTATTCATCGTACAAGGTTTGTAAAGGGTTGGAGTTGGTGTGTAACTCCATCAACCCTATGGTAAGGTGTATTGCGTGTGTGTGACTAGTGTGAACCGAGGAAGGTGTTCTTCGAAGACTGGAGTAGGTTGTTTATAACCGAACCAGTATAAAATTCTCGGTGTCATTTACTTTCAGCACTTATATTCTGTTTCTGCACTGTTTACTCTTTTTGTTTACGTTCGTAAAAAATAGTAAACGAATTTTAAAAAATACGAAAATTTCCAGAAACATAGCCACACATCTTAGGGTTAATTTGGGATAAGTTTCAACCCTTTTGGACAAGTATAAGTCACTCAAACATCCAAAGTTCTGAGACTAGTGCAGTGTGATTTTCAGACTTGCAAAGGTTGAGACTTTGAGTGTATTTGACTAACTTCCCGAAAGAATTTTGCAAACCTGTTTAAACCCATTTAAATAAAACATATAAGGGGTTAGTGGTTAAAATTTCAGAGCAATTGGAGTTAAGTACAAATAGGAATAAATTTTGCAAAACAGTCTACCGTTTCTGGCAGATTCGCGCAATCTGACCACCAACGATTTTTGAAGGGGTTAAAGGTTGAATTTAAATCTGAAATGTTTAGGAGACACTCATAACATCTGAGGATAAGTTATCTCAAAATTTCAGAATTTTTGAAGACCTGCAACCTACTTTTAAAAACGTTTTAATACTGGTCCTGAAAACAGAATCTGTTTTCAGAAGTTGAGTTGTTTGGTTTTAAACAAATTTTAAAAACCACACTTTCCGCACCAACTATTCAACCTCCCCTTTTAGTGGTGCCTTGCAGATCCTACAAGTGGTATCATAGCGCAGGAACACTCACTACAAAGGATCCAACGATTCAGTGAGATGGCAACCACAAATCTCAAAACCGAGCAAGAAGGTATGTCGAGCCAAAGGCCTCCTCTTTTTGACGGTGAGTCGTTTATTCAATGGAAACTAAGAATGAAGCTTTTTCTTATGGCTATAGATATTGATCTTTGGTCGATTATATAAGATGGTCCTTTTGTCCCTTCTAAGTTATCTACCGTAGACAGAGTCACACTAGAAGTTGTCAAACCTAGACAAGAATATACTAGTGATGATAAAAAGAAACTTAGCATGAATGCTAGGGCTATGCAATTGCTCTTGAATGGATTAAGTAAAAGTGAGTCTAGTTATGTTTCAAACTGTTCGAGTTCACAAGAAATGTGGAGGAACACGAAGGCACGAGTCAAGTAAAAGAGTCAAAGATAAACATGCTTATGTCCACACTTGAGTCGTTTAAACTATTGCCTAATGAATCTATTGTTGATATGGATCTTTGTTTGACTAACATCTATAATTCTATTCAGTCTCTTGGTAAAGCTTTTACCATGCAGGAAAAAGTACAGAAAGTCTTACGAAGCCTTCCATCAGAGTGGGACCCTAAAGTAACCGCAATAGAAGAAAGCAAAGAAACGAACTCAATAAAGATGGAAGAGTTAATTGGATCACTTAAAGTGTACGAAAATAAACTCACCATACAAAAATCGGAATCATCTAAACAAGTTAAAGCTATTGCTTTTAAATCAAATGAATACGTCTCTACTTCTTCCGATCACGTAGATGATAGTGATTCTGAATCAGATAACGATGACCTAATTCTATTGGCTAAAGGCTTAAGAAAATTTATGAGAAGGTCATTTAGAAACAAAAATAAGGGTACTACAACTAAGAGAAATAAGAACAAGTCAAATGATAAATATGTTAAATGTTATGAATGCGGCAAACTTGGACATTTATCATATGACTGCCCCAATAAAGAAAAGCAAACAAATAAATACCCTGACAAGGAGCGGAACAAGAATAGACTCATCTCAGAACCCAAGCAAAGGAAACGTGCTCTAAAGGCCTCCACTTGGAGTGATACATCGGATTCCAAGACTGAAACCGAAGAAGAGATTGCACAAGTATGCTTTGTGTCCAAAGCATCAAATGAGGTATCATCTGATTCTGATTCTGACTCTGAGCCCTCTTATGATGATCTTTTTAGTCAGTATTTAGAATTGCATAAATTTACTAAGACTCTCACTAAGGAAAAGAAGCGATTAATTGAAGATAAGAAACTGTTAGAATCTTCTAACGAGAATCTTGTCGCTCAATTAAACGATTCAAAGAAAGAGTCATCATGCATCATCACTGCATTAAAGACAGAGATTTCATCATTAACCACTCAAAATAACGAAATGAAATCCGATATTTCAAATTTGAAATCAAAGAATATAGATCTAGAGAAAATGATGAAACAGTTTGATACGGGATCTAACATGCTGCATCGTATTATCTTATCTCAAAAGCATGACAGTGACAAAACGGGTTTGGGATACGTTGATACTAATGAAGTATCCACCAAACCAACTAAGTTGGTTGTGTCTAAGAAAGTAGACACCCCAAAGCCTCAAGTGGTGTCTAAGATGACGCAAAAACCGCCTCTTCCCTCATCACGCCCCACTTCCTTTTCATATCATGTGAAATACAATTTTGTACCATATAGATATGAAAAGAAAAGAGTGATGCATACACCACATTCATATCATCCATGCACTACGCACACACACACAAGGACATATCAAAAATGTCCTTCATTCAATGAGTATAAAGGAGTTCTTGGGCAAAGGCCCAAAGTGCATTCACCACATGTCTACTATATCTCACCTTCATCTATATTCTTGCCATTTGCTAGACCGAGAAGGATCACCCAAGTATGGGTACCGAAAGGTACTTTTACCAAGAGGTGATTAACTAACTCGAAAGGACCCAAAGTTAAAAGGGTACCTAAATCATCTTTGCACATTGCAGGGAGCCCACACATCAAAAGATACAACTATAAAGTGGTTCCTTGACAGTGGCTGCTCGAGGCACATGACGGGTGACCCGAGCTTGTTCACAAAATTAAAGAAGGTCACAAAAGGCGGATCCGTGACCTTTGGAGACAACAACGAAGGCAAGATCATCGGAAAAGGTACGATAGGAAATCCAAGCACTCTTCAAATCTCAAACGTCTATTTGGTAAGCAACTTATCTTACAATCTTCTTAGCATTTCTCAATTTATTGACAATGGCTTTGATGTGTGCTTCACTCACCCTTACTTCAATATAATAAATAAAAATGGAGAAACTGTTTTAAAAGGAAAACGAGAAGATAACATTTTTACGCTTTCTATGGATGATGTGGTAGACGCTAAAGTTAAGTGCTTTATGTCAAATGAACCCAATGTGAATTTATGGCATAGACGTTTAGGACACATTGGTATTTCCACACTAGAAAAACTCCAACGAAAGAACTTAATACGAGGACTGCCTATACTTGATTTAGACAACTTTCAGTTGTGTGAATCTTGCATAAAAGGCAAACAAACACGTGAGTCACTTAAGCCTAAGAATGAAATAAGCACGACTAGAGTCTTAGAACTACTACATGTTGATTTGTTTGGTCCTAGTCGCACTACAAGCCTTGGTGGGCGCCACTATGCATGCATGATTGTTGATGATTTTTCTCGTTATACTTGGACTTTATTTCTTGCACATAAGGATGATAGTGCCATTGAAATTGCGAAATTAATTAAATAACTTGAAAATCAATCCGGTGTCAATGTGAAAAGGATAAGAAGCGATAGAGGAGGTGAATTTAAAAACAAAGATATGATTTCATTTTGCGAAGTAAAAGGAATCAAGCATGAGTTTTCGCCACCTAGAACTCCACAATTAAATGGAGTAGTAGAAAAAAAGAATCGAACATTACAAGAAATCGCTAGGACTATGTTATGCGAAAATAAATTGCTTAGATTTCTGTGGGCAGAAGCCGTAAATTGTGCATGCTACATAGTAAATCGCCTATCTATAAGAAAGAAAATAAACAACATGCCTTATGAGATATTGAATGATCGCATGCCTAAGATTGACTATTTTCGTGTGTTTGGATGCAAATGTTTTGTTTTGAATACAAAAGATAATTTAGATAAATTTGAATCTAAATCAATTGAATGCATCTTTGTTGGTTACTCTATAAATTCAAAAGCATATAGATGTTATGATCCTCTCACTAGACAAATCATAGAATCTATTCATGTGAAGTTTAATGAATTCGGTGAGATTGATAAAGATAACGAATATGATGATGACTTTGAATTGAAACCCGTGTTGAATGAAGATGATGGTACATTTGATATGCATGACATGAATGACACACTAGAAATGCATGATCACTTAGAAATATATGATAACATAGAAAACAATCAACCAAGATGGCATAGAGATCACCCACATGATCTCATCATAGGCGACATCACTCACGGTGTGCGACCACGTAGAAGAATTACTTCGGATGAAATAAATCAATTTCATGCTATGACTTCTGAAATTGAACCCAAAAATGTGCATGATGCTTTGAGTGATTCTTCTTGGATTGATGCTATGCGTGATGAGCTTAATCAATTTGTTAGAAATGATGTATGGGACTTAGTGCCTCGATCACAAGATAAGACCATAATAGGCACAAAGTGGGTGTTTAGGAATAAAATGAATGAAGAAGGAAAGGTCGTTAGGAATAAAGCTAGACTTGTAGCATAAGGCTATAATCAAGAAGAAGGAATTGACTACGACGAAACATTTGCACCCGTAGCACGTTTAGAAGCCATACGACTCTTACTTGCTATTGCTTGCATGAAAGATTTCAAATTATATCAAATGGACGTAAAAATTGCATTCCTAAACGGATTTATACAAGAAGAAGTATACGTGAAGCAACCACCCGGTTTTGAAGATTTGAAAAATCCCGATCACGTGTACAAAGTAAAGAAGGCACTATACGGACTAAAGCAAGCACCGAGAGCATGGTATGATTGTTTTGCTACTTTCCTTTTACAAAATGATTTTAAACGAGGTACTATAGATAGTAAACTATTTTTGAAACAAGATAAATCGGATTTACTTATTATTCAAATCTACGTTGATGACATTATTTTCGGTTCTACCTCACATAGACTTGTTGAAGATTTTGAAAATTGCATAAAATCCGAATTTGAAATGTCTATGGTTGGCGAACTTAACTACTTTCTTGGCTTGCAGATTAAGCAAACGAGTAAAGGCATTCACATAAGTCAAGCAAAATATGTCAATGACATGATTAAAAAGTTCAACTTTGAAAATTTGAAACCATCCCCCACCCCTATGAGTGTCACTACTAAATTGGACAAAGATGAACATGGTAAAGACTTTGATAATGGCTTATATAGACCTATGATTGGTTCTTTGCTATATTTAACTGCCAGTAGGCCTGATATTATGTTCAGTGTATGCATGTGTGCACGTTTTCAAAGTCAACCTAAGGTGTCTCATTATAATGCGGTAAAAAGAATCTTCCGCTATATTAAGCACACGCCCACCTTAGGAATTTGGTACGATAAGGATTCCGAATTTAACTTATATGCTTATACTGATGCAGATTATGGTGGCTGCAAAATAGATAGGAAGAGCACGAGTGAGACTTGCCAATTTATAGGAAACTCACTTATTTCATGGTTTTCCAAAAAACAAGCAAGCGTTGCTTTGTCCACTACTGAGGCTGAGTACATGGCACTTAGTCTTTGCTGCACACAGTTGTTATGGATAAAACAACAACTCTCGGACTTTGGAATTACCGTAAATAGAATCCCTATATACTGTGATAGTATGAGTGCCATCAATCTGTCTAAGAACCCCGTGTTACACTCTAAGGCTAAGCATATAGAAGTACGCTATCACTTTCTTCGTGATCACGTAAACAATGGTGATATCGTCATAGATCACGTACGCACAGAATCACAAGTAGCGGATATCTTTACAAAAGCCTTAAATCAAGCCACGTATGAATCTCTTCGTTCTAAATTAGGCATGATTTCAGTTGGTATGATTTGATTTGACGTAATTTGATTTTCTTTCCTTATTTACAGGTATCTTTTGATTTACTTTCCAAAATAAAGGGGGAGAGAAAGCATGATTTAAGGGGGAGAGAGAGAGATACGGGGGAGAGAGAAGAGACAGAGATACGGGGGAGAGAGAGAGATACTAATTAATACTGACTGCATAAATCAAGGGGGAGACGGGGGAGAGAGAGAGATACTAATTAATAATGATTGCATAAATCAAGGGAGAGCGGATTCGAAATTTAAATTTCAAATTTTGAATTTATGCATAATTGAAGGGGGAGCGATAGGATTTAGATCATGTGCATAAGTTGTTTTGAAAATCATCAAAAGGGGGAGATGTAGAGAAAAAGGGGTCTGAGTGATTTCAAAATATGTGATTTAAATGAGCATGACATAAAACGTGTGCATGATATAAACGTGTACAAACGTGTGCATGATATATTGCTTATTACTTGCCTTATTTAGTTCATATATAATGTTGCCGTACTAACGAGCCATGAAGCGTTAAAGCTTACATCATATGGCAAACATTTGTTGTGTTTATACTATTTTCAGGTACCACCATAAATGAACTAAACTAGTTCATTAAGTGAAGTACTTAGTTAATTAAACTAAGTAGTTCATTAAAGGAAGCTACATTTGAACAAGGCACAAAGGCAACAAGGCTAAGAGAGGAAAGTCTCCTCCTCCTCCTCTCACCTTATGGCACGCCTATATACATATATGAATACATATTTTCTGATTTTTTGAAAAAGGCACATACACATGTATTCCAACGTACTTCCGACACGTTATATATTTTACGTACGTACGTTAACGTCACACCATCATACTTAAATCATATTTATGAGTATATTCAGGTCTTATATCATATGATATAAGTCATGGTGATGACAAATTAAGTACGACATGTTAAACGGTTCTAAACCAAAAATTGTCGTATCGGGCGAATACCGAAACTTCGCCAACGTGTCACGTACTTGCCATAAATAGATGGCCAGCCCCTACATATCAAAAATCATTATTAATTTCGTGGCTATGATGATATTTTCAGCCATAAAATCATTCCATGTTGGCACATACAAATCACTCCACATTAAGGCCAAATTGTGGAGACTCCAATTTTAATTTTGTCACATGTTAATGGCGCCACTTTAAACCAGCCAAGAGCTGAGAATTAAAGTTTATATTATATATATTATGTGTAACATAATATATATAACATGTGCAAAAAAAAATTGGAATTTACTTAGAGAAAATCGGGTAATCGATAAATATCGAAAATTCGGTTTTCTACGTACACAACACATGGAACATTTTTGGCATATCATACGACACGTATCTAGACACTTTTTACATATGTCATACATCTTAAAGTGTGTAGGATCTGCAAGGCATCACTAGAAGGGGGGTTGAATAGTGGGTGCGGAAAATGTGGTTTTTAAAATTAGTTTGAACCAAAAACCCAACTTCTGAAAACAGTTTCTGTTTTCAGGACCAGTTTTAAAAAGTTTTTAAAACTAGGTTTCAGGTATTCAAAAATTCTGAAATTTGGAGAGAACTTAGACTCAGATGTTATAAGTATCTCCTAAAAATTTCATATTAAAATTCAACCTCTAACCCCTTGAAAAATTGTTGATGGTCAGATTGCGCAAATCTGCCAGAACCGATACACTGACTTGAACAATTAATTTTTATTTGTACACAACTCCAAATGCTCTGAAAATTTAACCACTAACCCCTTATATGTTATATTTAAATAGGTTGAAACAGTTTTAAAAATTTCTTTTGGGAAGTTAGTCAAATACATTCAAAGTCTCAACCTTTGCAAGCCTGAAAATCAGACTGCACTAGTCTCAGAACTTTGGACGTTTGGATGACTTATACTTGTCCAAAAGGGTTGAAACTTGTGCCAAAATAACCCTAGAACGTGTGGCTATGTGTTATGAAAATTTCGTAATTTTTGAAATTCGTTTACTATTTTTACAAACGTGATTAAAAACAGTAAACAGTGCTGAAACAGAAAATCAGTGATGAAAGTAAATGACACCAAGAATTTTATACTGGTTCGGTTATCAACAACCTACTCCAGTCTTCAAGGAACACCTTCCTTGGTTCACACTAATCACACAATTCAAAAACACCTTACCACAGGGTTGATGGAGTTACACACTAACTCCAACCCTTTACAAACCTTGTATGTTCAATACAATATGCACGAACACCACCACCTCGCAAGAATGAAGATTGATCACACCTTGATCAATCTTTTACAAAGATATGGAATATGTGGTGGTCTATATCAAGCCTATTCAAGATTGAAAGATATGAATACAATAGGCTTTCAAGAAGAAGAAAGAAAGAGAGTGTAGAAGAAGAAGGCTAGAACACTTTTGATCTTTGATTTTGCAACTCTTGTTCTTGTTCTTGTTTTGCTCTTCTTTCTCTCCTTTTAATTTGCTTTGTCCGCCCCCTAGATGTTCTTCTCCTCTTGAAAATTATCTTCTAAGTCCTTGGGAGGATGTAAGACATCATTGTGACATGGTCTTGCTTACTTGGCATCTTCTTATTGGATGATCATTTAAGCTTCGCTTACTTGGCACTTCATGATTGGTTGAATGTTGTCATCATTGATGACTTGGAAAAATCTGAGAATAACACTTTAAACATGTGGCAAAATCATCACAAAATAATTACCATAATTCATAAGATTGTCACATAAAGTTAAGCAAGATAATATCTCACAAAATTGGGTAAGAAATTCGGCCATGAATAAACTTTACATGCTGAAATTTCAGCATGTGATACATGAATGTTTATTTCAAATTATTTCCAAATTTTCTTTGATTTTTCTCTTAGAAATAAATCACCAATTAGTAGAAGATATTTTCATCAATTTTGGGAATAAAATTGTACATCACATAGGCCAAAAAATCGGCCATATCCATTACTACACATGCTGAAATTTTCAGCATGTGTGATATTCAAATATATCACAATTTTAATTCCATAACTTATTCAAATTACTTCCAAATTGTCTTCCAATTAATCACCTGTTTTAAGACACAAAATATAGGCTCATATGGAGATAAAATTCGGCCACCACATTAGTGCACATGCTGAATTTTCAGCATGTGTCACAATTGTGACAAAAATTTGAAATATTACCTTTTGTAGCTTCTTTCTTTAAGTCACCAACTTTCTATGATTGATTCTTGACCAATCAATATGCCAACAAGGCTCCACATATGCTCCATCTCAGCTGTAGGTGGCGTGTATACATGTATATGCATGTGCTGAATTTTATTTTTGCTAACTTTGTAAAATAGTGCACATTTAATAATACACACATGTTATATTCCAATCAGTGCTTAATTTAATTTTCTAGAACACTTTAAGATGTATAACATATGTAAAAAGTATCTAGATACGTGTCACATGATGTACCAAAAACGTTCCATGTGTTGTGTGCGTAGAAAACCGAATTTTCGATATTTATCGATTACCCGATTTTTCTCTAATTTAAATTCCAACTTTTGCACATGTTATATATATTATGTTATACATAATATATATAATACATACTTTAAATCTCAGCACTTGGCTGGTCTAAAGTGGTACCATTAACATGTGACAAAATTAAACTTGGAATCTTCACATTTTGGCCTTAGTGTGGGGTGATTTGTGTGTGCCAACATGGAAAGTATTTTTGGCTGAATAGTACATGTAACCCACGAAATAATAATGATTTTTGAGGTATAGGGGCTGGCCATCTATTTATGGCAAGTACGTGACACGTTGGCAAAGTTTCGGTATTCGCCCGATACGACAATTTTCGGTTTAGAACCTTTTATCGCGTTGTATTTGATTTCTCATCATCATATCTTATATCATATGATATAAGACCTGAATATACTCATAAATATGAGTTAAGTATAGTGGTGTGACATTAACGTACGTACATAAAATATATAACGTGTCGGTAGTACGTTGGAATACATGCGTATGTGCCTTTTTCAAAAAATCTGAAAATATATGTAATATATATGTATTTAGGCGTGTATAATTAAGAGGGGAGGAGGAGAAAACTTTCCTTCCTTGGCTTTGTTGCCTTTGTGCCTTTTCCAAATGTGGCTTCCTTTAATGAACTACTTAGTTTAATAAACTAAGTACTTCACTTAATGAACTAGTTTAGTTCATTAATAGTGGCACCTGAAAATAGTATAAACACAACAAATGTTTGCCATATGATGTAAGCTTTAACGCTTCATGGCTCGTTAGTACGGCAACATTATATATGAGCTAAATAAGGCAAGTACTAAGCAATATCATGCACACGATTGTTTATATCATGCACGTTTTATCTTATGCTCGTTTTTGTGCACATTTAAATCATGTATTTGAAAATCACTCAAACCCCTTTTTCTCTACAATCTCCCCCTTTTGATGATTTTCAAAATAACTTATGCACATGATTTAAATCCTATCGATCCCCCTTCAATTATGCATAAATTCAAAATTCGAAATTTAAATTTCGAATCCGCTCCCCCTTGATTTATGCAATCAGTATCTCTCTCCCCCTTAAATCATGCTTTCTCTCCCCCTTTATTTTGGAAAGCAAATCAAAAGATACCCGCATTCCTTGATTTCAAGTTCGAAATCTCGAATTTCAATTCAGTATTCTCGGATGTCAATGATGAAATTTCAGATTTTAATGAATTTATAATGCATGACGACTCTTCTTTTGAATCGTTTAATTGAGACACAAGATTTTTGTTAGAAGATTCTAACAATTTCTTGTCTTCAATTAATCGCTTCTTTTCTTTTGCAAGAGTCTTTGAAAACTTATGCAACTCTAAATATTGACTAAATAAATCATCATAAGAACATTCAGAATCGGAATCAGAGTAGGAAGATACCTCATTTGATGCTTTAGATGTAAAGCATACTTGTGCCTTGTGTTCTTCCGTATCATCAGTCTCAGAGTCGGATGTGTCACTCCAAGTGGAGGCTTTGAAGGCTCTTCTCCTTTGCTTAGGTTCTGAGACGAGTCTATTCTTGTTCCGATCCTTGTCAGGGTATTTGTTTGTTTGCTTTTCTTTATTAGGGCAGTCATATGATAGATGTCCAAGTTTGCCGCATTAATAGCACTTTATTTTCTTATTTTTATTTTTATGATCCTTAGGTGAGGTAGACTTATGTCTAATCGATTTTCTCAAAATTTTTCTTAATCTTTTGCCATCATGATTAAGTCCTCATCATCGGAATCTATGTCACTATCATCTACGACGTATTCATTTGATTTAAATGCTATAGCCCTGTCATTATTAGAAATGGACTCAGAATGTCTTAAAGCAAGTTTGTTTTCATATACCTTAAGTGATCCGATAAGTTCTTCCATTTTAATCGATTTGGTCTCTTTCTTTCTTCTATGGCCTTTACTTTAGGGTCCCACTCGGATGGAAGGCTTCGCAAGACTTTTTGTACCTTTTCCTGCATAGTGAAGGCTTTGCCAAGAGACTCAAGAGAATTGTAAATGTTAGTCAAGCGTAAATCCATTTCAACAATAGACTCATTTGGCAATAATTTAAAGGACTCAAGTGTGGACATAAGCATATTGATTTTGGACTCCTTTACTTGGCTAGTCCCTTCATGTTTCATTTCAAGAATATGCCACATCTCTTGAGCACTAGAGCAATTAGACACGTAACTAGCCTCACTTTTACTTAGACCGTTTAATAGTAGTTGCATGGCTTTAGCATTCATACTCAACTTCTTTTTGTCATCACTAGTGTATTCTTGTTTCGTTTTTGTAACCTCTAGTGTGACACCATCAATAATTGACGTCTTAGTAGGAACAAATGGACCGTCTTCTATGATGGACCATAGATCAATATCAATAGCCATAAGAAAAAGTTCCATTCTTAATTTCCATTGAATAAAAGACTCACCGTCGAAAAAAAGAGACCTTACAGTTGACATTCCTTCTTGCACGGTTGTGGTTGCCATCTCACTGAATCGTTGGATTCTTTGAAGTGAGTGTTCCTGCGCTCTGATACCAATTGTAGGATCTGCAAGGCACCACTAGAAGTGGGGGTTGAATAGTGGGTGCGGAAAATGTGGTTTTTAAAATTAGTTTGAACCAAAAACCCAACTTCTGAAAACAGTTTCTGTTTTCAGGACCAGTTTTAAAAAGTTTTGAAAACTAGGTTTCAGGTCTTCAAAAATTCTTAAATTTGGAGAGAACTTAGACTCAGATTTTATGAGTATCTCCTAAAAATTTCAGATTAAAATTCAACCTCTAACCCCTTGAAAAATGGTTGGTGGTCAGATTGCGCAAATCTGCCAGAACCGATACACTGATTTGAAAAATTAATTCCTATTTGTACACAACTCCAAATGCTCAGAAAATTTAACCACTAACCCCTTATATGTTATATTTAAATGGGTTGAAACAGTTTTGAAAATTGCTTTTGGGAAGTTAGTCAAATACGTTCAAAGTCTCAACCTTTGCAAGCCTGAAAATCAGACTGCACTAGTCTCAGAACTTTGGATGTTTGGATGACTTATACTTGTCCACAAGGGTTGAAACTTGTGCCAAAAGAACCTTAGAACGTGTGGCTATGTTTTATGAAAGTTTCGTAATTTTTGAAATTCGTTTACTATTTTTACAAACGTGATTAAAAACAGTAAACAGTGCTGAAACAGAAAATCAGTGCTGAAAGTAAATGACACCAAGAATTTTATACTGGTTCAGTTATCAACAACCTACTCCAGTCTTCAAGGAACACCTTCCTTGGTTCACACTAATCACACAATTCAAAAACACCTTACCACAGGGTTGATGGAGTTACACACCAACTCCAACCCTTTACAAACCTTGTATGTTCAATACAATATGCACGAACACCACCACCTCGCAAGAATGAAGATTGATCACACCTTGATCAATCTTTTACAAAGATATGGAATATGTGGTGGTCTATGTCAAGCCTATTCAAGATTGAAAGATATGAATACAATAGGCTTTCAAGAAGAAGAAAGAAAGAGAGTGTAGAAAAAGAAGGCTAGAACACTTTTGATCTTTGATTTTGCAACTCTTGTTCTTGTTCTTGTTTTGCTCTTCTTTCTCTCCTTTTAATTTGCTTTGGCCGCCCCCTAGATGTTCTTCTCCTCTTGAAAATTATCTTCTAAGTCCTTGGGAGGATGTAAGACATCATTGTGACATGGTCTTGCTTACTTGGCATCTTCTTATTGGATGATCATTTAAGCTTCGCTTACTTGGCACTTCATGATTGGTTGAATGTTGTCATCATTGATGACTTGGAAAAATCTGAGAATAACACTTTAAACATGTGCCAAAATCATCACAAAATAATTACCATAATTCATAAGATTGTCACATAAAGTTAAGCAAGATAATATCTCACAAAATTGGGTAAGAAATTCGGCCATGAATAAACTTTACATGCTGAAATTTCAGCATGTGATACATGAATGTTTATTTCAAATTATTTCCAAATTTTCTTTGATTTTTCTCTTAGAAATAAATCACCAATTAGTAGAAGATATTTTCATCAATTTTGGGAATAAAATTGTACATCACATAGGCCAAAAAATCGGCCATATCCATTACTACACATGCTGAAATTTTCAGCATGTGTGATATTCAAATATATCACAATTTTAATTCCATAACTTATTCAAATTACTTCCAAATTATCTTCCAATTAATCACATGTTTCAAGACACAAAATATAGGCTCATATGGAGATAAAATTCGGCCACCACATTAGTGCACATGCTGAATTTTCAGCATGTGTCACAATTGTGACAAAATTTGAAATATTACCTTTTGTAGCTTCTTTCTTTAAGTCACCAACTTTGTATGATTGATTCTTGACCAATCAATATGCCAACAAGGCTCCACATATGCTCCATCTCAGCTGTAGGTGGCGTGTATACATGTATATGCATGTGCTGAATTTTATTTTTGCTAACTTTGTAAAATAGTGCACATTTAATAATACACACATGTTATATTCCAATCAGCCCTTAATTTAATTTTCTAGAACACTTTAAGATGTATAACATATGTAAAAAGTGTCTAGATACGTGTCACATGATGTACCAAAAACGTTCCATGTGTTGTGTGCGTAGAAAACCGAATTTTCGATATTTATCGATTACCCGATTTTTCTCTAATTTAAATTCCAACTTTTGCACATGTTATATATATTATGTTATACATAATATATATAACATATACTTTAAATCTCAGCACTTGGTTGGTCTAAAGTGGTACCATTAACATGTGACAAAATTAAACTTGGAATCTTCACATTTTGGCCTTAATGTGGGGTGATTTGTGTGTGCCAACATGGAAAGTATTTTTGGCTGAATAGTACATGTAACCCACAAAAATAATAATGATTTTTGAGGTATAGGGGCTGGCCATCTATTTATGGCAAGTACGTGACACGTTGGCAAAGTTTCGGTATTCGCCCGATACGACAATTTTCGGTTTAGAACCTTTTATCGCGTTGTATTTGATTTGTCATCACCATATTTTATATCATATGATATAAGACCTGAATATACTCATATTTTTACAAAGTTAGCAAAAATAAAATTCAGCACATGCATATACATGTATGCACGCCCCTACAGCTGAAATGGAGCATATGTGGAGCCTTGTTGGCATATTGAATGGTCAAGAATCAATCATACAATGTTGGTGATTAAGACAGAAGCTACAAAAGGTAAGGTTTCAAACTTTGTCTCATTTGAAACACATGCTGAAAATTTCAGCATGTAGAATTATAGCTGGCCGATTTTTGGAGATTAATGAGCATATAATTGGTGTCTTGAAACATGTGGTAAATTAGAGGAAGAAATGGAAGTAATTTGAATAAAATACCAAGCCATAAAGTGTGATATCTTGAATATCACACATGCTGAAATTTTTCAGCATGTGTGGAATGAACCTTGGTTGAAATTTAGGCCATGTTGGTGTCCAAATTTTATTTCCAATTTGATAAGAATATTTGCTACTAATTGTTGATTTATTTTAAAAGAAAAATAAATGAAAATTTGGAAGTATTTTGAATTTTATCACCATGTATCACATGCTGAAATTTCAGCATGCTAAGTCCTCATTATGGCCGAAATTCTCACCTTATTTGGAGAAATTTTGTCTTGCTTAATTTATGTGATAATCTTGGATGTTATCGCAATTATTCTATGTTGATTTTGGCACATAATTTTAGTGAAATATTCAGATTTTCCAAGTTATCAAATGATGACAACATTCAACCAATCATGAAGTGCCAAGTAAGCAAAGGTTAAATGATCATCCAGTGAGAAGGTGCCAAGTAAGCAAGATCATGTCACATTGGTGCCATACATTCTCCTAAAGACTTAGAAGATAATTTTCAAGAGGGGAAGGCACCTATAGGGGACGGCATTCAAGCATAAATGGAGAGGAGAAGAGCAAAACAAAAGATAAGAACAAGCATTGCATTTTCAAGTGACAAAAACGCCTAGCCCTCTCTTCTTATACACTCTCTTACTTTCTTCTTCTTGAAAGCCTATTGTACTTATATTCTTATCCTTGAATAGGCTTGTAATATACCACCACATACTCTTTATCTTTGTAAAAGATTGATCAAGGTGTGATCTGTTGTACCCAAAGATCATGTAAGTGAAAAACTATGGATATGAGACGGATTAAAAGCGGAAATTTCTTTTAGCGCATGTTACTTAAGTCCTTTTTAAGTCTCTTTACTTAATCCTTATTAAGGTGACGCCAAGCCCAAATTAAATAAGGGAAACTTCAAGAGGGTAATACATGAGAGATAGGGCTACATGAGCCATACATACTAACATATATGTATGCACGTGTATATGCGATATGTATGCATACATATGCTAATCTTAGAATACAATAAAATAGGTGAAACAATATAGTACATGAACTAAAGTTACAAGAAATATCAATTGGCCAAGAAGCCTAAATTTCGGCCTATACATGGAGACACTCTAGGAATTTCTAGCCAATTTTATTGGTTAAGATAATAAGATAAGAAATTACTAAGCAAAGAATAAATAGAAATAAAAATTGTACATGCAATTAAGGAACTAGTTAAGACACCTCAATTAAGAAAAAGTAGTGTGGTTGAGGTCATAAAGACCCCAACCAAAGGCCGACTCCTTTTCTTGTCTAGGCATGGAGGATTTTAAATTTTTACCATGATCACTTTTCTTTAACCAAGATTGATGTAACTATGATTTACTAAAGTAACTTTGGTTAACACAAAAAGTAACTATGGTTGAGCAAAGTAACCAAGGTTAAGTTAGATTAACCTTGGTTAACATGCAAGGAAGCCCTAATCTCACCAAAAATCCCTCCAAAACCGTGTTCCCCTAAGCCTCCAACATGTTCTAACTTCAACCATTCTAGAAGCATCTCTCTCTCATATTGCAAGACCAAAAACACTTAGTAAAATTTCCATTTCCCTCATCAAGAAATTTCGGCTCTTTCATCTTGAGGGCTAGGACTTCAAGTTCACTTCAAGACCCCAAGGAGACACCTAGGTAAGTTTTGTTCTTAGTCTCCTTAAGAGAATTCTCATTTTTGTAAGAATGAAACTCACATGCACTCTCTTGTTCTATGCCTAAAAACCGTGGGTTTTATGGTGAAAATAGGGGAAAGCTATCAACTTTCTTAGGTGGAGATACATTGAGGTGCTTGAACCTCCATTTCAAGATTATTTTGGTAAGATGCTCTAACTTTAAAGATGACCTAGTTCCTCCATTTGAATAAAGAACTAACCTTTTCATTTCACTCCCTCAAAACCGTGTGCTCAAGGTGAAGAGGGTGAAGGATCTCATCACATCTCACTTCATAACCCAACAAAGGCAAAATCTTTAGTTGAAGAGGCAAGTATACTTTAATCCCTTGTAATATATGTGATTATGTGCATGCATGAATGTCTAGAAGCCTAGGCCATGACTTTAGTGAAAATATGCCTAAGTTGCTACCCTTTGTGTTGTGAAATTGTTGAACTAGGGGACTGTTTTGTTGAAAGAATGAATAGCTCATGTGAATGACTTTTGTATGCTAAAAAGGAGACTTGAATTTGTATAGGGGAGCCTTATTAAGTCTATGGAATGGTCATTAACTTGGATTATAGGCTAAAGAACAAAATTAGGGAAGAAAAGATATTTTTATGCATGTTGACTGAAAACAGAATTCTGGACAGATTGTATGCCTAATTGATGGACATAGTTAAGGACCTTGTAGACGTTGGATTGAGCTTATTTTTGGTGTGGTCGTAGTTATTATGTCTAGTTTATTGTGGCGTTGGAATTTCTGGAAAATCCTTTGTGGATTGGTCAGAAATAATATTTTAGTACCAATGGGTCAAAACAGTTTCTGGACATACCACCTTAGGAAGAAAAATTATTTAAGTATCTTAAACATATTGGATTGGCCTGAAATTTTTACAGGAAGTACCTAAGACATAGAGATAAGTTTCCATGTAAAGAAATTGACTTTCTCTATTGATCTTGATGGTAAACCATTGAGGGGAAGTTGGTGTAATATTCTGAAAAACAGGACAGTTTGACCCTTTGTGCTTATATGAATTGTATCATATTTATTTTGACTTGTTTTGGTGAATGGGTATTTGAATATTGTTCATAAAGGAAACAGGGAAGATTTCCAGGTGCTAAGTGAGCCCCATAATGAGTTTATGGAAGGAGACAAGGTAAGGAATGGAGTTGAGGGTACAGCAGAATTTCTGTTGTACCCATGTTGGGAATTATCTTTATAGAGGCACTTACGCTTGTCAAGAGTTCATGAAATTTGTACAGAATATAGTTAAGATCATATGGTGCATGTCCATATTTTTAGTTTCTGGAAAATGGGCTCAAAAGATTGATTTTGAGGACGGACAATACAGGACATATTGCTGGATTATTTTCCAGCTCATGAAGAAAGTGGTGTATGATGTTATAAGTGCATTTTACCATGTTGCATCTCATGTACTTGCATTGGCATGCTCATATGTGTCACGCTCATGATTTTAGCGATGTTTTGTATAAAGTTTTGAAAGAATTCCGTCCCTTCTGGCCATCTTAACCCGCTACAGATCCGGGGTTAATTGATCTGAAGATTATAAGAACCGATCCAGGCCCGGTATAATAGGTCTGAAGATGATCATGATTATAAGAACCGATCCAGGCCCGGTATAATAGGTCTGATGAACTATAAGAACCGTACCAGGTCCGGTATAATAGACCTGAATGTGAGCATGTTATAAGAACCGAGTCATGCCCGGTATAATAGGCTGACACTCCTTCTCGTTTTATGATGATTGCGAGTTAAAAGAAAGAAAGAAAGATCCTGTAGCGCCCCGTACTCGGCTACCCTCGTACGGTGCACCCGCCGTACTTTCCGTTTCGGAAAAATACAAAGCGTCGATACTTAACTCGTAAAACCCATGAATAAACATGGATTACAAGGTCACGATCTTAACAGGTTGATAAAATACGGCAGAATTTGAACCTTAATCCGAAAGCGTCAAATCGCGAATACATAGCAAAATTATACAAACTGATCCGATAGCAACTAGTCTATGAAATTAGACCAACATAATCCGAAGGAGAAACAGAAATAGCTATGTCCCAAACGTCCCAAAGGTTCATCAAAAACTTCCTTCTTCATTTCCTTATCAGCGGCTTCAATAGCCTAAGGGTATGGCACTCGGGGCTCATCATCAATCCACTCGACTTCCTTTCCTGGCTCTGGGGAAAAATAAATGGGTGAGCGACAACTTGCCAGCAAGTATACAATAACTCCATGCAATAGAGAGAAAATGGCATACAAGAATCAAACCCCAAATCCTTAAGTTAAATCATACCTGACAACACCTTTTCGAAACATCATACTTAAAGTCATATCAACACTGAGTCAAAGTCTAAATGTCATCACTTAATTTAGATTCTACGTACTATAGTTAACCCTTATTTTCATGAATGGGCGTCATGCATGTTGTGTATGAAAATGTGAATGCAATGAGATTTCAATGAAAAACATGCTCATGAAATACTTGATCTTTCTTTCTTTCTTTTAACTCGCAATCATCATAAAACGAGAAGGAGTGTCAGCCTATTATACCGGGCATGACTCGGTTCTTATAACATGCTCACATTCAGGTCTATTATACCGGACCTGATACGGTTCTTATAGTTCATCAGACCTATTATACCGGGCCTGGATCGGTTCTTATAATCATGATCATCTTCAGACCTATTATACCGGGCCTGGATCGGTTCTTATAATCTTCAGATCGATTAACCCCGGATCTGTAGCGGGTTAAGCTGGCCAGAAGGGACGGAATTCTTTCAAAACTTTATACAAAACATCGCTAAAATCATGAGCGTGACACATATGAGCATGCCAATGCAAGTACATGAGATGCAACATGGTAAAATGCACTTATAACATCATACACCACTTTCTTCATGAGCTGGAAAATAATCCAGCAATATGTCCTGTATTGTCCGTCCTCAAAATCAATCTTTTGAGCCCATTTTCCAGAAACTAAAAATATGGACATGCACCATATGATCTTAACTATATTCTGTACAAATTTCATGAACTCTTGACAAGCGTAAGTGCCTCTATAAAGATAATTCCCAACATGGGTACAACAGAAATTCTGCTGTACCCTCAACTCCATTCCTTACCTTGTCTCCTTCCATAAACTCATTATGGGGCTCACTTAGCACCTGGAAATCTTCCCTGTTTCCTTTATGAACAATATTCAAATACCCATTCACCAAAACAAGTCAAAATAAATATGATACAATTCATATAAGCACAAAGGGTCAAACTGTCCTGTTTTTCAGAATATTACACCAACTTCCCCTCAATGGTTTACCATCAAGATCAATAGAGAAAGTCAATTTCTTTACATGGAAACTTATCTCTATGTCTTAGGTACTTCCTGTAAAAATTTCAGGCCAATCCAAGATGTTTAAGATACTTAAATAATTTTTCTTCCTAAGGTGGTACGTCCAGAAACTGTTTTGACCCATTGGTACTAAAATTTTATTTCTGACCAATCCACAAAGGATTTTCCAGAAATTCCAACGCCACAATAAACTAGACATAATAAGCTACGACCACACCAAAAATAAGCTCAATCCAACGTCTACAAGGTCCTTAACTATGTCCATCAATTAGGCATACAATCTGTCCAGAATTCTGTTTTCAGTCAACATGCATAAAAATATCTTTTCTTCCCTAATTTTGTTCTTTAGCCTATAATCCAAGTTAATGACCATTCCATAGAATTAGTAAGGCTCCCCTATACAAATTCAAGTCTCCTTTTTAGCATGCAAAAGTCATTCACATGAGCTATTCATTCTTCCAACAAAACAGTCCCCTAGTTCAACAATTTCACAACACAAAGGGTAGCAACTTAGGCATATTTTCACTAAAGTCATGGCCTAGGCTTCTAGACATTCATGCATGCACATAATCACATATATTACAAGGGATTAAAGTATACTTGCCTCTTCAACTAAAGATTTTGCCTTTGTTGGGTTATGAAGTGAGATGTGATGAGATCCTTCACCCTCTTCACCTTGAGCACACGGTTTTGAGGGAGTGAAATGAAAAGGTTAGTTCTTTATTCAAATGGAGGAACTAGGTCATCTTTAAAGTTAGAGCATCTTACCAAAATAATCTTGAAATGGAGGTTCAAGCACCTCAATGTATCTCCACCTAAGAAAGTTGATAGCTTTCCCCTATTTTCACCATAAAACCCACGGTTTTTAGGCATGGAACAAGAGAGTGCATGTGAGTTTCATTCTTACAAAAATGAGAATTCTCTTAAGGAGACTAAGAACAAAACTTACCTAGGTGTCTCCTTGGGGTCTTGAAGTGAACTTGAAGTCCTAGCCCTCAAGATGAAAGAGCCGAAATTTCTTGATGAGGGAAATGGAAATTTTACTAAGTGTTTTTGGTCTTGCAATATGAGAGAGAGATGCTTCTAGAATGGTTGAAGTTAGAACATGTTGGAGGCTTAGGGGAACACGGTTTTGGAGGGATTTTTGGTGAGATTAGGGCTTCCTTGCATGTTAACCAAGGTTAATCTAACTTAACCTTGGTTACTTTGCTCAACCATAGTTACTTTTTGTGTTAACCAAAGTTACTTTAGTAAATCATGGTTACATCAATCTTGGTTAAAGAAAAGTGATCATGGTAAAAATTTAAAATCCTCCATACCTAGACAAGAAAAGGAGTCGGCCTTGGTTGGGGTCTTTATGACCTCAACCACACTACTTTTTCTTAATTGAGGTGTCTTAACTAGTTCCTTAATTGCATGTACAATTTTTATTTCTATTTATTCTTTTCTTAGTAATTTCTTATCTTATTATCTTAACCAATAAAATTGGCTAGAAATTCCTAGAGTGTCTCCATGTATAGGCCGAAATTTAGGCTTCTTGGCCAATTGATATTTCTTGTAACTTTAGTTCATGTACTATATTGTTTCACCTATTTTATTGTATTCTAAGATTAGCATATGTATGCATACATATCGCATATACACGTGCATACATATATGTTAGTATGTATGGCTCATGTAGCCCTATCTCTCATGTATTACCCTCTTGAAGTTTCCCTTATTTAATTTGGGCTTGGCGTCACCTTAATAAGGATTAAGTAAAGAGACTTAAAAAGGACTTAAGTAACATGCGCTAAAAGAAATTTCCGCTTTTAATCCGTCTCATACGGTGCACCCGCCGTACTTTCCCTTTCGGAAAAATACAAAGCGTCGATACTTAACTCGTAAAACCCATGAATAAACATGGATTACAAGGTCACGATCTTAACAGGTTGATAAAATACGGCAGAATTTGAACCTTAATCCGAAAGCGTCAAATCGCGAATACATAGCAAAATTATACAAACTGTTCCGATAGCAACTAGTCTATGAAATTAGACCAACATAATCCGAAGGAGAAACAGAAATAGCTATGTCCCAAACGTCCCAAAGGTTCATCAAAAACTTCCTTCTTCATTTCCTTATCAGCGGCTTCAATAGCCTAAGGGTATGGCACTCGGGGCTCATCATCAATCCACTCGACTTCCTTTCCTGGCTCTGGGGAAAAATAAATGGGTGAGCGACAACTCGCCAGCAAGTATACAATAACTCCATGCAATAGAGAGAAAATGGCATACAAGAATCAAACCCCAAATCCTTAAGTTAAATCATACCTGACAACACCTTTTCGAAACATCATACTTAAAGTCATATCAACACTGAGTCAAAGTCTAAATGTCATCACTTAATTTAGATTCTACGTACTATAGTTAACCCTTATTTTCATGAATGGGCGTCATGCATGCTGTGTATGAAAATGTGAATGCAATGAGATTTCAATGAAAAACATGCTCATGAAATACTTGATCTTTCTTTCTTTCTTTTAACTCGCAATCATCATAAAACGAGAAGGAGTGTCAGCCTATTATACCGGGCATGACTCGGTTCTTATAACATGCTCACATTCAGGTCTATTATACCGGACCTGGTACGGTTCTTATAGTTCATCAGACCTATTATACCGGGCCTGGATCGGTTCTTATAATCATGATCATCTTCAGACCTATTATACCGGGCCTGGATCGGTTCTTATAATCTTCAGATCAATTAACCCCGGATCTGTAGCGGGTTAAGCTGGCCAGAAGGGACGGAATTCTTTCAAAACTTTATACAAAACATCGCTAAAATCATGAGCGTGACACATATGAGCATGCCAATGCAAGTACATGAGATGCAACATGGTAAAATGCACTTATAACATCATACACCACTTTCTTCATGAGCTGGAAAATAATCCAGCAATATGTCCTGTATTGTCCGTCCTCAAAATCAATCTTTTGAGCCCATTTTCCAGAAACTAAAAATATGGACATGCACCATATGATCTTAACTATATTCTGTACAAATTTCATGAACTCTTGACAAGCGTAAGTGCCTCTATAAAGATAATTCCCAACATGGGTACAACAGAAATTCTGCTGTACCCTCAACTCCATTCCTTACCTTGTCTCCTTCCATAAACTCATTATGGGGCTCACTTAGCACCTGGAAATCTTCCCTGTTTCCTTTATGAACAATATTCAAATACCCATTCACCAAAACAAGTCAAAATAAATATGATACAATTCATATAAGCACAAAGGGTCAAACTGTCCTGTTTTTCAGAATATTACACCAACTTCCCCTCAATGGTTTACCATCAAGATCAATAGAGAAAGTCAATTTCTTTACATGGAAACTTAGCTCTATGTCTTAGGTACTTCCTGTAAAAATTTCAGGCCAATCCAAGATGTTTAAGATACTTAAATAATTTTTTTTCCTAAGGTGGTACGTCCAGAAACTGTTTTGACCCATTGGTACTAAAATTTTATTTCTGACCAATCCACAAAGGATTTTCCAGAAATTCCAACGCCACAATAAACTAGACATAATAAGCTACGACCACACCAAAAATAAGCTCAATCCAACGTCTACAAGGTCCTTAACTATGTCCATCAATTAGGCATACAATCTGTCCAGAATTCTGTTTTCAGTCAACATGCATAAAAATATCTTTTCTTCCCTAATTTTGTTCTTTAGCCTATAATCCAAGTTAATGACCATTCCATAGAATTAGTAAGGCTCCCCTATACAAATTCAAGTCTCCTTTTTAGCATGCAAAAGTCATTCACATGAGCTATTCATTCTTCCAACAAAACAGTCCCCTAGTTCAACAATTTCACAACACAAAGGGTAGCAACTTAGGCATATTTTCACTAAAGTCATGGCCTAGGCTTCTAGACATTCATGCATGCACATAATCACATATATTACAAGGGATTAAAGTATACTTGCCTCTTCAACTAAAGATTTTGCCTTTGTTGGGTTATGAAGTGAGATGTGATGAGATCCTTCACCCTCTTCACCTTGAGCACACGGTTTTGAGGGAGTGAAATGAAAAGGTTAGTTCTTTATTCAAATGGAGGAACTAGGTCATCTTTAAAGTTAGAGCATCTTACCAAAATAATCTTGAAATGGAGGTTCAAGCACCTCAATGTATCTCCACCTAAGAAAGTTGATAGCTTTCCCCTATTTTCACCATAAAACCCACGGTTTTTAGGCATGGAACAAGAGAGTGCATGTGAGTTTCATTCTTACAAAAATGAGAATTCTCTTAAGGAGACTAAGAACAAAACTTACCTAGGTGTCTCCTTGGGGTCTTGAAGTGAACTTGAAGTCCTAGCCCTCAAGATGAAAGAGCCGAAATTTCTTGATGAGGGAAATGGAAATTTTACTAAGTGTTTTTGGTCTTGCAATATGAGAGAGAGATGCTTCTAGAATGGTTGAAGTTAGAACATGTTGGAGGCTTAGGGGAACACGGTTTTGGAGGGATTTTTGGTGAGATTAGGGCTTCCTTGCATGTTAACCAAGGTTAATCTAACTTAACCTTGGTTACTTTGCTCAACCATAGTTACTTTTTGTGTTAACCAAAGTTACTTTAGTAAATCATGGTTACATCAATCTTGGTTAAAGAAAAGTGATCATGGTAAAAATTTAAAATCCTCCATACCTAGACAAGAAAAGGAGTCGGCCTTGGTTGGGGTCTTTATGACCTCAACCACACTACTTTTTCTTAATTGAGGTGTCTTAACTAGTTCCTTAATTGCATGTACAATTTTTATTTCTATTTATTCTTTTCTTAGTAATTTCTTATCTTATTATCTTAACCAATAAAATTGGCTAGAAATTCCTAGAGTGTCTCCATGTATAGGCCGAAATTTAGGCTTCTTGGCCAATTGATATTTCTTGTAACTTTAGTTCATGTACTATATTGTTTCACCTATTTTATTGTATTCTAAGATTAGCATATGTATGCATACATATCGCATATACACGTGCATACATATATGTTAGTATGTATGGCTCATGTAGCCCTATCTCTCATGTATTACCCTCTTGAAGTTTCCCTTATTTAATTTGGGCTTGGCGTCACCTTAATAAGGATTAAGTAAAGAGACTTAAAAAGGACTTAAGTAACATGCGCTAAAAGAAATTTCCGCTTTTAATCCGTCTCATATCCATAGTTTTTCACTTACATGATCTTTGGGTACAACAACCTTCCCCCCTTCAATGAAGTTTCGTCCCCGAAACTTATGAATTGTCAAAGAGATGTGGGTACTTTTGCTTCATGCCTTCCTCTAACTCCCAAGTGGCCTCGTCAACTGAATGGTTCTTCCATTGCACCTTGACCATAGGAATAGACTTATTTCTCAATGCCTTCACCATCTTAGTTTCCTCATCATTCATCGTAGCCGGAGAAAATCTACCCAAGGCCAGAAACTTGCTCACATACTCAGACACAGTCATACCAGGCTCTTGCTTCAACATTTCAAAGTCATGTCTCTTTTGTATCTTTACGGAAGGGGGAAAATAGAACTTATTGAACTCCTGGAGGAATCTCTCCCATGGAATAGGTCGGGGCAAAGGTTGCTGTTTAGCCTTCCACCACTGGTTTGCCTCACCAAGGAGGAAGGGTCTCACAGTTTGGGTTTTCATATGGTCGGGGGCTCCATTCAATTCAAAACAGTTCTCTACCTCATCTAACCACTTTTCAGCCATATCAGGGTCAGACTTGCCTTCAAAAGGTGGCACATTCGCTCGCTTAAGCTTCTCAAAGTAATACTGCGCATCTCTTATTGGTTCATAAGGGGGAGGAGGGGCAACTTGTTGAATCATTCCTTGACCAATCTGTGTTACAGTCTGACAGAATGCTTGGAAATCTGGAATAAGAAGTGGTACTTGCGGAAGAGGGTTTCCTTGTGCTGGATGTGGCAAGACTGGACATATTCTGAAAAACAGGACAGTTTGACCCTTTGTGCTTATATGAATTGTATCATATTTATTTTGACTTGTTTTGGTGAATGGGTATTTGAATATTGTTCATAAAGGAAACAGGGAAGATTTCCAGGTGCTAAGTGAGCCCCATAATGAGTTTATGGAAGGAGACAAGGTAAGGAATGGAGTTGAGGGTACAGCAGAATTTCTGTTGTACCCATGTTGGGAATTATCTTTATAGAGGCACTTACGCTTGTCAAGAGTTCATGAAATTTGTACAGAATATAGTTAAGATCATATGGTGCATGTCCATATTTTTAGTTTCTGGAAAATGGGCTCAAAAGATTGATTTTGAGGACGGACAATACAGGACATATTGCTGGATTATTTTCCAGCTCATGAAGAAAGTGGTGTATGATGTTATAAGTGCATTTTACCATGTTGCATCTCATGTACTTGCATTGGCATGCTCATATGTGTCACGCTCATGATTTTAGCAATGTTTTGTATAAAGTTTTGAAAGAATTCCGTCCCTTCTGGCCAGCTTAACCCGCTACAGATCCGGGGTTAATTGATCTGAAGATTATAAGAACCGATCCAGGCCCGGTATAATAGGTCTGAAGATGATCATGATTATAAGAACCGATCCAGGCCCGGTATAATAGGTCTGATGAACTATAAGAACCGTACCAGGTCCGGTATAATAGACCTGAATGTGAGCATGTTATAAGAACCGAGTCATGCCCGGTATAATAGGCTGACACTCCTTCTCGTTTTATGATGATTGCGAGTTAAAAGAAAGAAAGAAAGATCAAGTATTTCATGAGCATGTTTTTCATTGAAATCTCATTGCATTCACATTTTCATACACAGCATGCATGACGCCCATTCATGAAAATAAGGGTTAACTATAGTACGTAGAATCTAAATTAAGTGATGACATTTAGACTTTGACTCAGTGTTGATATGACTTTAAGTATGATGTTTCGAAAAGGTGTTGTCAGGTATGATTTAACTTAAGGATTTGGGGTTTGATTCTTGTATGCCATTTTCTCTCTATTGCATGGAGTTATTGCATACTTGCTGGCGAGTTGTCGCTCACCCATTTATTTTTCCCCAGAGCCAGGAAGGAAAGTCGAGTGGATTGATGATGAGCCCCGAGTGCCATACCCTTAGGCTATTGAAGCCGCTGATAAGGAAATGAAGAAGGAAGTTTTTGATGAACCTTTGGGACGTTTGGGACATAGCTATTTCTGTTTCTCCTTCGGATTATGTTGGTCTAATTTCGAATCGTGCACATACTTACGCAATTGAGATATATGAAACACATTGATTATGGATGAACCACCTTTGAGGGTTGAAGCTGACATATCATATGTTGAGGAACCCGAAAGGATAATTGGTAGGGAGGTGAAGGCATTGAGAAATAAGTCTATTCCTATGGTCAAGGTGCAATGGAAGAACCATTCAGTTGACGAGGCCACTTGGGAGTTAGAGGAAGGCATGAAGCAAAAGTACCCACATCTCTTTGACAATTCATAAGTTTCGGGGACGAAACTTCATTGAAGGGGGGAAGGTTGTTGTACCCAAAGATCATGTAAGTGAAAAACTATGGATATGAGACGGATTAAAAGCGGAAATTTCTTTTAGCGCATACTTAAGTCCTTTTTAAGTCTCTTTACTTAATCCTTATTAAGGTGACGCCAAGCCCAAATTAAATAAGGGAAACTTCAAGAGGGTAATACATGAGAGATAGGGCTACATGAGCCATACATACTAACATATATGTATGCACGTGTATATGCGATATGTATGCATACATATGCTAATCTTAGAATACAATAAAATAGGTGAAACAATATAGTACATGAACTAAAGTTACAAGAAATATCAATTGGCCAAGAAGCCTAAATTTTGGCCTATACATGGAGACACTCTAGGAATTTCTAGCCAATTTTATTGGTTAAGATAATAAGATAAGAAATTACTAAGCAAAGAATAAATAGAAATAAAAATGTACATGCAATTAAGGAACTAGTTAAGACACCTCAATTAAGAAAAAGTAGTGTGGTTGAGGTCATAAAGACCCCAACCAAGGCCGACTCCTTTTCTTGTCTAGGCATGGAGGATTTTAAATTTTTACCATGATCACTTTTCTTTAACCAAGATTGATGTAACCATGATTTACTAAAGTAACTTTGGTTAACACAAAAAGTAACTATGGTTGAGCAAAGTAACCAAGGTTAAGTTAGATTAACCTTGGTTAACATGCAAGGAAGCCCTAATCTCACCAAAAATCCCTCCAAAACCGTGTTCCCCTAAGCCTCCAACATGTTCTAACTTCAACCATTCTAGAAGCATCTCTCTCTCATATTGCAAGACCAAAAACACTTAGTAAAATTTCCATTTCCCTCATCAAGAAATTTCGGCTCTTTCATCTTGAGGGCTAGGACTTCAAGTTCACTTCAAGACCCCAAGGAGACACCTAGGTAAGTTTGTTCTTAGTCTCCTTAAGAGAATTCTCATTTTGTAAGAATGAAACTCACATGCACTCTCTTGTTCCATGCCTAAAAACCGTGGGTTTTATGGTGAAAATAGGGGAAAGCTATCAACTTTCTTAGGTGGAGATACATTGAGGTGCTTGAACCTCCATTTCAAGATTATTTTGGTAAGATGCTCTAACTTTAAAGATGACCTAGTTCCTCCATTTGAATAAAGAACTAACCTTTTCATTTCACTCCCTCAAAACCGTGTGCTCAAGGTGAAGAGGGTGAAGGATCTCATCACATCTCACTTCATAACCCAACAAAGGCAAAATCTTTAGTTGAAGAGGCAAGTATACTTTAATCCCTTGTAATATATGTGATTATGTGCATGCATGAATATCTAGAAGCCTAGGCCATGACTTTAGTGAAAATATGCCTAAGTTGCTACCCTTTGTGTTGTGAAATTGTTGAACTAGGGGACTGTTTTGTTGGAAGAATGAATAGCTCATGTGAATGACTTTTGCATGCTAAAAAGGAGACTTGAATTTGTATAGGGGAGCCTTATTAAGTCTATGGAATGGTCATTAACTTGGATTATAGGCTAAAGAACAAAATTAGGGAAGAAAAGATATTTTTATGCATGTTGACTGAAAACAGAATTCTGGACAGATTGTATGCCTAATTGATGGACATAGTTAAGGACCTTGTAGACGTTGGATTGAGCTTATTTTTGGTGTGGTCGTAGCTTATTATGTCTAGTTTATTGTGGCGTTGGAATTTCTGGAAAATCCTTTGTGGATTGGTCAGAAATAAAATTTTAGTACCAATGGGTCAAAACAGTTTCTGGACGTACCACCTTAGGAAGAAAATTATTTAAGTATCTTAAACATCTTGGATTGGCCTGAAATTTTTACAGGAAGTACCTAAGACATAGAGCTAAGTTTCCATTAAAGAAATTGACTTTCTCTATTGATCTTGATGGTAAACCATTGAGGGGAAGTTGGTGTAATATTCTGAAAAACAGGACAGTTTGACCCTTTGTGCTTATATGAATTGTATCATATTTATTTTGACTTGTTTTGGTGAATGGGTATTTGAATATTGTTCATAAAGGAAACAGGGAAGATTTCCAGGTGCTAAGTGAGCCCCATAATGAGTTTATGGAAGGAGACAAGGTAAGGTATGGAGTTGAGGGTACAGCAGAATTTCTGTTGTACCCATGTTGGGAATTATCTTTATAGAGGCACTTACGCTTGTCAAGAGTTCATGAAATTTGTACAGAATATAGTTAAGATCATATGGTGCATGTCCATATTTTTAGTTTCTGGAAAATGGGCTCAAAGATTGATTTTGAGGACGGACAATACAGGACATATTGCTGGATTATTTTCCAGCTCATGAAGAAAGTGGTGTATGATGTTATAAGTGCATTTTACCATGTTGCATCTCATGTACTTGCATTGGCATGCTCATATGTGTCACGCTCATGATTTTAGCGATGTTTTGTATAAAGTTTTGAAAGAATTCCGTCCCTTCTGGCCAGCTTAACCCGCTACAGATCCGGGGTTAATTGATCTGAAGATTATAAGAACCGATCCAGGCCCGGTATAATAGGTCTGAAGATGATCATGATTATAAGAACCGATCCAGGCCCGGTATAATAGGTCTGATGAACTATAAGAACCGTACCAGGTCCGGTATAATAGACCTGAATGTGAGCATGTTATAAGAACCGAGTCATGCCCGGTTATAATAGGCTGACACTCCTTCTCGTTTTATGATGATTGCGAGGTTAAAAGAAAGAAAGAAAGATCAAGTATTTCATGAGCATGTTTTTCATTGAAATCTCATTGCATTCACATTTTCATACACAGCATGCATGACGCCCATTCATGAAAATAAGGGTTAACTATAGTACGTAGAATCTAAATTAAGTGATGACATTTAGACTTTGACTCAGTGTTGATATGACTTTAAGTATGATGTTTCGAAAAGGTGTTGTCAGGTATGATTTAACTTAAGGATTTGGGGTTTGATTCTTGTATGCCATTTTCTCTCTATTGCATGGAGTTATTGTATACTTGCTGGCGAGTGTCGCTCACCCATTTATTTTTCCCCAGAGCCAGGAAAGGAAGTCGAGTGGATTGATGATGAGCCCCGAGTGCCATACCCTTAGGCTATTGAAGCCGCTGATAAGGAAATGAAGAAGGAAGTTTTTGATGAACCTTTGGGACGTTTGGGACATAGCTATTTCTGTTTCTCCTTCGGATTATGTTGGTCTAATTTCATAGACTAGTTGCTATCGGATCAGTTTGTATAATTTTGCTATGTATTCGCGATTTGACGCTTTCGGATTAAGGTTCAAATTCTGCCGTATTTTATCAACCTGTTAAGATCGTGACCTTGTAATCCATGTTTATTCATGGGTTTTACGAGTTAAGTATCGACGCTTTGTATTTTTCCGAAAGGGAAAGTACGGCGGGTGCACCGTACGAGGGTAGCCGAGTATGGGGCGCTACAGGTGGTTCAGGCAATCTTTCTGGGATCAACCGAAATCCCATTTTCAGTGATAACATGGCCCAGGAATGACACACTATGCAACCAAAACTCGCATTTACTGAGTGGCCAAGGCCGACCAATGTCACGGAAGTACGGAGTTTTCTCGGGACTTGCCGGTTATTACCGCAAGTTTGTGGAAGGATTTTCAAGGATTGCTATGCCACTCACTAGACTGACTCAGAAGAAGACGAAATTTTTATGGAGTGAGGATTGTGAAAGTAGTTTTTCTGAGCTAAAGGCAAGGTTGACATCCGCACCCGTTTTGGCTCAACCCAACTCAGGAGAACCATTCGTGATCTACAGTGATGCTTCCAAGAATGGATTGGGTTGTGTTCTTATGCAGAATGGACGAGTGATTGCGTATGCATCTCGCCAGCTTAAGCCGTTCGAGCGGAATTATCCAGTACATGACCTTGAGCTTGCAGCAGTCGTGTTTGCCCTAAAAATTTGGCGACACTATCTGTATGGTGAGAGGTGTGAAATCTTCACGGATCATAAGAGCCTGAAATACCTCTTCACTCAAAAGGAGCTTAATATGCGCCAACGACGATGGCTTGAGTTGATCAAGGATTATGACATCTCTATTCAGTATCACCCAGGTAAAGCGAATAAAGTTGCTGATGCTTTGAGTCGTAAGACAAGTCATCCCCGTCAACCACCTCTACAGCGTGATATGGAAGAGTTTGGTCTGGGAGGAAGTAGATTCGATTTCCGACGTGCTTGCAAAGTAGTTGTGGTTCCTTCTTTGATCGATAGAATTAAGGAGACTCAAGTTAAGGATGATGCGTTAATGAAAGTTAAGAGCAAGCTGAAGGAGGAATCATCTGACGATTTTGAAGTCCGTACTGACGGCAGCTTGTGGTTTAGAGGCCGATTGTGGGTGCCTAAGGACGACGTGATAAGAAGTGAAGTACTTCAGGAAGCCCATAATTCTCGCTTGTCTATTCACCCAGGAGCAAATAAGATGTACCATGACTTGAAGCAAAAGTTCTGGTGGCCAGGAATGAAGAAACAGATAGCCGAGTTTGTTGAGAAATGCCTTATATGTCAGAAAGTCAAAGCAGAACATCAAAGGCCAGCTGGATTATTGCAACCACTTGAAGTACCCGAGTGGAAGTGGGATCACATCGCTATGGATTTTGTGACAGATTTACCTAAGACAAGAAGTGGGTATGACACTATTTGGGTTGTTGTGGATCGTCTGACAAAGAGTGCTCATTTCCTACCAATGTCGATTAGAGCACCCATGGAAAAGTTGGCTTCGATGTATGTGATCAGATTGTATGTTTGCATGGGGTTCCCTATGAGCATAGTTTGCGACCGAGACCCTCGCTTCACATCTAGATTTTGGATGGCTTTCCAGAAAGCGATGGGTACGGAAGTTCGCATGAGTTCGGCTTTCCATCCCCAGACCGACGGACAATCAGAAAGAACAATACAAACATTGGAAGACATGTTGCGTGCCTGTGTGTTGGACTTTGGTGGTAGCTGGGACAAGAGTTTGAAGTTGGTAGAGTTTTCATACAACAACAGCTACCACAGATCAATTGGGATGGCTCCTTATGAAGCCCTTTATGGAAGAAAATGTCGATCGCCATTGTATTGGGATGAGATTGGAGATAGGATTTTCAAAGGACCTGACTTGGTGGAGCAAACCAAAGAAAGGGTTATGATTGTAAGACAGAGATTGAAGGCAGCGCAGGACCGAAGCAAGGCGTGGGCCGACGTGAGGCGTTGACCACTTGAGTTTCAAG
Organism: Eustoma russellianum; assembly: GCA_036186865.1. Lineage (NCBI taxonomy): Eukaryota > Viridiplantae > Streptophyta > Magnoliopsida > Gentianales > Gentianaceae > Eustoma > Eustoma russellianum. The sequence continues at coordinate 19,720,748 of AP025067.1, forward strand.
TAGGGGATAAGGTATTCTTGAAGGTATCACCCTCGAAAGGAGTATAAAGCGGTTTGGAATGAAAGGAAAGCTCAGTCCTAGATTTGTTGGACCATTTGAAATCTTGGAAAGGATTGGAGAGGTTGCCTATAGACTTGCACTACCACCATCGTTGTCTCAATTACACAATGTGTTTCATATATCTCAATTGGTAAGTATGTGCACGATTCGAGCCATATTATGGATGAACCACCTTTGAGGGTTGAAGCTGACATATCATATGTGAGGAACCCGAAAGGATAATTGGTAGGGAGGTGAAGGCATTGAGAAATAAGTCTATTCCTATGGTCAAGGTGCAATGGAAGAACCATTCAGTTGACGAGGCCACTTGGGAGTTAGAGGAAGGCATGAAGCAAAAGTACCCACATCTCTTTGACAATTTCATAAGTTTCGGGACGAAACTTCATTGAAGGGGGGAAGGTTGTTGTACCCAAAGATCATGTAAGTGAAAAACTATGGATATGAGACGGATCTTATTAAAAGCGGAAATTTCTTTTTAGCGCATGTTACTTAAGTCCTTTTTAAGTCTCTTTACTTAATCCTTATTAAGGTGACGCCAAGCCCAAATTAAATAAGGGAAACTTCAAGAGGGTAATACATGAGAGATAGGGCTACATGAGCCATACATACTAACATATATGTATGCACGTGTATATGCGATATGTATGCATACATATGCTAATCTTAGAATACAATAAATAGGGTGAAACAATATAGTACATGAACTAAAGTTACAAGAAATATCAATTGGCCAAGAAGCCTAAATTTCGGCCTATACATGGAGACACTCTAGGAATTTCTAGCCAATTTATTGGTTAAGATAATAAGATAAGAAATTACTAAGCAAAGAATAAATAGAAATAAAATTGTACATGCAATTAAGGAACTAGTTAAGACACCTCAATTAAGAAAAAGTAGTGTGGTTGAGGTCATAAAGACCCCCAACCAAGGCCGACTCCTTTTCTTGTCTAGGCATGGAGGATTTTAAATTTTTACCATGATCACTTTTCTTTAACCAAGATTGATGTAACCATGATTTACTAAAGTAACTTGGTTAACACAAAAAGTAACTATGGTTGAGCAAGTAGTAACCAAGGTTAAGTTAGATTAACCTGGTTAACATGCAAGGAAGCCCTAATCTCACCAAAAATCCCTCCAAAAACCGTGTTCCCCTAAGCCTCCAACATGTTCTAACTTCAACCATTCTAGAAGCATCTCTCTCTCATATTGCAAGACCAAAAACACTTGGTAAAATTTCCATTTCCCTCATCAAGAAATTTCGGCTCTTTCATCTTGAGGGCTAGGAGTTCAAGTTCACTTCAAGACCCCAAGGAGACACCTAGGTAAGTTTTGTTCTTAGTCTCCTTAAGAGAATTCTCATTTTTGTAAGAATGAAACTCACATGCACTCTCTTGTTCCATGCCTAAAAACCGTGGGTTTTATGGTGAAAATAGGGGAAAGCTATCAACTTTCTTAGGTGGAGATACATTGAGGTGCTTGAACCTCTATTTCAAGATTATTTTGGTAAGATGCTCTAACTTTAAAGATGACCTAGTTCCTCCATTTGAATAAAGAACTAACCTTTTCATTTCACTCCCTCAAAACCGTGTGCTCAAGGTGAAGAGGGTGAAGGATCTCATCACATCTCACTTCATAACCCAACAAAGGCAAAATCTTTAGTTGAAGAGGCAAGTATACTTTAATCCCTTGTAATATATGTGATTATGTGCATGCGTGAATGTCTAGAAGCCTAGGCCATGACTTTAGTGAAAATATGCCTAAGTTGCTACCCTTTGTGTTGTGAAATTGTTGAACTAGGGGACTGTTTTGTTGGAAGAATGAATAGCTCATGTGAATGACTTTTGCATGCTAAAAAGGAGACTTGAATTTGTATAGGGGAGCCTTATTAAGTCTATGGAATGGTCATTAACTTGGATTATAGGCTAAAGAACAAAATTAGGGAAGAAAAGATATTTTTATGCATGTTGACTGAAAACAGAATTCTGGACAGATTGTATGCCTAATTGATGGACATAGTTAAGGACCTTGTAGACGTTGGATTGAGCTTATTTTTTGGTGTGGTCGTAGCTTATTATGTCTAGTTTATTGTGGCGTTGGAATTTCTGGAAAATCCTTTGTGGATTGGTCAGAAATAAAATTTTAGTACCAATGGGTCAAAACAGTTTCTGGACGTACCACCTTAGGAAGAAAAATATTTAAGTATCTTAAACATCTTGGATTGGCCTGAAATTTTTACAGGAAGTACCTAAGACATAGAGCTAAGTTTCCATGTAAAGAAATTGACTTTCTCTATTGATCTTGATGGTAAACCAATTGAGGGGAAGTTGGTGTAATATTCTGAAAAACAGGACAGTTTGACCCTTTGTGCTTATATGAATTGTATCATATTTATTTTGACTGTTTTGGTGAATGGGTATTTGAATATTGTTCATAAGGAAACAGGGAAGATTTCCAGGTGCTAAGTGAGCCCCATAATGAGTTTATGGAAGGAGACAAGGTAAGGAATGGAGTTGAGGGTACAGCAGAATTTCTGTTGTACCCATGTTGGGAATTATCTTTATAGAGGCACTTACGCTTGTCAAGAGTTCATGAAATTTGTACAGAATATAGTTAAGATCATATTGGTGCATGTCCATATTTTTAGTTTCTGGAAAATGGGCTCAAAAGATTGATTTTGAGGACGGACAATAAGGACATATTGCTGGATTATTTTCCAGCTCATGAAGAAAGTGGTGTATGATGTTATAAGTGCATTTTACCATGTTGCATCTCGTTGTACTTGCATTGGCATGCTCATATGTGTCACGCTCATGATTTTTAGCGATGTTTTGTATAAAGTTTTGAAAGAATTCCGTCCCTTCTGGCCAGCTTAACCCGCTACAGATCCGGGGTTAATTGATCTGAAGATTATAAGAACCAATCCAGGCCCGGTATAATAGGTCTGAAGATGATCATGATTATAAGAACCGATCCAGGCCCGGTATAATAGGTCTGATGAACTATAAGAAACCGTACCAGGTCCGGTATAATAGACCTGAATGTGAGCATGTTTATAAGAACCGAGTCATGCCCGGTATAATAGGCTGACACTCCTTCTCGTTTATGATGATTGCGAGTTAAAAGAAAGAAAGAAAGATCAAGTATTTCATGAGCATGTTTTCATTGAAATCTCATTGCATTCACATTTTCATACACAGCATGCATGACGGCCCATTCATGAAAATAAGGGTTAACTATAGTACGTAGAATCTAAATTAAGTGATGACATTTAGACTTTGACTCAGTGTTGATATGACTTAAGTATGATGTTTCGAAATGGTGTTGTCAGGTATGATTTAACTTAAGGATTTGGGGTTTGATCTCTTTGTATGTCATTTTCTCTCATATGCATGGAGTTATTGTATACTTGCTGGGCGAGTTGTCGCTCACCCATTTATTTTTCCCCAGAGCCAGGAAAGGAAGTCGAGTGGATTGATGATGAGCCCCGAGTGCCATACCCTTAGGCTATTGAAGCCGCTGATAAGGAAATGAAGAAGGAAGTTTTGATGAACCTTTGGGACGTTTGGGACATAGCTATTTCTGTTTCTCCTTCGGATTATGTTGGTCTAATTTCATAGACTAGTTGCTATCGGATCAGTTTGTATAATTTTGCTATGTATTCGCGATTTGACGCTTTCGGACTTAAGGTTCAATTCTGCCGTATTTTATCAACCTGTTAAGATCGTGACCTTGTAATCCATGTTTATTCATGGGTTTTTTACGAGTTAAGTATCGACGCTTTGTATTTTCCGAAAGGGAAAGTACGGCGGGTGCACCGTACGAGGGTAGCCGAGTACGGGGCGCTACAGAATGTTGCACCCCGCGAAAATTGGCTATATAATGAGAATCGTATAAAGCGGTTTAAGGAGGGAATAATGTTATACCCCCACGGGAATTCGCCTATACCGCCGACTCTTATGAGATGAGTCACTAAGAATTAGTCAACCGGTTACATTATTTAATGTAACTACATTAATTTGACATTCTCTGATAGAATTTCCTTAAAGTAAATGTTATAGGAAATTTAATATAATTATATAAGTGTGTCACACAACAAGTGAAATGACAAAATTACCTTTCCCACATATGTAGAATTCGCCATGAGGGCCTTGGAGGAGTTATAGAATTTTCCTTATTTTCACTGATACCACCTGTAGCGCCCCGTACTCGGCTACCCTCGTACGGTGCACCCGCCGTACTTTCCCTTTCGGAAAAATACAAAGCGTCGATACTTAACTCGTAAAACCCATGAATAAACATGGATTACAAGGTCACGATCTTAACAGGTTGATAAATACGGCAGAATTTGAACCTTAATCCGAAAGCGTCAAATCGCGAATACATAGCAAATTATACAAACTGATCCGATAGCAACTAGTCTATGAAATTAGACCAACATAATCCGAAGGAGAAACAGAAATAGCTATGTCTCAAACGTCCCAAAGGTTCATCAAAAACTTCCTTCTTCATTTCTTATCAGCGGCTTCAATAGCCTAAGGGTATGGCACTCGGGGCTCATCATCAATCCACTCGACTTCCTTTCCTGGCTCTGGGGAAAATAAATGGGTGAGCGACAACTCGCCAGCAAGTATACAATAACTCCATGCAATAGAGAGAAAATGGCATACAAGAATCAAACCCCAAATCCTTAAGTTAAATCATACCTGACACCACCTTTTCGAAACATCATACTTAAAGTCATATCAACACTGAGTCAAAGTCTAATGTCATCACTTAATTTAGATTCTACGTACTATAGTTAACCCTTATTTTCATGATATGGGCGTCATGCATGCTGTGTATGAAAATGTGAATGCAATGAGATTTCAATGAAAACATGCTCATGAAATACTTGATCTTTCTTTCTTTCTTTAACTCGCAATCATCATAAAAGAAGGAGTGTCAGCCTATTATACCGGCATGACTCCGGTTCTTATAACATGCTCACATTCAGGTCTATTATACCGGACCTGGTACGGTTTCTTATAGTTCATCAGACCTATTATACCGGGCCTGGATCGGTTCCTATAGTTAACCCTTATTTTCATGAATGGGCGTCATGCATGCTGTGTATGAAAATGTGAATGCAATGAGATTTCAATGAAAAACATGCTCATGAAATACTTGATCTTTCTTTCTTTCTTTTAACTCGCAATCATCATAAAACGAGAAGGAGTGTCAGCCTATTATACCGGGCATGACTCGGGTTTCTTATAACATGCTACATTCAGGTCTATCTATACGCGACCTGGTACGGTTCTTATAGTTCATCAGACCTATTATACAGGGCCTGGATCGGTTCTTATAATCATGATCATCTCAGACCTATTATCCGGGCCTGGATCGGTTCTTATAATCTTCAGATCAATTAACCCCGGATCTGTAGCGGGTTAAGCTGGCCAGAAGGACGGAATTCTTCAAAACTTTATACAAACATCGCTAAAATCTATGAGCGTGACACATATGAGCATGCCAATGCAAGTACATGAGATGCAACATGGTAAAATGCACTTTATAACATTCATACACCACTTTCTTCATGAGCTGGAAAATAATCCAGCAATATGTCCTGTATTGTCCGTCCTCAAAATCAATCTTTTGAGTCCCATTTTCCAGAAACTAAAAATATGGACATGCACCATATGTCTTAACTATATTCTGTACAAATTTCATGAACTCTTGACAAGCGTAAGTGCCTCTATAAAGATAATTCCCCAACATGGGTACAACAGAAATTCTGCTTGTACCCTCAACTCCATTCCTTACCTTGTCTCCTTCCATAAACTCATTATGGGGCTCACTTAGCACTTGGAAATCTTCCCTGTTTCCTTATGAACAATATTCAAATACCCATTCACCAAAAACAAGTCAAAATAAATATGATACAATTCATATAAGCACAAAGGGTCAAACTGTCCTGTTTTTCAGAATATTACACCAACTTCCCCTCAATGGTTTACCATCAAGATCAATAGAGAAAGTCAATTTCTTTACATGGAACTTAGCTCTATGTCTTAGGTACTTCCTGTAAACTTTCAGGCCCAATCCAAGATGTTTAAGATACTTAAATAATTTTTCTTCCTAAGGTGGTACGTCCAGAAACTGTTTTGACCCATTGGTACTAAAAATTTTATTTCTGACCAATCCACAAAGGATTTTCCAGAAATTCCAACGCCACAATAAACTAGACATAATAAGCTACGACAAAGCAGAACCTCAAAGAGAACATCAAAGGCCAGCTGGATTATTGCAACCACATTGAAGTACCGAGTGGAAGTGGGATCACATCGCTATGGATTTTGTGACAGATTTACCTAAGACAAGAAGTGGGTATGACACTATTTGGGTTGTTGTGGATCGTCTGACAAAGAGTGCTCATTTCCTACCAATGTCGATTAGAGCACCCATGGAAAAGTTGGCTTCGATGTATGTTGATCCGATTGTATGTTTGCATGGGGTTCCTATGAGCATAGTTTGCGACCGAGACCCCTCGCTTCACATCTAGATTTTGGACGGCTTTCCAGAAAGCGATGGGTACGGAAGTTCGCATGAGTTCGGGCTTTCCATCCCCAGACCGACGGACAATCAGAAAGAACAATACAAACATTGGAAGACATGTGCGTGCCTGTGTGTTGGACTTTGGTGGTAGCTGGGACAAGAGTTTGAAGTTGGTAGAGTTTTCATACAACAACAGCTACCACAGATCAATTGGGATGGCTCCTTATGAAGCCCTTTATGGAAGAAAATGTCGATCGCCATTGTATTGGGATGAGATTGGAGATAGGATTTTCACAGGACCTGACTTGGTGGAGCAAACCAAAGAAAGGGTTATGATTGTAAGACAGAGATTGAAGGCAGCGCAGGACCGAAGCAAGGCGTGGGCCGACGTGAGGCGTCGACACTTGAGTTTCAAGTAGGGGATAAGGTATTCTTGAAGGTATCACCCTCGAAAGGAGTAAAGCGGTTTGGAATGAAAGGAAAGCTCAGTCCTAGATTTGTTGGACCATTTGAAATCTTGGAAAGGATTGGAGGAGGTTGCCTATAGACTTGCACTACCACCATCGTGTCTCAATTACACAAATGTGTTTCATATATCTCAATTGCGTAAGTATGTGCACGATTCGAGCCATATATGGATGAACCACCTTTGAGGGTTGAAGCTGACATATCATATGTTGAGGAACCCGAAAGGATAATTGGTAGGGAGGTGAAGGCATTGAGAAATAAGTCTATTCCTATGGTCAAGGCTTGCAATGGAAGAACCATTCAGTTGACGAGGCCACTTGGAGTTAGAGGAAGGCATTGAAGCAAAAGTACCCACATCTCTTTGACAATTCATAAGTTTCGGGGACGAAACTTCATTGAAGGGGGGAAGGGTTGTACCCAAGATCATGTAAGTGAAAAACTATGGATATGAGACGGATTAAAAGCGGAAATTTCTTTTAGCGCATACTTAAGTCCTTTTTAAGTCTCTTTACTTAATCCTTATTAAGGTCACGCCAAGCCCAAATTAAATAAGGGAAACTTCAAGAGGGTAATACATGAGAGATAGGGCTACATGAGCCATACATACTAACATATATGTATGCACGTGTATATGCGATATGTATGCATACATATGCTAATCTTAGAATACAATAAAATAGGTGAAACAATATAGTACATGAACTAAAGTTACAAGAAATATCAATTGGCCAAGAAGCCTAAATTTCGGCCTATACATGGAGACACTCTAGGAATTTCTAGCCAATTTTATTGGTTAAGAATAAGATAAGAAATTACTAAGCAAAGAATAAATAGAAATAAAAATTGTACATGCAATTAAGGAACTAGTTAAGACACCTCAATTAAGAAAAAGTAGTGTTGAGGTCATAAAGACCCCAACCAAGGCCGACTTTTCTTGTCTAGGCATGGAGGATTTTAAATTTTTACCATGATCACTTTTCTTAACCAAGATTGATGTAACCATGATTTACTAAAGTAACTTTGGTTAACAAAAGTAACTATGGTTGAGCAAAGTAACCAAGGTTAAGTTAGATTAACCTTGGTTAACATGCAAGGAAGCCCTAATCTCACCAAAAATCCCTCCAAAACCGTGTTCCCCTAAGCCTCCAACATGTTCTAACTTCAACCATTCTAGAAGCATCTCTCTCACATTGCAAGACCAAAAACACTTAGTAAAATTTCCTTTCCCTCATCAAGAATTTCGGCTCTTTCATCTTGAGGGCTAGGACTTCAAGTTCACTTCAAGACCCCAAAGAGACACCTAGGTAAGTTTTGTTCTTAGTCTCCTTAAGAGAATTCTCATTTTTGTAAGAATGAAACTCACATGCACTCTCTTGTTCCATGCCTAAAAACCGTGGGTTTTATGTGTGAAAATAGGGGAAAGCTATCAACTTTCTTAGGTGGAGATACATTGAGGTGCTTGAACCTCCATTTCAAGATTATTTTGGTAAGATGCTCTAACTTTAAAGATGACCTAGTTCCTCCATTTGAATAAAGAACTAACCTTTTCATTTCACTCCCTCAAAACCGTGTGCTCAAGGTGAAGAGGGTGAAGGATCTCATCACATCTCACTTCATAACCCAACAAAGGCAAAATCTTTAGTTGAAGAGGCAAGTATACTTTAATCCCTTGTAATATATGTGATTATGTGCATGCATGAATGTCTAGAAGCCTAGGCCATGACTTTAGTGAAAATATGCCTAAGTTGCTACCCTTTGTGTTGTGAAATTGTTGAACTAGGGGACTGTTTTGTTGGAAGAATGAATAGCTCATGTGAATGACTTTTGCATGCTAAAAAGGAGACTTGAATTTGTATAGGGGAGCCTTATTAAGTCTATGGAATGGTCATTAACTTGGATTATAGGCTAAAGAACAAAATTAGGGAAGAAAAGATTTTTTATGCATGTTGACTGAAAACAGAATTCTGGACAGATTGTATGCCTAATTGATGGACATAGTTAAGGACCTTGTAGACGTTGGATTGAGCTTATTTTTGGTGTGGTCGTAGCTTATTATGTCTAGTTTATTGTGGCGTTGGAATTTCTGGAAAATCCTTTGTGGATTGGTCAGAAATAAAATTTTAGTACCAATGGGTCAAAACAGTTTCTGGACGTACCACCTTAGGAAGAAAAATTATTTAAGTATCTTAAACATCTTGGATTGGCCTGAAATTTTTACAGGAAGTACCTAAGACATAGAGCTAAGTTTCCATGTAAAGAAATTGACTTTCTCTATTGATCTTGATGGTAAACCATTGAGGGGAAGTTGGTGTAATATTCTGAAAAACAGGACAGTTTGACCCTTTGTGCTTATATGAATTGTATCATATTTATTTTGACTTGTTTTGGTGAATGGGTATTTGAATATTGTTCATAAAGGAAACAGGGAAGATTTCCAGGTGCTAAGTGAGCCCCATAATGAGTTTATGGAAGGAGACAAGGTAAGGAATGGAGTTGAGGGTAGCAGAATTTCTGTTGTACCCATGTTGGGAATTATCTTTATAGAGGCACTTACGCTTGTCAAGAGTTCATGAAATTTGTACAGAATATAGTTAAGATCATATGGTGCATGTCCATATTTTTAGTTTCTGGAAAATGGGCTCAAAAGATTGATTTTGAGGACGGACAATACAGGACATATTGCTGGATTATTTTCCAGCTCATGAAGAAAGTGGTGTATGATGTTATAAGTGCATTTTACCATGTTGCATCTCATGTACTTGCATTGGCATGCTCATATGTGTCACGCTCATGATTTTAGCGATGTTTTGTATGAAGTTTTGAAAGAATTCCGTCCCTTCTGGCCAGCTTAACCCGCTACAGATCCGGGGTTAATTGATCTGAAGATTATAAGAACCGATCCAGGCCCGGTATAATAGGTCTGAAGATGATCATGATTATAAGAACCGATCCAGGCCCGGTATAATAGGTCTGATAACTATAAGAACCGTACCAGGTCCGGTATAATAGACCTGAATGTGAGCATGTTATAAGAACCGAGTCATGCCCGGTATAATAGGCTGACACTCCTTCTCGTTTTATGATGATTGCGAGTTAAAAGAAAGAAAGAAAGATCAAGTATTTCATGAGCATGTTTTTCATTGAAATCTCATTGCATTCACATTTTCATACACAGCATGCATGACGCCCATTCATGAAAATAAGGGTTAACTATAGTACGTAGAATCTAAATTAAGTGATGACATTTAGACTTTGACTCAGTGTTGATATGACTTTAAGTATGATGTTTCGAAAAGGTGTCAGGTATGATTTAACTTAAGGATTTGGGGTTTGATTCTTGTATGCCATTTTCTCTCTATTGCATGGAGTTATTGTATACTTGCTGGCGAGTTGTCGCTCACCCATTTATTTTTCCCCAGAGCCAGGAAAGGAAGTCGAGTGGATTGATGATGAGCCCCGAGTGCCATACCCTTAGGCTATTGAAGCCGCTGATAAGGAAATGAAGAAGGAAGTTTTTGATGAACCTTTGGGACGTTTGGGACATAGCTATTTCTGTTTCTCCTTCGGATTATGTTGGTCTAATTTCATAGACTAGTTGCTATCGGATCAGTTTGTATATTTTTGCTATGTATTCGCGATTTGACGCTTTCGGATTAAGGTTCAAATTCTGCCGTATTTTATCAACCTGTTAAGATCGTGACCTTGTAATCCATGTTTATTCATGGGTTTTATGAGTTAAGTATCGACGCTTTGTATTTTTCCGAAAGGGAAAGTACAGCGGGTGCACCGTGTACGGTGCACCCGCCGTACTTTCCCTTTCGGAAAAATACAAAGCGTCGATACTTAACTCGTAAAACCCATGGATAAACATGGATTGCAAAGTCACGATCTTAACAGGTAGAAAAAATACGCAGCAGAATTTGAAACTTTTACATAAATCATTCTATACATCCGACATAAGTTTTACAACCACATTCATTACATCAGTACTTCTGCAATCATCGCTTCCAACATAAATCCGTCATATTATGAATCCATCATGATAGAACCCCTAAGCTGTCATCCACTCATATTCTCACGGATGTGGGATCCTATGCTCGTCATCAATCCTTGCTACCCCGTTTCCTGTAAACTCTGGGAGGAAAAATAGGGGGGTGAGTGACAAAGTCACCAGCAAGTACACCATAAACAATCATGCATTAAATGGAAAGTACATACAAGAACCGAACCCCCAAAATTTGGTCTCTTACCATCATACCTGTCTTTCCATTCAAATGCCACCAAGGTAATAGAAGCATCACTTGATCATAAAGGGAATAAGATCATAGCTTACATAACAACAACAATAAGATCGTAACTTAGGTAACGAAAGATCATGACCTAAGTAACATTACGTCTAGCGTTTAGCTAGCATCTCATCCCTTCCGTCAATAGCCACTAAGGCAATAAAATCATAACTTAGTCATGTAGCACGTAAAGACACAACTCAGTGCACAAACTCGACATCATGCTCATGACCATATGCAATGTGTATGAGTATGCAAATGCAGTGCATAATGAAAACATGAAAATACTTGAACTTTCTTTCTTTCTTTTAAATCATGCTCATCATAAAACAAGAGAGTGTGTCAGCCTATTATACCGGGCATGACTCGGTTCTTATAACATGATCACCTTTAGGTCTATTATACCGGACCTGGCTCGGTTCTTATACTCCTCAGACCTATTATACCGGGCCTGGATCGGTTCTTATCTTTCATCAGACCTATTATACCGGGCCTGTATCGGTTCTTATACTTCTTCAGATCAATTAACCCCGGATCTGGAGCGGGTTAAGCTGGCCAGAAATAAATGGTACCATAGGAATCTTTTCGCAATCGTAAACTTCTCTTTCAAAGATCTTTCTTTCAAAACTCAAAACTTCTTTTCAAAAGATCTTTCTCATCATTCTTTTTCCTAAAATCAGTTTCGTGAACTGTATGAACATGGACAATGCGATGCATGATATGCAACATGCGACATGTGAACAAACATCATAACACGCATATACTGACTCGTCTCTTAAGCTGGAAAAAAAACTGTCCAGCAATCATACTTTGTCCATACAGCCTCATGTTCGGCCATTCGTGCTTATTTTCGTAAACTCATGTCATACACATGCATAATGAAGTCTTAGACACATACCATAAAAATTTCATAACATTCCGATATGTCTAACGACCTCAAAACATCAACTATCATCAAAGATACTGCTGAAATCAGCAGGGCAATACCGCCTTACCTCGTTTTCATGGATCATAAAACCTTAATAAATTTGATCCAACACCTGAAAAACATAGCTAACATACCACGGAACACTATTCATGAGGCTAAACATCACATTTAAGCTTAAAAGAGCAAGATCAAAGCCTTACAACTCATGACATCAAACAGCCCTGTTTTCCAGTTGTGTACTACTAACTTCAACTAAGTTGTCAACCATCAAAATGGTGGTTTTATGCTGATTTATTTACATGAACATGTACATCTATGCCTTAAGTAACTACCATAAAATTTCCAAGGAAATCCAATAAACTTAAAGGGGTCATCTAATTACTTTCCCAAACTGGGTACATGCAGAAACTGGAATGACCAGTGGATCACGAAATGAATTGTGACCAAACCACATATCCTTTTTCCAAAATTCCAACTCACAGATGTCATACACACATCAAGATATCATCATACCAAAAATCAGCTCATTTGAACATTCCTAAGGTGCATTTTCGAGCCACACAACTTACTACTCAAAACTGTCCTGTTCCAGCAACTCTGTTTGAGCAGTTTTACCAAGAACTTCATTAAACATAATCCACAACTCCTTTTACTAAAATTCCAACTCACAAATTTCTTAAACATACAAATCTATCACCATACCAAAAATTAGCCAATTTGCACCTTCCTAAGGTTCGTTTTCAGGTCGTTCAACATGACACATAAAACTGCTCAGCTCCAGGGCTTCTGTTTGACCACTTCTTACTAAAAACTTCATTAAGGACAAACCACAACTCCTTTTATTGAAATTCCAACTCACACATTTCATATACATATGAGGCTAACATAACACCAAAAATTAGCCAATTTAAATACTCCTATGATTCATTTTCAGGTCGTGCAACACGTCATACTGTTCTGCCCAGTTCCAGTAATTTCTTCTTGAGCAGTTTTACCAAAAGACTTATTAAAAATAAACCATAATTCTTTTTACTGCAATTCCAACTCTCACTCGTACTACACACACAGAGCTAGTGTCACGTCAAAATTTAGCTTAATTGAACATTTCTAAGGTTGTTCTCAAGTCACACAATCAGCAACACAAATCTGCCAGCCCCAGTAGTTTCAGCACTTCTTCACCTTTTTATTGTTCAAGCATTCTTCCACCAACTTCATTCATTAAGATGACTTAGTATACATCAAATACACATTTAAACATAGTTATTCCAAGTCTCATAACTCATTTTAGGCTACACATAACTCATACCAACAGTCTTGCCATTTATGCTTAGAACATGTCACTTTTCATATCACACTTTTTTACATCAAATAAGTTCATGTCTTGTTCTTAGAATCTTCAACTAAGATTCATAACTTAAAAATGGCTAGTCATTCAAGCATGCACTTCACAAATAAGGCAAGATTGGCTAGAGTATACTTGCCTCTTTGAACCTTAGAGCTTTTCCTTAGCTTGAACCTTGGTTGAAATGGAATGAAGTCTTCCTCCACTTCACTTGTGTAGCACGTTTTTGAAGAGGAGAAGAAGGAGAACATTAGCTACCATTTTAAATGAAGAATGGAGCTAGATTGAGGCTAGATTCCCTTACCAAAAATGAAGTTTGAATGGAGCTTGAAATGGATTCAAACCACCAAGATGTTAGCTTCTCTTAGTAGCTTGAAGAATCTTCTCCTAGTGACCATTTGATGGTCACGTTTTTAGCAAGAAAAGGAGGTACCAACGTGAGCTTCATCTTTTGAAGTTGAAGATGAAGATAGCCTTGACACTCCTAGCTCCTACTATGGCCGAAAATATGATGATGATAGAGGAGTTGTCTAAGTGTTCAATGAATCTTGAATGATTTGCTTAGGAGAGTTCTTGAGGGTGTTCAAAACTTGGAGATGAAGAAAGCTCCATGGATGCACTTGAAGATGTAAGAGAGCTTCTTAGTAGAAGAAGTCTTCTTGGGGAAGACAAGGGGGGGGCGTGCCTTAGGGAGGAAAAAGACAAGGAGACATGAAGCTTCCAAGGTGTGCATTGAGAGAAGAGAGCCTCCTTTGTGTCTTGAACATTAACTACTCCATGTCCCCCATTTGTTTTGTTTTGTTTTATTCCAAGACAACTTGTCTTGTCTTTCCTTTATTTTTTTTTATTTCTTTAAATAAGAGTTTGTTATTTTAGTTCAACTATAGTTACTTTATGCCAACTATAGTTACTTTATGCCAACTATAGTTACTTTATGTCAACTATAGTTACTTTATGTTAACTATAGTTACTTTATGGCCAACCTTGGTTATTTTGCCCAACTAGAGTTGTCTTCTCATTAAATAACCATGGTAATCCTTCTTGGTCAACCATAGGGGGGGTGGCCGATTTATTATCCCTGGGGGAAAAGGAAACCTCATTTCCATTCTTAATTTTTCTTTTCCTTATTTTCTTGTTCCAAGACAACCTATTTTATGGTAGTCTCACCAATTCCATAATTGTGATAATAAGGAAAATTCTATAACTCCTCCAAGGCCCTCATGGCCGAATTCTACATATGTGGGAAAGGTAATTTTGTCATTTCACTTGTGTTGTGCGACACACTTACATAATTATATTAAATTTCCTATAACATTTACTTTAAGGAAATTCTATCAGAGAATGTCAAATTAATGTAGTTACATTTAAATAATGTAACCGGTTGACTAATTCTTAGTGACTCATCTCATAAGAGTCGGCGGTATAGGCGAATTCCCGTGGGGTATAACATTATTCCCTCCTTAAACCGCTTTATACGATTCTCAGTATATACCAATTTTCGCGGGGTGCAACATTCTCCCCCCCCCCCCTTAATATAAGTTTCGTCCTCGAAACTTCAGGCTAGCCAAAAAGATGGGGCGTCTACTCCTCATGTTTTCTTCTGTTTCCCCATGTGGCTTCTTCTGTAGTAAATAAGATAGCATAAAGCATCTATTTGGTTCCCTCAGAACTGCTTCGTTCAATTCATCTTAGAGATCTCATCAGAACTTATTCTAATTCTCCAGAGGTGTTGTCGTAACCTATCTCATATCTAGCACTTGCAACCTTGATACTATGTACTTGATAACGAAATCCATTCCGTATAATCATGATCATAGTAGGCTTATAATTTCCTTTTTCATAAAATATGAACAAAAACTTGGCAGAAATCATTAACTCTGGGATATAGACCTTTATCTCTTTTCTGTAAACATCCTTTCAGTGATCATGTGACGGTCATCCTACGTACAAAATAGCTTCCAAGGACATCCGGAATAATTCCCATAAGGTACACATACCAAGCTCTTCATAAGTATGTGCCACGTTTATCTGTCTTGCTGATCGTCTTATTACGTAATAACTTTTACCCCCTTTTTGCGATCATTTCATAAAATCGAATTAGAAGTCGTGGGTTCTCCTTTGAAACTTATGTTCCCTTTAGGATGTTTCAAATCATCCGAAGGTGGCCCGCTCTCTTAAAACATGGTTTTCATGGTCATGACATATTCCCTCTATACTGCATTAAAATGTGTACAAGTGTTAATAGTGACGCATTATGGCGAGGACCTCGAGTCCCATACATAGTGTCATACTTAGTCATGTTATCACTAATAATCTCACTTGCTTACTTGTGGTCTACTCATCATAACTTAAAGAAAACTATCATAATCACTCATACTTGCTTAATAGGAAGTAGAGCAGAGGACATAGGTACTTCACACTTATTAGGTGTACCTTGGTTGTTTCTTAGTCATCTGCATAAACTAGCCTTATATGGATACGGTTTCCACCTTCTACTTCGTTTGCTTGTTAAATCGTTTCTTTCATTCTTTCGTTCCTTTACTATCGCATTCCGCTCCATAGCGGTCCTCTAATAATTCACCAAAGGTCTTTGAATACGACTTAACTTAGCCTAATTAGATCTGGGGGGTCTAGACCGCGCACAAATCTGATCACCTTAAACCTTTCATTTCTCATAATCAAAGGAACATACTGTCCCAAAGTAATGAATGTGTATGGTGATGCGTGACCCTTGTCTTAGTGAGTCATATTCCTCAACCCTTCTCGTGACTAAGTTCTGAGAGAGGAAGAACTCACAAAACTCCTCTTAGAACTTTGCTCTTACTCTATCCAATACCAGTATCAGCATGGAGTTACCTTCAACTTTACCTAACCATCTTTCTGCCCACTATGAACTAAATTCCCTGCCAAACCTTGGTATACGTGTTCTTACTAACTATTGCTAGTAAAGTCTACCCTCTTGGGGTGATAGTGATGATGTTATTTTACTGAATTGTGGTGCCATCCGCACCACAAAGTGTCGGAGTCTTACTCAAGGTACAAATATTCAGGATAAGCGACACCATTTAATTCGTAATCCATATACGATCTTATGATCATGCAAGCAGGCATGATTACATTCTGTAGATGGCCATCGACTAGGGCTTTATCATATGGTCAAAACCCTAATTTCCAGTCTAAATCATCCTGGTCTAAGGTCAACTCTCATCTAAGATCAGAACTTAGGTCTAAGATCAAACTTAGTTGACTATAATCATCACTTAGTTCGACATTCTGCCCGGATCTGGAGCCTTAGCTCTGATACCACCTGTAGCGCCCCGTACTCGGCTACCCCTCGTACGGTGCACCCGCCGTACTTTCCCTTTCAGAAAAGTACAAAGCGTCGATACTTAACTCGTAAAACCCATGGATAAACATGGATTACAAAGTCACGATCTTAACAGGTAGATAAAAATACGGCAGAATTTGAAACTTTTACATAAATCATTCTATACATCCGACATAAGTTTTACAACCACATTCATTACATCAGTACTTCTGCAATCATCGCTTCCAACATAAATCCGTCATATTATGAATCCATCATGATAGAATCCCTAAGCTGTCATCCACTCATATTCTCACGGATGTGGGATCCTATGCTCGTCATCAATCCTTGCTACCCCGTTTCCTGTAAACTCTGGGAGGAAAAATAGGGGGGTGAGTGACAAAGTCACCAGCAAGTACACCATAAACAATCATGCATTAAATGGAAAGTACATACAAGAACCGAACCCCCAAAATTTGGTCTCTTACCATCATACCTGTCTTTCCATTCAAATGCCACCAAGGTAATAGAAGCATCACTTGATCATAAAGGGAATAAGATCATAGCTTACATAACAACAACAATAAGATCGTAACTTAGGTAACGAAAGATCATGACCTAAGTAACATTACGTCTAGCGTTTAGCTAGCATCTCATCCCTTCCGTCAATAGCCACTAAGGCAATAAAATCATAACTTAGTCATGTAGCACGTAAAGACACAACTCAGTGCACAAACTCGACATCATGCTCATGACCATATGCAATGTGTATGAGTATGCAAATGCAGTGCATAATGAAAACATGAAAATACTTGAACTTTCTTCTTTCTTTTAAATCATGCTCATCATAAACAAGAGAGTGTGTCAGCCTATTATACCGGGCATGACTCGGTTCTTATAACATGATCACCTTTAGGTCTATTATACCGGACCTGGCTCGGTTCTTATACTCCTCAGACCTATTATACCGGGCCTGGATCGGTTCTTATCTTTCATCAGACCTATTATACCGGGCCTGTATCGGTTCTTATACTTCTTCAGATCAATTAACCCCGGATCTGGAGCGGGTTAAGCTGGCCAGAAATAAATGGTACCATAGGAATCTTTTCGCAATCGTAAACTTCTCTTTCAAAGATCTTTCTTTCAAAACTCAAAACTTCTTTTCAAAAGATCTTTCTCATCATTCTTTTTTCCTAAAATCAGTTTCGTGAACTGTATGAACATGGACAATGCGATGCATGATATGCAACATGCGACATGTGAACAAATACATCATAACACGCATATACTGACTCGTCTCTTAAGCTGGAAAAAAAACTGTCCAGCAATCATACTTTGTCCATACAGCCTCATGTTCGGCCATTCGTGCTTATTTTCGTAAACTCATGTCATACACATGCATAATGAAGTCTTAGACAACATAAAAATTTCATAACATTCCGATATGTCTAACGACCTCAAAACATCAACTATCATCAAAGATACTGCTGAAATCAGCAGGGCAATACCGCCTTACCTCGTTTTCATGGATCATAAAACCTTAATAAATTTGATCCAACACCTGAAAAACATAGCTAACATACCACGGAACACTATTCATGAGGCTAAACATCACATTTAAGCTTAAAAGAGCAAGATCAAAGCCTTACAACTCATGACATCAAACAGCCCTGTTTTCCAGTTGTGTACTACTAACTTCAACTAAGTTGTCAACCATCAAAATGGTGGTTTTATGCTGATTTATTTACATGAACATGTACATCTATGCCTTAAGTAACTACCATAAAATTTCCAAGGAAATCCAATAAACTTAAAGGGGTCATCTAATTACTTTCCCAAACTGGGTACATGCAGAAACTGGAATGACCAGGTGGATCACGAAATGAATTGTGACCAAACCACATATCCTTTTTCCAAAATTCCAACTCACAGATTTCATACACACATCAAGATATCATCATACCAAAAATCAGCTCATTTGAACATTCCTAAGGTGCATTTTCGAGCCACACAACTTACTACTCAAAACTGTCCTGTTCCAGCAACTCTGTTTGAGCAGTTTTACCAAGAACTTCATTAAACATAATCCACAACTCCTTTTACTAAAATTCCAACACAAATTTCTTAAACATACAAATCTATCACCATACCAAACATTAGCCAATTTGCACCTTCCTAAGGTTCGTTTTCAGGTCGTTCAACATGACACATAAAACTGCTCAGCTCCAGGGCTTCTGTTTGACCACTTCTTACTAAAAACTTCATTAAGGACAAACCACAACTTCTTTTATTGAAATTCCAACTCACACATTTCATATACATATGAGGCTAACATAACACCAAAAATTAGCCAATTTAAATACTCCTATGATTCATTTTCAGGTCGTGCAACACGTCATACTGTTCTGCCCAGTTCCAGTAATTTCTTCTTGAGCAGTTTTACCAAAAGACTTATTAAAAATAAACCATAATTTTTTTACTGCAATTCCAACTCTCACTTGTACTACACACACAGAGCTAGTGTCACGTCAAAATTTAGCTTAATTGAACATTTCTAAGGTTCATTCTCAAGTCACACAATCAGCAACACAAATCTGCCAGCCCCAGTAGTTTCAGCACTTCTTCACCTTTTTATTGTTCAAGCATTCTTCCACCAACTTCATTCATTAAGATGACTTAGTATACATCAAATACACATTTAAACATAGTTATTCCATGTCTCATAATTTTAGGCTACACATAACTCATACCAACAGTCTTGCCATTTATGCTTAGAACATGTCACTTTTCATATCAACACTTTTCTTTACATCAACTAAGTTCATGTCTTGTTCTTAGAATCTTCAACTAAGATTCAAACTTAAAAATGGCTAGTCATTCAAGCATGCACTTCACAAATAAGGCAAGATTGGCTAGAGTATACTTGCCTCTTTGAACCTTAGAGCTTTTCCTTAGCTTGAACCTTGGTTGAAATGGAATGAAGTCTTCCTCCACTTCACTTGTGTAGCACGTTTTTGAAGAGGAGAAGAAGGAGAACATTAGCTACCATTTTAAATGAAGAATGGAGCTAGATTGAGGCTAGATTCCCTTACCAAAAATGAAGTTTGAATGGAGCTTGAAATGGATTCAAACCACCAAGATGTTAGCTTCTCTTAGTAGCTTGAAGAATCTTCTCCTAGTGACCATTTGATGGTCACGTTTTTAGCAAGAAAAGGAGGTACCAACGTGAGCTTCATCTTTTGAAGTTGAAGATGAAGATAGCCTTGACACTCCTAGCTCCTACTATGGCCGAAATATATGATGATGATAGAGGAGTTGTCTAAGTGTTCAATGAATCTTGAATGATTTGCTTAGGAGAGTCTTGAGGGTGTTCAAAACTTGGAGATGGAGAAGAGCTCCATGGATGCACTTGAAGATGTAAGAGAGCTTCTTAGTAGAAGAAGTCTTCTTGGGGAAGACAAGGGGGGGGGCGTGCCTTAGGGAGGAAAAAGACAAGGAGACATGAAGCTTCCAAGGTGTGCATTGAGAGAAGAGAGCCTCCTTTGTGTCTTGAACATTAACTACTCCATGTCCCCCATTTGTTTGTTTTGTTTTATTCCAAGACAACTTGTGTCTTTCCTTTATTTTATTTTTATTTCTTTAAATAAGAGTTTGTTATTTTAGTTCAACTATAGTTACTTTATGCCAACTATAGTTACTTTATGCCAACTATAGTTACTTTATGTCAACTATAGTTACTTATGTTAACTATAGTTACTTTATGGCCAACCTTGGTTATTTTGCCCAACTAGAGTTGTCTTCTCATTAAATAACCATGGTAATCCTTCTTGGTCAACCATAGGGGGGGTGGCCGATTTATTATCCCTGGGGGGGAAAAGGAAACCTCATTTCCATTCTTAATTTTTCTTTTCCTTATTTTCTTGTTCCAAGACAACCTATTATGGTAGTCTCACCAATTCCATAATTGTGATAATAAGGAAAATTCTATAACTCCTCCAAGGCCCTCATGGCCGAATTCTACATATGTGGGAAAGGTAATTTTGTCATTTCACTTGTGTTGTGCGACACACTTACATAATTATATTAAATTTCCTATAACATTTACTTTAAGGAAATTCTATCAGAGAATGTCAAATTAATGTAGTTACATTTAAATAATGTAACCGGTTGACTAATTCTTAGTGACTCATCTCATAAGAGTCGGCGGTATAGGCGAATTCCCGTGGGGTATAACATTATTCCCTCCTTAAACCGCTTTATACGATTCTCAGTATATACCAATTTTCGCGGGGTTGCAACATACCACCTGTAGCGCCCCGTACTCGGCTACCCTCGTACGGTGCACCCGCCGTACTTTCCCTTTCGGAAAAATACAACGCGATACTTAACTCGTAAAACCCATGAATAAACATGGATTACAAGGTCACGATCTTAACAGGTTGATAAAATACGGCAGAATTTGAACCTTAATCCGAAAGCGTCAAATCGCTAATACATAGCAAAATTATACAAACTGATCCGATAGCAACTAGTCCATGAAATTAGACCAACATAATCCGAAGGAGAAACAGAAATAGCTATGTCCCAAACGTCCCAAAGGTTCATCAAAAACTTCCTTCTTCATTTCCTTATCAGCGGCTCAATAGCCTAAGGGTATGGCACTCGGGGCTCATCATCAATCCACTCGACTTCCTTTCCTGGCTCTGGGAAAAATAAATGGGTGAGCAACAACTCGCCAGCAAGTATACAATAACTCCATGCAATAGAGAGAAAATGGCATACAAGAATCAAACCCCAAATCCTTAAGTTAAATCATACCTGTCAACACCTTTTCGAACATCATACTTAAAGTCATATCAACACTGAGTCAAAGTCTAAATGTCATCACTTAATTTAGATTCTACGTACTATAGTTAACCCTTATTTTCATGAATGGACGTCATGCATGCTGTGTATGAAAATGTGAATGCAATGAGATTTCAATGAAAAACATGCTCATGAAATACTTGATCTTTCTTTCTTTTTTAACTCGCAATCATCATAAGACGAGAAGGAGTGTCAGCCTATTATACCGGGCATGACTCGGTTTTATAACATGCTCACATTCAGGTCTATTATACCGGGCCTGGTACGGTTCTTATAGTTCATCAGACCTATTATACCGGGCCTGGATCGGTTCTTATAATCATGATCATCTTCAGACCTATTATACCGGGCCTGGATCGGTTCTTATAATCTTCAGATCAATTAACCCCTGATCTGTAGCGGGTTAAGCTGGCCAGAAGGGACGGAATTCTTTCAAAACTTTATACAAAACATCATTAAAATCATGAGCGTGACACATATGAGCATGCCAATGCAAGTACATGAGATGCAACATGGTAAAATGCACTTATAACATCATACACCACTTTCTCATGAGTTGGAAAATAATCCAGCAATATGTCCTGTATTGTCCGGCCTCAAAATCAATCTTTTGAGCCCAATTTCCAGAAACTAAAATTATGGACATGCACCATATGATCTTAACTAATTTCTGTATAAATTTCATGAACTCTTAACAAGCGTAAGTGCCTCTATAAAAATAACTCCCAACATGGATACAACAGAAATTCTGCTGTACCCTCAACTCCGTTCCTTACCTTGTCTCCTTCCATAAACTCATTATGGGGCTCACTTAGCACCTGGAAATCTTCCCTGTTTCCTTATGAACAATATTCAATACCCATTCACCAAAACAAGTCAAAATAAATATGATACAATTCATATAAGCACATGGGTCAATCTGTCCTGTTTTCCAGAATATTACACCAAATTTCCCCTCAATAGTTTACCATCAAGATCAATAGAGAAAGTCAATTTCTTTACATGGAAACTTAACTCTATGTCTTAGGTCTTCCTGTAAAAATTTCAGGTCAATCCAAGATGTTAAGATACTTAAATAATTTTTCTTCCTAAGGTGGTACGTCCAGAAACTGTTTTGACCCTGGTACTAAAATTTTATTTCTGACCAATCCACAAATGATTTTCCAGAAATTCCAGCGCCACAATAAACTAGACATAATAAGCTACGACCACACCAAAAATAAGCCCAATCCAACGTTTACAAGGTCCTTAACTATGTCTATCAATTAGGCATACAATCTGTCCAGAATTCTGTTTTCAGTCAACATGCATAGAAATATCTTTTCTTCCTAATTTTTGTTCTTTAGCCTATAATCCAAGTTAATGACCATTCCATAGACTTAATAAGGCTCCCCTATACAGTTTCAAGTCTCCTTTTTAGCATGCAAAAGTCATTCACATGAGCTATTCATTCTTCCAACAAAACAGTCCCCTAGTTCAACAATTTCAAACATAAAGAGTAGCAACTTAGGCATATTTTCACTAAAGTCATGGCCTAGGCTTCTAGACATTCATGCATGCACATAATCACATATATTACAAGGGATTAAAGTATACTTGCCTCTTCAACTAAAGCTTTTGTCTTTGTTTGGTTATGAAGTGAGATGTGATGAGATCCTTCACCCTCTCACCTGAGCACACGGTTTTGAGGGAGTGAAATGAAAAGGTTAGTTCTTTATTCAAATGGAGGAACTAGGTCATCTTTAAAGTTTGAGCATCTTACCCAAAATAATCTTGAATGGAGGTTCAAGCACTCAATGTATCTCCACTTAAGAAAGTTGATAGCTTTCCCCTATTTTCACCATGAAACCCACGGTTTTAGGCATGGAACAAGAGAGTGCATGTGAGTTTATTTTTATTTAAAAATGAGAATTCTCTTAAGGAGACTAGGAACAAGACTTACCTAGATGTCTCCTTGGGGTCTTGAAGTGAACTTGAAGTTCTAGCCCTCAAGATGGAAGGGCCGAAATCCTTGATGAGGGAATGAAAATTTTGCTAAGTGTTTTTGCTCTTGCAAGGTGAGAGATAGAGGGTTTCTAGAATGAGTTGAGTTGAAAACATGTTTGGAGGCCTAGGAGGGACGGTTTTTGGAGGGATTTGGTGAGATTAGGGCTTCCTTGTAGCTTAACCAAGGTTAATCTAACTTAACCTTGGTTACTTTGCTCAACCATAGTTATTTTTTTTTTTAGTTTTAACCAAAGTTACTTTAGTACACCATGGTTACATCAACCTTGGTTAGAGAAAAGTGATTATGGTAACATTTAAAATCCTCCATGCCTAGACAAGAAAGGAATCGGCCTTGGTTGGGGGTCTTTATGACCTCAACCACACTACTTTTTCTTAATTGAGGTGTCTTAACTAATTCCTTAATTGCATGTACAATTTTTATTTCTATTTATTCTTTGCCTAGTAATTTCTTATCTTATTATCTTAACCAATGAAATTGGCTAGAATTCCTAGAGTGTCTCATGTATAGGCCGAATTTTAGGCTTCTTGGCCAATTGATATTTCTTGTAACTTTAGTTCATGTACTATATTGTTTCACCTATTTTATTGTATTCTAAGATTAGCATATGTATGCATACATCTCACATATACACGTGCCACAACAAATATGTTAGTATGTATGGCTCATGTAACCCTATCTCTCATGTATTACTCTCTTGAAGTTTCCCTTATTTAATTTGGGCTTGGTATCACCTTAATAAGAATTAAGTAAAGAGTACTTAAAAGGGCTTAAGTAACATGCGCTAAAAGAAATTCCGCTTTCATTCCGTCTGATATCCATATTTTTTTTTCACTTACATGATCATTGGGTACAACATCCTTCCCCCCTTCAATGAAGTTTCGTCCCCGAAACTTATGAAGTGTCAAAGAGATGTGGGTGCTTTTGCTTCATGCCTTCCTCTAACTCCCAAGTGGCCTCGTCAACTGAATGGTTCTTCCATTGCACCTTGACCATAGGAATAGAACTTATTTCTCAATGCCTTCACCTCCCTACAAATTATCCTTTCGGGTTCCTCAAATATGATATGTCAGCTTCAACCCTCAAAGGTGGTTCATCCATTAATTATGGCTCGAATCGTGCACATACTTACGCAATTGAGATATATGAAACACATTGTGTTAATTGAGACAACGATGGTGGTAGTGCAAGTCTATAGGCAACCTCTCCAATCCTTTCCAAGATTTCAAATGGTCCAACAAATCTAGGACTGAGCTTTCCTTTCATTCCAAACTGCTTACTCCTTTCGAGGGTGATACCTTCAAGAATACCTTATTCCCCTACTTGAAACTCAAGTGGTCGACGCCTCACGTCGGCCCACGCCTTGCTTCGGTCCTGCGCTGCCTTCAATCTCTGTCTTACAATCATAACCCTTTCTTTGGTTTGCTCCCACCAAGTCAGGTCCTGTGAAAATCCTATCTCCAATCTCATCCCAATACAATGGCGATCGACATTTTCTTCCATAAAGGGCTTCATAAGGAGCCATCCCAATTGATCTGTGGTAGCTGTTGTTGTATGAAAACTCTATCAACTTCAAACTCTTGTCCCAGCTACCACCAAAGTCCAACACACAGGCACGCAACATGTCTTCCAATGTTTGTATTGTTCTTTCTGATTGACCGTCGGTCTGGGGATGGAAAGCCGAACTCATGCGAACTTCCGTACCCATCGCTTTTTGGAATGCCGTCCAAAATCTAGATGTGAAGCGAGGGTCTCGGTCGCATGAGTTCGGCTTTCCATCCCCAGACCGACGGGACAATCAGAAAGAACAATACAAACATTGGAAGACATGTTGCGTGCCTGTGTGTTGGACTTTGGTGGTAGCTGGGACAAGAGTTTGAAGTTGGTAGAGTTTTCATACAACAACAGCTACCACAGATCAATTGGGATGGCTCCTTATGAAGCCCTTTATGGAAGAAAATGTCGATCGCCATTGTATTGGGATGAGATTGGAGATAGGATTTTCACAGGACCTGATTGGTGGAGCAAACCAAAGAAAGGGTTATGATTGTAAGACAGAGATTGAAGGCAGCGCAGGACCGAAGCAAGGCGTGGGCCGACGTGAGGCGTCGACCACTTGAGTTTCAAGTAGGGGATAAGGTATTCTTGAAGGTATCACCCTCGAAAGGAGTAAAGCGGTTTGGAATGAAAGGAAAGCTCATCCTAGATTTGTTGGACCATTTGAAATCTTGGAAAGGATTGGAGAGGTTGCCTATAGACTTGCACTACCACCATCGTGTCTCAATTACACAATGTGTTTCATATATCTCAATTGCGTAAGTATGTGCACGATTCGAGCCATATTATGGATGAACCACCTTTGAGGGTTGAAGCTGACATATCATATGTTGAGGAACCCGAAAGGATAATTGGTAGGGAGGTGAAGGCATTGAGAAATAAGTCTATTCCTATGGTCAAGGTGCAATGGAAGAACCATTCAGTTGACGAGGCCACTTGGGAGTTAGAGGAAGGCATGAAGCAAAAGTACCCACATCTCTTTGACAATTCATAAGTTTCGGGGACGAAACTTCATTGAAGGGGGAAGGTTGTTGTACCCAAAGATCATGTAAGTGAAAAACTATGGATATGAGACGGATTAAAAGCGGAAATTTCTTTTAGCGCATGCTACTTAAGTCCTTTTTAAGTCTCTTTACTTAATCCTTATTAAGGTGACGCCAAGCCCAAATTAAATAAGGGAAACTTCAAGAGGGTAATACATGAGAGATAGGGCTACATGAGCCATACATACTAACATATATGTATGCACGTGTATATGCGATATGTATGCATACATATGCTAATCTTAGAATACAATAAAATAGGTGAAACAATATAGTACATGAACTAAAGTTACAAGAAATATCAATTGGCCAAGAAGCCTAAATTTCGGCCTATACA
The DNA here is from genome assembly GCA_036186865.1 of Eustoma russellianum. Classification (NCBI taxonomy): domain Eukaryota; kingdom Viridiplantae; phylum Streptophyta; class Magnoliopsida; order Gentianales; family Gentianaceae; genus Eustoma; species Eustoma russellianum. Next base: position 19,747,484 of record AP025067.1, read on the forward strand.
TGGAGACACTCTAGGAATTTCTAGCCAATTTTATTGGTTAAGATAATAAGATAAGAAATTACTAAGCAAAGAATAAATAGAAATAAAAATTGTACATGCAATTAAGGAACTAGTTAAGACACCTCAATTAAGAAAAAGTAGTGTGGTTGAGGTCATAAAGACCCCAACCAAGGCCGACTCCTTTTCTTGTCTAGGCATGGAGGATTTTAATTTTTTACCATGATCACTTTTCTTTAACCAAGATTGATGTAACCATGATTTACTAAAGTAACTTTGGTTAACACAAAAAGTAACTATGGTTGAGCAAAGTAACCAAGGTTAAGTTAGATTAACCTTGGTTAACATGCAAGGAAGCCCTAATCTCACCAAACATCCCTCCAAAACCGTGTTCCCCTAAGCCTCCAACATGTTCTAACTTCAACCATTCTAGAAGCATCTCTCTCATATTGCAAGACCAAAAACACTTAGTAAAATTTCCATTTCCCTCATCAAGAAATTTCGGCTCTTTCATCTTGAGGGCTAGGACTTCAAGTTCACTTCAAGACCCCAAGGAGACACCTAGGTAAGTTTTGTTCTTAGTCTCCTTAAGAGAATTCTCATTTTTGTAAGAATGAAACTCACATGCACTCTCTTGTTCCATGCCTAAAAACCGTGGGTTTATGGTGAAAATAGGGGAAAGCTATCAACTTTCTTAGGTGGAGATACATTGAGGTGCTTGAACCTCCATTTCAAGATTATTTTGGTAAGATGCTCTAACTTTAAAGATGACCTAGTTCCTCCATTTGAATAAAGAACTAACCTTTTCATTTCACTCCCTCAAAACCGTGTGCTCAAGGTGAAGAGGGTGAAGGATCTCATCACATCTCACTTCATAACCCAACAAAGGCAAAATCTTTAGTTGAAGAGGCAAGTATACTTTAATCCCTTGTAATATATGTGATTATGTGCATGCATGAATGTCTAGAAGCCTAGGCCATGACTTTAGTGAAAATATGCCTAAGTTGCTACCCTTTGTGTTGTGAAATTGTTGAACTAGGGGACTGTTTTGTTGGAAGAATGAATAGCTCATGTGAATGACTTTTGCATGCTAAAAAGGAGACTTGAATTTGTATAGGGGAGCCTTATTAAGTCTATGGAATGGTCATTAACTTGGATTATAGGCTAAAGAACAAAATTAGGGAAGAAAAGATATTTTTATGCATGTTGACTGAAAACAGAATTCTGGACAGATTGTATGCCTAATTGATGGACATAGTTAAGGACCTTGTAGACGTTGGATTGAGCTTATTTTTGGTGTGGTCGTAGCTTATTATGTCTAGTTTATTGTGGCGTTGGAATTTCTGGAAAATCCTTTGTGGATTGGTCAGAAATAAAATTTTAGTACCAATGGGTCAAAACAGTTTCTGGACGTACCACCTTAGGAAGAAAAATTACTTAAGTATCTTAAACATCTTGGATTGGCCTGAAATTTTTACAGTAAGTACCTAAGACATAGAGTTAAGTTTCCATGTAAAGAAATTGACTTTCTCTATTGATCTTGATGGTAAACCATTGAGGGGAAGTTGGTGTAATATTCTGAAAAACAGGACAGTTTGACCCTTTGTGCTTATATGAATTGTATCATATTTATTTTGACTTGTTTTGGTGAATGGGTATTTGAATATTGTTCATAAAGGAAACAGGGAAGATTTTCAGGTGCTAAGTGAGCCCCATAATGAGTTTATGGAATGAGACAATGTAAGGAATGGAGTTGAGGGTACAGCAGAATTTCTGTTGTACCCATGTTGGGAATTATCTTTATAGAGGCACTTACGCTTGTCAAGAGTTCATGAAATTTGTACAGAATATAGTTAAGATCATATGGTGCATGTCCATATTTTTAGTTTCTGGAAAATGGGCTCAAAAGATTGATTTTGAGGACGGACAATACAGGACATATTGCTGGATTATTTTCCAGCTCATGAAGAAAGTGGTGTATGATGTTATAAGTGCATTTTACCATGTTGCATCTCATGTACTTGCATTGGCATGCTCATATGTGTCACGCTCATGATTTTAGCGATGTTTTGTATAAAGTTTTGAAAGAATTCCGTCCCTTCTGGCCAGCTTAACCCGCTACAGATCCGGGGTTAATTGATCTGAAGATTATAAGAACCGATCCAGGCCCGGTATAATAGGTCTGATGAACTATAAGAACCGTACCAGGTCCGGTATAATAGACCTGAATGTGAGCATGTTATAAGAACCGAGTCATGCCCGGTATAATAGGCTGACACTCCTTCTCGTTTTATGATGATTGCGAGTTAAAAGAAAGAAAGAAAGATCAAGTATTTCATGAGCATGTTTTTCATTGAAATCTCATTGCATTCACATTTTCATACACAGCATGCATGACGCCCATTCATGAAAATAAGGGTTAACTATAGTACGTAGCATCTAAATTAAGTGATGACATTTAGACTTTGACTCAGTGTTGATATGACTTTAAGTATGATGTTTCGAAAAGGTGTTGTCAGGTATGATTTAACTTAAGGATTTGGGGTTTGATTCTTGTATGCCATTTTCTCTCTATTGCATGGAGTTATTGTATACTTGCTGGCGAGTTGTCGCTCACCCATTTATTTTTCCCCAGAGCCAGGAAAGGAAGTCGAGTGGATTGATGATGAGCCCCGAGTGCCATACCCTTAGGCTATTGAAGCCGCTGATAAGGAAATGAAGAAGGAAGTTTTTGATGAACCTTTGGGACGTTTGGGACATAGCTATTTCTGTTTCTCCTTCGGATTATGTTGGTCTAATTTCATAGACTAGTTGCTATCGGATCAGTTTGTATAATTTTGCTATGTATTCACGATTTGACGCTTTCGGATTAAGGTTCAAATTCTGCCGTATTTTATCAACCTGTTAAGATCGTGACCTTGTAATCCATGTTTATTCATGGGTTTTACGAGTTAAGTATCGACGCTTTGTATTTTCCGAAAGGGAAAGTACGGCGGGTGCACCGTACGAGGGTAGCCGAGTACGGGGCGCTACAGGTGGTATCAGAGCCCAGGCTCTAGATTCGGGCAGGACATAGAAGCTAAGTTACGATCTTAGAAATCTAAGAATTGATCTTAGACTTAAGTTATGATCTTAGAAGAGAGGTAACCTTAACTTAGACAACTTAGACTGGAAATAGGGCCCTGGTTGACCCGCCAGCTTGACATGTCATATATACTATCTCTTTTCCTGCTTTAAAAATTCTTTTCCAAGCATGTCTAAATTCAGTCAGTTATTTCAATTTATATAAATATATATCTTTCTGCTCCGTATACAGATGGTTCGGACTCGCGGTCGTGGTAGACCTCGCAGAGATGCTACCCATGCACCTGAACCAAACCCTCCACAACCTCAAGATCCAGTTCCTCCGCCTCCTCTTCCACCGCAAAATGAAAATCCCCCCACCAGCTCAAGGAAACCCTCTTCCGCAAGTACCACTTCTTATTCCAGATTTCCAAGCATTCTGTCAGACTGTAACACAGATTGGTCAAGGAATGATTCAACAAGTTGCCCCTCCTCCCCCTTATGAACCAATAAGAGATGCGCAGTATTACTTTGAGAAGCTTAAGCGAGTGAATGTGCCACCTTTTGAAGGCAAGTCTGACCCTGATATGGCTGAAAAGTGGTTAGATGAGGTAGAGAACTGTTTTGAATTGAATGGAGCCCCCGACCATATGAAAACCCAAGCTGTGAGACCCTTCCTCCTTGGTGAGGCAAACCAGTGGTGGAAGGCTAAACTACAACCTTTGCCCCGACCTATTCCATGGGAGAGATTCCTCCAGGAGTTCAATAAGTTCTATTTTCCCCCTTCCGTAAAGATGCAAAAGAGACATGACTTTGAAATGTTGAAGCAAGAGCCTGGTATGACTGTGTCTGAGTATGTGAGCAAGTTTCTGGCCTTGGGTAGATTTTCTCCGGCTACGATGAATGATGAGGAATCTAAGATGGTGAAGTTTGAGAGTGGGTTGAATCCAAGGATTCGTACTTGGTTGGTGAATGTTATCTCTGCGGATTTTGAGGCGCTTGTTGATGCATGCTATCGGATCGAAAAGGATATCATTCGCCGCGATGCGACAGTGGGTCAGAAAAGAGGAAGGGACACTTCTGGTGATAAGAGAGCAAGGAAAATGACTAGGCAAAATTTTCATGGGAAGCAAGGTAGACAACAGAATCAGAATCGTGGACAACGCCGGGGGCAGAATCAGGGTAATCAAAGAGGTAATCAAGGGAATCAAGGACAGCAGCAGCAGGCCATTCCCACGTGCCCCCATTGTCAGAAGAATCATTTGGGCGAGTGTTATGTACAAGCTGGTAAGTGCTTTGGTTGCGGCAAGACTGGTCACATAATTAGGGATTGCCCTGATAAGGGAGCTGCTTGTGCTGGATGTGGCAAGACTGGACATATTCTGAGAGATTGTCGTGAGCGTGGTGGTCAGCAGCAGAGGAACCAACGTCAACGCCCGAATGCGCGTGTGCATGTAATGACTGATGCTGCAGTTGAGGAAGCTGGAGACGTCGTGGCTGGTATGATTTAAAATTATGCAATGTTAAATTGATAAATATTATATTGCTACGTAGTTAAAGCTTGGTATTATTCAGGCGCTATTCTTGTATGTTGTATGCCCGCAAATGCCTTGTTTGATAGTGGCGCCAGCCACTCCTTTATATCTAAGAAATTTGCAAAGGAATTAGACCGTGATCCCATCCGGCTTAAACCACCTTATCGGATCCAATCCGCTGGTGATCAAGTGCTTACGTCTCATTTTCTGTATAAGAATTGCGCAATCGAGCTCGATGACCATCGATTCGCGGCTGATCTGATTCCGATTGCGATGAATGACTTTGACATCATTCTTGGTATGGACTGGTTGTCTAAGAACCATGCCCATATTGACTGCAATCAGAAGAAAGTCAATTTCAGAGTTCCGGAGCAAGAGGAAGTATCATTTCAAGGGGGGGTACTAAGTTGAAGAAGTCAAAGAAGGTCTTTGTGAATATAGCTCGGGCTCGTCAAGCGTTGCAAAAAGGAGGTCAAGGATATCTCGTTTATACTCTTAGTACTGAGCAGACAGCGGTAGACATTCTGCAAGTTCCAGTAGTTCAAGAGTTTCTGGATGTCTTTCCAGAGGAACTACCAGGACTTCCCCCTGATCGAGAAATTTCCTTTGAAATAAATCTCATCCCCGGAGCTGAACCCATTTCTAAAGCTCCTTACCGCATGGCACCCGCTGAGCTGAAAGAACTAAAGGAACAATTACACGAGTTATTGGAGAAGAAACTGATCCGTCCAAGTGTGTCACCATAGGGTGCCCCGGTTTTATTTGTAAAGAAGAAGGATGGAGGTATGCGACTGTGCATTGATTATCGAGAACTCAACAAGATCACCGTAAAGAATAAGTATCCGTTACCGCGGATCGACGATCTGTTCGACCAGCTTCGGGTCAGTAATTACTAAGCCTTATTTCAATATAATAATTCTGAATAATCTCTAAAGTATTCTAATGCAGGGAGCTCGGGTGTTTAGCAAAGTGGACCTGAGATCTGGATATTTTCAATTGAAGATAAGAGCTGAGGATATTCCTAAGACGGCATTCAGGACAAGATATGGACATTACGAATTCCTCGTAATGCCTTTTGGACTGACCAACGCCCCTGCAGCATTTATGGATCTCATGAATCGGGTGTTTCGGGACCAATTGGACAAGTATGTGGTAGTCTTTATTGACGATATCCTGATTTATTCACCCGATGAGGAAACTCATACCGTTCATCTGAGGGAAATACTTGGTATTCTCCGAAAACATCAGCTCTATGCAAAATTCAGTAAATGCGAGTTTTGGTTGCATAGTGTGTCATTCCTGGGCCATGTTATCACTGAAAATGGGATTTCGGTTGATCCCAGAAAGATTGAGGCAATTACTGAGTGGCCAAGGCCGACCAATGTCACGGAAGTACGGAGTTTTCTCGGACTTGCCGGTTATTACCGCAAGTTTGTGGAAGGATTTTCAAGGATTGCTATGCCACTCACTAGACTGACTCAGAAGAAGACGAAATTTTTATGGAGTGAGGATTGTGAAAGTAGTTTTTCTGAGCTAAAGGCAAGGTTGACATCCGCACCCGTTTTGGCTCAACCCAACTCAGGAGAACCATTCGTGATCTACAGTGATGCTTCCAAGAATGGATTGGGTTGTGTTCTTATGCAGAATGGACGAGTGATTGCGTATGCATCTCGCCAGCTTAAGCCGTTCGAGCGGAATTATCCAGTACATGACCTTGAGCTTGCAGCAGTCGTGTTTGCCCTAAAAATTTGGCGACACTATCTGTATGGTGAGAGGTGTGAAATCTTCACGGATCATAAGAGCCTGAAATACCTCTTCACTCAAAAGGAGCTTAATATGCGCCAACGATGATGGCTTGAGTTGATCAAGGATTATGACATCTCTATTCAGTATCACCCAGGTAAAGCGAATAAAGTTGCTGATGCTTTGAGTCGTAAGACAAGTCATCCCCGTCAACCACCTCTACAGCGTGATATGGAAGAGTTTGGTCTGGAGGAAGTAGATTCGATTTCCGACGTGCTTGCAAAGTTAGTCGTGGTTCCTTCTTTGATCGATAGAATTAAGGAGACTCAAGTTAAGGATGATGCGTTAATGAAAGTTAAGAGCAAGCTGAAGGAGGAATCATCTGACGATTTTGAAGTCCGTACTGACGGCAGCTTGTGGTTTAGAGGCCGATTGTGGGTGCCTAAGGACGACGTGATAAGAAGTGAAGTACTTCAGGAAGCCCATAATTCTCGCTTGTCTATTCACCCAGGAGCAAATAAGATGTACCATGACTTGAAGCAAAAGTTCTGGTGGCCAGGAATGAAGAAACAGATAGCCGAGTTTGTTGAGAAATGCCTTATATGTCAGAAAGTCAAAGCAGAACATCAAAGGCCAGCTGGATTATTGCAACCACTTGAAGTACCCGAGTGGAAGTGGGATCACATCGCTATGGATTTTGTGACAGATTTACCTAAGACAAGAAGTGGGTATGACACTATTTGGGTTGTTGTGGATCGTCTGACAAAGAGTGCTCATTTCCTACCAATGTCGATTAGAGCACCCATGGAAAAGTTGGCTTCGATGTATGTTGATCAGATTGTATGTTTGCATGGGGTTCCTATGAGCATAGTTTGCGACCGAGACCCTCGCTTCACATCTAGATTTTGGACGGCTTTCCAGAAAACGATGGGTACGGAAGTTCGCATGAGTTCGGCTTTCCATCCCCAGACCGACGGACAATCAGAAAGAACAATACAAACATTGGAAGACATGTTGCGTGCCTGTGTGTTGGACTTTGGTGGTAGCTGGGACAAGAGTTTGAAGTTGGTAGAGTTTTCATACAACAACAGCTACCACAGATCAATTGGGATGGCTCCTTATGAAGCCCTTTATGGAAGAAAATGTCGATCGCCATTGTATTGGGATGAGATTGGAGATAGGATTTTCACAGGACCTGACTTGGTGGAGCAAACCAAAGAAAGGGTTATGATTGTAAGACAGAGATTGAAGGCAGCCCAGGACCGAAGCAAGGCGTGGGCCGACGTGAGGCGTCGACCACTTGAGTTTCAAGTAGGGGATAAGGTATTCTTGAAGGTATCACCCTCGAAAGGAGTAAAGCGGTTTGGAATGAAAGGAAAGCTCAGTCCTAGATTTGTTGGACCATTTGAAATCTTGGAAAGGATTGGAGAGGTTGCCTATAGACTTGCACTACCACCATCGTTGTCTCAATTACACAATGTGTTTCATATATCTCAATTGCGTAAGTATGTGCACGATTCGAGCCATATTATGGATGAACCACCTTTGAGGGTTGAAGCTGACATATCATATGTTGAGGAACCCGAAAGGATAATTGGTAGGGAGGTGAAGGCATTGAGAAATAAGTCTATTCCTATGGTCAAGGTGCAATGGAAGAACCATTCAGTTGACGAGGCCACTTGGGAGTTAGAGGAAGGCATGAAGCAAAAGTACCCACATCTCTTTGACAATTCATAAGTTTCGGGGACGAAACTTCATTGAAGGGGGGAAGGTTGTTGTACCCAAAGATCATGTAAGTGAAAAACTATGGATATGAGACGGATTAAAAGCAGAAATTTCTTTTAGCACATGTTACTTAAGTCCTTTTTAAGTCTCTTTACTTAATCCTTATTAAGGTGACGCCAAGCCCAAATTAAATAAGGGAAACTTCAAGAGGGTAATACATGAGAGATAGGGCTACATGAGCCATACATACTAACATATATGTATGCACGTGTATATGCGATATGTATGCATACATATGCTAATCTTAGAATACAATAAAATAGGTGAAACAATATAGTACATGAACTAAAGTTACAAGAAATATCAATTGGCCAAGAAGCCTAAATTTCGGCCTATACATGGAGACACTCTAGGAATTTCTAGCCAATTTTATTGGTTAAGATAATAAGATAAGAAATTACTAAGCAAAGAATAAATAGAAATAAAAATTGTACATGCAATTAAGGAACTAGTTAAGACACCTCAATTAAGAAAAAGTAGTGTGGTTGAGGTCATAAAGACCCCAACCAAGGCCGACTCCTTTTCTTGTCTAGGCATGGAGGATTTTAAATTTTTACCATGATCACTTTTCTTTAACCAAGATTGATGTAACCATGATTTACTAAAGTAACTTTGGTTAACACAAAAAGTAACTATGGTTGAGCAAAGTAACCAAGGTTAAGTTAGATTAACCTTGGTTAACATGCAAGGAAGCCCTAATCTCACCAAAAATCCCTCCAAAACCGTGTTCCCCTAAGCCTCCAACATGTTCTAACTTCAACCATTCTAGAAGCATCTCTCTCTCATATTGCAAGACCAAAAACACTTAGTAAAATTTCCATTTCCCTCATCAAGAAATTTCGGCTCTTTCATCTTGAGGGCTAGGACTTCAAGTTCACTTCAAGACCCCAAGGAGACACCTAGGTAAGTTTGTTCTTAGTCTCCTTAAGAGAATTCTCATTTTTGTAAGAATGAAACTCACATGCACTCTCTTGTTCCATGCCTAAAAACCGTGGGTTTTATGGTGAAAATAGGGGAAAGCTATCAACTTTCTTAGGTGGAGATACATTGAGGTGCTTGAACCTCCATTTCAAGATTATTTTGGTAAGATGCTCTAACTTTAAAGATGACCTAGTTCCTCCATTTGAATAAAGAACTAACCTTTTCATTTCACTCCCTCAAAACCGTGTGCTCAAGGTGAAGAGGGTGAAGGATCTCATCACATCTCACTTCATAACCCAACAAAGGCAAAATCTTTAGTTGAAGAGGCAAGTATACTTTAATCCCTTGTAATATATGTGATTATGTGCATGCATGAATGTCTAGAAGCCTAGGCCATGACTTTAGTGAAAATATGCCTAAGTTGCTACCCTTTGTGTTGTGAAATTGTTGAACTAGGGGACTGTTTTGTTGGAAGAATGAATAGCTCATGTGAATGACTTTTGCATGCTAAAAAGGAGACTTGAATTTGTATAGGGGAGCCTTATTAAGTCTATGGAATGGTCATTAACTTGGATTATAGGCTAAAGAACAAAATTAGGGAAGAAAAGATATTTTTATGCATGTTGACTGAAAACAGAATTCTGGACAGATTGTATGCCTAATTGATGGACATAGTTAAGGATCTTGTAGACGTTGGATTGAGCTTATTTTTGGTGTGGTCGTAGCTTATTATGTCTAGTTTATTGTGGCATTGGAATTTCTGGAAAATCCTTTGTGGATTGGTCAGAAATAAAATTTTAGTACCAATGGGTCAAAACAGTTTCTGGACGTACCACCTTAGGAAGAAAAATTATTTAAGTATCTTAAACATCTTGGATTGGCCTGAAATTTTTACAGGAAGTACCTAAGACATAGAGCTAAGTTTCCATGTAAAGAAATTGACTTTCTCTATTGATCTTGATGGTAAACCATTGAGGGGAAGTTGGTGTAATATTCTGAAAAACAGGACAGTTTGACCCTTTGTGCTTATATGAATTCTATCATATTTATTTTGACTTGTTTTGGTGAATGGGCATTTGAATATTGTTCATAAAGGAAACAGGGAAGATTTCCAGGTGCTAAGTGAGCCCCATAATGAGTTTATGGAAGGAGACAAGGTAAGGAATGGAGTTGAGGGTACATCAGAATTTCTGTTGTACCCATGTTGGGAATTATCTTTATAGAGGCACTTACGCTTGTCAAGAGTTCATGAAATTTGTACAGAATATAGTTAAGATCATATGGTGCATGTCCATATTTTTAGTTTCTGGAAAATGGGCTCAAAAGATTGATTTTGAGGACGGACAATACAGGACATATTGCTGGATTATTTTCCAGCTCATGAAGAAAGTGGTGTATGATGTTATAAGTGCATTTTACCATGTTGCATCTCATGTACTTGCATTGGCATGCTCATATGTGTCACGCTCATGATTTTAGCGATGTTTTGTATAAAGTTTTGAAAGAATTCCGTCCCTTCTGGCCAGCTTAACCCGCTACAGATCCGGGGTTAATTGATCTGAAGATTATAAGAACCGATCCAGGCCCGGTATAATAGGTCTGAAGATGATCATGATTATAAGAACCGATCCAGGCCCGGTATAATAGGTCTGATGAACTATAAGAACCGTACCAGGTCCGGTATAATAGACCTGAATGTGAGCATGTTATAAGAACCGAGTCATGCCCGGTATAATAGGCTGACACTCCTTCTCGTTTTATGATGATTGCGAGTTAAAAGAAAGAAAGAAAGATCAAGTATTTCATGAGCATGTTTTTCATTGAAATCTCATTGCATTCACATTTTCATACACAGCATGCATGACGCCCATTCATGAAAATAAGGGTTAACTATAGTACGTAGAATCTAAATTAAGTGATGACATTTAGACTTTGACTCAGTGTTGATATGACTTTAAGTATGATGTTTCGAAAAGGTGTTGTCAGGTATGATTTAACTTAAGGATTTGGGGTTTGATTCTTGTATGCCATTTTCTCTCTATTGCATGAAGTTATTGTATACTTGCTGGCGAGTTGTCGCTCACCCATTTATTTTTCCCCAGAGCCAGGAAAGGAAGTCGAGTGGATTGATGATGAGCCCCGAGTGCCATACCCTTAGGCTATTGAAGCCGCTGATAAGGAAATGAAGAAGGAAGTTTTTGATGAACCTTTGGGACGTTTGGGACATAGCTATTTCTGTTTCTCCTTCGGATTATGTTGGTCTAATTTCATAGACTAGTTGCTATCGGATCAGTTTGTATAATTTTGCTATGTATTCACGATTTGACGCTTTCGGATTAAGGTTCAAATTCTGCCGTATTTTATCAACCTGTTAAGATCGTGACCTTGTAATCCATGTTTATTCATGGGTTTTACGAGTTAAGTATCGACGCTTTGTATTTTTCCGAAAGGGAAAGTACGGCGGGTGCACCGTACGAGGGTAGCCGAGTACGGGGCGCTACATGATCAATCTTCAATCTTGCTAGGTGGTGGTGTTCGTGCGAATTGTATTCATCGTATAAGGTTTGTAAAGGGTTGGAGTTGGTGTGTAACTCCATCAACCCTGTGGTAAGGTGTATTGCGTGTGTGTGACTAGTGTGAACCGAGGAAGGTGTTCCTCGAAGACTGGAGTAGGTTGTTTATAACCGAACCAGTATAAAATTCTCGGTGTCATTTACTTTCAGCATTTATATTCTGTTTCTGCACAGTTTACTCTTTTTGTTTGCGTTTGTAAAAAATAGTAAACGAATTTTAAAAATTACAAAAATTTCCAGAAACAAAGCCACACGTCTTAGGGTTAATTTGGCACAAGTTTCAACCCTTTTAGATAAGTCATTCAAACATCCAAAGTTCTGAGACTAGTGCAGTCTGATTTTCAGGCTTGCAAAGGTTGAGACTTTGAGTGTATTTGACTAACTTTCCGAAAGCATTTTGCAAAACTGTTTCAACCCATTTAAATACAACATATAAGGGGTTAGTGTTTAAAATTTCAGAGCAATTGGAGTTAAGTACAAATAGGAATAAATTTTTCAAAACAGTCTACCGTTTCTGGCAGATTCGCGCAATCTGACCACCAACGATTTTTGAAGGGGTTAAAGGTTGAATTTAAATCTGAAATTTTTAGGAGACACTCATAACATCTGAGGCTAAGTTCTCTCAAAATTTCAGAATTTTGGAAGACCTACAACCTAGTTTTAAAAACGTTTTAAAACTGGTCCTGAAAACAGAATCTGTTTTCAGAAGTTGAGTTGTTTGGTTTTAAACAAATTTTAAAAACCACACTTTCTGCACCAACTATTCAACCCCCCCTTCTAGTGGTGCCTTGCAGATCCTACAAAGTTTACTTTGATTTAATCCAAGAAATCAATCACCATTTAGTACAAGACATTCTTATCGTTTTTGGAATAAAAATTGATCACCAATAGTCCCTAGAATTCGGCCAACATACATTACACACATGCTGAAATTTTCAGCATGTGCGATATTCAAAGATATCACCAAATTTATTCCATAATATATTAAAAGCATTGCCATAACATCTTTCGATTAATCCACATGATTCAAGATAGTAAAATATGGCTCATTAACTTGAGAAAATCGGCCAGCCATATGCACACATGCTGAAATTTTCAGCATATGTTACAAATGTGACATAAGTTTGGAAAGTTACCTTGTGTAGCTCCTTTCTTTATGTCACCAATATTGCATGCTTCATTCTTGGCCAATCAAGATGCCAACAAAGCTCCACATATGCTTCAACATTGCTGGTTTAGGCGTGTGACAAGGATTGTGCATGTGCTGAAATTTATTTTTGCAAACTTTGTAAAATAGTGCACATTTAATTATACACACATGGTATATTCCAATCAGCCCTTAATTGATTTTTCTAGAACAATTTAGAATGTACGAAGTATGTAAAAAGTGTCTAGATACATGTTATAAGCCATGCCAAAAATGTTCCATGTATCGTGTACGTAGAAAACCGAATTTTCGACGTTTATCGATTACCCGATTTTTCTTTAATTTAAATTCCAACTTTTTGCAAATGTTATATATATTATGTTAAACATAATATACATAAATTAAAATTTAATATTCAGCTCACAAGGCTGATTAAAGTGGCGCCCAAACATGTGTCAAAATTGAAATTGGAATTTCCACAATTTGGCCTTAATTGAGGGCGATTTGTGTGTGCCAGCATGGAATGATTTTATGGCTGCACATACCATATAAGCCACGAAATTTGTGGCCATTTTTGAAGTGTAGGGGCTGGCCATCTATTTATGACAAGTACATGACACGTTGGCAAAGTTTCGGTATTCACCCGATACGACAATTTTCGGTTTAGAACCTTTTAACGTGTCGTAATAAATTTGTCATCACCATGACTTATGTCATATGATACAAGACCTGAATATACTCATAAATATGAGTTAAGTATAATGGTGTGACGTTAACATACGTACGTAAAATATATAACGTGTCGGTAGTACGTTGGAATATATGTGTATGTGCCTTTTTTTTAAAACAAAATCTGAATATATATATATATATATGGTAAATGGCGTGTGGAAGGAAGTAGGAGACTTTCCCTTCTTCAACTTGTTGCCTTTGTGACTTTTCCAAATATGACTTCCTTTAATGTACTACTTAGTTTAATTAACTAAGTACTGCACTTAATGAACTAGTTTAGTTCATTAATGATGGCACCTGAAAATAGTTCAAACACAACGAATGCTTGCCATTTGATGTAAGCTTTAAAGCTTCATGGCTCGTTAGTACGACAACATTATATATGAACTATATAAGGCAAGTTTTATGCAACAACGTGTCATGTCATGGAATATGTCATACATTTTTTTAATACATGTTTATTTAAATCATGCATTTTAAAATCACTCAAACCCCTTTTTCTCTACAATCTCCCCCTTTTGATGATTTACAAAATAACCTATATTCATGATTTAAATCTCATCACTCCCCCTTCAATCGTGCATAAATTCAAATTTTGAATTTCAAATTTCAAATCGCTCCCCCTTGATTTATGCAATCAGTTTCTCTCTCCCTTAAATCATGCATTCTCTCCCCCTTCAATCAAAAATGCATGTAAATATGGAAAGACAATCAAATCACATCAGCAGAAATCATGCCTAATTTAGAACGAAGATTTTCGTACGTGGCTTGATTTAATGCCTTAGGTGCCTCTGTGCGTACATGGTCTATGACAATATCACCATTACATACATGATCACGAAGGAAATGATATCGTACTTATATATGCTTGGTCTTAGAGTGTAGTACGGGGTTCTTAGACAGGTTGATAGCACTCATACTATCACAATATATAGGAATTTTATTTACGGTAATTCCAAAGTCCAAAAGTTGTTGTTTTATCCATAGTAATTGTGTGCAGCATAGACTAAGTGCCACGTACTCAGCTTCAGTGGTGGATAAAGCTACGCTTGCTTGCTTTTGGAAAACCATGAAATAAGTGAGTTTCTTATAAATTGACAAGTGCCACTCGTGCTTTTTCTATCTATTTTACATCCACCATAATCAGCGTCGGTGTAGGCATGCAAATTAAAGTCACAATTTTTATCATACCAAATGCCTAAGGTGGGTGTGTGCTTAATATATCGGAATATTCTTTTCACCACATTAAAGTGAGACACCTTAGGTTGACTTTGAAAACGTGCACATATACATGCACTGAACATGATATCAGGCCTACTAGCAGTAAGATATAGCAAAGAGCCAATCATAGATCTATATAAGGCATTATCAAAATCCTTACCATGTTCATCTTTATCTAATTTTGTAATAACACTCATAGGGGTAGGTGATGGTTTTAAGTTCTCAAAATTGAACTTTTTAATCTTATCATTTATATATTTAGCTTGGCTTATGTGGATGCCTTTACTCGTTTGTTTAATCTGCAAGCCAAGAAAGTAGTTTAATTCGCCAACCATAGACATTTCAAATTCGGATTTCATGCAATTTTCAAAATCTTCAACAAGTTTATGAGAAGTGGATCCAAAAATGATGTCATCAACATAAATTTGAATAATAAGTAAATTCGATTTATCTTGTTTTAGAAATAAGGTACTATCTATAGTGCCTCTTTTAAAACCATTTTCTAAAAGAAAAGTAGCAAAACGATCATACCATGCTCTAGGTGTTTGCTTTAGTCCGTATAGTGCCTTCTTTAGTTTGTACACGTGATCGGGGTATCTCAAATCTTCAAAACTGGGTGGTTGTTTCACGTATACCTCTTCTTGTATGAATCCATTTAAGAATGCACTTTTCACGTCCATTTGATAAAGTTTAAAATCTTTCATGCAAGCAATGGCAAGTAAAAGTCGTATAGCTTCTAAACGTGCTACAGGTGCAAATGTTTCATCATAGTCAATTCCTTCTTCTTGATTATAGCCTTGTGCCACAAGTCTAGCTTTATTTCTAACAACTTTTCCTTCTTCATTCATTTTATTTCTAAACACCCACTTTGTGCCTATTATGGTCTTATCTTATGGTCATGGCACTAAATCTCGTACGTCATTTCTAACAAATTGATTGAGTTCGCCATGCATAGCATCAATCCAAGAAGTATCACTCAAAGCATCATGCACATTTTTAGGTTCAATTTTAGAAATCATGGCATGAAATTGGTTTATTTCTATTGTAACCGTGAATGAAAAGAAAAAAAATAAATAAATTAGTTAATTAATTAAATCCTATCCTAAATAATAACCCCCAACCCACTCCCCCTAACCCCTTAAATCCCGCCACTCTCCCATGATTTTCTCCCCACCCCAATTAAACCCCATAATTCTCCCCCACATATACACAACAAGCGGCCACAACAGCCAAAAAAAAAGAGTGAAAGGGGTGGCAATGTGCGGGAGGCAGGGAAGAGGAAAAGAAAAGAAAAAGAGAAAGGAGAGAGGAAGAGAGGAGGAAAAAGGAGAAAGAATTGGCCACCCGCACCGGATCCAACCACCGTGCCTAAGAAATTCTTCGTTTGATCGGATTGCTTTGGGTTCCCTCGCATTCTGGTTTGGGAATTATTTGATGTTTTGGAAATTATTTGATTATCATTGCATGTCTATCTTTTATATGTTTATCACGAATCCTTTATGTTTTGGTATGGAAATTGCGTGTTTGGCCTTAGATATAGATCACATAGCACGGAAATAGGTTGGAATGGGTTTGGGTTGGCGAAAAACGCGCACGGAGGCGGTGCGTGTAGCACATGCGCGGCGGCCCCTGCATGTCCCTGCGCGGCGCATACTGTTCACGTGCTGACTGTCACCGAAAAAATGTCAGGGGCGTTAAAATAAGACCAATGGAATTGGTTTGGGGTTAATCGGAGTTAAAACGAAAAAGTTATGAATTTTAAAAGAATTAGAATTTTAAAGGAAATAAAAAAAGGATTGGGAAAGTAGGCCTGGCCTGTTTCGACCAGTAGGCTCAGCAGGCTGGCACTGTCGGGCTAGGAAGTTTCGGCCTAATACAGTATATAGTAAAAAAAAGGTTAAAGGGATGGCCCTGGCGGACCGGGCTTCTAAAATGCAGACAGGCCCAAATCGCAAGATAAGTATAAAAAAAGTGGATCGGGCCAGTTGGCTGGCGGGCCAGCAGTGGCTAATGGACTGGACTGCGCAAAAAGGGCCAGAATGGAGGCCTGAATGTTTTAAATTTATAAATTTGTTACTTAAGAAATATATTTAATAACTAGGTAAATTCAACAAATGAAATAAAATATATTAAATTGACCAAAAATAAAAAATATATAAATATATATAATATTAACAGTACTTGAGCACTAGTTATATATATATATATATATATATATATATATATATTATCATATTTTTATTAAATTTGATATTACTAATGTTTTATAATGAGACAATTTAGAAACTCACTAAATAAATTAAAGTAAAAGAAATAAAAATAGTAGGGAAAGATAAAAATATTTAAATAAAAGTTTAAAGTGTTTGAGAGCCTAGGAAAAATAAAATAAAGTGTAGAAACCTAAAATAAAGTCTAGAAAGATAAAATAACGGTAGAAGATAAAATAAAGTAATGAACCCCACGCAACATAGGGTAACTACGCAATATAGGTAACTACGCAACATAGAACGGAGCATGCAACATAGGACAAACGGAAGTGTGCAAGTGTGACGCATTCATGGCACGAGCATTGTATTTGGCCTATGAGCCGTGTGGTCCTACGGGACGTGTGGCCTGACGAGGCGTGTGATGGGTGTTGGTAATAATGGTTACCTCCACCTAATAGGACCCGGGACATGCATAGCATAACATGGAAAAGAATGAGCATAATGTGTGACATTAAATAAC
Source organism: Eustoma russellianum (assembly GCA_036186865.1). Classification (NCBI taxonomy): domain Eukaryota; kingdom Viridiplantae; phylum Streptophyta; class Magnoliopsida; order Gentianales; family Gentianaceae; genus Eustoma; species Eustoma russellianum. The sequence goes on from AP025067.1 coordinate 19,764,928, forward strand.
TGCGTGTGACACGGAGATAGAAGTGCATGCATCATGAACTTGCGCATTGCATTTATTATTGTTGTGATTATTTGTCTTGTTATTAAGTTGTTTCAGCGTTACGTTTTGGGATACGGATCGGGTCGGGTATGTGTTATTTTCTTATTTATGCTTTAGTTGCTTTATTGTATATCTGTTTATGCTTTATTGCTTTATTTATCTGCTCCATGCTTTACGTGCCTTATGTGTCTACCCGACTCAGTATGTGACAGTCCTTTTTCGGGAGAGACGGGTAACCTACGAGTGACTCCCATCACTCACCCCCCCCCCCCCACCACCCCTCCACAGGTGAGCAGGATTAAGAGTATATATATTTATCGAGGATGGAGCAGTTTACGCGAGCTAGAAAGATTGAGCTGGGCTCGAGAAGGGATCTTGTTGACTGAAAGCTTGTTATTGGGATAGTCAGATAGACCTCCACCTAGGTTTATTATTTGTTTTTAGTATTTAATACTTGACCTAGCGGGTTTCGTCAACCCTTGTACTCGATTTTATTCTGATGTATTTAATTTAATCAAGATGTTTATTTCTTTAATTATCGTTTCTGCGAAAATTTTCTACGTCAGTTCTGACGTGCAAAGAAGTTTGAACGACGCTTTGTAGTCCTCGTAGTAGGCTACGGGGGGTGCACTGTTCTTGATGCTAGGGCTCGGGAGCGGGGCGCTACAGGTGGTATCAGAGCCGAGGCTCTAGATCTGCCTCGGAAACGCAGGATTAACTAGATAACTTAGACATAAGCTACGATCTTCTTCCTAAAATGACGATTTTACCCTTAAGCAACAAAATAGGGTTAAGTGATGATCTTAGACTTAAGTTGTGATCGGGTTAAAGGGAGATTGAGCGTTCTTTCGTTTGCTTTAGTTATTTATTATTTTACCCCTGAACCTCTACTTACAAACTCGAAGCTGTCAGAAATTCCCAAAATACCCCCTATTTTACCCTGTATTTAAATAAACATATTTCCACCGTTCTAAAGTCTAAAAAAAATCCGACAAGACGTGAACAAGTCGGTAATAGAAGAAATGGTGGTGAGAACCACTAGAATCAAGGGATCATCCCTAAGCACTTGAAGACGTCATAGTTACCATGACCAACACTTTAGCACAGTAACACCAGCTGTTGAACTAGCAGACACCGCTTCCACCACCGCATGCGGACCAGAGATTCTTCTATAATGAGATGCGGAGGAATGGTGGCACAACACAACTGACACCGCCGATCAATTGGATCTAATTTCGGAATGAGTTCAAGAGGCATTACACGCCGAGAGTATGATCTTCAAAGAATGGCTCTAGATTAACGGCGAAAAATGTAGATTTAGGCCGTGATATTAGAATTAAGTTATGATTTTGCCCCTAAGTCACAATCTTAGACATAAATGATGATTTGAACATAAGCAAAGATCATGAACGTAGGTACTAATCTCAATTATAGGTGATAATCCTGAACATAAGTTACAATCTTAAACATAAATAACGATTCCGATTAAGAGTTGACTTTAGTCATAAGTATTGAACATAGTCATTAGCGTTGATTATACACTAAGCATGATTTTAGAAATATGATATGATCTTAGACTTAAGAGATGACTATACTAAGAACAATCCTAAAAGTAAGAGATGACCTTAGACTTAAGAAGACGATCAATTACAAAACATGTACACCTAGATTATCTCATACAATTCTACCTTATCTAAGTTGATCATAACTCTTTAAGTCGTAATCTTAGTAACCCTAGTCTAATACTAGATAATTAAATTGAATGAATTACAATGTTAGCCAGAATACCCTACCGCGACCGTTAGTGATATATTAATAGGTCATGCGATTTTGGGCTGCTCCATCATAAAAGCAGCATGGGACTCGGTACCATTAGAGTAAAGTAAAACCGGCCCATATCCTTACTTAGACGGTAGCATCAGAGCAGCAGACTTAGGTCTCAATTGAGATAATAGCTACTAAGAAATGAATTATTATATTATGGTAGATACTAAGAGAAGATTTATATAGAAATGATAGAAACTAAGTAACGATTCATAAGCATTTTAATGAGTAGCGCTTAGTAAGAGCATCATACAAAGGAATTTATAGTCTAGGATTAAGATGTTGAAATTTAGAGTTATTAAGTAGGACAACGACAATAGTCTCATTAGAGATATTGATCGGTTGCAAAGAGCGTGATCGGCTATAACAAGTACATGGAAATGATGAATCCTTACAAACTTTTATAGTTAAGTGTTGATTTATAGGAACATCAAATTACTTGGCTTGAATATGGTAGGCTTGAATTAAAATAGAGCGGGCATAAACAAGTAGTGGTTGCTTTTCATATGAAGTAGAATAAAATTAATGGTTCAAATAACCAAGTAACGAGATACAATGCATTAGTGTGGCGCGCGGAAGCATGGTGAATTAGAACACCTTAAGTCGATAAATATTTAATGTGCCAAGATAAGGTTGGACCAATTTAAGTTAAAGATTTTATCATGAGTAGACAAACGTTAGGCTTATAAAAAAAATTTTAACATAGAAGACCTTATCCGAAAAAGAGGATGACCTGTAGAATTATACGAAATATTGCACAGATATATTTTCAATAAGATAAATATTTTATATAGGCACGTACACCAATGTATAACTATACTTTAACAAGTACTTAAAAATTTTTGTCTTCGAAAATACCTTATTGAGTCTCATTTTTTGTAGTCTACTAAACTTTACCACGCTAAATTCTTTTCTGTATCTATATATCAACAGAATAAAAAAAATTCAATTCTTTTGACGACCTTAAAAAAAGGGGGAAGACTTTTAAACTACTGAGGTTCTTCAAAAAAAAAGATATGTTTATATTCCTTACACAAGATTTCAAATTTATGTTCCATTACATCTATTTAGTCAAAATTAACTTCACCCGATGACTATCGATATCCAAGTATTTTATACATTAAAGTGATTCCAAAGTTATTTAAGCGCTTGCGATGATCTTACTTAAATTTTGCCAAGTCAAAAGTAGCTTTTAAAATATACACCTGTTTTAGAAAATGAAATGTACCGTACTCAAATCATTTTATAAAACCTTACCTTGGTAAGTTTCCAACTGTGTTAGCATAATTTTACCGAAATACTGTGCGAACAAGTTATATAGTAATTTCTATAAGAAGTCATTTGAAACACCGCTTTGTAAAACCAAATATATGATTCCGTGGGTCCTGTGTTTACAAAAATTAGAATGTATATTATTTCAAACAGTTAGATCTATAGTTGCGTAAACTATTTTAAATTGAAGAAAATATGTCCATGCACATACTTCGTATACTAGGTTGCTGATGATATACCTGAGAAAAGTAAGGACATCATTATAGAACTAACTCGTAAGTATATAAGAATTGATTTTGAGGACTTGGTTTTGTGTAACATGTACCATATTGGCATATATCAAGGATATTAGTTTGGTTAATTATCTAAGGGAATGAATCATATATAATGAGTTTAAGAATCCGAAACTGTGGACTGTGATAAGTTGAATGATACACATCAAGTGGTATAAGTAGAAGTACATATATACTAATTATAGAGAATTAATTTAATGATTTAGCTCTATAAGAACTGGATCACCTTGTGGGATACTAGTGATGACTAAATTGAATCATAGTGGAGGAAAACATATTCTGAAAATACATACGATTCAAGAGATGAGTCTTGTGAATAAGGCGTTAAGTCAAATATTGTAGTACACCTAAGGACTGATTTACAGGGCTTGCTGATGACCGTAGAGATAAGTAAGTTATAGACCGATGATTAGGTTGTAGAACCATGAGTATATTGACAATACATTTAAGGTTGATTCGATAACCATAGATAGATTAGGTAATAATTTTAATAAGCAAAAAGGCCAATGGATCAGAAAATTCCATGTTGGTGTATAAGGAATGATTTTGAGACCTTATTGTGTGATAACGAAGTGAAGTGTTTAGCATGTTGGAAAACGGAAGGGATATTTAGCTTGATCGTTATCTAGGTGAAAAGATCAAGTAGAACCAAACTAAGTGTTGACTATGTAATATGCAAGTTTCGAGGACAAAACTTTTTGTAAGGGGGTAGGATGTTGTAACCGTGAATGAAAAGAAAAAAAATAAATAAATTAGTTAATCAATTAAATCCTATCCTAAATAATAACCCCCAACCCACTCCCCCTAACCCCTTA
>AP025067.1:19769180-19861127 GCA_036186865.1 Eustoma russellianum
ATCCCGCCACTCTCCCATGATTTTCTCCCCACCCCAATTAAACCCCATAATTCTCCCCCACATATACACAAGAAGCGGCCACGACAGCCAAAAAAAGAGTGAAAGGGGTGGCAATGTGCGGCAGGCAGGGAGGCAGGGAAGAGGAAAAGAAAAGAAAAAAAGAAAGGAGAGAGGAAGAGAGGAGGAAAAAGGAGAAAGAATTGGCCACCCGCACCGGATCCAACCACCGTGCCTAAGAAATTCTTCGTTTGAAAGGTAGGTTACCCTCCCCTCTGTCGGATTGCTTTGGATTCCCTTGCATTCTGTTTTGGGAATTATTTGATGTTTTGGAAATTATTTGATTATCATTGCATGTCTATCTTTTATATGTTTATCACGAATCCTTTATGTTTTGGTATGGAAATTGCGTGTTTGGCCTTAGATATAGATCACATAGCACGGAAATAGGTTGGAATGGGTTCGAGTTGGCGAAAAACGGGCACAGAGGCAGCGCGTGTAGCACACGCGCGGCGGCCCTGCGCACCCCTGCACGGCGCATACTGTTCACGCGCTGACTGTCACCGGCAAAATGTCGGGGGCGTTAAAATAAGACCAATAGAATTGGTTTGGGGTTAATCGGAGTTAAAACGAAAAAGTTATGAATTTTAAAAGAATTAGAATTTTAAAGGAAATAAAAAAAGGATTGGGAAAGTAGGCCTGGCCTGTTTCGACCAGTAGGCTCAGCAGGCTGGCACTGTCGGGCCAGGAAGTTTCGGCCCAATAAAGTATATAGTAAAAAAAGGGTTAAAGAGATGGCCCTGGCGGACCGGGCTTCTGAAATGCAGACAGGCCCAAATCGCAGGATAAGTAAAAAAAAGTGGATCGGGCCAGTTGGCTGGCGGGCCAGCACTGGCTGGCGGACTGGACTGTGCAAAAAGGGCCAGAATGGAGGCTTAAATGTTTTAAATTTATAAATCTGTTACTTAAGAAATATATTTAATAACTACGTAAATTCAACAATTGAAATAAAATATATTAAATTGACCAAAAATAAAATATATATAAATATATATAATATTAACAGTACTTGAGCGCTAATTATATATATATATATATAAAATATCATATGTTTATTAAATTTGATATTACTAATGTTTTATAATGAGACAATTTAGAAACTCACTACATAAATTAAAGTAAAAGAAATAAAAATATTAGGGAAAGATAAAAATATTTAAATAAAAGTTTAAAGTGTTTGAGAGCCTAGGAAAAATAAAATAAAGTGTAGAAACCTAAAATAAAGTCTAAAAAGATAAAATAACGGTAGGAGATAAAATAAAGTAATGAACCCCACGTAACATAGGGTAACTACGCAATATAGGTAATACGTAACATAGAACGGAGCATGCAACATAGGACAAGCGGAAGTGTGCAAGTGTGACGCATTCATGGCACGAGCATTGTATTTGGCCTATGAGTCGTGTGGTCCTACGGGACGTGTGGCCTGACGAGGCGTGTGATGGGTGTTGGTAATAATGGTTACCTCCACCTAATAGGACCCGGGACATGCATAGCATAATATGGAAAAGAATGAGCATGATGTGTGATATTAAATAACTGTGTGTGACACGGAGATAGAAGTGCATGCATCATGAACTTGCGCATTGCATTTATTATTGTTGTGATTATTTGACTTGTTATTAAGTTGTTTTAGCGCTACGTTTTGGGATACGGATCGGGTTGGGTATGTGTTATTTTCTTATTTATGCTTTAGCTGCTTTATTGTATATCTGTTTATGCTTTATTGCTTTATTTATCTGCTCCATGCTTTACGTGCCTTATATGTCTACCCGACTCAGTATGTGACAGTCCTTTTTCGGGAGAGACGGGTAACCTACGAGTGACTCACATCACTCACCCCCCTCCCCACCACCCCTCCACAGGTGAGCAGGATTAAGAGTATATATATTTATCGAGGATGTAGCAGATTACGCGAGCTGAAAAGAGTGAGCTGGGCTCGAGAAGGGATCTTGTTGACTGAGAGCTTGTTCTTGGGATAGTCAAATAGACCTCCACCTAGGTTTATTATTTGTTTTAGTATTTAATACTTGACCTAGCGGGTTTCGTCAACCCTTGTACTCGATTTTATTCTGATGGATTTAATTTAATCAAGATGTTTATTTCTTTAATTATCGTTTCCGCGGAAAATTTCTACGTCAGTTCTGACGTGCAAAGAAGTTTGAACGACGCTTTGTAGTCCTCGTAGTAGGCTACGGCAGGTGCACTGTTCTCGATGCTAGGGCTCGGGAGCGAGGCACTACAATTTCATCCGGATTTATTCTTCTACGTGGTCGCACACCGTGAGTGATATCGCCTATGATGAGATCATGTGGGTGATCTCTATGCCATCTTGGTTGATTATTTTCTATGTTCTCATGCATTTCTAAGTGATCATGCATTTCTAGTGTATCATGCATATCATGCATATCAAATGTGCCATCATCATACAACACGAGTTTCAATTCAAAATCATCATCATATTCTTTATCTTTATCAATCTCACCAAATTCATTAAACTTCACATGAATAGATTATAGAATTTGTCTAGTGATAGGATCATAACACCTATATGCTTTTGAATTCACAGAATACCCGACAAAGATGCATTCAATTGATTTAGATTCAAATTTATCTAAATTGTCTTTTGTATTTAACACAAAGCATTTGCATCCAAACACACGAAAATAGTCAATTTTAGGCATGCGATCATTTAATATCTCATAAGGCGTCTTATTTATTTTCTTTCTAATGGACAAGCGATTTACTATATACATGCACAGTTTACGGCTTCCGCCCACAAAAATTTAGGCAATTTATTCTCGCACAATATAGTTCTAGCAATTTCTTGTAATGTCCTATTCTTTCTTTCCATTACTCCATTTAATTGTAGAGTTCTAGGTGGCGAAAATTCGTGTTTAATTCCTTTTTCTTCGCAAAATGAAATCATGTCCTTGTTTTTAAATTCACCGTCTCTATCGCTTCTTATCCTTTTCACATTGGCACCATATTGATTTTCAAGTTGTTTTATTAGTTTAGCAATTTCAATAGCACTATCATCCTTATGTGCAAGAAACAAAGTCCAAGTATAACAAGCAAAATCATCAACAATCACACAAGCATAGTGACGTCCACCAAGACTCGTAGTGTTACTAGGACCAAACAAATCAATGTGTAATAATTATAAAACTCTAGTTGTGCTAAATTTATTTTTAGGTTTTAGTGTCTCGCGTGTTTGTTTGCCTCTTATGCAAGATTCACACAACTGAAAGTTGTCTAAATCAAGTGTAGGCAATCCTCGTATTAGGTTCTTTCGTTGGAGTTTTTCTAGTGTAGAAATGCCAATGTGTCCTAAGCGTCTATGCCATAAATTTACGTTAGGTTCATTTGACATGAAACACTTAACCTTAGCGTCTAACATATCATCCATAAAAAGCGTAAAGATGTTTCCTTCACGTTTTCCTTTTAAAACTGTTTCTCTATTTTTATTTATTATATTACAATATGGGTGAGTAAAACACATATCAAAACCATTGTCAATGAATTGTGAAATGCTAAGGAGATTATAGGATAAGTTGCTTACCAAAAAGACGTTTGAGATTTGAAGGGTGCTTGGGTTTCCAATTGTACCTTTTCCGATGATCTTGCCTTCATTGTTGTCTCCAAAGGTCACGGATCCGCCTTTTGTGACCTTCTTCAATTTCGTGAATAGGCTCGGGTCACCCGTGAACCATTTGATTGATGTATCTTTTGATATGTGGGTTCCCTGCAATGTACGAGAATGATTTAGGTACCCTTTTAATTTTGGGTCCTTGCGAGTTAGTTATTCACCTCTTGGTAAAAGTACCTTTCGGTACCCATACTTGGGTGATCCTTCTCGGTCTAGCAAGTGACAAGAATGTAGATGAAGGTGCAATGTAGTAGACATGTGATGAGTGCACTTTGGGCCTTTGGCCAAGAACTCCTTTATACGCATTATATGGAGGACGTTTTTGATATGTCCCTATGTTAGTGTGCGTAGTGCGTGATCTAGATGGATGAAATGAATGTCGTGTATGCATCACTTGTTTCTTCTCATATCTATATGGCACAAAATTGTATTTCGCATGATATGAAGAAGAAGTATGACGAGATGAGGGGAGAGGGGGTCTTTGCGTCATCTTAGACGCCGTATTTGATTTTGGAGTGTCTACTTTCTTAGACAATACAAACTTGGTTGGTTTAATGGATACTTCATTTGTTTCAATATATCCTAATCCCGTTTTATCACTATCATGCTTTTGTGAGAAAATAATACGATCTAGCATGTTAGATCCCGTATCAAATTGTTTCAGCATTTTCTCTAAGTCCGTATTCCTTGATTTCAAATTTGAAATCTCGGATTTTATTTCCTTATTCTGTGTGGTCAATGATGAAATCTCTGTCTTTAATGCATTAATGATGCATGACGACTCTTTTTTTTTGAATCGTTTAATTGAGCGACAAGATTCTCGTTAGAAGATTCTAACAACTTCTTGTCTTCAATTAATTTCTTTTTATCCTCACTAGTGTACTCTTGCCTAGGCTTAACGATCTCTAGTGTGACTCCATCTACAGTGGATAATTTTGATGGAACAAAAGGACCATCTTCTATAATTGACCAAAGATCAATATCAATTGCCATAAGGAAAAGTTTCATTCTTAACTTCCACTGAATGAAAGACTCACCGTCAAAGAGAGGAGGCCTTTGACTAGACATACCTTCTTGCTCGGTTTTGAAGTTTGTGGTCGCCATCTCACTTAGATCGTTGGATCCTTTTGACGTGAGTGTTCCTTCGCTCTGATACCACTTGTAGGATCTACAAGGCACCACTAGAAGGGGGAGTTGAATAGTGGGTGCGGAAAATGTGGTTTTTAAAATAGTTTTAAACCAAAAGCCCAACTTGTGAAAACAGTTTCTGTTTTTAGGACTAGTTTTAAAATGTTTTGAAAACTAGGTTGCAGGTCTTCAAAAATTGTGACATTTGGAGAGAACTTAGCCTCAGATGTTCTGAGTATCTCCTAAACATTTCAGATCAAAATTCAACCTCTAACCCCTTGAAAAATTGTTGGTAGTCAGATTGCACAAATCTGCCAGAACCGGTAGTCTGATTTGAAAATTTTATTCCTATTTGTCCGTAACTCCAAATGCTCTGAAAATTTAATGACTAACCCTTATTAGTTTTATTTAAATGGGTTGAAACAGTTTTGAAAAATTCTTTTGGGAAGTTAGTCAAATACGATCAAAGTATCAACCTTTGCAAGCCTGAAAGTCAGACTGCACTAGTCTCAGAACTTTGGGAGTTTGGATAACTTATACTTGTCCAAAAGGGTCGAAACTTGCGCCAAAAGAACCTTAAAACGTGTGGCTATAACTCTGAAAAGTTTTGTGATTTTTGAAATTCGTTTACTATTTTTATCAACGTGATAAAAAATGATAAACAGTGCTGAAACGGAAAGTAAGTGCTGAAAGTAAATGACACCAGGAATTTTATACTGGTTCGGTTATAAACAACCTACTCCAGTCTTCGAGGACACCTTCTTCGGTTAGCACTAATCACAAAATACAAAATAGCACCTTACCACAGGGTTGATGGAGTTACACACCAACTCCAACCCTTTACAAACCTTGTATGAGAATACAATGATCACAAACACCACCACCTTGCAAATGCAAGATTGATCACACCTTGATCAATCTTTTACAATGATAAAGAGTATAGGGTGGTATGTAAGAAGCCTATTCAAGATGTATGAATATGAATACAATAGGCTTTTAGAGAGAAGAAAGAAAGAAGTGTAGAAAGAGAGACTAGAAAAACGTTTTTAATCTTGTATGCTTGTAAGACTTGTGTTGTTTTTGTCTTGCTCTCTTCGTTCCTTTTAACATTGGTGGCCGCCCCCCTATGATTCCCTTTTCCTCTTGAAAATTATCTTCTAAGTCCTTGGAAGAGTGTATTGCATCATTGTGACATTGTCATGCTTACTTGGCACCTCCTCATTGGATGATCATTAGGCTCTTACTTACTTGGCACTCATTGATTGGATGGATGTTGTCATCACTTGATGACTAGATAAATCTGAAATTAAACCTCAAAAAGCATGTGCCAATTAGCCATAAAATTATTTCCATAAAGCATATAATCATCCCACTTATTTTGCAAGACAAATAACTCCAATTTACCATGCAAGAATTCGGCCATTACTCCTCTTGCACATGCTGAAATTTCAGCATGTGTAACATTTGCATTTCATTCAAAATATTGCCAAGTTTACTTTTATTTAATCCAAGAAATCAATCACCATTTAGTACAAGAAATTCTTATCATTTTTGGAATAAAAATTGATCACCAATAGTCCTTAGAATTCGGCCAACATACATTACACATATGCTGAAATTTTCAGCATGTGCGATATTCAAAGATATCACCAAATTTATTCCATAATATATTAAAAACATTGCCATAACATCTTTCGATTAATCCACATGATTCAAGATAGTAAAATATGGCTCATTAACTTGAGAAAATCGGCCAGCCATATGCACACATGCTGAAATTTTCAGCATATGTTACAAATGTGACATAAGTTTGAAATGTTACCTTGTGTAGCTCCTTTCTTTATGTCACCAATATTGCATGCTTCATTCTTGGCCAATCAAGACGCCAACAAAGCTCCACATATGCTTCAACATTGCTGGTTTAGGCGTGTGACAAGGATTGTGCATGTGCTGAAATTTGTTTTTGCAAACTTTGTAAAATAGTGCACATTTAATTATACACACATGGTATATTCCAATCAGCCCTTAATTGATTTTTCTAGAACAATTTAGAATGTATGAAGTATGTAAAAAGTGTCTAGATACATGTTATATGCCATGCCAAAAATGTTCCATGTCTCGTGTACGTAGAAAACCGAATTTTCGACGTTTATCGATTACCCGATTTTTCTTTAATTTAAATTCCAACTTTTCGCAAATGTTATATATATTATGTTACACATAATATACATAAATTAAACTTTAATATTCAGCTCACAAGGCTGATTAAAGTGGCGCTCAAACATGTGTCAAAATTGAAATTGGAATTTTCACAATTTGGCCTTAATTGAGGATGATTTGTGTGTGCCGACATGGAATGAATTTGTGGCTGCACATACCATGTAAGCCACGAAATTTGTGGCCATTTTTGAAGTGTAGGGGCTGACCATCTATTTATGGCAAGTACGTGACACGTTGGCGAAGTTTCGGTATTCACCCGATACGACAATTTTCGATTTAGAACCTTTTAACGTGTCGTAATAAATTTGTCATCACCATGACTTATATCATATGATATAAGACCTGAATATACTCATAAATATGAGTTAAGTATAATGGTGTGACGTTAACGTACGTACGTAAAATATATAACGTGTCGGTAGTACGTTGGAATATATGTGTATGTGCCTTTTTTTAAAAAAATCTGAATATATATATATATATATATATATATGAAGCAAAATATTATTAATAAGCCTCACTTTTGGTGTGAGAAAACCATATTACATCAATGTACGCAAATAATGGAAGTCTTTGTACACAAAGAGCTCATGAAGAGCAGAAAGTATATGCAAACGCCAGTCATATATGACATGCCGCATTAAAACATATATATATATATATATATATATATATATATATATATATATATGGTAAATGGCGTGTGGGAGGGAATAGGAGACTTTCCTTTCTTCAACTTGTTGCATTTGTGCATTTTCCAAATATGGCTTCCTTTAATGGACTGCAGTTTAATTAACTAAGTACTTCACTTAATGAACTAGTTTAGTTCATTAATGATAGCACCTTAAAATAGTTCAAACACAACGAATGCTTGCCATTTGATGTAAGCTTTAAAGCTTGATGGCTCGTTAGTACGACAACATTATATATGAACTATATAAGGCAAGTTTTATGCAACAACGTGTCATGTCATGGAATATGTCATGCATTTCTTTAATACACGTTTATTTAAATCATGCATTTTGAAATCACTCAAACCTCTTTTTCTCTACAGCATGCACACTCGGATGGGGGCTGTTTTTAGCCACCTTCTTGACCTTGATCATCGACCTTCATAATGAAGCATAATCTCGATGATCATGGCTCAAGAATGTATGTTTTTTTGGTTTCCATCATCCCTTATGTTTGCATGTAATTTTCATCATGATCCTGGCTGTTGAAATCATATCCATGGTGGAAACTAACATGCATGTGGTTAATTAACACAAAATCATAAGTTTGATACATGTTCTTGAAGTGGAATGCATAAGTAAGATATGTTGCATGCTATATGTCATTGTACCATGAATTCATGTTCAAGATCGTTATATGTTAAGATGCTAACTGGTACAATTATGATACATGGATGAGAGTAATTTAAGTGATGATTCATGCGTTGCATGGGCATAAGGCCATTCGGCCAAGTGTATATATATGTACCAACAAAGTGTTTATTTATCTATATAAAATTATGTATATGAAAATATGTGTACTATGTATCATTTGACTTGCTAGTGGATGATGTGACAAGTATGTAAATTAAGAAAATGATAATAGATGTTGAAGACCAAAGTGGGCTGTTTTTGGGATATATAGCCGAGGCACATGACGGAGGGTAAGAATGGTATTTTCCTATATTTAAGACATGTATTATGTAGATAAGTGTTGGATACATGATGATGAAATTTTAGAATGGTTAAAATGACCCAAAACCAAGCTTACATGCATGAACCAATGAACCAAAAGTTTTGAAGCAAAATGTTTTATGGCATCATACGTTTTAAAAGTTTCCACGTGTAACGAACCATACCACGAGATGATTGATTCCAATGACTTATGTTATGTATGATATGATATGTTAGGTTATTGGTGCGCTGTCTTGACATCGGGACCGGAGTGGTAGGTGTTAGGGGCATATGTTATCGTTATGGCCGGGTGTAACACCTTGTCCGGGACACAGGATCTCAGCCATAACGCGCCACTGTTAGATCCATGTACATATGATGTAACACCGTGTTTGGAACATTGAGATTCATATTTGTACATGAGACTGCATGGGAATCATTCGGTATATCGTGTGTTATTATTCTTACGTTATGAAAAATGTTATAGCCATCATATAAAAATGTCATGTTATGAAAGTTATAAAAATGTCATGGATATGTCATTGTTATGAACGTTTATGAAAATGTCATGTTTTGAAATGTTCTATGAAACATGGACCATGTCACGAACTTTAAAGACCGAATGCCATGAATCCTATAAGCCATTATTATGAAACATCCATGTGCCTTTGGTATGATTAAGTTGATCAAAGAGCAATTTATGCATGAAAGTACACTTGATGTGAATATGAAAAATTTGTGACTTTAGCATAAGACATGAATTGGAATGTAAGAATGAATAACTTTACGGTTGGATTTATGTGGATCTAGATAGAAGAAAGTTGTTGACTTTATTTAGCGCATTTTGTAAGAATGTGTTACGTTTATGATTACATGCATGGCATATCACTTTATATGTGAACGGAGACGTGTTATGTTACTTATTTATACATGTATTACTTTTATCACTCCGTCTCCCATGTATGATTCAAATGACAAACTCGAGCGGACTACTTGCTATGCAATTCATTATCGCTCATACCTTATTTTTATCATCATGCAGAAGACCGAGATCACGACTTGGACTTTAGAGGACGAGCCGAGAGTAGACTACCTATGATGATGATAGTGGGCCCTGATGATATATTTTGTACTTGTGATTATGTCGGCCACGTACTTATTATCTTTTGTACTTTTGTACTGATAACACTGTTGGATTTTACTCCAATCATAACATGAAAACTGAATCATTGCTCAAATCTTACATGCAAAGGAAAACTGAAGATCTGACATGAATCGGAATTTACAAATAGAAACATAGGACTCAAGAACCGAATTGAATCACAGATTGAAGAAGAAGAAAATATGTTTTTACTTCTTTTCTTACTGCATCCAGATTTACAGACATATATATATATACAGCCTAACAAGAGGAAGAAGGTCTTCCTATCTGTACAACTACAAGATATAGCACCAACGGCTCAAACAGTACACTCCTGCACACCTCAATCACAACGGTAACCAGCCGATGAAATACAGAGAAAACCGACGACAGCAGCTTGACGGATTTGACATTTTGAGGCTCAATTTTACTGTTTGAATATCAGAGGTAGCAGCGGATTTCAGGGAGCTAATGATGATGAAAGGTTGCAATTGGACCCTCCCTTCTTATCTATGCATACCCGATAAATATATATGTATCCTAACATATGTACAATACATGTTTTTATATATCCCAATATATATGAAAGATAGTTGGCACACTGGACAGCCTTCATGATCAGTCTGGTGTACCATCGACCCGGATCTTGCCTTTGTACTTGAATTACTCAATACTTCCCCTCAAACCTTAGTGCATAGTATAATGCAACTAAGTTTGCCATGTATATCTTGAAGTAGGCAAGGCTCCAGCATATCATTCATCACTGTTTTAATGGATTAGTATTCCTTTGATGATACCTATCGAGAAATAAACACCACATAATAAGATGCTATATTGAATTAAAGTGACTTATGTACCTGCTATCACTCCCACAGTGCCCTTGAGTCCCTGGAAAAAAAATTATACTGCAGTTGTATGCCAGATAAACACTCCAGCCCCTACAGATAATGGTTAGAAACAAAGCAATGGTTAGGAAACATGCACTGCAGTTGTATGCTAGATAAACACTCCAGCCCCGGCAGATAATGGTTAGAAGCAAAAACAACTCCTGCAAGGCAATGGTTAGGAAGACGAAGCTTCTTTAATCCAGATGATCTCTTGCAATTCCTACACTAAAAATGTTATTTGTAGACTCCACGCCCTTTATTCCAACAACAATTGTTAGTAAATCTCAACCCACCAACTTAATTCTTAGAACAACAACCTGCAAGAATGGTTAGTTTTGCTTTCAATGAAAAGACTGGGAACATTGTTAGTGAATATGAAACAAAAAAACTGGCAGTTCCAGAAAAAATGTTAACAGTTAGGTCAACAATCATACGAGCCACAAAGTAGAAATATCACATTTTAAGTTCAGATAAGAGGAAGAAGGGAAAAGGAAAGGAAGAAAAACAAGCATTCACACAAAATGCATGACCAGGAGGGAAGACACAGTCCAACTAAAGCATTTTATCAGAGGAATATACAAAACACCTTCTAATGAAAAAAGTTATCATCAATTCGGGACTTCACCAGACAACACATAAGTTTTAGACAGATGCAGAAAAAATAGCTAACCAGAAGAATTGGTTTTGGAAACAAGCATCTACAGTAAGACAAAGAAGAACAAAAACACTGATGTGCAAGGAAGGATTATCAATCAATAAGGCATTTTAAAAAAAAAAACAATAGCAAGTAATAGGGATACTAACAGAAACAGGGATCTTTTTGAGAATAGGTTTGATTAGAACTTATGCCAGATTACTGTATTCATACAGGGAAACCAGATATACTTCAAGAATCCACAGACTCAATACAGGTAAGGTCATTCTAAACCTGAAGAGAATAGATACTGCATATGAGCAATAGTCTTTCACTAAATATATGTCAGATGAAGCCATGCCAAATTCAGATATAAGCAGCAAGACACACGATTACAAACTAAGTGATTGTAAGGGAAAAAAGTTGATGAGTATAGACATTTAAACTATCATGTTTGCCATACTTTATTCACTTAAATTTCACCTTCCAATATATTTCAATTGAACTTAGAATCGTAATTGTTCAAATAGAAACTCCCAGTAACACTTGTGACAAGAGAATTGCAGCAAAACAAGATAAACAAAAAAAACAGTTGACATACATTTCCACAACACCATCATGAATGAAGAACATATTTCCAATTTCAGGAAACTTCACTCTCAAAATATCACTGTGATCAGGAAATGTCAGGCCATCAATAATGAAGAGTGGGATGATCCAACCCTTTTCCAAACACATAGATCATGAGATCCTCCAATGGCAAACAAAAGACATAAAACCGGATTAAGACAACCATCAACTGACATCAAAGTCAGAATCATAAGATTACTACCTCCAGGCAAATGATGACATATTAGGCAGTATTTAAGAGTGAATCAAACATCCAACAGAATGAGTCACGCAAGGCATATAAACTCATTTTTGGTATTAACATGCCAACCCTCAAAATATAACTTGGCCACTTAGCATCCTAGGAACATCATCTAGCCAATGCATACATGACCTCACAACATTTGCATTAGGAAAAAACATCACACAAGTGATATTAAGGACATGTATGACACCAAAAAAAAAAAGGCAACTGAGGCTTGCTGGGAAAAACACATCCATCTCAATAATAACGGCAACTATGGCCTCAATAAGAAATGGAATGGCTCAGTGCAGTCCATGTCCATGACTCAGAGGAATAGTTCTAGATTATTCGTGTTCACAGCTCAGAGGGAATCTTGTCCATTCAAACAACAATTGGCGAAAATGGCCTTAAATAACACTAGTTTAAGGACATAGAGGTTCATATAGTGAGAGGTAAAGTCCCTCCTTCCTTGAGAAGCACAAGGGGCCTCATCCCTTAAGGAACTCACCTTCCTTTTCTTTCACTCAACTGAGGGGGCCTCAACACTAAAAAAGGGCAACTAAGGCCAATAAATGATGAGGATGCCATCCCAATGCCTTAACTATCATGTAAGATGCTCCCAACGCAAATCACTACACTTCTCAATATGATAAACAATTTCAATTCAACTTAATACCATTTGAGGACCTCCAGTCAAATTCAGTTTTCACATTCTTTGAATAACAGAGAGTGTTTACACAATATGACAACCATTTTTCCTTACACATTCATGCAATCCAGAGAATAGAGCCAAGAACACATTTCATAGATCAATTATTATCAAGGTTTGATCATCATATTTCAACAATCTTCATGCCATCTATACAAATGCAGGAAACATATCAAGATCAATTATGATGGGACACTAATGTGCATCAAGAATTGCAACAAGTAAGGTAGCAGTAAAGCCAGGAAGCACCCATCAAGAAAAAATAAGTCAGCAACTACACTTTACATATTTGAGAAGATGTAAGCCTAGAACTGAGAGAGATGGTCAGCTGATGACAAGTAATTTCGAAAGACACAGAACATTGAATCACATGTTTTAACAGCAAGGGAAAAAAACTCAAGACCATTCCCCCTTAGCAGATAACTGGAGAAAAGCATGGATATATTATTCTCCCATCTTCATGACATAGGACCACCTGAATACATAATAGTAAATGGAAGGCACAAGAGCAAAGGAAAAATTAATCATGCTTGACATGATCTATGAGAAGTAACATGCCTTTGATAAAATGCAACAGATCACATTGGAGGAACACGTAAAGGCTTCAGTACTCCCCCTGAATCATATGACCCAACAGGAGGAGGTAAACAGAGTATAGATTCTATACTTCAAGAAGCAGAGGACTAAATGAGATCACATATATCCAATAAAATATAGAATTAACAAAAAAACAGGTTTCTCCCAGAGTTAAAACACTTCTCCAGACATGATCAAAAGTAAGGAAGTCATAAGAGTATGTATCCAAGAGTACGAAGCGGGGCCAACACCTGATAATTTTAGTTGAAGCCAGAGAGGAAGCAGAACACTAATAATGTTCACGTTAACATCTCCTCCATAGATAATTTGAGACAGGTCTCACCTATTGAGAACATTTATCAAACACCTTGTGGGTAATACCATCTGGCTGCTTTCCATAACTACAAACATTATAAATACCAACAATCCGAGACACAGAACTTGAACAGAAGTGGTCTTGACTATAATTGATAGAAAAGTTTGGAAAACAGAGTTGAATTTTCAAGAAGAAAAGAAAAAAGACACAATCAGAAGACGAAGAGGAATTTCCCAAACTATAAACCCAAATTCCAGTTTTGAAATCCAGTTCCACCGATAGAAGGAGATTTCTTCTCCTCCGCGGCTCTGATAGACTGATACTATGTTGGATTTTACTCCAATTATAACATGCAAACTGAATCATTCCTCAAATCTTACATGCAAAGGAAAACTAAAGAACTGACATGAATCCAAATTTACAAATAGAAATATAGAAGGACTCAAGAACCGAATTGAATCACAGATTGAAGAAGAAGAAAATATGTCATTACTTCTTTTCTTACTCCATCCAGACTTACAGACAGATGCATATATACAACCTAACAAAAGGAAGAAGGTCTTCCTATCTGTACAACTACAAGATATAGAACCAACGGCTCAAAACAGTACACTTCTGCACACCTCAATCACAACGGTAACCAGCCGATGAAATGCAGAGACAACCGACGACAACAGCTTGATGGATTTGACATTTCGAGGCTCAATTTTACTGTTCGAATATCAGAGGTAGCAGCGGATTTCAGGGAGCTAATGATGATGAAAGGTTGCAATTGGACCCTCCCTTTTTTATCTATACATACCCGATAAATATGTATGTATCCTAACATATGTAGAATACATGTTTATACATCCCAATATATATGAAAGGTAGTTGCATACCAGACACCCTTCATGATCAGTCTGGTGTACCATCGACCCCGATCTTGCCTTTGTACTTGAATTACTCAATAGACACTTATGATTTGTACTGATTTAGTATGACGTAATGTATGATGGTTTATGTCAATTGTACTCGTTTATATTTATGTTGCTTCTGCTATATCGATCCATGTTTTATGTCGGCATGCATATGAATGGTATTGACGCCTTGTACTTGTTGGACCGTGCACCTGCAGTAAACACCAATAGAGGGGGTGGATAGTGGTTAGCAGAAATTACACTACTACCCTTGAATAAAATCCCCTTTGAAAACAGAATCTAAGACCTCCTCAGATTCAGTACCCGTTTTTGAAAAATTTAAAACTCAGTGTACACAACTCCAAAACTTATGAAACTTTTCATAAATTAATTTCAATGTCTTGACTAGACTCTGTCCAAAAATAAGACAAAACTAATATCGTTTAGCCCTTCAACCAAATAAAAAGATTTGGATGGTCAATATGGACAGAATTGGACAGAATAGTGCTGAAATTTGAAAACATGTTTCTCTTTATTTACTCAACCAAAAAGGTTGATCTTTATGTCAAAACATTCCTTAGGATGTCTAGTTTATGTTTTAAAAAGACCCTGACCTGACACTATGCTTCATAAATTCAGAATGCAAGTTTTCTTGAAACTGGTCAGATTACAGCTACAATGGAGCAGTTATCTTGCAACGACTGAAAGGCTAACTTTCCTTTGCTCAAATCAAGTGATTCTTGGTGTAAATGAAAGCTAACAGTCTTAAGTATAACTCCACTAAAAATTACGAATCTTAAAAGTGTTTTTCTATTTTTCAAGACGTGTGAAGTTGGATGAAAAATACAGTGAAAACGGACAAAAAAATAGAAAAGTAGAAAAAAAAACAAAAATACCAAAGATTTATCCTGGTTCGGTCAATGTGACCTAATCTAGTCCCAAGGAACACCTTTTTTAGATTTCACTATGGTATGAATACAAATACAACAAGAACCAAGCTTGATCATTGGGTTAAGCACCAACCCTATTCAAAACTTGGTTGAACACCTCTATGCAACTCTTGGTTGCAACACCTCTATCACCTATTGGTGGAGCCTTATAAAATTGGCTAACCAATCTTACAAAATCGACCCAAGAAGGCGTGTATAATGTAGCTCAACAACAAGAAGAAATGAAACACCTTAGCTACAAAAGAAAGAATCAAGAAGAAGAGAATAGCAAGAATGATTTTCAAGCTTGCTTCAAAGTTGTGTCTTCTCTTCTTCACATTGCCTCCTATTTATAGTGTGAAATAAGATGGCATATTCCTTCTAAGATTGCCTCAACTCCTTGGCATGATGATAAGCCATGCGATGGCTGAAATATTTGAATAAAAGCATCTCCAAATAGCCTTGTGGCCTTTACTTTCAAATTTGAAATTTCAAGTTGACAACTTTTGCCAACTAGCTTGTTTTTGGTTTGTCCACTTGTCCATAAATCATAAAATGAATGAAGCATCTTTGACACCTGTTTATGGACTTTTTTAGGCTGTATGTATGTATACCAACTCAGATTTGTTGAAGAGAAAATAGCAAATAAGAGTTGACAAGATTATATCAACATATAATACTAAATGCCCACTTTTTTTCCTTTATATGTTGTGATGAATTTTTCACCAAGGACACCTTATAATCTCTGCAAGATGATGAATAAGACTCTCCAATAACATAACATAGGAGTCTTCAAGAAGAAAATAGAATGTGACACGAAAACTGTCACATATATCGTCGATGTCGATAATATCACCAAATAAATAAATATAATGGAAAACCACCAAATAATCTTCAAGAATGTCATAAATAAACTCTAGAATGAAGATAATAAGTTACTCAAGAGATTCCTTGAGTAAGAATATTAAAACTGCCTTTGGGAGTAAAATGACCAAAATATCCCTGGTGAGAGAAAACCCCGAAAATGACCCCGGTGGTCAAAAATAAATATAAGAACATCTTTGTGATAATAAATAAGATGAGATTAGGTCCTTGAATCATATTCACCATGTCAAGTACCTACAAAACTCAATATACCAATTTTACCCCTTTTCGGTAAGTTGTAAAAACTTCCAGGGCATATTAGTCACAAGACATTTTAATCATAAAAATCACATAATCACAATATGATAAACATATATAAATCATGTAAAATGAAAACAACAATTTTATCACATTTTAGAAAAATATTTCTAAAAACCCTAGACATCGATCGATCAAAGTGTCTCTGTTTGAGAGATCGATGTCATTTTTCTTCACTTATTTAATACACTTCAACTTCTTATTATTTATACTATCATGTGTGATTTTCTAAAGTATTCAACACTTAAAATCATGACTTTGAAAATTATCCAAACATATTTCTCAACATTCTCCCCCTTTTGGATGATTTTCAAAATAACTCTACATGATTTTAATGTCACAAATTTTTTTACCAATTGTTATCACATATTTACCAATGCTATACCAATTGTTTTTGAAAAATTCACCAAATTTATACCAATTGTTTTCAAATTCTTTTTACATATATGTTTTTAATATATGTACTCCCCCTCAACTTATAGTCTCCTCCTTAACCTATGTTCCGAGCCAATTGAACGCTAATAAAACTTATTATGCAATCTTAAAATCATGACTTACAATATAAAATCATGTCATTATTCTCCCCCTTTATTTTGCAAATCATGCAAAAGATAGAATTATGATATAGTATCATAGGTCATCATGCCTAATTTGGCTCTTAAAGTTTCAAAAATAACTTGACTAAGGAGTTTAGTGAAAATATCAGCAACCTGATGATCAGAGCTAGAAGGCTTCATAGTCAAAAGCAAAGAAGACATGGTCTGCAAGTTGAAAAAGAGTCTGTACGGATTGAAGCAAGCACCGCGACAATGGTACAAGAAGTTTGACTCATTCATGCTGAGTCAGAAATTCAGGAGAACAGTTGTTGATCCTTATGTATATATTCAAATATCTCCTGATGGTAAATTTATCATTATTCTCTTGTATGTTGATGACATGCTGATTGTCGGAAAAGATGGCAACATGATCCAAATCTTAAAAAAGAAACTATCAGAAACATTCGACATGAAAGATTTGAGTGTTGCAAAATGTATCTTGAGAATATATATCATTCGAGATTGAGCAAAACGAAAGATTTGGTAATCACAGGAGGGATATATTGAACGAGTGCTTCAATGGTTCAATATGGCAAAGCTAAGCTAGTTGCAACTCCACTTGCTGATCATTTTAAGCTAAGCAATAGAGTGTGTCCTTCAACGGATAAGGAAGAAGAAGAAATGTCATCAGTTCAATATTTTTCTGCAATAGTTAGTTTGATGTATGCTATGGTCTGCATAAGGCCAAATATTACTCATGTGGTAGGAGTAGTGAGCAGATTTTTATCAAATACAGGAAAGACATATTAAGAAGTAGCGAAATGGATCTTTCGATACCTTACAGGAACTTCAAAATTATTCTTAACTTTTGGAGGTTAAGGATCAACTCTTGATGGATACACGGATTCAGATATGGATGGAGTAGAAAATCTACTTTTGGTTATCTATTTACATTTGCAGGGGAATTATATCTTGGCAGCTAAAACTTCAAAAGTGTGTATCATTATCGACTACTGAAGGAGAGTACATTGCAGCTACAGAAGCTAGCAAGGAGATGCTTTGGATGAAAAGATTTTTACAGGAGTTGGGGTTCAAACAAAAAAAAATATATAGCATACTGCTATAGCCAAAGTGCTATTGAATTGAGCAAAAATGCAATGTATTATGCTAGAACAAAACATATCGATGTGGGATATCTTGGATTCAGGATGCCACTGAGGAGTAACAATTCCAAATCAAGAAGATTCACACAGACAATAACCATGCTGATTAATGACAAAAGTAATTACAAAGGAGAAGTTTAATTAGCGCGTCAAGCAAGCTGGGATGGACTCTCAATGAGAGTCGGAGTATGTCTCTAGTCTGGAGGGGGAGATTTGAATTATCTAGAAAAATGAGAAAAGAAGAAAAAATGAAGGACTTCTTTGTTAAGTTTTTTTTTTGTTGGTAGCACACCAATTTTGACAAATACAAAGTATTCACAATATGAATAGTAAAGCACATGTTTTCTTCATCTTCACTTGCCTATAAATAGGTATGTTTTGGTAGAAGAAAAACACACCAACACCAAAGCAAGAATCAATTCAAGAGCTTCTTGAGAGAGAAGTGGGTGAAAGAAAATAGAGAGAGAAAAATAGAGTTGTGAAATTATGCCACTCCGGTATAAGAAAATATTGAGTGTTTCAATTCTCTTTTATTTCTCAAGTTTAAGTCTAAACTTGAGTTGTCTCTTGTATTTCCATTATTTCGAGTAGTAAAAGTTGTGTTGGACCGTGCACCTGCAATAAACACCATTATAGGGGGTGAATAGTGGTTAGCAGAAATTACACTACAACCCTTTGTTAAAATCTCGTTTGAAAACAGAATCTGAAACTGCCTCAGATTCAGAATCTGTATTTGAAAAATTCAAAAATAATTGTACACAAATCCAAAAATTATGAAACTTTCCAGAATTGAACTTCAATGATTTAACAAGACTCTCTCCAAAAATCAGACAAAAATAAAATTGTTTGGCCCTTTAAACAAATAAAAATATTCAGATGGTCAATCTGGACAAAATTGGACAGAATATTGCTGATTTTGCAAAACGTGTTTCTCTTTGAATTCTCAACAAACAAGGTTGATCTTTATATCCAAACACTCCTTAGTATGTGTAGATAAATTTTTCAAAAGTCCCTGACCTTAAACAAATCTTGATAAATACATAATTTAAGTTTTCTCAAAACTGGTCAGATCGCAGCCATATTGGAGCAGTTATCTTGCAAAGACTGAAAGACTAACATTCCCTTGCTCAAATCAATTGATTCTTGTTGCAAATGAAAGCTAATAGTCTGAAGTATAACTCCACCAAAAATCATGAATTTTGAAAATGTTTAGCTATTTTTTTAAAACGTGAGAAATTGTGTGAAATCTGCAGTAAAAACGGGCAGAAAACAGAAATGAAGAAACAAGACAAGAACACCGAGGATTTATCCTGCTTCGGTCAATGTAACCTACTCCAGTCCCAAGGAACACCTTTCCTTGGATTTCACTATCAAATGAATCACCTTACAACAAGAACCAAGCTTGATCCTTGGGTTATACACCAACCCTACTCAAGACTTAGATAATCCCCTTCTAAGCAACACTTAGTTGCAACACCTCTACCACCTATTGATGTAGCCTTATAAGAATGGCTAATCAATCTTACAAATGAAGATCAAGAGGCTCGTAGCACAACAAAAACAACAAGAACACCTTTGCTACAAAGAATAGAACAACAACAACAAGAAGAAGAAGATGATGATAGCTAGACAATTCAACAAATGCTTGTAAGCTTCAAGTGTGTTTCATCTTCTTCACCATTGCTTCTATTTATAGTGTGATTTGAGCCTTGGAGATAAAACTTCCATTGTGTCACTATCTTCATCATCAAGTCTAAATGTCTTCTCATCATTGGTTGACCTTGTACACTTGGCAAAACGAGACAACATAATTGGTCCAACTTAGCATCACCTTGTTGGCCGAATTTAAGCTTAAAGATGACTTGGAATTATCTTGAAAATGTGAAGATAATAGCAAGGGATAATACTCCATTATCCCCTCAACTTCTTGGCACAAGAATAGGCATGTGAGGCTTTGAACAATTCAAATGAAATTCAGCTCCAAAATCAAGTGTAGTAGCTATTGGCTACTTTTGTTTTTCCAAAAAAAAAACTTTGATTTTTCTTAATAAAATAAGAAAGGATAATACCACCAAAATATCTCCAACTTCAAGAACAACAATAGGACATGTGAAGTCTTCATTTGACTTCAAAAATCTGCTGAAAAATATCCATAAAGACCAAGTAGCCGTTTGGCTACATCTTTGAATTTTCCAAGTTGGCATTTTTGCCAACTAGCTCCTTTTTGATTTGTCTACTTGTCTCCAACTCACAAATAAATTACACATCATATTCAACTTTTTATATATGTTTAGAGGCTGGAAAATATGTATATAAACTCAAATTTGTTGAAAAAGAAATCACCAAATAATTATTGACAAGATTATGTCAACGTGTAACACCAAAATTCCTAATATTTCTTCTTAAATGTCATGAACATTTCCACACCTTTGACACCTTTAATATCTCTGAATAATGATGATAAATGTGCTCGTATAACATATATAAGATGGTCTTCAAGAAAAAATAGAATGTGACGTCTCAAATCGTCACATATCCAGCTATAGTCAATAACATCATCATGTGAGAGAAATGAGATAAAAAACCACCAAATAATCTTCAAGATAATAACAATTCAACTCCAGAATAATGATAAGAATATACTCAAGTGATTCCTTGAGTGAAAATACCAAAAATACCATTAGGGGATGAAATGACCAAAATACCCCTGGTATATGAAAACTCCAGAAATGACCCAGATGGTCAAAAATGATCATGATATCACCTTTGTCATGATAAATATAATGAGAATACATCCTTGAAATATTTTCACCATGTGATGTTACTACAAAACTCAAAATACCAATTTTGCCCTTTATGGTAAGTTGTAGAAACTTCCAAGGCACGTTAGTCACAATATTTTTAAAATCATCAAAATCACATAAGATTCACATAATGAGCATGTATAAATCATATACAAATGAAAACAACCATTTTAACACCTTCTAGAAAAATATTTTTAAAAACCCTAAACATTCTGTGAGACGTGGATCGATCCATGTGAGGGGCTGACGTACGTCGATCGATCCACGTGAGAGATCGACGTCTCGTAGTAAGTTTTGGTTCTTCTCAGTTCAACATGGATCGATCCATGTGAGGGGCTGATGTACATCAATTGATCCATGTGCCTCTGTCTGAGAGATCCACGTCATTTTTCTTCACTTTTTCATCCTTTAATCACTTATAACACCATATGTGACATTTCTAAGTATTCACCACTTAAAATCATGACTTTGAAAATTATCCAAACATATTTCTCAACATTCTCCCTCTTTTGGATGATTTTCAAAATAACTTAACATGATTTTAATGTCACAACTCATAACCAATTGTTTAACATCATAAATCTTACCAATTGTTTTCAAACTTTGTTTTCAACAAAATTTTAAATAGTTATGCTCCCCCTCAACTTATACTCTCTCCCTTAACCTATACTCAACTTAAATAGTTATGTTTTCAACAAAATTTCCAATTGAAACTTATCATACCAAATCATGACTTACCAAGACTTATCATACCAAATTATGACTTACCAACTAAAATCATGTTCTTATTCTATCTTCCCCTTTATTTTGCAAATCATGCAAAAGATAGAACTATACAATGGTGTCGTAAGTCATCATACCTAACTTGGCTCGTAAGTTTTCAAATGTGGCTTGATTAAGGGGTTTGGTAAAGATATCAGCGATTTAGTGATCAGTTCTTATATGGTTTATTACTATATCCTCATTTTGAACATGATCGCGAAGAAAGTGGTATCGCACCTCAATGTGTTTGGCCTTAGAATGAAGCACCGGATTTAGAGAAAGATTGATCGCACTTGTGCTATCGCAGAAAATTGGAATCTTTTTTATTTTAATGCCAAAATCACTAAGTTGCTGTTTAAGCCAAAGTATTTGGGTAGTACATAAACTCAAAGCAATATACTCGGCTTCAGTGGTAGAAAGAGCTACACTAGCTTGCTTTTTAGAAAACCAAGAGATCAAGTTGGTTCCTATGAATTGACACGTACCGCTAGTGGATTTTCTATCTAATTTGCAACCACCATAATCATCATCACTATATGCGTACAATTCCAACTTAGCATTTCTATCATACCACAGTCCTAAGTGAGGTGTATGTTTAAGATATCTAAAGATCTTTTTCACTGCATTGTAATGTGATACCTTAGGACAAGATTGAAACCTAGCACACATACACACACTAAACATGATGTCAGGTCTTGATGCAGTTAAGTACAACAATGAGCCAATCATAGATCTATAAAGTGTGTCATCAAAAGGTTTACCGTTTTCATCTTTGTCTAATTTGGTGCTAACGCTCATAGGGGTAGTTGTAGGTTTTAACTCTTCAAAGCCAAACTTCTTAATCATATCATTGACATACTTAAGTTGGCTAATATGAATTCCTTGAGGGGTTTGTTTGATTTGAAGTCCTAAGAAATAATTCAACTCTCCTACCATTGACATTTCAAATTCTGACTTCATACACTCTTCGAAGTCTTTTACTAAGGTAGGGTTAGTTGAGCCAAAGATAATATCGTCTACATATATTTGAACTATTAACAAATCATTATCTTTTCTTCTTAGGAATTATGTGTTGTCGATGGTCCCCCTTTGATAATTATTTGCAATAAGAAAGTTTGCCAATCTATCATACCAAGCTCTTGGAGCTTGTTTTAAACCATATAGAGCTTTCTTAAGCTTGTAAACATGGTTAGGATTCTTTGGATCTTCGAATCCGGGGGGTTGTTTGACAAACACCTCTTCTTGGATGTATCCATTCAAGAATGCACTCTTGACATCCATTTGGAAGAGTTTAATGTTGCTTAGACTTGCAATTGCAAGTAACAATCTAATTACTTCTAATCGTGCAACGGGTGCAAAGGTTTCTTCATAATCAATTCCTTCTTGTTGATTATAACCTTGTGCGACTAGTCTAGCTTTATTTCTTGTAATTTTTCCTTGTTCATCCATTTTATTTTTAAACACCCATTTCGTTCCTATTATAGCTTGTTTTCGGGTTTAGGTACTAAGTCCCACACATTGTTCCTTGTGAATTGATTTAATTCCTCATGCATAGCATCTATCCAAGACATATCACCTAAGGCTTCCTTTACATTCTTAGGTTCTAATTGAGAGATTAAGTTATGTCCTTCAAGTTGACTTATATTTCTACGTGCTCTAACCCCCACACTTGGATCCCCAATGATTAGTTCTCTAGGATGCCACCAATTCCTAGATTGACTAGGTTCACCCTCATCTTGTTCAAATGTTTCATTAGTATGAACATTATCATAAGTAATTAGATCATTAGTTGTATTATCTTCCAATTGTAAAGTTTCTTCATTTATTTCATCTAATGGTTCATGCATGTCTTGTTCAGGGGGAGTTGGTTCTAGATGATCAAGTATAGGCTCAAGTAATACATCATCATCAAACATATTTTCAACATTATTCTCTTGTGTATGTTGATTTTTATCACTACCTTCAAAGCATGCATTTTTATTGAATTTCACATGTATAGATTCAATTATTTTTCTAGATGCAGGATTATAACAGCTATATGCTCTTGAGTTAGTTGAATACTCAACAAATATGCATTCAATAGACTTTTGTTCAAATTTATCTAGATTATCCTTAGTGTTCAGCACAAAACATTTACATCCAAATACTTTAAGATAATCTATCTTAGGTTGTCTATTATTTAGCAATTCATAAGGCGTTTTATTTAATTTCTTTCTAATAGTAAGCCTATTTATAATATAGCATGCACAACTAACAGCTTTAGCCCATAAATATTTAGGTAATTTATTTTCACACAGCATTGTCCTAGCAACTTCTTGAATTATTCTATTTTTACGTTCAACAACTCCATTGAGTAGTGGTGTTTAAGGTGGTAAGAATTCATGTTTAATTCCATATAGTTCGTAAAATTTGATTATATCTTTGTTTTTAAATTCTCCACCTCTATCACTTCTAATCCTTTTAACATTTTCTTCATAAATGTTTTCAAGTTGCTTAATAAGGGTTTCGATTGCTAATGGAGCATCGTCTTTGTGTGTTAAGAACAATGTCCATGTGTAGCGTGAGTAATCATCTACTATGACACACGCATAGTAGTGTCCACCTAGACTTCTTGTCCTACTTGGACCAAATAAGTCTAAGTGAAGCAATTCTAGTACATGACTAGTACTCACTTCATGTTTCAGTTTTATTGTTTCTTTAATGTGCTTTCCTTTTATACATGTTTCACACATTTGAAAATTATCTAAGTCTAACTTAGGCATTCCTCTAATTAAATTCTTCTTAGACAATTTCTTAATGGTTGAAATTCCTATATGGCCTAATCTTCTATGCCATAAATTGACATCTAAGTCATGTGATATTAGACACTTAACCTTAGCATCTAACATGTTATCTAAGGTAAGAGTATAAATATTACCATCTCTATTTCCTTTTAAGACTATTTCTCCTTTTTCATTTATTATATCACACGAAGTAGGAAGAAAAGAGACAT
Organism: Eustoma russellianum; assembly: GCA_036186865.1. Taxonomy (NCBI): domain Eukaryota; kingdom Viridiplantae; phylum Streptophyta; class Magnoliopsida; order Gentianales; family Gentianaceae; genus Eustoma; species Eustoma russellianum. Next base: position 19,794,282 of record AP025067.1, read on the forward strand.
TATAACCACAATCTATAAGTTGAGAAATACTAAGTAAATTATACGAGAGATTGCTTACTAACAACACATTTTGTATTTGAAATGTGTTAGGGTCCCCAATAGTTCCTTTTCCAACAACTTGTCCTTTGTTGTTGTTATCGAATGTTACTTTTCCTCCATTTTTGATATGTTCCAATTCGATGAATAGTTTGGGGTTCCCCGTCATATGCCTCGAACATCCACTATCTAAAAACCATTTGGTTTTTAGATTCTTTGACTTTGCCTCCTTGCATTCCTTACGTTTTTCCTACAATGGAGACAAAGTTTTAGGTACCCTTTATTTGGGTCCTTGAATGTTAGGGGCAGCATTCTTGTTTAGATAACCCTTAGGTATCCAAACTTGAACATACCTTTTAGGCACATTTTTAGCATGGTTAAAATAAGAAGGATAAGCATATACATGATTATTCCACATAAGTGAAGATGCATTGTTATACATGTTGCGCCATGGTTGATAATCATTATATGATGGCCGATTTCTATAATGTGTATAAGGCATGTGATTTTGTTTCTTGAATGGCGCTATATAAGTGTGTTCATAGGCATTTCTATAAGACTTATATGAGTGTTGCCTATACTTAGGTTCATAATAAGTTGGATGCATTTTATTATGTCTAGTTGCATTTGTATACATATAGGCATAATTTCTAGGTTGTCTTGATGCAAAATTTGGCCTAGATGTATGCATATGCGTGTGTGCTTTTATGGGTGTATGTTGTACTTTTGCTTTAGAATAAATAGAAGGAGTAGAAGAAGATTTAGCAGGCAAATTTGTTTTTATATCTTTATAAGGCTGTTTAGTAGTTGAAGATACAAACTTAGTCTTTCTACCTACTTTGTCATCTTCTTCTTTATAGCCTAAGCTGGTTTTATCATTTCCATATTTTTGTGATGAGATTAGTGTATCTAACATATTAGCACCCGACTTAAATTGTTCTAACATTTTTTCTAAGTTAAGTTTAGAAGACTTAAGTTGTGTTATTTCATGTTCACAACTTTCCAATATGGACTTTAACATATTATTTTCCGTTTTTATCTTTTGTTCATTTTTCCTATATGATTCAATTTTATTCTCTAAAGAATCAAGAGTATTAGTAGACTCTTGCTTAAGAGATTCTAATTGATCAGAAAATTCCAAGTTGGACGTCTTCAACTTGTTATTTTCTTCAATTAGTTTCTTGTTTTCTTTAGAGAGCCTCTTACAGTGAGCATGCATTCTTAAGAACTCTTCATACATTTCATCAAATGTCATGTCACTATCAGAATCACTATCAGATGAAGAACATACCTCGTTGGATACGAAGCAGACTTCAGCTTTCTCAGTTTTGGATTCTGAGTCGGATGAGTCGCTCCATGTGCTCACCTTCATTGCTCGTTTCCCTTTCCTTGCCTTAGACTCCTTTGTCTTTGTTATTTGTGCCTCCTTGTCCTTGGCTTGTTTATTATTGTTGTTATTATTATTTTTCTTCGTGGGACAATCATATGAAATATGTCCTTTTTGACCGCATTCATAACACTTTAATTCTTTATTATACCATTTGTTTGTGTTATTTTTCCTAGGTTGAGAAGAAGAAGAAGAAGAAGAAGAACGTTGTCTATTCTTATTAGGACGTTTGAAAAACTTTCTAAGTTTTCTTGCTATTAATATCAAGTCATCATCTAATTCAGTATCACTATTACTATCATCATTATTTATATGTGTTTCAGTTGTTTTGAAAGCTATTAACTTACTTGATGATTTAGATGACTCGGACTTCCGTTGGTTTAGTTTTACCTCATAGACTTTAAGAGACCCGATCAATTCATCCATCTTAGTGATTGACTTTGTCTCCTCGATTGCAGTCACCTTTGGATCTCATTCAGCAGGAAGGCTTCGTAGCACCTTTTGAACCTTTTCATTGTTCGAAAATGACTTCCCTAAAGCTTCAAGGGCATTGAAAATATTAGTAATCCTCAAATCCATAGATGTTATGGATTCGTTCGGCAACATTTTGAAAGTCTCTAATTCAGTCATAAGCATGTTTATTTTTGACTCTTTAACACCACTAGTACCTTTATGCTTTAATACAAGTGATTTTCACATGTCGTGTGCGCTTGTGCAATTTGAAACATATCCTGCTGCAGACGTTGTAAGTCCATTCAAGAGTAATTGCAGAGCTTTAGTATTCATTGACATTTTCTTTTTATCTTCTGATGTCCATTCACTTTTATATTTTTCCACTTCTTGAGTGACTCCACTAACTTGTACAACTTTCATTGGAATGTACGGCCCATCTTCAACTATAGACCATAAATCGATGTCTATAGCCATTAAGAATAGCCTCATTCTTAGTTTACAATGAACAAAATTATTGCCATCAAAAAGAGGAGGACGTTGTGTAGACATACCTTCCAACTCACCTTTATGAGAAACAATAGCCATTGTATGTACCTTGGATTTGAGACAAGCAGTATATAATGAATTGTTGTTTCTTGGCCTTGTATTGTTCGTATGATGTTGAGTCTTGCTTCTTTTGAGTGGTGTTAACCTTGCTCTGATACCAATTGTTGGACCATGCACCTGCAATAAACACCACTAGAGGGGGGGTGAATAGTGGTTAGCGGAAATTACACTATAACCCTTTGTTAAAATCCCCTTTGAAAACAGAATCTGAAACTGCCTCAGATTCAGAACCCGTTTTTAAAAAATTCAAAAATAATTGTACACAACTCCAAAAATTATGAAACTTTCCAGAATTGAACTTCAATGAGTTAACAAGACTCTATCCAAAAATCAGACAAAAATAAAATTGTTTGGCCCTTTAAACAAATAAAAAGATTCAGATGGTCAATCTGGACAAAATTGGACAGAATCTTGCTGAATTTGCAAAACGTGTTTCTCTTTGAATTCTCAACAAAAAAGGTTGATCTTTATATCCAAACACTCCTTAGGATGTGTAGATAAATTTTTCAAAAGTCCCTGACCTTAAACAAATCTTCATAATTACAGAATTTAAGTTTTCTCAAAACTGGTCAGATTGCATCCAGATTGGAGCAGTTATCTTGCATAGACTGAAAGACTAACTTTTCCTTGCTCAAATCAAGTGATTCTTGTTGAAAATGAAAGCTAACAGTCTGAAGTATAACCCCACCAAAAATCACGAATTTTGAAAATATTTAGCTATTTTTTTAAAACGTGAGAAGTTGTGTGAAATTTGCAGTAAAAACGGGCAGAAAACAGAAATGAAGAAACAAGACAAGAATACCGAGGATTTATCCTGGTTCGGTCAATGTGACCTACTCCAGTCCCAAGGAACACCTTTCCTTGGATTTCACTATCAAATGAATCATCTTACAACAAGAACCAAGCTTGATCCTTGGGTTATACACCAACCCTACTCAAGACTTAGATAATCACCTTCTAAGCAACACTTAGTTGCAACACCTCTACCACATATTGATGTAGCCTTATAAGAATGGCTAATCAATCTTACAAATGAAGCTCAAGAGGCTCGTAGCATAACAAAAACAACAAGAACACCTTTGCTACAAAGAATAGAACAACAACAACAACAACAACAACAACAACAACAACAACAACAACAACAAGAAGATGATGATAGCTAGACAATTCAACAAATGCTTGTAAGCTTCAAGTGTGTTTCATCTTCTTCACCATTGCCTCTATTTATAGTGTGATTTGAGCCTTGGAGATAAGACTTCCATTGTGTCACTATCTTCATCATCAAGAGTAAATGTCTTCTCATCATTGGTTGGCCTTGTACACTTGGCAAAACGAGACAACATAATTGGTCCACCTTGGCATCACCTTGTTGGCCGAATTTAAGCTCAAAGATGACTTGGAATTATCTTGAAAATGTGAAGATAATAGCAAGGGATAATACTCCATTATCCCCTCAACTTCTTGGCACAAGAATAGGCATGTGAGGCTTTGAACAATTCAAATGAAATTCAGCTCCAAAATCAAATGTAGTAGCCGTTGGCTACTTTTGTTTTTCCAAAAAAAACTTTGATTTTTCTTAATAAAATAAGAAAGGATAATACCACCAAAATATCCCCAACTTCAAGCACACCAATAGGACATGTGAAGTCTTCATTTGACTTCAAAAATCTGCTGAAAAATATCCATAAAGACCAAATAGCCGTTTGGCTACATCTTTGAATTTTCCAAGTTGGCATTTTTGTCAACTAGCTCCTTTTTAATTTGTCCACTTGTCTCCAACTCACAAAATGAATTACACATCATATTCAACTGTTTATACATGTTTGGAGGCTGGAAAATATGTATATCAACTAAAATTTTTTGAAGAAGAAATCTCCAAATAATTATTGACAAGATTATGTCAACGTGTAACACCGAAATTCCCAATATTTCTTCTTAAATGTCATGAACATTTCCACACCTTTGACAGCTTTAATATCTCTGTATACTGATGATAAATGTGGTCTTATAACATATATAAGATGGTCTTCAAGAAAAAATAGAATATGACATCTCAAATCGTCACATATCCAACTATAGTCAATAACGTCATCATGTGAGAGAAATGAGATAAAGAACCACCAAATAATCTTCAAGATAATAACAATTCAACTCTAGAATAATAATAAGAATATACGCAAGAGATTCCTTGAGTGAAAATACCAAAAATACCCTTGGAGGTGAAATGACCAAAATACCCCTGGTATATGAAAACTTCAGAAATGACCCGGATGGTCAGAAATGATCATGATATCACCTTTGTCATGATAAATGTAATGAGAATACATCCTTGAAATATTTTCACCATGTGATGTTCCTACAAAACTCAAAATACCAATTTTGCCCTTTATGGTAAGTTGTAGAAACTTCCAAGGCACGTTAGTCACAATATTTTTAAAATCATCAAAATCACATAAGATTCACATAATGAGCATGTATATATCATATACAAACAAAAACAACCATTTTAACACATTATAGAAAAATATTTCTAAAAACCCTAAACATTCTGTGAGACGTGGATCGATCCATGTGAGGGGCTGACGTACGTCGATCGATCCACGTGAGGGGCTGACGTATGTCGATCGATCCACGTGAGAGATTGATGTCTCACAGTAAGTTTTGGTTCTTCTCAGTTCAACATGGATCGATCCATGTGAGGGGCTGATGTACATCAATCGATCCATGTGTCTCTGCTTGAGAGATCCACGTCATTTTTCTTCACTTTTTCATCCTTTAATCACTTATAACACCATATGTGACATTTCTAAGTATTCACCACTTAAAATCATGACTTTGAAAATTATCCAAACATATTTCTCAACATGTTGTTCTCATTGCCCGTTGTTTTTTTCCTCCACATAGAGAGTGTTTACACGTAAATCTCATTGTCCCTATTTTATCTGTCATTTACGGTGAATTGTGATAAAAACACCATGCACGTAGTTTCTGTCTAAAGAAGTCGGTTTTTAATAGGGACCGTGTGTGACCCATCTAGTTAAACCTAGAATTTTACGTTGAATAGTAATATTGTCTAGGATGTCGTTGTGATTTTTTCTGGGTATTACCGAATTGGTTCACTTCACTTTTACTGCTATTTATCTCGTTGTCATACTCGACGATTCTAATTAGCATTAAATTACTGTCCACGATTTTATTGCGCTTCGAACCGGGTCGTTATTCTCAACAAGAAGAACTTCAACATTGCTTTTGATGATATCCACACTTTCAATATCTCGCTCCAAATTGATAATTTGCATATCAATGATTCTATCTGTAAGTTCCTTTCTGGTGTTCTTCCACAAACACTCAGACTAAAATTTGAGATTTGGTGGACGATGGAACTCACGGTGCAGCCACTTGTGCTAATTTGTGAAGTTGCGGAAGCGAACACGTGGTTAGTATTGATCGGTCACTGATGTCTCATTCTAAACAAACTCGGCAGAATTAATGGAAGGATATCAATTGGAGAGCATCAAATGTGACTGGTAGGGTATCAGTTGCAGAAACTGATCAAATGTGACTGGTAGAGTATCAATTGCACAAGAGATGGATGATTTTGGGTCTACAATGCTGTAGGGGAAACATGAGACAACTTTAGATAGTAGAGAGAAATATGGTTCCCGAGAGTTCAATTTCAAGTTTCAGAGTTTGGTTCTTCACTAATAATAGCAAACTCTTCCTAATTGATGATGGAGAACATAAGATTGCCTAAGTGCATGATACTTTGGTTCAAGCTTAGAACCAGAAGAAAATAAATGTCTGATTCAAAGTAAGTGGTCTAACTCTCTTTTATATTTTGTGAAAATAATTTTACAAAATTACCCTTTTTTCATGTCTATTTTGATATAAGAATAGATCATGTAAAAGTATGTTTTGGTTTATGGAGTATGTGCTGCATATGAAAGTTTGTGAATGATATGTGATTTATGAAATAAGATGTTTTTGTATTCCTAAATGATTTATGATGGTCTCGCATTACTGATGAAATGAAAAAGATATATGTTATATGTTACGTGGTCTAACAATTTGCACGAGTTGTTGGAATGCTTAAACGTGAGAGGATGAAACCTTATGCACTCGTCTCATGGTGGGATCTATGAGCTTTTCTAGAAATGGCTTTTCAAGACAGAGTAATGTGGTTAATGATTTAACTCTGCTAACAGCTAAAAAAAGTAATATATACAGTGTTTAAAGATAAAAAACTTGATGCTTTATTTTATTAGTTTTATTTTATTATATGAAAGTGATATTTCAAAACTTGTTTTTCGGATATACATAATCACACAAAAGATTATAACATTGCTTATTGAACGTATTTTTTTTTTTTACTCATAATACTAGTCATTTTTGCAGTTTACTCATATTACTACTTGTTATTTTTACACGTCAAAGACTGTGTATATTTACATTGAAAAAGATGATTAATAGAAATAGTGAATAAACTTTGAATATAGTTCACCAGACTTTGAATAGTGAATTAAATTTTTGACATTACATTTGCATTGATTTCATTAAAGTTACTATTTTGAATGTTAGCAAAATTTACTTCAATAGTGTAATATTTTTTCGCACAAAAATTATTTTGGATATTACATTATAAGAATTTCTATTGAATTTGTTTTTGTGGTTAGAATTAACATAAATATGACGTCCCATAACGAGGTCTTACTTTTTTACAAAATTACGACAGATACAGCATCTCAAAAGATTTCAGCTCCAAATGTTTCTTTTGGTAAACATTTCAGCTCCAAATGTTTCTTTTGGTCGAACAAGATTTCATTAAAGTTGTCTCTGTAAGTGTTTAAAATAGTTTACTTCGATATTTTTTTTTGATCAAAGATTATTACAAATATTATATCGAACAGCGTTCCGTTGAATTTATTAGAATTGTCGTAATTATATCGTCACGTAAAGGAACCCTAAACGTATCTCGAATTAAAGATCAAAAGTGTGACAAGTTTCCCCAGAATTAATTTGATTACAGGCCCTGATATACACAGCCGGCTGTGGCAAGAAAGAAAAGAAAATATCTAACTGCAAAAGTTGGCATGAGGTTATCATATAAATCTGGCTTCAACCGTTCCCAGACATACAGTTGCAAACGTGCAGTTGCAGCCACCAGAGCAATCTGAAATTTCATACTTCTTCCCAAAATCATCGCTGGTAATCCACAACCAATCACCGTGATGGTTCAAAGTGGCGATCATGATATTTTTAGGCGGAAATTCACGTGGGATACCATCGGCAAGAAGCACTCCCATCACCTTGCTGAGAATAGCCTGATGAATTCATACCATCGAAACACTTTGTCATTTCCTCGAACATCCCCTGTAACTCTTTCAAACTGTACACCTTGCCCTGAAGCACGAATTTTCAAGAATAAAAAACAAACACATCTCACAATCATGAACACCAAAAAAAAAGAGAGAGATTTTATTAGATGTCTACCCAAAATCTAAGACTGCGACGAACAATGTTTAATACAAACAGTTACTTGTTATAGCATCAACACAACAACAACATTACTCATTGTTTTAGATACTCCCACATGTACCAAAATATGAAAGTAATAGAAACACATGTTGTTTTCTGATAACCCATAACAAAGAAAGATTGTGGATCAACTACTACTTTACAAAAACCAACGTCAAGCATCTGTTGGAGAAAAGTTAGTTGTGGGAGTCGGAAAATTTTGGATGGCAAGTGGATTTTGTCAAACACCATACTTTGGGCTTAATTACGATTAGTATTCGTTAATCAAAAACGAAAACTAAAAATTCCTAAATTATCTATGTAACGCGTAGATGAATTTAGGTTGTTGAATCACTCGATTCTGATACCGGGTGAATGAAAAATTAACGCTCAAAGTTGGAGTAACATTGGAAGTTATTTGGCGGTTTCTTCCACTACCAATAACTACTCGGTGGTTATTGCAGTAGTGGGGCAGTTTCTTCCACTACCAATAACTACTCGGTGGTTATTGCAGTAGTGGGGCGGTTTCTTCCAATCTAACGGTACAGATCAAAACTGATTGATCTAACGGTACGCATCCAATCATCTGATAACTTCCAGTAACTTCTTCCTCTCTATAAATTCCTTTCATGTTGAAACGTTTTAGATAGAGATTTCGAAAATCTAAAGGCGTACGCAGCTTCTTCTTCTTCTACTTCTGTTTTTCATAAAACGTTTTCTTGCATTCATTGCGTTCGAGAAATCAGAGCACCTTACAGGTTCGTCGAGTTCTTACGTTGCAGTGCCGTTCGTATGAACAGAACCCGTTGTATCCTGGGAGACGATTGCTCACACCGGTTGGGCACAGTATACCAGAGCAATACGTCTTAAGGACAGAGTCCTCGACTCGCCCCGGGTTTGATTTATTTTGTTGTTCCATATGCACACACTAAACGACTGCGTCTTAGTGCAGGAGTGATTGTCTCCAACAATCTTAAGACGTATTTTTATTCAATTACTTCCTGTACTATTTTGTTTATTACGCAAAGGCAGTTTCGTACTGATTTGCAGTCTTCTTCTACTCATTCTTGGACCTGGGTCTGTTCTGATCTTTACGTTTTGATCAAACTGAACAGGAATGGAACACGAGAGCTCAAACTCTGTTCAAGGCTTCAATGGTGCTCACTCCGTGTCTGCACCTGAAGGGGCTCACAATGTTGCTGCCGGGCCGCAGATCAATACGGTCCCGTTGGCACCATCTGGAGGGCCACAAATGAATCCGGCTGCCACTGCTGCTCAGGTGGAAAAGTCGGAGAAGTTTGCTGGAAGCTTTTTCAAGAGGTGGCAGCAGAAGATGCTGTTCTACCTCACGGCGTTGGGGTTGGCCAGAATGCTGTCCGAGGATCCATCCGTGGTTGAGCCTGTGGAGGATCAACAACAAAATATGCAGAACGCCTTGGGTGCTGAGGCCTGGGCGTATACAAATTTTTGTTGTTTGAATTTGATTCTGGGTTGCCTAGATAATTCTCTCTATGGCGTGTTTTGTACATTTAAAACTGCAAAAGCTTTATGGTTGGCTTTAGATAAAAAGTATCGCACAGAAGATGCGGGTACTAAAAAGTTGATAGTTGGGAAATTTCTCGACTATAAAATGTTAGATTCTAAAACTGTAATTTCGCAGGTGGAAGAAATACAGATGTTGGTTTCTGAAATGGAAGAGGAGGGCATGACGCTCAGTGAATCTTTCCTAGTTGCGGCTGTGATTGAGAAGCTGCCTCCTTCGTGGAGGGAATTCAAGAGCTATCTCAAACACAAGCGAAAGGAGATGAAGATGGAGGATTTGATAGTCCGTCTTCGCATTGAGGAGGACAACCGTCGCTCCGAAAGAAAGCCATCCATGTCTTCTGGTCAAGCCAAAGCTCATGTTGCTGAGGCAAAGAACAAGAAGAAGCATAACACTTTGAGTGTGAACTCCAAGGGCAAGGAAATTGCGAAGAAGTTCACAGGTAAGTGTTATAACTGTGGTAAACCAGGGCATAGAAGCAGTGAGTGCAGGAAGCCCAAAAAGAATCAGAATCAGAATAAAGCGACAGCAAATCTGGTCGACGCAATGGATGACTTGAACCTTTGCGCAGTGGTGACCGAGTGCAACGCAGTGGGAAACCCACGGGAATGGTGGGTGGACACAGGAGCCACTCGACATGTGTGTGCGAACAGGGCAATGTTCAGAGAGTACGTGCCCACGACGAACAATGAGCAATTGTTTATGGGAAACTCCAACAGCTCGAAAATCGAAGGATCGAGCAGGGTAATCCTGAAACTGACCTCAGGAAGGGAGTTGACTCTGCAGAATGTGCTGCATGTTCCTGACATAAGGAAGAATCTGGTTTCTGGCGCGCTGCTAGTCACGCATGGGTTCAAGCTTGTTTTTGAGACAAACAAATTTACACTTTCTAAGAATGGGGTGTATTTGGGAAAAGGGTATCTTTTAGATAACATGTTCAAATTGAACGTTATGACAATTGTACCCAAGAATGTTACGCCCACTGAGGCTAATAAAATTGTTTCCTCTTCTGCTTACATGCTTGAGTCTTCTTGTTTATGGCATTTACGTATGGGACACGTTAATTACAAATCAATTCAAAGTATGATAAATCTTGATTTGTTGCCTAAACTGAATATGACTAAGAAAAAAATGTCAAGTTTGCGTTGAAGCGAAAATGACTAAGGCTCCTTTTCCTTCGATTGAAAGAAACACTGAAATGTTAGATTTAATTCATACAGATGTGTGTGATTTAAAGTTTGTGCAAACAAGAGGTGGTAAAAAGTACTTTGTAACTTTTATTGACGATTGCACACGATACTGTTATGTATATTTGCTAAGCAGCAAAGACGAGGCCCTTGATGCTTTCAAGGATTATAAAAATGAAGTTGAGAATCAACTTAGCAAACGAATTAAAGCAATTCGTAGTGATAGAGGTGGCGAATATGATACACCGTTTAATGAATACTGTTCCGAACATGGCATTATTCATCAAACGACTGCACCATATTCACCTCAATCGAATGGTATTGCTGAACGCAAGAACCGTACTCTAAAAGAGATGATGAATGCTATGTTGATAAGTTCGGGTTTACCTCAGAACTTGTGGGGGGAAGCAATCCTCTCAGCCAACGTCATTTTAAACAGAATTCCATCTAAGAAGATGGATGTAACCCCTTTCGAGCTTTGGAAAGGCTACAAGCCTAGTTACAAATACTTGAAAGTGTGGGGGTATCTGGCGAAGGTGGCTGTACCGAGACCAAGACAGGTGAAAATTTGGCCTAAAACGGTTGATTGCATATTTATTGGTTATGCAACTAACAGTAGTGCATATCGGTTCTTGGTGCACAAGTCAGATATTCCTGACATACATGAAAACGTTGTCATGGAGTCAAGGAATGCAGTGTTCTTTGAAGACGTCTTTCCGAGGAAAGACAAAATTCAAGAAGAAACAAGGTTTGGTAAGCGATTGCGTGAGGCGACTCCTCAAGGAGATGAGGAGCTTCGTCAAAGCAAGCGTGCCAGAATGCCAACTTCGTTTGGACCGGATTTTCTAACCTATATGGTAGAAAATGAGCCGAGGAATTTTTCCGAGGCTATGTCAACTCCAGAAGCTCCATTCTGGAAAGAGGCAATTAACAGTGAGATAGACTCAATTCTTCAAAACCACACTTGGGAGTTGGTTGACCTTCCACCTGGAAGTAAACCACTTGGTTGTAAGTGGGTTTTCAAGAAGAAACTGAAAGAGGATGGGTCTATTGAAAAGTATAAAGCCAGGTTGGTAGCTAAAGGCTATCGACAAAAGGAAGGCTTTGACTTTTTTGACACCTACTCACCAGTGACTAGGATCACTTCTATAAGGGTGCTAGTTGCAATTGCTGCAGTCTATAATTTGGAAATCCATCAGATGGATGTGAAGATTGCTTTTCTGAATGGTGAGTTGGATGAAGAAATCTATATGGAACAACCCGAAGGGTTTGTGGTTCCAGGACAAGAGTCTAAAGTTTGTAGACTCGTTAAATCCTTGTATGGACTTAAGCAAGCGCCCAAACAGTGGCACTTAAAGTTTGATCAAGCTATGTTAGCTAACGGTTTCAAGATCAATGAGTGTGACAAGTGTGTCTATATTAAGAGCACACAGAATGCTTATGTGATAGTGTGTCTCTATGTAGATGACATCCTAATCATGGGAAGTACTCGGGACATAATCTTAAACACAAAGAAGATGTTGACGAGGAACTTCGATATGAAGGACATGGGAGTAGCCAATGTCATTCTAGGAATTAAGATTTCTAGGGTAACTGAGGGACTCATACTGTCACAAACTCACTATATTGAATCAGTTCTGAAACGGTTCAATATGGATGATGTGAAACCGGTAAAGACCCCGCTCGACTTAAGTGTGCACTTAAGGAAAAATCGAGGGGAGCCGGTAGCTCAGTTAAAATACTCTCAGGTAATCGGGAGTCTGATGTACATAACGAATTGTACAAGACCAGACTTAGCTTGTTCAGTAAACAAGTTGAGCAGATTTACGAGTAATCCAAGTGATGATCATTGGAAAGCTCTTAACAGAGTGATGAGGTATTTAAAATACACAATGTATCTTGGATTACATTATACGAGATATCCAGCAGTGTTGGAAGGATACTGCGATGCAAATTGGATATCAGATAGTAAAGACTCGAAATCCACCAGTGGATACGTGTTCACTGTTGGTGGTGCTGCGGTGTCGTGGAAATCCACGAAACAAACATGCATAGCTAGGTCCACTATGGAAGCTGAGTTCATAGCGTTGGACAAAGCTGGGGAAGAGGCTGAGTGGCTTCGGAATTTCTTGGAAGATATTCCGTGCTGGCCTAAGCCGATCGCTCCTATTAGCATACACTGTGATAGTCAGTCAGCTATAGGACGTGCTCAAAGCAGCATCTATAATGGTAAGTCACGACACATACGTCGGAGACATAACACCATTAAACAGTTGATCTCTAATGGCGTGATTTCCATTGATTATTTGAAATCAGTGGAGAATCTTGCGGATCCGCTTACAAAAGGCTTGCCTAGAGATCATATGTCAAGATTGACAAACGGAATGGGATTGAAGCCCATAATGCATGAATCTTTGTAATGGTAACCCAACCTTGTTGACTGGAGATCCCAGAATCTTGGTTCAATGGGACAACTAAGTTATGAAGGTTCAGTTAGCACTTACTCATTCCGTCTGGTAAAAGTGCTGTCTGCAGAGAATTTAGGGTAAGCTAAAGCTTTTAATGATGTCCTATATCTTGATACGTCAAGTGGAGTATGGCAGAATACTCTTGATAGGAATCACCTATGTAAGTGTGAAGTGGGGTCGCTTCTATGAGAATTCTGAGAGGCAAGAATTCTCTAATACACTTTCTGAAACCAGGTTGTTCATGGCCAAAATGAACACAACCATGAGAACCAAAAAGGGGTGTTAGAGAAATGTTGTGTGAGTATCATTGTCTAGGTTCACACTAAAGGCTGATAGTTCAAGACATTAGTTCACTACCCAGCCGAGTGGATCCGATGGTACATCACTAAGAAAGGTTCAAAGCCAGAAGCTACCTCTTCTGAGGCAACATATCCTTATCTGATTTCTCGATAGAGTCTGCATTCACATTTGCATTAATTTCCATTCATGTGGGGGATTGTTGGAGAAAAGTTAGTTGTGGGAGTCGGAAAATTTTGGATGGCAAGTGGATTTTGTCAAACACCATACTTTGGGCTTAATTACGATTAGTATTCGTTAATCAAAAACGAAAACTAAAAATTCCTAAATTATCTATGTAACGCGTAGATGAATTTAGGTTGTTGAATCACTCGATTCTGATACCGGGTGAATGAAAAATTAACGCTCAAAGTTGGAGTAACATTGGAAGTTATTTGGCGGTTTCTTCCACTATCAATAACTACTCGGTGGTTATTGCAGTAGTGGGGCAGTTTCTTCCACTACCAATAACTACTCGGTGGTTATTGCAGTAGTGGGGCGGTTTCTTCCAATCTAACGGTACAGATCAAAACTGATTGATCTAACGGTACGCATCCAATCATCTGATAACTTCCAGTAACTTCTTCCTCTCTATAAATTCCTTTCATGTTGAAACGTTTTAGATAGAGATTTCGAAAATCTAAAGGCATACGCAGCTTCTTCTTCTTCTACTTTTGTTTTTCATAAAACGTTTTCTTGCATTCATTGCGTTCGAGAAATCAGAGCACCTTACAGGTTCGTCGAGTTCTTACGTTGCAGTGCCGTTCGTATGAACAGAACCCGTTGTATCCTGGGAGACGATTGCTCACACCGGTTGGACACAGTATACCAGAGCAATACGTCTTAAGGACAGAGTCCTCGACTCGCCCCGGGTTTGATTTATTTTGTTGTTCCATATGCACACACTAAACGACTGCGTCTTAGTGCAGGAGTGATTGTCTCCAACAGCATCAACACAACAATTTCTTCCAAACCAAGAAGATAATGTCACTGATTTCCTCTGAATATTATACAACGTTGTATGCATTACATAGTACAGCCAATGATAGGATATGAGAGAGCTTTTTCTTTTTTTTCTGAACCAAGAGAAATTTAAGTTAATGTACCTCTTTTTTAACGTTGTTCACCATGGACACCATTTCGTGGAGAAAATCAGCAAATCCCTAAAAAAATTAAAGCAAATTATATCCATTCACAGGAAATTAGAAAGAAATTAGAAAAGCAAAGCTTGCATTCTGTAAAAGACTCACTTACCTCATCCACTTCTTCATGTTTTGCATAAAAGCCTAAATCATACATCATTCTCTTACTCCGATCTGACAACACTGTCATTTACAATTCAACCCACAAGATTAAAAGCACTTACAGCAGAGAATTAGACATGGCAAGAAGAAAACCAATATATTCATTTTCTTTCTTTTGCCTTTTTCCATTGGGCTTACCCGAATAAGCTTCTTGAATTTGTTGGAATTTTCTCTCTGCTTTACTTAACAAAGAAGGTCTTCTCGCCCACTTGTCCGGATGCTATTTCTGCAACACAAACATATATTTCAAATTCACAGTAATTTCCTCTCCCCCCCCACCTTTCCTCTCTCAAGAAGCTAACCAAAATCATTATAAACGCATCCCAAAGAAAATTTAAAAAGAAATGAGAACCCATGTCAGAGACTATTTATGTGGCATTGTAACATGTATTAAACTATGCTAAAACTATCAAGATATGTTGATCACATTAGAGCAATCCCTGACCCTTATGGTAACATCAGTAGCTTAATTGTATAAACATGTATAGGAACATGCCATAAAAATTGAACTACCCAATAACTACCCCTATAAGATTATAAAATTCACAATTTAAAATCGACAGGTGCATCTGTTAGAAACTGTAAGCATCAATATCCAATCACTACCCCCACAGAATATTGTAAACTTACAATTCAAAATTGACAGGTGCAACAGAAAAACAGACAGCCACACACAGTTACACATATCTACATGGATACAAGATAAACAATACAGTAGTCATAATAATTGGATGGCAGAAGCTCACCATTGCTAATTTCTTGTAAGCACGACGGATTTCTTTGTCACATGAATCTGAGTTCAGACCAAGAATTCTGTAATAAGAAGGTTCTCCCACAAAGCACTCCTCCATGTTAGTCTATCCCAACTTAGAGTCTCAACATCCCAATTGAAGGCCAACTCTTCAAATGAACTCAAAAGGTACCTACGCCGGTTCAATTTTCCAGTAATGTTAAAAGGGTTCAAGATAACTCTACTTCCAAAAAGAAGGCCTTAATTGAATTTAAGAAATGTGTAAGAGTGATGGAATAACTGGGTTGTGACACGTGTCCCAGTAAACTAAGAGAACCTTGGAAAACTCCAGAAAGTAAGGAACGGATAACGATGCTTAAAATTATCTTTGTAGAAATATTTGTAAGTTTCCAGAACAGATGGAAGTGCGGCTGGAATGTTCGCGAACATCTTGCCTTGCCCTTAATAGGAGGAACATAAAAAAGAAGTTTTGATAATTACTGGAAGATATTCTAAGTTCCGTTGATATTTTGTAAACTGCTTACACAAGCTAAGAGATGTGTTTGCAGAGGTGTGAAAGTCGCATAATCAAACTGTTTCTAAAAGATTTTAGTATGGTTTGTGTCGGGTTTGAGATTGTTTATTAATTTTAATTAAATGAGTCAAGTTTAAACATGAATTTGTTTACAATAGATTCGTAAATCTGGCTGATTGATTCAGTTTATATTGAAAAATTTTTTATAGATTTTTTTAGTCCTATGTCTCGACGTTAAAACCAAAAAATTTTTACTGGTTTCACGTTGTTTTTTCATGTTTTCGATAAAACCTTCTCGTAAAATTTTACAACATCTTCCGAACCAAATAGTTCGTGAATTGTTCTGCTCATTTAAAGAGATCTAACGTTTTCAAGTCGAACTCGAACAAATTTTTAACCGCACTATACCAAACGAGTCGAACCAAAGTATTCGTATGTGTTTGCGGATTGTTTCTTTAGACATTTAATTGACCCGTTTTAAAAATATTATCAAATTAAGAATACAGGCTGAGAAAAGGGAAGGTGTTTTAAAAATATTATAGATATTTTTTTTGGTTCTGGAAGTAGCTTGAGATTTTTCTTCCATCTATATAATGACAAAATTTTTAGAAATAAAATGGCTAGACTCATTTTAATTTGCTGGAATCCATTTGGAGAATTGGGATGAGATCCCATCATCTCCAAATCCTTCACCCCTCTCACGCCACACGTCACGTGACAGCAGGAATGGTGGTAAGACTAGATAAGGAAGTGAACATCAATGAATGTATGGGGGAAGTGGAGGACACGTGTCGCGCGATAAGAACGGAGTGAAAGAAAATTGGGTGAGATGATCCAAACACGAAGATCTAGGTCGAAAGGTTAATCTTTTTCCTTTTTCTTCTTTAGGAAAATTATAAGGTTAATTAACCTAATATTAACTGTGAAGGTAAAAAGAATTACATTCAAGAGGTTTATATAAAATACATCAGTTACTTACATAGAAATAACGAATTAATTGTTAATACATAAGACGCCATATAAGCATCCTGACACGCCTCTGGATTTCCCAACCACAAAGTGCCTGACCATGATCGATAAGTGCACAAGTGTTAAGTTCATAATGTCTCGTAAAATAAGGTTGTTTCGAATGAGATCGGTATACTCCACATTTTGTGCAATACACTGTTTTCACAGCTTGAACTCGTAATGTCTCGTCAAAACGTTACATTATATCTACTACTTCATATTTCATTAAAGAAAAAAGCATTACAAGTTAGACAGAAAACATCGATTTATTTCATGATAAACTATTGCAAAATATTAGATTTATTGTAACCACAAGATTGTAAATGATCATGTTCATTCTCATGTCATATCTATTGAGAAATATGTTTGGATAATTTACAAAGTCATGATTTTAAGTGTTGAATATTTGAGAATGTAACACATGACGTTATAAATGTTAAAAAGTTGAATAAGTGAAAAAAAATGACATCGATCTCTCAGGTAGGACATATCGATCGATCGATGTATACATCAATCCCTAAATCGATTGATTGAAGTAAGGCGGGAAAATC
Organism: Eustoma russellianum; assembly: GCA_036186865.1. Classification (NCBI taxonomy): domain Eukaryota; kingdom Viridiplantae; phylum Streptophyta; class Magnoliopsida; order Gentianales; family Gentianaceae; genus Eustoma; species Eustoma russellianum. The sequence goes on from AP025067.1 coordinate 19,811,940, forward strand.
TCAAACGTTACTGTGAGACATCGATCTCTAAACCTGAGGCACATCGATCGATCGATGTAGGAAAGATTCAAAATCTGGACCTCACTGTAAGACATCGATTGATGAGCTACAGCCTAACCTTGTAGATGCAAACACTGACGATGACACCTCATTGCCCCACAATGGTCCCATAACAAGGAGTATGGCTAAGAAATTATTACATTGTGTTGAATCATTTCTTTACAGGCATGAAGAGGATGAGCCAAGCAAAGATGACATCCATTGGGTTTATATGATACAAGCTATGATCTAGTTGTATCAAATGCATGTTGTACATATCTTTATATGTTCTTTTTAATATTCTTAGTTTGTTAACTTTGTTTTAGGATAGTTTGTGTTGTATTCTTGCCTTATCTTTCAGGTACACGTTTTTAGCTTGAAGATGCAAATCAAACCTGAATTTTTGTCCAAGCAAAGAGGTAGAATGCAAGTAGCTTACAAGCAAGGTGGTGACAAGCACCCATGTCACAAACCTGATTTCTTCTCACGCAAACAAGGGAGAAACAACCAGCTCAAACCTTCAATCAATAGAAAGGAGTCTTGCAAAAGCTTAAACCAATCACAATCAAGTTAAGAGAAGAATGCAAGCTGCTCAAACAATTGCACCAATCAAACTCCATGAAGAAACCGTTGGTTCATGACTAATATGTTTGAAAATTCAACACCAAAGTGAGAACCAATCAAAGCCAAGTTTTAATCAAGCTGCACAAAGATTCATCCAATCAACACACTTGAAGAAAACCGTTGGCTTAAGGAATGAAAAGGTTTGAAGATTCAAAGACAACTTGCAACCAATCAAAGCCCTTTCTCAAGCAAGCTGCTCCATGTTTAAACCAATCAAAACTATGGCTCAAGACAAGCAAAGAAGAATAAGGAAGCAACCAGCTCCTTTGTCACCGAAAGTTGCTCCAACTTGTTCAAAAAGAAAGCATGTTATTCCTAGACTTGTACTTTGTATTTTAGACTTTGTACCTTGTTTATTTTTGTTGGTTATAAGTAGTTTTAGAAGCTGAATGTAAAGAACAACCATTATCAATATACATTTGAACCAGAATTTCCTTCAAGGAGTCTTCAACATTTCAAGTTGAGGTTTAAAGCCACCAAACGGTTTTCTTGCAAGTTCCAGCCTAGAACTTGTTTGTATTTACTTCATCATTTGGATTACAGCATCTTAGGGTCTCATTGAGGTTTTAGATGTGTTGGAGTGCCAAAGAGGAAGAGGTGTTGGCATAGATTGAGCCAAGAACAATGGTTAAAGATCAAAGGGTGTCTTTGAGGTGTTCTTTGACATAGCTTGTGTTCAAATCAGTTTGGAGTAGGAGACAACATCCTTGGCAAACGTTTCCAGCCCCCATTTGGCTCATCAATTGGTATCAGAGCCTTGGTTAGTCTTCTATTCATGTTTACATTGCTTAAATTTACAAATGAATGTTGCTGCCCAAACCGTTTGTGAACTGATTTTTATTGCGTTTAGTTGCTGCTTGTTTAGGTAGTTAGTTTATGTTTTAAGGTGCTTGTTAGATAGTATACTATAGTTTGGTAACTTAGTTAAGTAGGAAAAACGAAAACATCCCACAAAAACAACTTAGACTAGACTTAAGTGTGTTAGGAGTTGATTGTGTAGCTTGAAACAAAAACCGTGTGTGACCAGCTTGTAATTGTTCAATATAGCTTAGATATTGTTCATTAGACCCTAATCTAGAAGTTTTAAATGGTAGTTTAATTGACTCCTTAAATCAGAAAACTTTGAACACAAAAAAAATAGACTAGTTGATAGATTATCAAATTGTGGTAGTTGAAATTCTGTTTTTTGTTTTTGTGTGCAATCCGTTTAAGCGTTTTATGTGCTGCCTTATTTACCTTAGTTGATCTTCATTAGACCTTAATCTAGTAGCTTAAGTGTTAGTTTAGTTGTGTCCTTAAAAGAGAAAACTTGAACACAAAATAGATTAGTTGGTAGTTAGCTTGTAATCAAGTAGTTAAAATTCTGTTTTTAGTACTTGTGTGCAAACTGTTTAGACGTTTTTATATGCTGCCTTATTTAGCTTAGTTAGACTAGATTACAACATAGTTTAAGTGTTTAGATGGTTGTTTAGTTTAGCACAAGAAAACCGAAAACCAAAGAACAAAACAAAGTAGTTTTAGCTAACTAAGTGTGCTGCCTAGTTCTTGTTCATACACGTTTGTTAGGAGCTGCATCTAGTGTCAATTAGTTTAGAATCTGATTGCATCATACAAACAAAAAGACCAAACAAAAACAAGGTAGGATAGATCACTTAAAAACCGAACAAAACAAGATAGCTTAGTTGCATCAAAACTGATTTTTCCATTAGTTGTTAGTAAACAGCCTTTATAGATTGCATTTAGAAACAAATAAGTTGCATTTAGCCATCTTAAGATCACTTAGATAAAAAAAAACAGAAAAAGAAAAAAAAAGATAAGTGCCAAAACCGTGTGGATTAAAACAACTTTTAAAGCTCATTTGAAATCTTGGTACATGCTAATAGCTTTATCTTTTTGTTGATTTCAATTGTTTCAAACAACTTGTTGGACTTAGATATATTCTGAAAGTTAGGAATTGTTTAAGCCCCACATTGTTAAAGAGCTATCCAATTGTTGTTTTAGATCAATTTCTGAACTTACATTGCACTTTATACAATTTGATCTTGTTGTAATTGTGAATTGAATTCCCACTACATAGTGTTTAGCCGTGTTGTGTACGAGGAACTTTCAAATTCCAAATACAACAAACCTTGTGCAATTAAAGGCCGTGGGCAATGTCTCATGTAGGCCGTGAGGAGTAGTCTCACAACAATCAAGCAAAACCCTCCAAAGAAAGAAAATTAAGCTTGATTGAGAAATACGCGAGAGAAAAGCCAATATTTGTCAAACAAGTAAGAGGCAAGAAAAGAGAGGATTGCACAAGAAAACCAAGTGAGGAAAAGCCTAAAAATAAACATTGCAAAAAGGGAAAATCCCTGTGCAAAGATCAAAAGAAAGAAAGTGCCCAAACCAAACCCCAAAGTGTTGTAGTTTTGAGATATTGAAAGTTTCTAAAGCAAACCCTTGCTAGCACTTTGTTTGTGTGTCTTTACTTCCACTTTACTACAATTGATAATTGCATATGTTGTAAAGTAAATTGAGGGATTGTCTTAAAACAACCCCGTAGATTTCTTTCAGCCCGAACAACAATTTGACTTCTGTGATTTACTTGAATCCTTAGGAGAAATAGTCCAAGTTGTTGTTTTAAGGAATTGTCAACATAAAGTAGAGCATTTGCATCTTGTCAATATTTTATTTGGCTTTTGAGATTGTTTTCTGAAACATGGGTCCCCAACAGAAAGATAATGCATCATCCCCGTCCCCATCTACTCCTGTTCCATCCCCAGTCCCTGTTACCCTAGAGAATATACAGCAAACACTCACTTTCCTTGTTAATCAGTTTGGTTTAATGAGAAGTGACATAGAGGATAACAAACAAAGGATAAACAACGTAGAAAAGCCAACCTCAGATCAAAAGGAACCTAGTATACCTTTTCAAGAAGGCACCTCTTATGCTAATGAGTCTTATGTTCAACCTAGAAGAGTCACATCACATAGAGGTAGAAGTCGAGGTCGAGGTAGTAATGGTGGTCGTAGGAACATTTCTTTTGAGGAGAGATTTGATTATCTCCCTGAGTACAATGAAGAACACTATCCGGAAGAGCGGTATGATGAACGTCAACCTGATAGAAATGAACATCTTGAAGAAGAGTTCATTACTACTAAACTGACGATACCCTCCTTCCAAGGGAAAAGTGATCCTGAAGCTTATCTGCAATGGGAAACAAAAGTAGATCATATGTATTCTTGCACTAACTATTCTGAATTGGCCAAAGTGCGGTATGCAACTTTTGAATTTGTAGATTATGCTTTACTTTGGTGGGAACAATTGAAGAACACCAGGAGAAGAACAAGACAACCTCCTGTTGTCACTTGGTCTGAGCTGAAACAAGAGATGAGGAAGAGATTCATATCTCCTTCCTATGAAAGAAGCGTTTTCCAGAAATTGCAACAACTTTCTCAAGGTAATAGATCTGTCGATGAATTTTATAAAGAATTAGAACATCTGCTTACCAGGGCTAACATAGAAGAAGCTGAGGAAGCCACAATGGCTAGATTTCTAGCTGGCTTGAACAAAGAGATTGCATTCAAGGTGGAACTCACACCTTACTCTGATCTGACTTCTATGGTTCACATTGCTGAGAAAGTGGAGAGACAATTGAAGGTAAAAACTTCCAACCCTTCTTTTCGGACTAATCCTTTGAGTTTTCCTAGAACACAGCCCAGGACGCCATTCCGTCCACAACAAGGTCAAGGCCGTGGATTCCAAGGAAAATCAACCCAGAACATCCAAAATCATCCAAAGTTTCCAATCCCTGATAAAGGCAAAGCCAAGGTGGAAGGTACGCCTAATGTTAAGACTCGTGATATTCAATGTTTTAAATGCTTAGGAAAAGGTCATTTTGCTAATCAATGTCCCAACCCTAAACGCATCATGTTTATTGAAGAGTCTAATGAGTATTATTCTGAGGAAGAAATGGAAGAGAGTGAGGAAAACAATGACATTGAGCAAACGTGTGAGGAAGAAGAAGAGATTAGTGAAGAGACTAATGAGTGTGAAACAAAAGAGTTCTTAGTTGTCCGTCGAGCCCTAAGTGCCCAAATTAAAACTGAAGAACCTGACATACAAAGAGAGAACATATTCCACATTCACTGTATGGTTAAAAAGAAAGTCTGCACTTTAATCATTGACTCCGGTTCATGTACCAATGTGGCAAGTTTTGAACTTGTTAGGAAACTTGAGTTACCTTTATTGAATCACCCCCATCCTTATAGACTTACGTGGCTTAATGAGTGTGGTGAAGTTAAAGTAACAAAGCAAGCTCTAGTTCCTTTGTCAATTGGTGGGTATTCTGCTGAGGTGTTATGTGACGTAGCCCCTATGCAATCAAGTCATATCTTATTAGGTAGACCATGGCAATTTGACAACAAAGTTACTTATGATGGTTACCTAAATAGATATTCCTTTAGGCATAACAACAAGCTGTTCAAATTAAATGCCTTGCCCCCGCACAAAGTCTTTGAAGATCAACAACGCATGTTAAAAAGCTACAATGATCCAAAAGAAAAGGAATTAGAAAGGATCTTTATCAAAGAACACCAACTGAGAAGCTCTCATCTCAAAGTTGAACCGAAAGAAAACAAAGTTTCTGCTGAACCATCTCTAAAGAAAAGCGCATTCTTTGCATCTCAAAGTGAGGTATTCCATGCTATCAATTCAAACAAAAATGTTTATATCTTGCTTTACAAAGAAACTCTATTCTCTTCATCTGACATACCATCTACTTTGCCAAGTGAAGTTGCATCTTTACTTCAAGAATTTTCTAGCTTGTTTCCTGAAGGAGATCCCCCAGGTTTACCACCTCTAAGAGGCATTGAGCATCAAATAGATTTCATTCCAGGAGCTGTTCTGCCAAACAGACCTGCCTATAGAGCCAATCCAGAGGAAACTAAGGAAATCCAAAAGCAAGTTGAGGAACTATTGACCCAGGGTAAAGTAAAAGAGAGTATGAGTCCTTGTGCTGTTCCTGTTATCATTGTCCCTAAGAAAGATGGAACTTGGAGAATGTGTACTGATTGTAGAGCCATCAATAAGATCACTGTGAAGTATAGATACCCTATTCCTAGGTTGGATGACATGCTGGATATGTTACATGGGTCTAGGTGTTTTAGCAAAGTAGATCTTAAGCAAGGATATTTCCAAGTCAGAATTAGGGAAGGTGATGAATGGAAAACTGCCTTTAAGACTAAGTTTGGATTGTACGAATGGTTAGTTATGCCCTTTGGTTTAACCAATGCCCCTAGTACTTTCATGAGGTTAATGAATGAGGTCTTAAGGAAATTCATAGGGAAATTTGTAGTAGTTTACTTTGATGACATTCTTATCTACTCCAAAACCCTAGGTGAACACCTGAACTATCTAAGAGCCGTTTTTGTCACACTACAGAAAGAGAAGCTGTATGCTAACTTCAAGAAGTGTTCTTTCTGTCTGGAGAAGGTTACATTCTTAGGATTTGTGATTAGTGCTGAAGGAATTGAAGTGGATCAAGAGAAAGTTAAATCCATAACTGAGTGGCCAACCCCTAAGTCTGCTGGAGATATTAGGAGTTTTCATGGATTAGCTAGTTTCTATAGACGTTTTGTGAAGGATTTCTCCACCATAGCTGCCCCCTTGAATGAATTAGTCAAGAAAGATGTAAGATTTGAATGGGGAGAATCACAACAACAAGCTTTTGAGGAACTTAAGAAACGTCTAACTTCTGCACCCATCCTGAGATTGCCCAATTTTGATGAAATGTTTGAAGTTGAATGTGATGCCAGTGGAGTTGGCATTGGAGCCGTATTGCATCAAGGTAACAAACCTGTTGCCTACTTTAGTGATAAATTGAAAGGAGCTTCCATCAATTATTCAACCTATGATAAAGAATTGTACGCACTTGTCCGTTCCTTACAAACCTGGCAACATTATCTGCAACCTAAGGAATTTGTGATTCATACTGATCATGAAAGCCTTAAGTATCTAAAGGGTCAAGGAAAATTGAACAAAAGACATGCCAAGTGGGTTGAATTCATTGAACAATTCCCTTATGTGATCAAGTATAAGCAAGGAAAAGAAAATGTTGTTGCTGATGCCTTATCTCGTCGCTATACTTTGATTACTACTCTTTCATGTAACATGTTTGGTTTTGAGTCTATCAAAGAGATGTATCATTCTGATCATGACTTTAGTTCTATATATCAAGCATGCGTTGAGTCCCCTTTTGCCAAATATTACTTGCATGATGGTTACTTGTTTAAAGAACATAAGTTATGTGTACCAATGTGTTCATTAAGAGAGTTATTGATTAAAGAAGCTCATGGAGGAGGTTTAATGGGTCATTTTGGCTCGTTAAAAACATTGGAAACACTTAAGGAACATTTCTTCTGGCCGCATATGAGAGCACATGTTGATAAGATATGTGACCAATGTATTACTTGCAAGCAAGCAAAGTCTAGAACACAACCACATGGATTGTACACTCCTTTATCTGTTCCAAGCTCACCTTGGACTGATATTTCTATGGACTTTGTATTGGGATTGCCTCGATCCAAAACTGGTAAAGATAGCATCTTTGTTGTTGTTGATAGATTTTCCAAAATGGCACATTTCATTGCATGTAAGAAAGTTGATGATGCTATTCATATTGCTGATTTGTTCTTTAAGGAAATTGTTAGATTGCATGGCATGCCACGTACGATTGTTAGTGATAGAGATACAAAGTTTCTAAGTCATTTCTGGCGTGTTTTGTGGAGTAAACTTGGTACTAAATTGTTATTTTCTACAACTGCTCACCCACAAACCGATGGTCAAACTGAAGTTGTTAATAGGACTTTGTCTCAACTTTTACGTGTTGTCATTCAAAAGAATCTAAAGAATTGGGAAGATTGCTTAGCTTACATTGAGTTTGCATACAATAGAGTTGTTCATAGTGGAACATTGCATTCTCCTTTTGAAGTTGTTTATGGCTTTAACCCTTTGTCCCCGCTTGATCTTGTTCCCATACCTGTTCATGAACGTGTTAGTTTAGATGGTGAACGAAAAGCAAAACTTGTGAAAGAATTGCATGAAAAGGTTAAGTCACAACTTGAAGCTAAGAATAAAGTGTATGCCAATAGAGCCAACAGGAATCGTAAAGTTGTTATATTTGAGCCTGGAGATCTTGTTTGGTTACACTTGAGGAAAGAAAGATTCCCTAAGGAAAGGGACTCCAAGTTGAAGCCAAGAGGCGATGGACCGTTCAAAGTGTTGAAACGGCTTGGTGATAATGCCTATGTTCTCGATCTTCCTGAAGAAAGGTATGGTCCTATCTCTAAAACTTTTAATGTTGCTGACCTTTCTCCGTTTAGTGTTGATTCAGATTCGAGGACGAATCCTTTTCAAGTGGGAGGGAATGATGAGCTACAGCCTAACCTTGTAGATGCAAACACTGACGATGACACCTCATTGCCCCACAATGGTCCCATAACAAGGAGTATGGCTAAGAAATTATTACATTGTGTTGAATCATTTCTTTACAGGCATGAAGAGGATGAGCCAAGCAAAGATGACATCCATTGGGTTTATATGATACAAGCTATGATCTAGTTGTATCAAATGCATGTTGTACATATCTTTATATGTTCTTTTTAATATTCTTAGTTTGTTAACTTTGTTTTAGGATAGTTTGTGTTGTATTCTTGCCTTATCTTTCAGGTACACATTTTTAGCTTGAAGATGCAAATCAAACCTGAATTTTTGTCCAAGCAAAGAGGTAGAATGCAAGTAGCTTACAAGCAAGGTGGTGACAAGCACCCATGTCACAAACCTGATTTCTTCTCACGCAAACAAGGGAGAAACAACCAGCTCAAACCTTCAATCAATAGAAAGGAGTCTTGCAAAAGCTTAAACCAATCACAATCAAGTTAAGAGAAGAATGCAAGCTGCTCAAACAATTGCACCAATCAAACTCCATGAAGAAACCGTTGGTTCATGACTAATATGTTTGAAAATTCAACACCAAAGTGAGAACCAATCAAAGCCAAGTTTTAATCAAGCTGCACAAAGATTCATCCAATCAACACACTTGAAGAAAACCGTTGGCTTAAGGAATGAAAAGGTTTGAAGATTCAAAGACAACTTGCAACCAATCAAAGCCCTTTCTCAAGCAAGCTGCTCCATGTTTAAACCAATCAAAACTATGGCTCAAGACAAGCAAAGAAGAATAAGGAAGCAACCAGCTCCTTTGTCACCGAAAGTTGCTCCAACTTGTTCAAAAAGAAAGCATGTTATTCCTAGACTTGTACTTTGTATTTTAGACTTTGTACCTTGTTTATTTTTGTTGGTTATAAGTAGTTTTAGAAGCTGAATGTAAAGAACAACCATTATCAATATACATTTGAACCAGAATTTCCTTCAAGGAGTCTTCAACATTTCAAGTTGAGGTTTAAAGCCACCAAACGGTTTTCTTGCAAGTTCCAGCCTAGAACTTGTTTGTATTTACTTCATCATTTGGATTACAGCATCTTAGGGTCTCATTGAGGTTTTAGATGTGTTGGAGTGCCAAAGAGGAAGAGGTGTTGGCATAGATTGAGCCAAGAACAATGGTTAAAGATCAAAGGGTGTCTTTGAGGTGTTCTTTGACATAGCTTGTGTTCAAATCAGTTTGGAGTAGGAGACAACATCCTTGGCAAACGTTTCCAGCCCCCATTTGGCTCATCATCGATCTCTCAAGCAGAGACAATTCGATCGATCGATGTCTAGGGTTTTTGGAGAAATTTTTCTAAAATGTGATAAAATGGTTATTTTCATTTGTACATGCTTCACACGTTTATTGTGTTTATATTATGTGATTTTGATGTATTTATTATGTCTTGTGACTAATATACCTTGGAAGTTTCTATAACTTACCAAAAAGGACAAAAGTAGTATTTTGAGTTTTTACTGGTATATGTCACAGAGAAAGGCATACAAGGACTTCATTATTTCTTATACATCACTATCAAGGTGTTATTGTATCTATTTCTGACCATCAAGGTCATTTTTTGAGTTTTCTATCACGAGGAGCATTTTGGTCATTTTATTCTCCAAGGGCAGTTTGGTAATTTTACTCAAGGACATCTCTTGAATATCGTATTATCTGCATTATGGAGTTCATTTATGGTTTTCTTGAAGGTTATTTCATGGTTTTCTTGAAGGTTATTTCATGGTTTTCTACTCTATTATCTTATTTGGTGATATTATTGATGGTAGCAGGATATGTGATGGTTTTCGTATCACATTCTATATTTCTGCTTGAAGACTTTTATATATATGTTACTGGAGGCTCTCATTCATATTTTTTCAGAGATTCTAAGGGTGTTCTTTGTACAAAATTCACCACAACATACAAGGAGAAACTTGTGAGAATTTTAAATTATATGTTGACATAAACTTGCCAACTATTATTTATGGATTCTCTTCAAAAATCTGAGATTGTAAAATTAATTTTAAGCTGAAAACGTCAATAAATAGGTGGCAAAGGTGTTTTACTCATTTTATGACAAATATACAATGTTATGCCAAGTGGACCAACCATGTACAAGCTAGTTGGCAATTGGAAATTCTTATCTTGAAACCAACGGTCATATGGAGCTATTTGGGGCTGATTTAAAGTCAAATTTGCGGCCATCACATGGCCTATTATCTTGTCAAGAAGTTGAGGGTTTATTGGAGGAATATATCGTCTTATCCTTGGGTATTATCTTCACAATTTCCAAGCCATTTTTGAAGACAAATTTTTGGCCAAATAATGTGTCATACCCCATAATTTTTTAAGTCCGGCTTTTAATAATTAGAAAACAATTTAAAATGTAATTTCATTAAATGTATAAGTTATGAAGTGTAGTTAAACAAAATATAGGGGGGAAATGGGCAAAAGTAGAAATTGAGGGAATTTGGCCAAAATGTCAAATTTTGCCCAACTACATGTGGGGGAAGTTACACAACATTTGTATAACTTCCCACTCATCAGCCGCAGGTTAGGAGACCAAAGGGAGAGGAAGAAACCGTCTAGGAGAAGAAAGGAGAAGAAGAAGAAGAAAAGGAGAAGAAGAAGAGGGCTAACCTAGGTCCAACCCGTCCCGAAATTCTACCATACACTCGTAAGCTTATCTAGATTCCAAGGCAAGTAATCTTTCTATACGCTTTACGTAAATTTTGATTCTATAGGCCCTATGTTCTTATAAAGAGAAAATCCGGATCACACATTAGTAACTTTGATTTGTTTATGTTAAATGCTTTACTATATGTAATTGTTATTGTTGATGGAGTAAAATCATGTTCTTTGGGCCAATTTCTGAAAATGATTATGTCCTGATCTTTCTTGACAAACATGCCCTTAAACTGTGATCTTTGGTGTAAATATTGCGTTATGATAGGTTATGGCGTTTTTTTTCAAGTCTTATCTTAGATGATTTAAGATGAATGGATAAAGGTTTGAAGGTGTAGAAGGTGTTTTGCTACAAACTGAGTGTTGGTTAGAAGATTGATGATTCATTTAGAGATATGAATAATAGAAGGCTTAAGGTTGATGCAAACCGATAGATGTATGGATTAAACTCATGTTAGTTGTGTGTCAAGCATGACGAATCTAGGTGCCAAGATGGATTTTGAAGTGTAAACATGAAAGGGTTGAAGGAGGAAGGTGATGGGAGGAAGTTACTGCAGAAAATTGCAGTTCTGGAACTGTTAGAACACTTCGAACACCTACTTTAGGCGCTTCAAGTCACATTAGGCGCCTAAAGTAGGCGTTCAATGTGTCCCAGTGCATCCCCGTACACTTCGAACACCTACATTAGGCGCTTCATGTAGGCGTTTGATGTATACAGCACATTTCCGAACACTTTGAACGCCTAGTATAGGCGCCTCATGTCACTTTAGGCGCCTAAAGTAGGCGTTCCAAGTGTACTGGAAGTCTTTTTGACCCTATAGGCGCCCTATGTACGTGTAAAAACTTTATTCTCTTCCTTTGATCATACAATGCAAGGGTATTTGAGGTGTACTTGAGGAATAGATGTTAAGCTTGATTAAGTAGAGATACGAATAAATTCCAAGTGAGTTGGTGAAACGAACGGACTTAGAGAGGTACGAGCAAGGAGTGTTTGAGGCGCAAGATCACGTACTGGATATGTAAGATGTGTGTGTATATTACATGTTTGATATGAAGTTGCATGAGCATCCTACATCATGACATGAACACTTTGCATTTGACATGAGAATTGCTTTGCCAAAGAACATGTGTTTACGAGAGAAGATTAAAGTTTTCGAAAAGCAAACTATGGCTGCTGGTTGATCGCAGGGTATAAAAGTCACGTCTGCGAAAGCAGGGTATAAAAGCGTGATCTGTAGTCAACAGTAGGGTATAAAGTATTTTATGGGGCCGTGGTCCTATCAGCACGAATATATGATATATGTAATGGGGCCGTGGACCTATTAGCACGGATATATAATATATGTAATGGGGCCGTGGACCTATCAGCACGGGGTATAAAGTTTTGTTTGCTGTAGACTGATCACCCACAGGGTATAAACGGGTTACTTGCTGGCGATGTTTTCGCTAAGAACAGATACTTCATTTTCTTTTCAGGTGAGCCAGAGTACGAAATGATATTTATAGAAGACGATGGCGAGTGGGCTCACTGGGATGATGGGCATTGAAATAGATAGATCCTTGTTCATTCTAATTTAAGTTGGAAGATTTGATGTCTTTTATGTTGTATCGGAGGATACGTTAGACAGTTGATCGAACACCTTTTATTTCTGTTGTATTCCCTTTGGCTACACTGATGTTAATGAAGTTTTAAATTTAGCGATGTTTCCGCTGATTTTCTTATGTCATGGATGATGTACACTTGATCTGTTTCGACGCTTCTTAGTCCTCGTAGTAGACTACGACGGGTGCACTGGTACCGATGTCGAGTATCGGGCTGGGGCGCTACAGGTGGTATCAGAGCCTAGGCTTCAGATCTATCTCGGAAACTTAGGTTCATGATCTTTTAGAAATTTAAGATATGATTCTCCCTTAAGGTTAATCCTTAGTTATAAGTGCTGATTTCTCTAGAGTTTAAGTATGATCTGGGTTGGGTGTGTGCGAGCGCGTTTATCATCTAATTTCGTATTAATAGTTTCATTACATACCCCACCCGTCCTTACACATTCAAGTTTTCAGTAACATCATGTATCTACTGAATGCTAATGAAACATTAACCATTCAGAGAAAAATGCCTCCAAGAAGAGAGAACACATGAAACTCTGGTAATGGACAGGAGAACCAGCCACCACAAGTGGTTTTACCCCAGCAGCAGCCTCCGCTTCCTCCACCACCGCAGCATAATATCCGGTTCTTCTATGGAGAGATGAGGAAGATGAGAGTTCCGGAGTTCGGAGGATGTACCGACCCTGAGGAGGCTCAGCATTAGTTGGCTGAGGTAGAAAAGTGTTTCAGGCTGGTGCAAGTGCCTCAGGAGATCAAGGTGGATGTGGCCACACCTCTTCTGAGTGGCAAGGCGGGTGAATGGTGGGCCAGTTTGGTATTGAAGATGACCCCGCCGATCTTTTGGGCTCAATTCTGTGATGTCTTTCTGAAGTACTACATGCCAGAGACGGCAATACTGGACAAGATTAGGGCATTCGACCGACTTGAGTAGGGTCGGATGACCATATCAGAATACGCTGATCGTTTTCATGCCCTGGGAAAGTTTGCTCCTACGATTATGTCGGATAACCGCCTTAAGATGACGAAGTTTGAGAGAGGTTTGGACTAGAGGATATAGTCGGCAATAGTGAATGCGGGGATGAAAACTTATGAGGATATGCTAGATGCATGTTTCTGTGTCGAGAGTAATTTTCGCCGAGTAGCGGCAAGAGAAGCTAGTGCAGGATCGTCTGATAGAAGAAAAAGGCCAAGGGAAGATGTGAGAGTTGGTGGTAGACCCAGACGTTGGGTCAAGATTCCGAAAAGAGGCCCAGTTGGAAATTTTCAGAGACTCTCACCCCAGAATCCGGTAGTTCAGCAGGCTATGGGAGTTTGCCCACACTGCAACAAGAATCACGTCGGAGAGTGTAGAAAGATGGCTGGAGCATGCTTCCGATGCGGTCAAGTGGGCCATCTGATTAGAGATTGTCCCGAGATGAAGAAAAATGCTCCTGGAGAAACGACTCAGCAGTCGAGGGCTAAGCCGAGGGCAAATGCCCGCGTGCACCTCATAACTGACAGCGACGTTCAGGAAGCCACATGGATGTGGTAGCAGGTACAATTTGAATTAAGTCTAAAATTCTGATTGAATTAAGTCGCTATGTGTTTAACTTCCTATGTAAAACTTGATATGGCCTTAGGTACGGTTTTAGTAAATAAGATACCTGCCAACGTGCTTTTCGATAGCGGCGCAAGCCACTCTTTTGTAGCAAAGAGATTCACTAAGCAAGCAGTACCGGAATTGCGAGTTAGAGTTTGAAGGACAAATGTTCTCCGCCACATTGATCCCCATTCAGATGTATGATTTTGACATTATATTAGGAATGGATTGGTTAGCCAAGTATCACGCCAACATTGACTGTCGATTGAAGCAAGTGATAATCAAGAACGCTAAGATGGAAGAGGTAACGTTTCAAGGGGAACCTGAACGAAAGAAAGTTCCCAAGAAGGTGTATATGTCGGTTGCTCAAGCTTGCAAAGCTTTAAGGAAAGGTGCTGAAGGATTCTTAGTGTATGCGATGGATGTTACTCAGGAAGTACCATCTATTGAACAAATTCCAGTGGTTAATGAGTTTTTTGATGTGTTTCCGGAGGAATTACCAGGAGTGCCTCCTCCAAGGGAAGTCGAATTCGAGATAAACTTGATTTCCGGAGCTGAACCCATTTCTAAAGCCCCTTACAGAATGGCTCCGGCAGAGTTGAGAGAGCTGAAGGAACAACTGCAGGAGTTATTGAACAGGAAGTTTATCCGCCCTAGTGTGTCACCTTGGGGAGCACCTGTTCTATTCGTGAAGAAGAAGGATGGTAGCATGAGGCTCTGTATCGACTACCGTGAGTTGAATAAAATTACCATCAAGAATAAATACCCCCTTCCACGAATCGAGGATTTGTTTGACCAGCTCAAGGGAGCCAAGATCTTCTCTAAAATTGATCTCACATCAGGATACCATCAATTACGAGTGAAGGCTGAGGACATCGCAAATACAGCCTTCCGCACGAGATATGGCCACTATGAGTTTTTGGTGATGCCGTTTGGATTAACAAATGCCCCTGCAGCCTTTATGGACCTTATGAATACCGTTTTCCGAGAACAGTTGGATAAGTTTGTGGTGGTATTCATAGATGATATTCTAGTGTATTCTCCTGACGAGCAAACTCACGCTGAGCATTTGAGAATTGTTCTAGGCATTCTGAGGCAGAAACAACTATACGCTAAGTTTAGCAAGTGTGAGTTTTGGTTGAGAAGTGTGGCTTTTCTGGGTCACGTGATATCAGAAGAGGGGATTGCTGTGGATCCGAAGAAGGTGGAAGCTATCACAGAATGGCCTAGACCTACTAATGTCACCGAAATTCGAAGTTTCTTGGGTCTAGCGGGGTATTATAGGAAGTTTCTCGAGGGATTCTCAAGCATCGCAGTGCCTCTCAGTCGCCTTACTCAAAAGAAGTCCAAGTTTGAGTGGACGACGGAATGCGAGCAAATCTTCATGGAGCTTAAGAAGAGATTAACCACAGCTCCAGTGTTGGATCAACCCTCCGGTACTGATGAGTTTGTGATTTATAGCGATGCATCGAAAAATGGTTTAGGTACGTAAACTATAGCATAAGGTTATGCCTTTGTATACCAATTTAGTTTAGTCTAACATCTTGTTTTTAGGTTGTGTTTTGATGCAAAATGAACGAGTCATCGCATATGCCTCAAGAAAACTAAAGACTTATGAGCAAAACTATCCGACACACGATCTTGAACTCGCCGCAGTTGTGTTCGCTTTGAAAATCTGGCGGCATTATTTATATGGAGAAAAGTGTGCGGTATTAATGGAGCATAAGAGTTTAAAGTATTTATTCTCTCAGAAAGAATTAAACATGAGGCAGCGGAGATGGTTAGAATTGCTGAAAGATTACGATTTAACCATTCATTACCACCCGGGAAAGGCTAACAAAGTAGCGGATGCTTTAAGCAGGAAATCCATCCATGCACGGCAATCACCACTAGAAAGAGAATAGAGGAATTTGGCTTGGATTTAGTGGAGTCCATGGTGGACGTTTTGACAATATTGACAATTACACCGAGCTTGATTGACCGGGTAAAAGAGGCTCAGAAGAATGATAAGACCTTAAGTGAGATAATGGAAAGGATGAAACATGAACAGGTCGAAGGATTTCAGATCAAAGAGGACAGGAGCCTATGGTTCAGAGGAAGATTGTGTGTGCCTGATGTTGATGAACTTAGAAAAGAAATTTTGCAAGAAGTCCACAACTCAAGGCTATCAATACATCCCGGTAGTACCAAGATGTACAGAGACCTCAAGCAATATTATTGGTGGTCTGGGATGAAAAGACATATTGCGGAGTTTATAGAGAGGTGTTTGGTTTGTCAACAAGTCAAGGCGGAACACCAACGGCCTGGTGGATTATTGATGCCGTCAGAGGTTCCAGAATGGAAATAGGAACATGTCACGATGGATTTCATAGCGGGCTTACCAAAGACAAGAAATAGACATGATATGATTTGGGTTATTGTGGATCAATTAACCAAGTCTGCACATTTCCTACCCATTTCAAGTGAAGCGTCTCCTGACAAGTTAGTGAATTTATATATGGAGAATATTGTTAGTTTGCACGGTGTCCTAGTAAGTATAGTGTCCGACCGAGATCCACGGTTTACATCTAAGTTCTGGACAGCATTTCAAAAAGCTATGGGTACAGAATTAAGGTTGAGTACGGCGTATCATCCCCAAACTGATGGACAGTCCGAGCGGACTATTCAGGCCTTAGAAGATATGCTAAGGGCTTGCGTCTTGGATTTCAAGGGGAGTTGGGATAGAATGGTAAAGCTAATGGAATTCTCATATAATAACAGTCACCATAGTGCAATTGACATGGCCCCTTTCGAAGCGTTATATGGAAGAAAGTGTAGGTCCCTGGTTTATTGGGATGAAGTTGGTGTGAGGACAATCACCGGACCCGAGCTATTGGAGAAGACGCTAGAAAAGGTGAAAATCATTCGGGAAAGACTCAAAGCGGCTCAGGACCGCAAAAAAGTTGGGTGGATTCCAAGCGACGACCATTGGAATTTAATGTGGGGGAAAAAGTTTACTTTAGGGTATCACCTATAAAGGACATTATGAGATTTGGAGTGAAAGGCAAGCTAAGTCCTCGTTTTATTAGTCCTTACGAAATACTTGAGAATGTGGGAGCCTTAGCATATAGGTTAGCATTACCTCCGGTGTTGGCACAAGTTCACAACGTGTTTCACGTGTCACAACTAAGGAAGTACGTGACGGATCCAGGCCATGTGCTTGAAGCTCAACCTTTGGAACTCAAGGGCGATGTTACATATGAAGAGATACCGGTGAAGATCGTAGACCGGAAGGACCAAGTCTTAAGGAAGCGGGTGATCCCTTATGTGAAGGTTCAGTGGAGTAATCACACGGAACGTGAGGCCACTTGGGAACTCGAAGAACAAATGCGGGAAAAGTATCCTCAACTTTTCAACTAAGGTACGTAAGTTTCGAGGACGAAACTTTTCGTAAGGGGGGTGGAATGTCATACCCCGTAATTTTTTAAGTCCGGCTTTTAATAATTAGAAAACAATTTAAAATGTAATTTCATTAAATGTATAGGTTATGAAGTGTAGTTAAACAAAATATAGGGGAGAAAATGGACAAAAGTAGAAATTGAGGGAATTTGGCCAAAATGCCAAATTTTGCCCAACTACATGTGGGGGAAGTTACACAACATTTGTATAACTTCCCACTCATCAGCCGTAGGTTAGGAGACCAAAGGGAGAGGAAGAAACTTTCTAGGAGAAGAAAGGAGAAGAAGAAGAAGAAAAGGAGAAGAAGAAGAGGGCTAACCTAGGTCCAATCCGTCCCGAAATTCTACCATACACTCGTAAGCTTATCTAGATTCCAAGGCAAGTAATCTTTCTATACGCTTTACGTAAATTTTGATTCTATAGGCTCTATGTTCTTATAAAGAGAAAATTCGGATCACACATTAGTAACTTTGATTTGTTCATGTTAAATGCTTTACTATATGTAATTGTTGTTGTTGATGGAGTAAAATCATGTTCTTTGGGCCAATTTCTGAAAATGAATATGTTGTGATCTTTCTTGACAAACATGCCCTTAAACTGTGATCTTTGGTGTAAATATTGCGTATGATAGGTTATGGCGTTTTTTTTCAAGTCTTGTCTTAGATGATTTAAGATGAATGGAGAAAGGTTTGAAGGTGTAGAATGTGTTTTGCTGCAAACTGAGTGTTGGTTAGAAGATTGATGATTCATTTAGATATATGAATAATAGAAGGCTTAAGGTTGATGCAAATCGATAGATGTATGGATTAAACTCATGTTAGTTGTGTGTCAAGCATGACGAATCTAGGTGCTAAGATGGATTTTGAAGTGTAAACATGAAAGGGTTGAAGGAGGAAGGTGATGGGAGGAAGTTACTGCAGAAAATTGCAGTTCTGGAACCGTCAGAACACTTCGAACACCTACTTTAGGCGCCTAAAGTAGGTGTTCAATGTGTCCCAGTGCATCCTCGTACACTTCGAACACCTACATAAGGCGCTTCATGTCAACATGAGGCGCTTCATGTAGGCGTTCGATGTATACAGCACATTCCCGAACACTTCGAACTCCTAGTATAGGCGCCTCATGTCACTTTAGGCGCCTGAAGTAGGCGTTCCAAGTGTACTAGAAGTCTTTTTGACCCTATAGGCGCCCTATGTACGTGTAATAACTTTATTCTCTTCCTTTAATCATACAATGCAAGGGTATTTGTGGTGTATTTGAGGAATAGATGTTAAGCTTGATTAAGTAGAGATGCGAATAAATTCCAAGTGAGTTGGTGAAACGAACGGACTTAGAGAGGTACGAGCAAGGAGTGTTTGAGGTGCAAGATCACGTACTGGATATGAAAGATGTGTGTGTATATTACATGTTTGATATGAAGTTGCATGAGCATCCTGCATCATGACATGAACACTTTGCATTTGACATGAGAATTGCTTTGCCAAAGAACATGTGTTTACAAGAGAAGATTAAAGTTTTCGAAAAGAAAACTATGGCTGCTGGTTGATCGCAGGGTATAAAAGTCACGTCTGCGAAAGCAGGGTATAAAAGCGTGATCTATGAGTCAACAGCAGGGTATAAAGTATTTTATGGGACCGTGGACCTATCAGCACGGATATATGATATATGTAATGAGGCCGTGGACCTATTAGCACGAAAATATAATATATGTAATGGGGCCGTGGACCTATCAGCACGGGGTATAAAGTTATATGTTATGGGGCCGTGGATCTTTCAGCACGGGGTATAAAGTTCTGTTTGCTGTGGACTGATCACCCACAGGGTATAAAGTTCCGCTACGCGAAGAATATGATAAGAAGAATTATGAAAAGTTTTATGAAATGACACGCATGACATGTTTACGAAAGAAGACATATGCATGGGTGTTGTGTGTGGTTTTAAAGAAGTACATGCATCATGACACACGAAGCATAAGATTTGACATGCAAGAAATGTGACTAGCTTATGTTCTGTTTATGTGGTATGTTATTTTAGTTACATGTTTGTTCTCGTATCCGCGTATCATTTATGTGATTTATCTGTTTTGAGGAATTGATATAAAAATGCTAGTTGCTAACCCGAGCACCTTATTTTGGGCAATGACTTATACACTGGTGACTCGTCGTGTGTGATCCCGTAATGTGTACAGACAGGTCACTTGCTGGCGATGTTTTCGCCAAGAACAGATACTTCATTTTCTTTTCAGGTGAACCAGAGTACGAAATGATATTTATAGAAGACGATGGCGAGTGGGCTCACTGTGATGATGAGCATTGAAATAGATAGATCCTCATTCATTCTAATTTAAGTTGGAAGATTTGATGTCTTTTATGTTGTATCGGAGGATACGTTAGACAGTTGATCGAACACCTTTTATTTCCGTTGTATTCCCTTTGGCTACACTGATGTTAATGAAGTTTTAATTTAGTGATGTTTCCGCTGATTTTCTTACGTCATGGATGATGTACATTTGATCTGTTTCGATGCTTCGTAGTCTTCGTAGTACACTACGGCGGGTGCACTAGTACCGATGTCGAGTATCGGGCTGGGGCGCTACATAATGTTCCAATGTGGACCAATCATGTTGTTTCATGTTGCCAAGTATACAAAGTGTTTATGTGGCTAACCAATGATGTGAAGACACTTAAGCATTGATGATGAAGGCTATGACACATAGACATTCTTATCTTCAAGGCTCAACTCACACTATAGATAGGAGGCAAGTTGAAGAACATAAGGTGCATACTTGAAAGCAAAAGTTGAAGCTTATTATCTTGCTATTCTCTTCTCTTCTTGATTCATTCTTTGTGTAGCTAAGGTGTTATATTTCTAGTTGTTGTATAGCTATACTATATACACCTCTTGTTCATATTTTGTAAGATTGATTAACCAAATTTATAAGGCTACATCAATAGGTGGTTGAGTTGTTGCAACCAAAGTTGCATAGAGATGCTTTGCCAAGTCTTGAATAGGGTTGGTGTATAACCCAATGATCAATCTTGGTTATTGTTGTATTGTTGATCATTTCATGGTAAAATCCAAGAAAAGTTGTTCCATGGGACTGGAGTAGGTTATATTGACCGAACCAGAAAAAATTCTTGGTATTCTTTCTTCTTTTCTTCTTTACTTTTTTCAGCCCGTTTTCACTGCAGTTTCCACCCAACTTCGCACGTCTTGAGAAAAAAGCAAAATATTTTCAAAATTCATGATTTTTGGTGGAGTTATACTTCAGACTGTTATCCTTCTTTGGCAACAAGAATCACTTAATTTGAGCAAAGGAAAGTTAGTCTTTTATTCTTTGAAAAATATTTGCTTCGTTCTGGCTGCAATCTGACCAGTTTCAAGAAAATGTATATTTTGATTTTATCAATCATAGTTTCAGGTCAGGGATATTTGAAAACTTAAATTAGACATCTTAAGGAATGTTTTGACATAAAAATCAACCTTTTTGGCTGAGTAATTAAAGAGAAACACGTTTATGAAGTTTAACACCATTATGTCAAAAATTGTCCAGATTGATCATCTGAATCATTTTATTTGTTTGAAGGATCAAACGATTTTATTTTTTGCTCATTTTTGGACACAGTCTAGTCAAGATATTGAAATTAAATTTTGAAAAATTTCATAATATTTGGAGTCGTGTACACTAACTTTTGAATTTTTCAAAAATGGGTATTGAATCTGAGTAGCCCTCAGATTCTGTTTTCAAAGGGGATTTTAATGCAAGGGTATTAGTGTAATTTCTCCTAACCACTATTCATCTCAGTTCTACTGGTGTTTATTGCAGGTGTTACGGTCCAACAATGGATATCAGAGCCAGGTTAACGCTACTCTAAGAAGCAAGGTCCAACACCACACGAAGAAGACAAGGTTACATACAAAAGAGTTTATTAAAGTCTGCTTGTCTCAAATCAAAGGTAAACTTTACAATGGACATTGTTTCTCACAAAGGTGAGTTGGAAGGTATGTCTACTCAATGTCCTCCTCTTTTCAATGGTAAAAATTTCGTTCATTGGAAACTTAGGATGATGCTATTCTTAATGGCTATAGACATCGATTTATGGTCTATAGTTGAAGATGGACCGTACATTCCAATGAAAATTGTACAAGTTTGTGGAGTCATAGAAGAAGTTGAGAAATATAAAAGTGAATGGTCAACTGAGTCACATATAAACATGAAGGAACTAGTCGCGTTAAAGAGTCGAAAATAAACATGCTTATGATTGAACTTGAATCCTTCAAAATGTTACTGAACGAATTCATAACATCTACGGATTTTACAATTGCTAACATCTTCAATGCACTTGAAGCTTTCGGTAAATCTTTTACCAACAACGAGAAGGTTCAAAAGGTGCTACAAAGCCTTCCCCGCTGAATGAGATCCAAAGGTAGTGGCAACGAAAAACAAAGTCAATTACCAAGATCAATGAATTGATTGGTTCACTAAGGGTATATGAGGTAAAACTAAATCAGCGGAAGTCCAAGTCGTGAAAATCTACTGGTAAGACTATTTCTCTCAAACCAACTGAGTCACATATAAATAATAATAGTGAAAGTGATAGTGATAGTGAATTGGATGATGATTTAATCTTAGTGGCTAGAAAACTTAGAAAATTTTTCAAAAGGCCTAATAGGAATAAACAACAATATTCTTCTTTCTCTTCTCAACTTAGGAAAAATAATTCAAATAATAATAGTGAAAAGTGGTATAATAAAGAATTAAAATGCTACGAATGTAGCCAAAAAGGACATATTTCTTATGATTGTCTGACGAAGAAAAATAACAACAACAACAACAACAACAATAATAATAATAATAAACAAAATAAGGAGTCCCAACGACCCAAGACAAAGGAGCCTAAGTCAAGAAAAGGCAAAAGGCAATGAAGGCGAGCACATGCAGCGACTCGTCCGACTCAAAATCCGACAATGAAGAAGCTCAAGTCTCCTTCGTATCCAACGAGGTAATTTCTTCTTCTAACATAGATTCTGATAATGAAACGACTTTTGATGAAATGTATGAAGAATTTCTAAAAATTTATGCACACCGTAAACGATTATCAACAGAGAAAAAGAAACTAATTGAAGAAAATGACATATTGAAGACGTCCAACTTGGAATTTTCTGATCAATTAGAATCTTTTAAACAAGAGACTACTAGTACTCTTGATTCTCTAAAGATTAAAATTGAGTCATATAGGAAGAATGGGCACACATTGAAAACTTAAAATAGTATGGTGGAAACTAAGGTAGAAAGTTGTGAAAATGAAATAGCACAACATAAAGCAGAAAAATTTTAGAACAGTTTAAATCCAAAGCAACATGTTAGACACATTAATATCATCACCAGAAATATGAAAACGATAAAACAGGATTAGGATATGACAAAAAATATGACAACCTAGGTAAAAATACTAAGTTTGTTTCGTCTAAAACTACCATATAAAGAAAAAATGAATTCAATTTTGTCTGCTACTCCTCCTACTCATTCTAAGGTAAAAATACAACATGCACCTCAAAAAGAAACTAGGCAAAACTTTGCATCTACGCTACCTAGAAATTATGCATATATGTATACAAATGTGTCTAGGCAAAATGAAGTGCATCCAACTCATTTTGATGCATAAAAACTGAATTACATGTAATTTTCTTATAAGAATTATAGGAATGCATATGATTATACTTATAAAGTGCCATTTAAGAAACAAAGTTATATGCCTCACTTTAGCTATCAAAATCGGTCTCTTTATAATAATTTTAGACCAAGATATAACACTTATATGCATACACCTCCATTTTAGTTGGAATGGACAAATATATGTAAATCCTCTTTATTCTTCTAATGTTAAAAATGCCAAATATGTGCCTAAAAGGTACATCCGAGTTTGGATACATAAAGGGTATGTAAACAAGGATGGTGCCCTTAACATTCAAGGACCCCAGTAAAGGATACCTAAAACTTTGTCTCCATTGTTGGAAAATCATAAAGAAGACAAGAAGGAGACAAAGCTAAAGAATCTAAAAACCAAATGGTATTTAGATAGTGGGTGTTTAAGACACATGACGGACAACCCCAAACTATTCACCGAACTAGAACATATCGAGAATGGAGGAAAAGTAACGTTCGGTGGTAACAACCAAGGCAGGGTTGTTGGAAAAGAGACAATTGGGGACCCTAACACATTTCAAATATGAAATGTGTAGTTAGTAAGTAATCTTTCATAAAATTTTCTTAGTATTTCACAACTAATAGATTCCGGTTATCATGTTTCTTTTCTCTCTAATTGTTGTTATATAATTAATGAAAAGGGAGAAATTGCGCTAAAAGGAAATTCGGATGGTAATATTTATACACTATCATTAAAAAACATGTTAGATTCTAGGATTAATTGTTTGATATCACATGATTTAGATGTAAACTTATGGCATGGATGACTAGGCCATATAGGGATTTCAACTATTGAAAAATTATCTAAGAAGAGTATGATTAGAGGAATGCCTAAGTTAGATAATTTTTAACTTTGTGAAACATGTATTAAAGGAAAACATATAAAAGATACATTGAAACCAAAACATGAAGTGGGTGCTAATCATGTACTAGAATTGCTTCACTTAGACTTACTTGGTCCAAGCAAGACAAAGAGTCTAGGTGGACACTACTATGTGTGTGTCATAGTAGATGATTACTCATGATATGCATGAACATTGTTCTTAACACACAACGGCGATGCTATATTGGCAATTGAAAATCTTATTAAGCAGCTTGAAAATTTTTACGAAGAAAATGCTAAAAGAATTAGGAGTGATAGAGGTGGAGAATTTAAAAAAAAAGATATAATTATGTTTTGTAAATTACATGGTATAAAACATGAATTCTCACCATCAAGACCACCACAACTCAATTGAGTTATTGAACGTAAAAATAGAACTGTACAAGAAATAACTAGGACTATGTTATGTGATAACAAAGTACCTAGATATTTATGGACTGAAGCTGTTAGTTGTGCTTGTTATATAATAACTAGGCTTTCAATTAGAAAGAAGTCAAACAAAACACTTTATGAGTTGTTGAACAGTAGATAACCTAAGATAGATTATCTTAGAGTTTTTGGTTGTAAATGTTTTGTACTTAATACTAAAGATAATCTAGACAAATTTGAACAAAAGTCTACTGAATGCATATTTGTTCGTTATTCATCTAATTCAAAAACATATATGTGTTATAATCCTGCATCAAGAAAAATAATTGAATCTATAAGTGTGAAATTTAATGAGAATGCGTATATTGAAACGTGTGATAAAACTCAACGTAAACAAGAGAATAATGTTGAAAATATATTTGATGAATGATATATTACTTGAACTTGTATGTGATCATCTAGAACCAACTACCCCTGAATAAGACATGCATGAACTCTTAGGTGAGGTAAATGAATATATTTTGCAATTGGAAGATAATCCATCTATTTCACAAGATATTCCAATTGTATATGGTAATGTTCACACTAATGACACATTTGAACAAGATGATGGTGAATTTAGTCAACCTAGGATTGGTGGTACATAAAAGATAAACATAAACATGTAGGATCTACAAGGCACCACTAGAAGGGGGGGGGGGGGGTTTGAATAGTAGGTGCGGAAAATGTGGTTTTTAAAATTATTTTAGCTAAAAACCCAACTTCTGAAAACAGTTTCTGTTTTCAGGACCTGTTTTAAAACGTTTTGAAAACTAGGTTGCAGGACTTCAAAAATTCTGAAATTTGGAGAGATCTTAGTCTCAGATGTTTTGAGTATCTCCTAAAAATTTCAGATTAAAATTCAACCTTTAACCCTTTAAAAATTGTTGGTGGTCAGATTGCGCAAATCTGCCAGAAACGGTAGTCTGATTTGAAAAATTATTTCCTATTTAACCGTAACACCACATGCTCTGAAAATTTAATGAATAACTCCTTTTTAGGTTTATTTAATTGGGTTGAAACAGTTTTGAAAAATTCTTTTGGGAAGATAGTCAAATACGTTCAAAGTCTCAACCTTTGCAAACCTGAAAATCAGACTTCACTAGTCTCAGAACGTTTGACGTTTGAATGACTTATACTTGTCCAAAAGGATTGAAACTTGCACCAAAAGAACCTTAAGATGTGTGGCTATGTTTCCATGATTTTTGAAATTCGTTTACTATTTTTACAAACATGATAAAAATGATGCACTGTGCTGGAAACTGAAAGTAAGTGCTGAAAGTAGAGAACACAAGGAATTTTAAACTGGTTCGGTTAAACAACCTACTCCAGTCTTCGAGGACACCTTCCTCGGTTAGCACTAATCACAAAATACAAATAACACCTTACCACACAGGGTTGATGGAGTTACACACCAACTCCAACCCTTTACAAACCTTGTATGTGAATACAACGATCACGAACACCACCACCTTGCAAGTGCAAGATTGATCACACCTTGATCAATCTTTTAAAAAAATAACGAGTATATGGTGGTATGTAAGAAGCCTATTCAAGATGTATGAATATGAATACAATAGGATTTTAGAGAGAAAAAAGAAAGAAGTGTAGAAAGAAGAAGGAGATGTATGCGTTTTGATCTTTTAAATTTGCAAGACTTGTGTTATCTTTTATTTGCTCTCTTCTTTCCTCTTTATCCAAGTTGGCCGCCCCCTCTTGCCTTGATCTTCTCTTGAAAATTATCTTTTAAGTCCTTGGAAGAGTATATTGCATTATTGTGACATTTCCTTGCTTATTTGGCAACTCCTCATTGGATGATCATTAAGCTCTTGCTTATTTGGCACTCATTGATTGGATGGAAGTTGTCATCATTTAATGACTAGATAAATCTGAAAATAAACCTTATAAAGCATGTGCCAATTAGCCATCAAAGTGTTGCCATAAGTCACATAATCATCCCACATAATTAGCAAGACAAATATCTCCAATTTACCATCATAAAAATCGGCCATATGCATGCTGAAATTTCGGCATGTGATATTCACACTTAATTCAAATTGTTGCCAAGTTTGCATTTGATTTATTCCTTGAAAATACAGAAGAAATCAATCATCATTTAGTGCATAACATTTCTACTAATTTTGGAATAAAAATTAGTCACCAAGAAGGCCTTAAAATCGGCCATGTTCATTACACACATGCTGAAATTTTCAGCATGTGTGATATTTGAAAATATCACTTGATTATTTCCATTTAAAACATTGCCATATTATCCTTCAATCAATCCATATAATTCAAGGTAGTAAATATGCCATCATTTTGAAGAAAATTCGGCCTGAAAATTCAGCATGTGTCACAAATGTGACAAAGTTTGAAATGTTACCTTTTGTAGTTCCTTCCTTTATGTCACCAACCTTGTATACTTCATTCATGTCCAATCAAGATGCCAACAAAGCTCCACATATGCTCCAACAAGGCTGAGCTAGGCGTGTATGATGAATGTATATGTGCTGAATTTTATTTTTGCAAACTTTGTAAAATAGTGCACATATAATTATACACATATGGTATATTCCAATCAGCCCTTAATTGATTTTTCTAGAACACTTTATAATGTATGAAATATGTAAAATACGTCTAGATACATGTTATATGCCATGCCAAAAATGTTCCATGTGTCGTGTTCGTAGAAAACCGAATTTTCGACGTTTGTCGATAACCTGATTTTTCTCCGATTAAATTCCAAGTTTTTGCACATGTTATATATACTATGTTACACATAATATACATAAATTAAACTTTAATATTCAGCACTTAGGGCTGATTAAAGTGGCGCCCAACATGTGACAAAAATTTGAATTTGGAATCTCCACAATTTGGCCTTAATTTGGGGTGATTTGTGTGTGCCAACATGGAATGATTTTATGGCTGTATATACCATGTAAGACACGAAATTTGTGGCCATTTTTGAAGTGTAGGGACTGGCCATCTATATATAGCAAGTACGTGACACGTTGGCGAAGTTTCGATATTCATCCGATACGACAATTTTGGTTTAGAACCTTTTAACGTGTTGTAATAAATTTGTCATCACCATGACTTATATCATATGATATAAGATCTGAATATACTCATAAATTTGAGTTAAATACAGTGGTGTGACGTTAACATACGTACGTAAAATATATAACGTGTCGGTAGTACGTTAGAATATATGTGTATGTGCCTTTTTATAAAAAATCTGAATATATATATGTGTATATATATATATATATATGTATATATATATATGTATATGTATATATATATATATGTATATGTATATATATATGTATATATATATATATATATATATATATTAAAAACGTGTAGCATAAGGGAGAAGAAGACTTTCCATTCTTCAATTTGTTGCCTTTGTGCCTTTTCCAAATATAGCTTCCTTTAATGAACTACTTAGTTTATTTAACTAAGTACTTCACTTAATGAACTAGTTTAGTTCATTAATGATGGCACCTGAAAATAGTTCAAACACAACAAATGCTTGCCATTTGATGTAGGCTTTAAAGCTTCATGGCTCGTTAGTACGACAACATTATATATGAACTATATAAGGCAGGTTTCATGCAAAAACGTGTCATGTCATAAAACTTGTCATGCATTTCTTTGTAACACATTATTTAAATCATGCATTTTGTAATCACTCAAACCCCTTTTTCTCTACAATCTCCCCCTTTTGATGATTTACAAAATAACCTATGGTCATGATTTAAATTTTATCGCTTCCCCTCTAATCATGCACAAATTCGAATTTTGAATTTCAAATTTCTAATTTTCTCCCCCTTGATTTGTGCAATCGATTCTCTCTCCCCCTTAAATCATGCATTCTCTCCCCCTTTATTTTGGAAAGTAAATCAAAAATGCATGTAAATATGGAAAGACAATCAAATCAAATCAGCAAAAATCATGCCTAATTTAGAACGAAGATTTTTATACGTGGCTTGATTTAATGTTTTAGTGAAAATGTCAGCTACTTGTGCCTCAGTGCATACGTGATCTATGACAATATCACCATTATTTACGTGATCACGAAGGAAGTGATAGCATTCTTCTATGTGTTTGGCCTTAGAATGTAGCATGGGGTTCTTAGATAGGTTGATGGCGCTCATACTATCACAATATATAGGAATCCTATTTATTGTAATTCCAAAGTCAGAAAGTTGTTGTTTTAGCCATAGTAGTTGTGTGCAACAAAGACTAAGTGCCATGTACTCAGCTTCAGTAGTGGATAAAGCTACGCTTGCTTGCTTTTTGGACAGCCATGAAATAAGTGAATTTCCTATAAATTGACAAGTACCACTCGTGCTTTTCCTATCTATTTTACAGCCACCATAATCTGCATCAGTATAGGCATGTAAGTTAAATTCACAATCTTTATCATACCAAATGCCTAACGTGGGTGTGTGCTTAATATATCGGAATATTGTTTTCACGGCATTATAGTGAGACACCTTTGGTTGACTTTGAAAACGTACACACATACATACACTGAACATGATATCAGGCCTACTAGCAGTAAGATATAGCAAAGAGCCAATCATAGATCTATATAAGGCATTATCAAAATCCTTACCATGTTCATCTTTGTCTAATTTAGTGGTAACACTCATAGGGGTGGGAGACGGTTTTAAATTCTCAAAATTGAACTTTTTAATCATATCATATACTTAACTTGGCTTATATGTATACCTTTACTCGTTTGTTTAACTTGCAAGCCAAGAAAGTAATTTAATTCACCAACCATAGACATTTCAAATTCCGATTTCATGCAAATTTCGAATTCTTCAACAAGTTTATGTGAAGTGGAGCCGAAAATGATGTCATCAACATAAATTTGAATAATGAGTAAATCCGATTTATCTTGTTTTAAAAATAAAGTACTATCTATAGTGCCTCTTTTAAAACCATTTTCTAAAAGGAAAGTAGCAAAACGATCATACCATGCTCTAGGTTCTTGCTTTAGACCGTATAGTGCCTTCTTTAATTTGTACACATGATCGGGATGTTTCAAATCTTCAAAATCGGGTGGTTGTTTCACGTATACTTCTTCTTGTATAAATCCATTTAAGAATGCACTTTTCACGTCCATTTGATAAAGTTTAAAATCTTTCATGCAAGCAATCGCAAGTAAAAGTCGTATGGTTTCTAAGCGTGCTACGGGTGCAAATGTTTCATCATAATCAATTCCTTCTTCTTGATTATATCCTTGTGCTACAAGTCTCGCTTTGTTTCTAACAACTTTTCCTTCTTCATTCATTTTATTCCTAAACACCCACTTTGTGCCTATTATAGTCTTATCTTGTGGTCGTGGCACTAAATCCCATACTTTATTTCTAACCAATTGATTAAGTTCGTCATGCATAGCATCAATCCAAGAAGAATCACTCAAAGTATCATGCACATTTTTAGGTTCGATTTCAGAAATCATGGCATGAAATTGATTTATTTCATCCGCATTTATTCTTCTATGTGGTCGTACACCATGAGTGACATCGCCTATAATGAGATCGTGTGGGTGATCTCTATGCCATCTTGGTTGATTATTTTCTATGTTCTCATGCATTTCTAAGTGATCATGCATTTCTAGTGTATCATGCATATCATGCGTGCCTTCATCATCATTCAACACGGGTTTCAATTCAAAATCATCGTCATATTCTTTATCTTTATCAATCTCACCAAATTCATTAAACTTCACATGAATGGATTCTAGAATTTGTCTAGTGATGGGATCATAACATCTATATGCTTTTGAATTCACAGAATACCCAACAAATATACATTCAATTGATTTAGATTCAAACTTATCTAAATTATCTTTCGTATTTAAAACAAAGCATTTACAACCAAACAAACGAAAGTAATCAATTTTAGGCATGCGATCATTTAATATCTCATAAGGCGTCTTATTAATTTTCTTTCTAATGGACAAGCGATTAACTATGTAGCATGCACAATTTACGGCTTCCGCCCACAAAAATCTAGGCAATTTATTCTCACACAACATGGTTCTAGCAATTTCTTGTAATGTCCTATTCTTTCTTTCTACTACTCCATTCAATTGTGGAGTTCTAGGTGGAGAAAACTCGTGTTTAATTCCTTTTTCTTCGCAAAATGAAATCATGTCCTTGTTTTTATATTCACCGCCTCTATCGCTTCTTATCCTTTTCACATTGACACGATATTGATTTTCAAGTTGTTTTATTAGTTTCGCAATCTCAATGGCACTATCATCCTTATGTGCAAGAAATAAAGTCCAAGTATAGCGAGAAAAATCATCAACAATCACACAAGCATAATGACGTCCACCAAGACTCGTAGTGCGACTAGGACCAAACAAATCAATGTGTAATAATTCTAAAACTCTAGTCGTGCTTATTTCATTTTAGGTTTAAGTGACTCGCGTGTTTGTTTGCCTTTTATGCAAGATTCACACAACTGAAAGTTGTCTAAATCAAGTTAGGCAATCCTCGTATTAGGTTCTTTCGTTGGAGTTTTTCAAGTGTAGAAATGCCAATGTGTCCTAAACGTCTATGCCACAAATTTACGTTAGGTTCATTTGACATGAAACACTTAACCTTAGCGTCTAACATATCATCCATAGAAAGTGTAAAGATGTTTCCTTCCCGTTTTCCTTTTAAAACTGTTTCTCCATTTTTATTTATTATATTGCAATATGAATGAGTAAAACACACATTAAAACCATTGTCAATAAATTGTGAAATGCTAAGAAGATTATAGGATAAGTTACTTACCAAAAAGACGTTGGAGATTTGAAGAGTGCTTGAGTTTCCAGTTGTACCTTTTCCGATGATTTTGCCTTCATTGTTGTCTCCAAAGGTCACAAATCCGCCTTTAGTGACCTTCTTCAATTTAGTGAACAAGCTCAGGTCACCTGTCATGTGCCTCGACAACCACTATCAAGGAACCACTTGATAGATGTATCTTTTGATTTGTGGGTTCCCTGCAATGTACAAAAGTGATTTCGGTACCCTTTTAATTTTGGGTCCTTACGAGTTAGTTATTCACCTCTTAGTAAAAGTACCTTTCGGTACCCATACTTGGATGATCCTTCTCTGTCTAGAAAATGGCAAGAATGTAGATGAAGGTGCAATATAGTAGACATGTGGTGAGTGTACTTTGGGCCTTTGGCTGAGAACTCCTTTATATGCGTCATATTGAGTGCGATTTTGATATGTCCTCGTGTTAATATGCATAGTGCGTGATCTAGATGGATGAAATAAATGTCGTGTATGCATCACTTGTTTCTTCTCATATCTATATGGCACATAATTATATTTCACATGATATGAAGAAGAAGTATGACGAGCTGAGGGGAGAGGGGGTCTTTGCATCATCTTAGACGCCGTATTTGCTTTTGGAGTGTCTACTTTCTTAGACAAGACAAACTTGGTTGGTTTAATGGATACTTCATTTGTCTCAATATATCCTAATCCGGTTTTATCACTATCATGCTTTTGTGATAAAATAATAAGATCTACCATGTTAGATCCCGTATCAAACTATTTCATCATTTTCTCTAATTCCGTATTCCTTGATTTCAAATTTGAAATCTCGGATTTCATTTTATTATTATGAGTGGTCAATGATGAGATCTCTATGCATTAATGATGCATGTCGACTCTTCTTTTGAATCGTTTAATTGGGCGACTAGATTCGTGTTAGAAGATTCTAACAATTTTTTGTCTTCAATTAATCGCTTCTTTTCTTTTGCGAGAGTCTTAGTAAATTTATGCAATTCTAAATACTGACTGAAAAGATCATCATAAGAAGGCTCAGAGTCAGAATCAGAGTCAGAAGATACCTCATTTGATGCTTTGGATACAAAGCATATTTGTGCAGTCTCCTCTTCTGTATCAGTCTCGGAATCAGATGTATCACTCCAAGTGGAGGCCTTCAGAGCTCTTTTCCTTTGCTTAGGTTCTGAGACGAGTCTATTCTTGGTCCGATCCTTGTCAGGGTGTTTGTTTGTTTGCTTTTCCTTATTAGGACAGTCATATGATAGATGTCAGAGTTTACCACATTCGTAACATTTAACATCCTTGTTATTTGTCTTATTCTTATTTCTTTTAGTGGAAACACCCTTAGTTTTGTTTTTAAAAGACTTTCTCATGAATTTTCTCAAGCCTTTAGCCAATAAAATTAAGTCATCGTTGTCTGATTCAGAATCACTATCATCTACGTGATCGGAAGAAGTAGAGACATATTCATTTGATTTAAATGCAATAGTCTTACCTTGTTTTGATGATGATTCCGATTTCCTTATGGTGAGTTTGTTCTCATATACCTTAAGTGATCCAATTAGTTCTTCCATCTTAATTGATTTAGTTTCTTTGCTTTCTTCTATGGCCGTTACTTTAGGGTCCCTCTCTGATGGAAGGCTTCGTAAGACTTTTTGTACCTTTTGCTGCATAGAGAAGGCTTTGCCAAGAGACTCAAGAGAATTGTAAATGTTAGTCAAGCGAAGATCCATATCAACGATAGATTCATTTGGAAGTAATTTAAATGACTCGAGTTTGGACATAAGCATGTTGATTTTGGACTCTTTTACTTGACTAGTGCCTTCGTGTTTCATTTCAAGAATTCTCCACATTTCTTGAGCACTGGAACAATTTGGAACATAGCTAGGTTCACTTTTACTTAGTCCATTTAGAAGTAATTGCATAGCCCTAGCATTCATGTTCAGTCTCTTTTTATCATCACTAGTGTACACTTGTTTAGGCTTAACAACCTCTAGTGTGACTCCATCTACAGTGGATAATTTTGATGGAACAAATGGACCATCTTCTATAATGGACCAAAGATCAATATCGTTAGCCATAAGGAAAAGTTTCATTCTTAACTTCCATTGAATAAAAGACTCACCGTCGAAGAGAGGAGGCCTTTGACTGGACATACCTTCTTGCTCGGTTTTGAAGTTTGTGGTTGCCATCTCACTTAGATCGTTGGGTCCTTTAGTTGTGAGTGTTCCTGCGCTCTGATACCACTTGTAGGAACTGCAAGACACCACTAGAAGGGGGGGAGGGTTGAATAGTGGGTGCGGAAAATATGGTTTTTAAAATTATTTTAACCAAAAACCCAACTTCTGAAAAAAGTTTCTGTTTTCAAGACCTGTATTAAAACGTTTTGAAAACAAGGTTGTAGGTCTTCAAAAATTCTGAAATTTGGAGTGATTATATTCTGAGATGTTCTGAGTATCTCCTAAAAATTTAAGATTAAAATTCAACCTCTAACCCCTTTAAAAATCGTTGGTGGTCAGATTGCGCAAATTTGCCAAAAACAGTAGTCTGATTTGAAAAATTAATTCCTATTTAACTGTAACTCCAAATTCTCTGAAAATTTAATGACTGACTCCTTTTTAGGTCTATTTAATTGGGTTGAAACATTTTTGAAAAATGCTTTTGGGAAGATAGTCAAATACGTTCAAAGTCTCAACCTTTGCAAGCCTGAAAATCAGACTGCACTAGTCTCAGAACTTTTGATGTTTGAATGACTTATACTTGTCCAAAAGGGTTGAAACTTGCGCCAAAAGAACCTTAAAACGTGTGGCTATGTTTCTTGAAAGTTTTGTGATTTTTGAAATTCGTTTACTATTTTTACGAACGTGATAAAAATGATGCACTGTGCTAGAAACTGAAAGTAAGTGCTGAAAGTAGAGAACACAAGGAATTTTAAACTGGTTCGGTTAAAACAACCTACTCCAATCTTCGAGGACACCTTCCTCGGTTAGAACTAATCACAAAATACAAATAACACCTTACCACACATGGTTGATGGAGTTACACACCAACTCCAACCCTTTACAAACCTTGTATGTGAATACAACGATCACGAACACCACCACCTTGCAAGTGCAAGATTGATCACACCTTGATCAATCTTTTACAACAATAAAGAGTATATGGTGGTATGTAAGAAGCCTATTCAAGATGTATGAATATGAATACAATAGGCTTTTAGAGAGAAGAAAGAAAGAAGTGTAGAAAGAAGAAGGAGATGTATGCGTTTTGATCTTTTAAATTTGCAAGACTTGTGTTATCTTTTGTTTGCTCTCTTCTTTCTCTTTTCCAAGTTGGACGCCCCCTCTTGCCTTGATATTCTCTTGAAAATTATCTTTTAAGTCCTTGAAAAAGTATATTGCATCATTGTGACATTTCCTTGCTTATTTGGCAACTCCTCATTGGATGATCATTAAGCTCTTGCTTACTTGACACTCATTGATTGGATGGAAGTTGTCATCATTTGATGACTAGATAAATCTGAAAATAAACCTTAAAAAGCATGTGCCAATTAGCCATAAAAGTGTTTCCATAAGTCACATAATCATCCCACATAATTAGCAAGACAAATGTCTCAAATTTACCATCATAAAAATCGGCCACATGCATGCTGAAATTTCAGCATGTGATATTCACACTTAATTCAAATTGTTGCCAAGTTTGCATTTGATTTATTCCTTGAAAATAAAGAAGAAATCAATCATCATTTAGTGCATAACATTTCTACTAATTTTGGAATAAAAATTAGTCACCAAGAAGGCCTCAAAATCGGCCATGTTCATTACACACATGCTGAAATTTTCAGCATGTGTGATATTTGAAAATATCACTTGATTATTTCCATTTAAAGCATTACCATATTATCCTTCAATCAGTCCATATAATTCAAAGTATTAAATATTCCATCATTTTGAAGAAAATTCGGCCAGCTCTATTTCTACACATGCTGAAAATTCAGCATGTGTTACAAATGTGACAAAGTTTGAAATGTTACCTTTTGTAGTTCCTTCCTTTATGGCACCAACCTTGTATACTTCATTCATGGCCAATCTAGATGCCAACAAAGCTCCACATATGCTCCAACAAGGCTAAGCTAGGCGTGTATGATGAATGTACATGTGCTGAATTTTATTTTTGCAAACTTTGTAAAATAGTGCATATATAATTATACACATATGGTATATTCCAATCAGCCCTTAATTGATTTTTCTAGAAGACTTTAGAATGTATTGAATATGTAAAAAGTGTCTAGATACATGTTATATTCCATGCCAAAAATGTTCCATGTGTCGTGTTCGTAGAAAACCGAATTTTCGACGTTTGTCGATTACCCGATTATTCTCCAATTAAATTCCAACTTTTTGCACATGTTATATATATTATGTTACACATAATATACATAAATTAAACTTTAATATTCAGCACTTAGGGCTGATTAAAGTGGCGCCCAACATGTGACAAAAATTTGAATTTGGAATCTCCACAATTTGGCCTTAATTGTTGGGTGCAGCAATTGTCCCGTGGCGTAGGCCGTGTGGGGGTAGGCCATGTGGGCCAAGTCACAGTCGAATGCCGTGGGCGCTTGTGTGTGCTGATGATACGGAAGAACACAAGGCACAAGTATGCTTTATATCTACAGCATCAAATGAGGTATCTTCCGACTCTGATTCCGATTCTGAATGTTCTTATGATGATTTATTTAGTCAATATTTAGAAAGGCAAAAGTTTTCAAAGACTCTTGCAAAAGAAAAGAAGCGATTAATCATGATATATTGCTTATCACTTGCCTTATATAGTTCATATATCATGTTGCCATACTAACGAGCCATGAAGCTACAAAGCTTACATCAAATGGCAAACATTTGTTGTATTTATACTATTTTCAGGTGCCACCATTAATGAACTAAACTAGTTTATTAAGTGAAGTACTTAGTTAATTAAACTAAGTAGTTCATTAAAGGAAGCTACATTTGGAAAAGGCACAAAGGCAACAAGGCTAAGGAAGGAAAGTCATCTCCTCCTCCCCTCATTAATATATACACGCCATACACACATATATATACATATATTTTTAGATTTTTTTTAAAAGGCACATACACATGTATTCCAACGTACTACCGACACGTTATATATTTTACGTACGTACATTAACGTCACACCACTATACCTAACTCATATTTATATTCAGGTCTTATATCATATGATATAAGACATGGTGATGACAAATTAAATACGACACGTTAAAAGGTTCTAAACCGAAAATTGTCGTATCGGGCGAATACCGAAACTTCGCCAACGTGTCACGTACTTGCCATAAATAAATGGCCAGCCCCTATACTTCAAAAATCATCAAAAATTTCGTGCCTAGGGTGATATTTTCAGCCAAAAATTCTTTCCATGTTGGCACACACAAATCACCCCACATTAAGACCAAAATGTGAAGATTCCAATTTTAATTTTGTCACATGTTAATGGCGCCACTTTAGACCAGCCAAGTGCTGAGATTTAAAGTATATATTATATATATTATGTGTAACATAATATATATAACATGTGCAAAAAGTTGGAATTAAATTGGAGAAAAATCGGGTAATCGATAAACATCGAAAATTCGGTTTTCTACGTACACAACACATGGAATATTTTTGGCACATCATACGACACGTATCTAGACACTTTTTACATATGTCATACATCTTAAAGTGTTCTAGAAAATTAAATTAAGGGCTGATTGGAATATAACATGTGTGTATTATTAAATGTGCACTATTTTACAAAGTTAGCAAAAATAAATTTCAGCACATGCACATACATTATGCAACGCCCCTACAGCTGAGATGGAGCTTATTTGGAGCCTTGTTGGCATATTGACTGGTC
The DNA here is from genome assembly GCA_036186865.1 of Eustoma russellianum. Lineage (NCBI taxonomy): Eukaryota > Viridiplantae > Streptophyta > Magnoliopsida > Gentianales > Gentianaceae > Eustoma > Eustoma russellianum. Next base: position 19,849,102 of record AP025067.1, read on the forward strand.
AAGAATCAATCATACAATGTTGGTGAATTAAAGAGAGAAGCTACAAATGGTAAGATTTCAAACTTTGTCTCACTTATAACACACGCTGAAAATTTCAGCATGTTAAACCATGGCTGGCCGATTTTTGCATATTAATGTGACATATTTTATCATCTTAAATTATGTGATTGTTTGGAAGAAGAAATGGAAGCATTTTAAATATTTTTCAAAGCCATAAATAGTGATATCTTCAATATCACACATGCTGAAAATTTTTCAGCATGTGTAGTATGTATAATGGCCGAAATTGAGGCCATGTGGGAGACCAAAGTTCATTTCCAAATTGATCAAGATAATTGCTATGAATTGGTGATTCATTTTAATTAAAAAAATCAAAGAAAAATGGAATTATTTTGAATTGTACAACCATGTAACACATGCTGAAAATTCAGCATGGTAAAACCACTTAATGGCCGATTTTTTTGCGTAGTAATGGAGGAATTTTGTCTTGCAGCATTTATGTGACAATCTTGAGCTTTATGGAAATTATTTTGTGATTGATATTGGCACATGTTTTAAGTGTTATTCTCAGATTTTCCAAGTCATCAATGATGACAACATTCAACCTATCATGAAGTGCCAAGTAAGCAAAGCTTAAATGATCATCCAATGAGAAGATGCCAAGTAAGCAAGACCATGTCACAATGATGTCTTACATTCTCCCAAGGACTTAGAAGATAATTTTCAAGAGGGGGAGGCACCAAGGGTGGACGGCTGCAACAAGGTTAAAAGGAAAGAAGATGAGCAAAAACAAGACAAGCACAAGCATTGCAAAATCAAAGTGATCAAAAGCTTGATATAGACCACCACATATTCCATATCTTTGTAAAAGATTGATCAAGGTGTGATCAATTTTCATTCTTGCAAGGTGGTGGTGTTCGTGCGAATTGTATTCATCGTACAAGTGGTGCCTTGCAGATCCTACAATTGGTATCAGAGCCAAGGTCACGGGTTCGATTCCCAGCAGGAGCAATTGCTGAGGGGGAGATTGTTGGGTGCAGCAATTGTCCCGTGGCGTAGGCCGTGTGGGGATAGACCATGTGGGCCAAGTCACAGTCGAATGCTATGGGCGCTTGTGTGTGCTGATGATACGGAAGAACACAAGGCACAAGTATGCTTTATATCTACAACATCAAATGAGGTATCTTCCGACTCTGATTCCGATTCTGAATGTTCTTATGATGATTTATTTAGTCAATATTTAGAATTGCATAAGTTTTCAAAGACTCTTGCAAAAGAAAAGAAGCGATTAATTGAAGACAAGAAATTGTTAGAATCTTCTAACAAAGATCTTGTGTCTCAATTAAACGATTCAAAAGAAGAGTCGTCATGCATTATAAATTCATTAAAGTCTGAAATTTCATCATTGACATCCGAGAACACTGAATTAAAATCCGAGATTTCAAACTTGAAATCAAGGAATGCGGATGTAGAGAAAAAGGTGAAACAATTTGACACGAGAACAAACATGCTAGATCACATCATTTCTTCTCAAAAGCATGATAGTGACAAAACCGGACTAGGATACGTTGAGAAAAGTAAGCCACAAAATAAAACAACCAAATTCATCCCATCTAAGAAAATAGATGCATCAAAGACATATGTGACATCTAAGAAGACACATAGGCCTTTTCTTATGACATCTCAACGTGCTTCTTCTTCACATCATGCAAAATATAATTATATGCCATATAGATATGAGAAGAAACAAATGATGCATACGCGACACTCATATCACAAAAATGCATCTAGATCACGTCCTGTGCATGCAAACAGAAATGCTTATCAAAAACAGAAACCATGCTACATGCATGATGGGATTCTTGGCCAAAGGCCAAACGCATCTGTTCCTAACATATATTATGTTGCGTTCTCATCACCTTTCACACCTTTTGGAAGACCTAGAAAGGTCACCCAAACTTGGGTACCAAAAGGGACATTTTCAAAGGGTTGAATAAATAATCCTTACGAACGCACGTTATATGAAATGCATGATTTTTTCATCCTTACAGGCATCTTTTGATTTACTTTTCAAAATAAAGGGGGAGAGATAGCATGATTTAAGAGGGAGAGATACTAATTGCATAAATGAAGGGGGAGCGACTCGGAATTTAAAATTCAAGTTTTGATTTTATGCATGGTTGGAGGGGGAGCGATATGATTTAAGTCATGAGTATAGGTTATTTTGAAAATCATCAAAAGGGGGAGATTGTAGAGAAAAAGGGGTTTGAGTGATTTTCAAATACATGATTTAAATGTGCATAAAAACGAGCATAAGATAAATGTGCATGATATATTGCTTATCACTTGCCTTATATAGTTCATATATCATGTTGCCATACTAACGAGCCATGAAGCTACAAAGCTTACATCAAATGGCAAACATGTGTTGTGTTTATACTATTTTCAGGTGCCACCATTAATGAACTAAACTAGTTCATTAAGTGAAATACTTAGTTAATTAAACTAAGTAGTTCATTAAAGGAAGCTACATTTGGAAAAGGCACAAAGGCAACAAGGCTAAGGAAGGAAAGTCTTCTCCTCCTCCCCTCATTAATATATACATGCCATACACACATATATACATATATTTTCAGATTTTTTTAAAAGGCACATACACATGTATTCCAACGTACTACCGACACGTTATATATTTTACGTACGTACATTAACGTCACACCACTATACCTAACTCATATTTATATTTAGGTCTTATATCATATGATATAAGACATGGTGATGACAAATTAAATACGACACGTTAAAAGGTTCTAAACCGAAAATTGTCGTATCGGACGAATACCGAAACTTCGCCAACGTGTCACGTACTTGCCATAAATAAATGGCCAGCCCCTGTACTTCAAAAATCATCAAAAATTTCGTGCCTAGGGTGATATTTTCAGCCAAAAATTCTTTCCATGTTGGCACACACAAATCACCCCACATTATGGCCAAAATGTGAAGACTCCAATTTTAATTTTGTCACATGTTAATGGCGCCACTTTAGACCAGCCAAGTGCTGAGATTTAAAGTATATATTATATATATTATGTGTAACATAATATATATAACATGTGCAAAAAGTTGGAATTAAATTGGAGAAAAATCAGGTAATCGATAAACATCGAAAATTCGGTTTTCTACGTACACAACACATGGAATATTTTTGGCACATCATACGACACGTATCTAGACACTTTTTACATATGTCATACATCTTAAAGTGTTCTAGAAAATTAAATTAAGGGCTGATTGGAATATAACATGTGTGTATTATTAAATGTGCACTATTTTACAAAGTTAGCAAAAATAAATTTCAGCACATGCACATACATTATGCAATGCCCCTACAGTTGAGATGGAGCTTATTTGGAGCCTTGTTGGCATATTGATTGGTCAAGAATCAATCATACAATGTTGGTGAATTAAAGAGAGAAGCTACAAATGGTAAGATTTCAAACTTTGTCTCACTTATAACACATGCTGAAAATTTTAGCATGTTAAACCATGGCTGGCCAATTTTTGCATATTAATGTGACATATTTCATCATCTTAAATTATGTGATTGTTTGGAAGAAGAAATGGAAGCATTTTAAATATTTTTCAGAGCCATAAATAGTGATATCTTCAATATCACACATGCTGAAAATTTTTCAGCATGTGTAGTATGTATAATGGCCGAAATTGAGGCCATGTGGGAGACCAAAGTTCATTTCCAAATTGATCAAGATAATTGCTATGAATTGGTGATTCATTTTAATTAAAAAAATCAAAGAAAAATGGAATTATTTTGAATTGTACAACCATGTAACACATGCTGAAAATTCAGCATGGTAAAACCACTTAATGGCCGATTTTTTTGCGTAGTAAGGGAGGAATTTTGTCTTGCAGCATTTATGTGACAATCTTGAGCTTTATGGAAATTATTTTGTGATTGATATTGGCACATGTTTTAAGTGTTATTCTCAGATTTTCCAAGTCATCAATGATGACAACATTCAACCTATCATGAAGTGCCAAGTAAGCAAAGCTTAAATGATCATCCAATGAGAAGATGCCAAGTAAGCAAGACCATGTCACAATGATGTCTTACATTCTCCCAAGGACTTAGAAGATAATTTTCAAGAGGGGGAGGCACTAAGGGTGGACGGCTGCAACAAGGTTAAAAGGAAAGAAGATGAGCAAAAACAAGACAAGCACAAGCATTGCAAAATCAAAGTGATCAAAAGCTTGATATAGACCACCACATATTCCATATATTTGTAAAAGATTGATCAAGGTGTGATCAATCTTCATTCTTGCAAGGTGGTGGTGTTCGTGCGAATTGTATTCATCGTACAAGTGGTGCCTTGCAGATCCTACATTAATTTGGGGTGATTTGTGTGTGCCAACATGGAATGATTTTATGGCTGTATATACCATGTAAGCCACGAAATTTGTGGCCATTTTTGAAGTGTAGGGGCTGACCATCTATGTATGGCAAGTACGTGACACGTTGGTGAAGTTTCGGTATTCACCCGATACGACAATTTTTGGTTTAGAACCTTTTAACGTGTCATAATAAATTTGTCATCACCATGACTTATATCATATGATATAAGACCTGAATATACTCATAAATATGAGTTAAATATAGTGGTGTGACGTTAACGTACGTACGTAAAATATATAACGTGTCGGTAGTACGTTGAAATATATGTGTATGTGCCTTTTTCGAAAAAATCAGAATATATATATATATATATATATATTAAAAACGTGTAGCATGAGGGAGAAGAAGACTTTACATTCTTCAATTTTTTGCCTTTGTGCCTTTTCCAAATATAGCTTCCTTTAATGAACTACTTAGTTTATTTAACTAAGTACTTCACATAATGAACTAGTTTAGTTCATTAATGATTGCACCTGAAAATAGTTCAAACACAACAAATGCTTGCCATTTGATGTAAGCTTTAAAGCTTCATGGCTCGTTAGTACGACAACATTATATATGAACTATATAAGGCAGGTTTCATGCAAAAACGTGTCATGTCATAAAACTTGTCATGCATTTCTTTGTAACACGTTATTTAAATCATGCATTTTGTAATCACACAAACCCCTTTTTCTCTACAAAACACCCTAAAGAATTGACCATTGTGGATCCAATTTATGGGGTTAGAACACATAGGAACATAAGTCAAGCCGAAGGACATGTTTTAATCTCACACTTAGAACCTAAGAATGTTAAGGAAGCCTTAGGTGATATATCATAGATAGATGCCATGCATGAAGAGTTAAGCCAATTTACCCAAAACAATGTGTGAGATTTAGTTCCTAAACCTTAAAATAAATCGATTATAGGAACAAAATTGGTTTTTAGGAATAAAATGGTTGAACAAGGAAACATTACAAGAAATAAGGCTAGGCTAGTTGCACAAGGTTATTGTAGCGACCTGTCCCGAGCCCTAGTACTCGAAACGACTCACCCACCGTATTTCACGAAGGCAAATACAAGACGTCGATATGATCAATTACATGTTAGAATAGTAACGTAAATCGATGTCACCAGAAGCCATACAAATTAAAATTTCAGAATCGATAATCATTTATAAAAGTCAAAATCTCGAAACACATGTACTACAAGGTTGAAATAGGAAAACGAACTTCTAAGTCTGAATCAAAACAATGAATAAAGTCTCAACTAAAACCCTCGTAGTCTCTTCATCTAGCCTTAAGCACCAATAGCCCCACTCCTGGTCATCCTCAACATAGACTAACTTATAATCCTGGGGATCTGCAAAAAAAAATGAGAAAGTGTAGTATGAGCGACACGTCGTCCAGAAAGTAAGCTAACTATATTTACCATGGGATCATACATGGAGAAGCAAGTGTAATAAAATAAATAAATAACGATATAGAACATAACATGCTTCTATTTGCAAATAAAGCTTTACCTTTTTACCGCTATACCAATCAAGCAACAAAGTCATGTGCAACTAAAGTCATGATCAAGCAATTGTTAGTACAACCAAAAACGATGATGTAACTTTTCAAATCGATGCGATGCGATGCAATATAATGAATCTCAAGTTCGATTCAAAACGATTCGATGTTCGATACGATGCGATTCGATAATTCGATACGATTTTCGATAACGATTTCGAATTCGATTTCGATGCAATGGCCATGACACATTCCTTACAAGTGACTTATATCACAAGACTTATGGATTGACCCCCCAATGGTCGATGTGTCCAGGCGGCCTACCGATAATAGTCATATGTGTTGTAACCCAATAGGGAATCCTTTTGTACCTATGATCTATTTAAGAGAATATGTGACAAGATAAGATTGCAATTATAATTTATTGAGCCGATGACTATTATTATGGATTACGTTACATGAAGTAATATATGTATATGTTATTAGAGCATGAATGTTGGACCATGAGGAGAGGCCTAATTCACCCCAAGAGCTTGGAAGGTTTCGGCCCCAAGGTTAGGGAAGGCCATAATTGAATTTCTTAGGATTGTAAGGGGCCATTTTCTAAGTAAGCTAACAAGCTCTTAGAACAAGTGGGTAATAGTAAGATAATTGGCTACAACCCAACATTTTTTTTTCCTTTCTTTCGGCCCTTAGCCCAAAGAGGGCTCAATCATATTTTTTTTATTAACCATTTTAAAGGAACAAAAGAAAAGAAAATAAAACCAAATAGTATAAAAGGGGGGGGGGGAACTACCCTAATTAAGGCATGTTGGGGTCATTAAAGACCCCAACCGCCGGGTAATGAGGCAATGGCCAACCAAGGGGAGGCTTTTCTACACCCTAGTTACACTAACCATGATTAAAGAAAGTAACTAAGGTTAGTTTTAAAAGTAATCATGGTTAGACTAAAGTAACTAAGGTTAAGAATAAAGTAACCTTGGTTTATTAAAGTAACCCTAGTTACTCCCCTTAACCTTACCATAGTAACTCTAACCCCTCTTACACCCCCTTCCCCAACGGCTAAACATAGCCAAAAGAAGAAGAATTCCCTCCAACCACACTTAAGAATACTCTAGGATTTTCAAAACACTCCAAAGAACTTCTAGTGCAAGAGAAGTGCATTCTCTTCCTATTTCCTTAAACCACACGGCCAAGAGCATACAAGGAGGCCTAAGATTCATACAAGCTCAAGAGGAAATTAGGTAAGTAAATACTCAACCATTCAAAGGGAATTTTTACATTTCACTTAGCTTGAAAACTCACTTATCTTTTGCCCTAAACCGTGACCTTCAATGGTCACTAGGCTCAAGAATCTCAAGCTGTTGAGGATCCTAGCCTTAAGAGGGTCAAATACTACTCAAGCTTCATTTTGGTAAGTTCATATAACCCTTACTAAATATATCTTTTATTTGAAGAAAAGTAACTAACTATTGACCTCTTCTTCTCCTCAAAACCGTGGGATGCATGCATAGAAGAGAAGAAAGGTTCCAACTTTCCATACATTTTCAAGGAAGAGTAAGCAACAAGGCAAGTACACTATACTCTTTGTGGCTTGATTGTGAGAGTGTTTGCATGAATGGCTAGATGAACTTAAGATTTAATCTTAGTTGTGATGTGTTAAGTTTTGATGCCTAACTTTCGGCCTAGGGGCCAAATAGTGTGTAGGTGTGTGTTTTGTTTGAAGATGAAATCTTTGTGGTCTTTATGCACCATTATGTGTTAATCCAAGTTGAACATGTTAAATATCTTTTCTTTTCCATGGAAAGGGCACACGGTGGAGAGGGTTAAGGAAGTAAGGGTGATTTGCATGAAAATGACAACTTGAGCGGTAGAGTGGAGACAAGGTTATGCTCTTGTTGTGTGTAAAGCTTAACATGTACTTGGAGACATCATTTTGTCTTGCATGCACCGAAAAAGGGGCTGTTGGTGAGAAGGGTGCGTGTACACCCAAAATCGTTGTTAGTGTTATTTTAGTAGGGATGTTGTATGTTAGCCAAAGGATGATGTATTGGGGTGTACAAACTGTTTGGTAAGAGATTTTCATGTGATGTTTGTAGCATGTTGAACCTGTAGATTTCCTATAAAAAGAGTAAGTTTGATGCTTAATCAAGTGTTTATGACAAAAATGCAAGTTAAGGTAATTTAGGAAGGAAATGTGACAAACTAGGAAATTTACTGGAACAGGACAGAAATTTGGGCTGTTTTCTGAGACCTGAAAAGAGATCTTAGGAACTTTCAATTTAGTTGAATTTCGGTATGACTCTAGTTTTATGCGTATCTTAGATGTGAGAGTTGGAATTTCATTAAAAGGAGCTACGGTTTATTTTTAATAAATTTCGTAGTAAAGTTGGTCCTGCTGAGAATACTGTACTGGACAGAATTTAAGTAACTCGTTGAGTAGCCTAGAAATGGACCTTAGAAGTACACAGATTAGCTAATTTTCGGTATGACACTAACTCTATGAATGAAGTAAAGTTGAGAGTTGAAATTTCGACAAAATGGGCTACGGTTTATTTTTAATGAATTTTCTAGTAAAATGGGTCAGACTGAAATTCGCTGGACTGACAGAATTAGTGTGGCGTGTTGCATGATCTGGAATTGGTCTTTAGAAAAATGCAATTGGGCTAAATTTTGGTAAGATACTAGTACAATGTGTTTAATAAGCTGGAGAGTTGGAATTTCCGAAAAGGGACTTACGGTTTGGTCACAATAAATTTTATAGCGAAATTGGTCATTCCAGAATTCAGTTTGTATCCGCTTTATGAAAAAGAATAAATGATTCTCCTATCGATATCGTAATTCTGTAAAACTTTCATGGCAATCACTTAATACATATATGGAGGAGTACATGTGAACCCCTTAGTTTAAAATGATTATTTTAAAAGGAAATCACTAAGGAGAAGTTGGCGCCACTAAGTTGGAAATTTTCCAGCATAGCGACGAGACTTACATATATGTATATGTAACGCGTTATGCCATGGTTTGCATAATACATGTCATGCATTGCATCATCGTCATTTACATGATTTACGACATTGGTTTTATGCTAAAGAAAGATGAAAAGCGTTTTAAAAAGATGATCATGTTTTTTTTTAAAAAAAAGAACGCTTCCCTACCGGTAACGTGCGTGTGTATGAGCCTGGCCAGTAAAAACCCGCCCAGATCCGGGTTAATGGATCTGATGATATGACCGTTCAGGCCCGTAGAAGAATAGACCTGATAATGACCGTTCGGGCCCAGAGAAGAATAGACCTGATAAGAGATGACGCTACCGTTCCGAATCCGGGAATAATAGATTCGAAGGGGAGACGTTACCGCCTCAGATCCGGGAAGATAAATCTGAACACTCTGTTGTTTTCTGACGATGATGATTTGAAAGAAAAGAATGAAAAGTCATATTCTCATTTTTATCATGATGCATCACACGTACATATGCATGCACGTCATGTTTATGGAGTCATTGTGTAGTGACACGTGATACTTAGACTAAGTTGTTATGACCTTGTAGACCCTAAGTATGACTTCATTAAATAATGATTCTTGTTATGCTATGAATTGATGCGAGTTACAGTCTTTTATTGTTATGTTCTGCATTAAGTAACGATTTTGTTAAGTCATGATCTTGATACATTAAGTGTTGATTCCTATCGAGTATTGGATGGAGGACAGGCATGCTTCTAAACTGAATTTTTGGGGTTCGGTTCTTGCACGCACTTTCCATTTAATCCTCAATTATTATAGTGTACTTGCTGGTGACTTTGTCACTCACCCTCTATTTTTCATCCCAGAGGCTGCAGGGAATAAAGTAGACTGGATTGGGGATGAACCTAGGGTTCCCTACCCATGAGCGCAGCGAGGAGTAGACGAATTTAGGAGACATGACTGGCCAGCTATGACTGATGACTGATGATGTATTTGAGATGGAAAACATTTCCTTTTGTGACTTTCGATACTTTTGATGTGGGATGTAAACTATGAATGGTCGTGTGGATGTTTTTAATTTGAAGTTTTAAATTCTGCCACGGTTTCGCTTACTTATTTACGTGTAAGCGCGAAAATCCATGCATTATATCATGGATCATGACACGTATGGAACGACGCCTAGTACTCTCCTTAGTCAAGTACGGCGGGTGCACCGACTTCGGCTGGGCCGGGGTGCGGTGCGCCACAGGTGGTATCAGAGCGAAGGCTCCAGATCCGGGCAGAATATAGAATTAAGTTATGATTGTAGTCAACTAAGTTTGATCTTAGATCTAAGTTCTGATTTTAGATGAGAGTTGACCTTAGAATATGATAACTTAGACTGGAAGATTAGGGTACGACCCATTGATAATGCCCTAATTAATGACCTATCACAGAATTTAATTTATAACGTATGCACGTATATGATCCTCCGATATGCTAAATTAAATTCTGCTACTTATTATGACATTTCCGTATTGAATAAAGCCGACACTGCATACTGCAGATGGTGCGACCCAGAGGCAGACCAGCCAGAGCTAGACCCGAGGTGCAGTAGCCTATCCCTCCTCCACCCGCTCAAGTCCCTCCACCCCCACCGCCGCAAGGCCAAAATCCACCGCTAGTTCAGAACGTCCCTCCACCCCAAGGACCTTTTCCACAAATGATGCCTGATATTAACGCTTTTCAGAAGTTTTGCCAAACAGTCACCCAAATTGGGCAAGTAATGCTGCAACAGAATAACCCTCAACCTCACGAGCCGGTCAGAGATGCTCAATATTATTTTGAAAAGTTGAAAAGAGCCAACGTTCCGCCATTTGAAGGGAAGTCAGATCCTGATGACGCTGAGAAGTGGCTAGATGAGGTGGAAAACTGCTTTGAACTAATTAGAGCCCCGGAGGAAGTAAAGACTCAGGCGGTTTGACCATTTATGTTAGGAGAGGCCAACCAATGGTGGAAGGCCAATTTACAAGCTTTGCCAAGACCAATTTCCTGGGAGAGGTTCCTTCTGGAATTCAATAAGTTCTACATACCACCCTCCGTCAAACTACAGAAAAGACATGAGTTTGAATCCCTAATGCAAGAACCAGGAATGACGGTTGCTGACTACGCTAACAAATTCATAGCTCTGGGAAGATTCCAACCATCCACCATGAACGATGAAGAAACCAAAATGTTGAAATTCGAGAGAGGACTGAACCCTAGAATCCGAACATGGCTGGTTAATGCCAATCCAACAAACTTTGGTGCCCTTCTAGATGCATGCTACCAAATCGAAAGAGATATCATCCGCCGAGATGAGTTTAGCCAAAAGAGGGGAAGAAAAGGTGTCTGGAAGCGGAGGGCCCTGTAAGTCCGCGAAGCAAAATACAAAGGGCCCAGGGCGTCAAGGGAAGAATCGATTTCAACGCCGCTTCCAAAAGAATCAATCACAAAATCAAGGGCAACAATCTGCTATTCCAAGCTGCTCTCATTGCGGTAGGCGCCACGTGGGAGAATGTTATATCCAGGCAGGAAAATGTTTTGGATGCGGCAAGACAGGGCACATCCTTAAAGACTGTCCAGACAAAGGAGCCACCTGCTTTGGATGCGGGAAAACAGGACACATAGCCAGGGAGTGTCCGGAGAAGGGGGCCCAGCAGCAACAACAGCCGCCAAAGCCTCAGCGTCAGTGTACCAACGCACGAGTTCACGCTATGACTGACGTAGCTGCTGAAGAGGCCAATGACGTGGTGACAGGTATTTTTGGAGAATCGTACTAATTTTTTTAAATACTGTTGCCTTATGGTTGCTTAGTAAGTATTGTATGATTCAGGAGCTATACTAGTATGTTCAGTACCTGCCAACATGTTATTTGATAGTGGCACTAGCCACTCTTTCATATCTAAGAGATTTGCAAAGAATATTGAGAAAAACCCAACCTATAGTGATGCACCTTATAGAATCCAAGCAGCTGGGGAACAGGTGCTTGTAGCTCACCATGTTTTCAAAAATTGTGAACTTGAGTTTGATAATTATCGGTTTGACGCCGATTTAATTTCTATACCTATGACGGACTT
>AP025067.1:19862712-19976589 GCA_036186865.1 Eustoma russellianum
TTATGGACATTACGAATTTTTAGTAATGCCATTCGTACTGACCAATGCCCCCGCAGCATTTATGGATCTAATGAATCGAGTCTTTCAAGACCAACTAGACAAGTTCGTCGTAGTCTTCATCGACAATATTTTGATATATTCACCGGATGAAGAGACCCATGCAGACCATTTAAGGGTTGTTCTGGACATTCTACGAAGGAAACAACTGTATGCGAAGTTTAGTAAATGCGAATTCTGGCTACGAAGTGTAGCATTTCTGGGGCATATAATATCCGAAGAAGGTATATCGGTGGACCCCAAGAAAATCGAGGCAATCACAGAGTGGCCCAGACCGACCAACATTACAGAGGTACGAAGTTTTCTCGGTCTCGCTGGTTACTATCGAAAGTTCGTGGAAGGATTCTCTCGAATCGCTATGCCTCTGGTTTGACCCAGAAGAAAACCAAATTTGAATGAACCTCAGATTACGAAAAGAGCTTTATTGAATTGAAGAAGAAGCTGACCTCTGTCCCAGTTTTAGCACAACCCATTCCTGGAGAAAACTTTGTTGTATATAGTGATGCCTCTAAGAATGGGCTGGGATGTGTATTAATGCAAAAAGATCGAGTGATTGCGTACGCATCCCGACAATTGAAGCCATTTGAACAGAACTACCCTGTACATGACCTCGAATTAACAGCCATGGTCTTTGCACTGAAAATATGAGGCACTATCTATACGGTGAAAAGTGCGAAATTTTCACAGACCACAAAAGTCTCAAATATCTATTCACCCAAAAAGAGTTAAACATGCGTCAGCGCACATGGCTAGAATTAATGAAAGACTACGACCTATCAATTCAGTATCATCCAGTAAAAGCCAACAAGGTAGCTGATGCATTAAGTAGAAAAACAAGCTATCCGCGTCAACCACCTTTGCAGCGTTACATGGAAGAATTTGATCTAGAAGAGGTTGATTCAATTGAAGACATGCTCGCAAAGTTGCTGATAATTCCTTCACTAATAGACAAAATTAAAGAGGGGCAAGAAAAGGATGAAACCTTAAAGAAGATAAAGGACCGGGTGCGAATGAAACCCTCCAAAGAGTTTAAGGTTTGAAACGACAACAGTTTGTGGTTTCGAGAAAGATTGTGTGTACCCAATGACGAAGACATACTAAATGAAGTTCTTAAGGAAGCTCACAACTCGCGATTATCTATTCACCCTGGAGCCAATAAAATGTACCAAGATTTGAAACGACTATTCTGGTGGCGTGGAATGAAAAGACAGATTGCGGAATTCGTGGAAAAATACCTCGTTTGCCAGAAGGTGAAAGCAGAACATCAGAAACCTGCTAGGTTGCTACAGCCTCTCGAAGTTCCCGAGTGGAAGTGGGACCACATTACTATGGATTTTGTTACCGATCTGCCCAGGACGAGAAGCGGTTACGATACCATTTGGGTAGTTGTTGATCGCCTAACAAAGTCCGCCCATTTCATGGCTATGACAATCAAGGCTCCAATGGAGAAATTGGCCATGATGTACGTGGAACAAATTGTGAGTCTTCATGGAGTACCCCTAAGTATCGTGTGTGACCGCAATCCTCGCTTCACATCACGATTCTGGAAAGCTTTTCAGAAAACAATGGGCACTGAGATCCACATGAGCTCGGAATTTCATCCCCAAACTGATGGTCAATCGGAAAGGACCATTCAGACATTGGAAGACATGTTGCGATCCTGCGTACTTGACTTTAGGGGAAGCTGGGATCGGAGTCTCAAGCTGGTAGAATTTTCTTATAACAACAGTTACCATCGATCCATAGGGATGGCCCTGTATGAAGCACTCTATTAAAGAAAATGCCGTTCTCCGCTCTACTGGGATGAAATAGGAGATAAGATTCTTACTGGACCCGATCTAGTGGAGCAGACTCGAGAGAAAATAAAAATCGTATAGCAAAAGTTACAATCGGCCCAAGATAGAAGCAAGGTTTGGACGGATGAGAAGCGGCGACCATTGGAATTTCAAGTCGAGGAGAAAGTGTTTCTAAGGGTATCGCCGACAAAAGGATTTAAAAGATTTGGTATAAAAGGGAAGTTAAGCCCAAGATTTATTGGGCCATACGAGGTTCTTGAAAAGATTGGAGAAGTTTCTTATCGACTCGCTCTACCACCCACACTATCTCAAATATATGATGTGTTTCATGTATCTCAACTACGACGATATGTGCACGATTCTAGCCATGTCATAAAGGAACAACCTTTGAAAATGGAAGACGACACGACTTATGAGGAAGCACCAGAAAAGATAGTTGATCGTAAGGAAAAGGTACTAAGAAAGCGATCTATACCAATGGTCAAGGTGCAGTGGAAGAACCATTCTGTGGATGAATCTGTCTGGGAAATAGAAAAGAACATGAAGAACTTGTACCCTCACCTCTTTGATCAGCACTTTTAAGTTTCGAGGACGAAACTTATAATAAGGGGGGAGGATGTTGTAACCCAATAGGGAATCCTTTTGTACCTATGATCTATTTAAGAGAATATGTGACAAGATAAGATTGCAATTATAATTTATTGAGCCGATGACTATTATTATGGATTACGTTACATGAAGTAATATATGTATATGTTATTAGAGCATGAATGTTGGACCATGAGGAGAGGCCTAATTCACCCCAAGAGCTTGGAAGGTTTCGGCCCCAAGGTTAGGGAAGGCCATAATTGAATTTCTTAGGATTGTAAGGGGCCATTTTCTAAGTAAGCTAACAAGCCCTTAGAACAAGTGGGTAATAGTAAGATAATTGGCTACAACCCAACATTTTTTTTCCTTTCTTTCGGCCCTTAGCCCAAAGAGGGCTCAGGCATATTTTTTTTATAACCATTTTAAAGGAATAAAAGAAAAGAAAATAAAACCAAATAGTATAAAAAGGGGGGCGGGGCGGGGAAAACTACCCTAATTAAGGCATGTTGGGGTCATTAAAGACCCCAATCGCCGGGTAATGAGGCAATGGCCAACCAAGGGGGAGGCTTTTCTACACCCTAGTTACACTAACCATGATTAAAGAAAGTAACTAAGGTTAGTTTTAAAAGTAATCATGGTTAGACTAAAGTAACTAAGGTTAAGAATAAAGTAACCTTGGTTTATTAAAGTAACCCTAGTTACTCCCCTTAACCTTACCATAGTAACTCTAACCCCTCTTACACCCCCTCCCCCAACGGCTAAACATAGCCAAAAGAAGAAGAATTCCCTCCAACCACACTTAAGAATACTCTAGGCTTTTCAAAACACTCCAAAGAATTTCTAGTGCAAGAGAAGTGCATTCTCTTCCTCTTTCCTTAAACCACACGGCCAAGAGCATACAAGGAGGCCTAAGATTCATACAAGCTCAAGAGGAAATTAGGTAAGTAAATACTCAACCATTCAAAGGGAATTTTTACCTTTCACTTAGCTTGAAAACTCACTTATCTTTTGCCCTAAACTGTGACCTTCAATGGTCACTAGGCTCAAAAATCTCAAGCTTTTGAGGATCCTAGCCTTGAGAGGGTCAAATACTACTCAAGCTTCATTTTGGTAAGTTCATATAACCCTTACTAAATATATCTTTTATTTGAAGAAAAGTAACTAACTATTGACCTCTTCTTCTCCCCAAAACCGTGGGATGCATGCATAGAAGGGAAGAAAGGTTTCAACTTTCCATACATTTTCAAGGAAGAGTAAGCAAGAAGGCAAGTACACTATACTCTTTGTGGCTTGAATGTGAGAGTGTTTGCATGAATGGCTAGATGAACTTAAGATTTAATCTTAGTTGTGATGTGTTAAGTTTTGATGCCTAACTTTCGGCCTAGGGGCCAAATAGTGTGTAGGTGTGTGTTTTGTTTAAAGATGAAATCTTTGTGGTCTTTATGCACCATTATGTGTTAATCCAAGTTGAACATGTTAAATATCTTTTCTTTTCCATGGAAAGGGCACACGGTGGAGAGGATTAAGGAAGTAAGGGTGATTTGCATGAAAATGACAACTTGAGCGGTAGAGTGGAGACAAGGTTATGCTCTTGTTGTGTGTAAAGCTTAACATGTACTTGGAGACATCATTTTGTCTTGCATGCACCAAAAAAGGGGCTGTTGGTGAGAAGGGTGCGTGTACACCCAAAATCGTTGTTAGTGTTATTTTAGTAGGGATGTTGTATGTTAGCCAAAGGATGATGTATTGGGGTGTACAAACTATTTGGTAAGGGATTTTCATGTGATGTTTGTAGCATGTTGAACCTGTAGATTTCCTATAAAAAGAGTAAGTTTGGTGCTTAATCAAGTGTTTATGACAAAAATGCAAGTTAAGGTCATTTAGGAAGGAAATGTGACAAACTAGGAAATTTACTGGAACAGGACAGAAATTTGGGCTGTTTTATGTGACCTGAAAAGAGATCTTAGGAACTTTCAATTTAGTTGAATTTCGGTATGACTCTAGTTTTATGTGTATCTTAGATGTGAGAGTTAGAATTTCATTAAAAGGAGCTACGGTTTATTTTTAATAAATTTCGTAGTAAAGTTGGTCCTGCTGAGAATACTGTACTGGACAGAATTTAAGTAACTCGTTGAGTAGCATAGAAATGGACCTTAGAAGTATACAGATTAGCTAATTTTCGGTATGACACTAACTCTATGAATGAAGTAAAGGTGAGAGTTGGAATTTCGACAAAATGCACTACGGTTTATTTTTAATGAATTTTCTAGTAAAATGGGTCAGACTGAAATTCGCTGGACTGACAGAATTAGTGTGGCGTGTTGCATGATCTGGAATTGGACCTTAGAAAAATGCAATTGGGCTAAATTTTGGTAAGATGCTAGTCCAATGTGTTTAATAAGCTGGAGAGTCGGAATTTCCAAAAAAGGACTTACGGTTTGGTCACAATAAATTTTATAGCGAAATTGGTCATTCCAGAATTCAGTTTGTATCCACTTTATGAAAAAGAATAAATGATTCCCCTATCGATATCGTAATTCCGTAAAACTTTCATGGCAATCACTTATTACATATATGAAGGAGTACATGCGAACCCCTTAGTTTAAAATGATTATTTTAAAAGGAAATCACTAAGGAGAAGTTGGCGCCACTAAGCTGGAAATTTTCCAGCATAGTGACGAGACTTACATATATGTATATGTAACGCGTTATGCCATGGTTTGCATACTACATGTCATGCATTGCATCATCGTCATTTACATGATTTACAGAATTGGTTTAATGCGAAAGAAAGATGAAAAGCATTTTAAAAAGATGATCCTGTTTTTTTTAAAAAAAGAACGCTTTCCCACTGGTACCGTGTGTGTGTATGAGCCTGGCCAGTAAGAACCTGCCCAGATCTGGGTTAATGGATCTGATGATATGACCGTTCAGGCCCGGAGAAGAATAGACCTGATAATGACCGTTCGGGCCCAGAGAAGAATAGACCCGACAAGAGATGACGCTACCGTTCCAAATTCGGGAATAATAGATTCGAAGGGGAGACGTTACCGCCTCAGATCCGGAAAGATAGATCTGAACACTCTGTTGTTTTCTAACGATGATGATTTGAAAGAAAAGCATGAAAAGTCATATTCGCATTTTTATCATGATGCATCACACGTACATATGCATGCATGTCATGTTTCTGGAGTCATTGTGTAGTGACACGTGATACTTAGACTACGTTGTTATGACCTTGTAGACCCTAAGTATGACTTCATTAAGTAATGATTCTTGTTATGCTATGAATTGATGCGAGTTACAGTCTTTTATTGTTATGTTCTGTATTAAGTAACGATTTTGTTAAGTCATGATCTTGATACATTAAGTGTTGATTCCTATCGAGTATTGGATGGAGGACAGGTATGCTTCTAAACCGAATTTTTGGGGTTCGGTTCTTGCATGCACTTTCCATTTAATCCTCAATTATTATAGTATACTTGCTGGTGACTTTGTCACTCACCCTCTATTTTTCCTCCCAGAGGCTGCAGGGAATAAAGTAGAGTGGATTGGGGATGAACCTAGGGTTCCCTACCCATGAGTGCAGCGAGGAGTGGACGAATCTAGGAGACATGACTGGCCAGCTATGACTGATGACTGATGATGTATTTGAGATGGAAAACATTTCCTTTTGTGACTTTCGATACTTTTGATCTGGCATGTAAACTATGAATGGTCGTGTGGATATTTTTAATTTGAAGTTTTAAATTCTGCCACGGTTTCGCTTACTTATTTACGTGTAAGCGCGAAAATCCAAGCATTATATCATGGATCATGACACGTATGGAACGACGCCTAGTACTCTCCTTATTGAAGTACGGCAGGTGCACCGACTTCGGCTGGACCGGGGTGCGGGGCGCCACAATATGTGCCTGGACGGCTCAAATGGCGGACATATGTGTCCGAGTGGCCTATCGATAATAGTCATATGTGCTCGGACGGTCCGTTTGTTTGGAACCAATCCAGCTTAGAAATATATTTCCCTTGTAAGGGTGACTTTCGAAATATGCGATGAACGATTTTAAAACAATTTTCAAATACTGATTTTTGAAATATTTTTCAACAATCTATATCGATCAAGTCAAGTACACATAATACAGTAACAATTACGAGCACACGATTATGCAAATAACAGACATCATCCAAAGTTGGAACATGAATACATTTTCATATACATATGTGTATATATATATACACACATATGCATATGTATATATATATATATATATATATATATATATATATAGGATTTTGAAACCGCGGATGGCTCTCGTGATCGTAGGCGTATAATTGGCGGCCGCCGCCGCCATTTCCTTCGATTTTCTGTGTTCGTCGACACCGGTTCTGATTCCTCCTTCATTAAGAGGCTACAAGGTTCCATCTTTTTCATCATATTGCGCGATGACTACATCACAGCCGCCGTCTTTTGCGGCTGTGGTTTCCGGCGCTGCTTCAGCTGAGTCTATTTCCATATCGCCCAAGACAGTATCGCGATACAAGGGCATTCCTATGATTTCATTCTTGGATATTAAGATTGATGCTCTTGCTGCACCCTTCAGGTATTCTCTGGTTGGTACATTCTGGTATGGTCGTTCTCCATTGAAGGTTATACGTGAGGTTTTTGAAAATATTGGTTTTCATCATGACTTACGGATCACGCTCATTGATCAAATGCACATTCTATTGAACTTTCGCAATGAATCCGATTATTTGCGCTGCTTTTATCGTAGATCATGACATATTTCTGGCTGTCATATGCGTATTACAAAATGGACTGTAGATTTTGATCCTTCCGTCGATGTCCCGATTGTTTAGGTGTGGGTTGCTTTCCCTGGACTTTCGATTCATCTTCACCGACGTGAGGCCCTTTTTGAGATTGTCCGCCCTATTGGAACTCCCATTAAGTTGGATGTTGCCACAGCTGATGGTTTGCGACCTTCTGTGGCTAGAGTGTGCGTTGAAGTGGATGTTTCTCAGGACTTGCCGCAAAAAATATATTTGCAGGCTAAGAGCAGAGTCATTTTGCAATCTGTGGTTTATGAGGATTTGCCTTTATTTTGCACGTCATGTCGCCGACTGGGCCATGCAACGGGATTATGTCCTTCTTCAGCTACATCGTCTGTGCCGCCCCTGCCACCCCCGCCTCCACCGGCAATGCGGTGGACTCCTAAAAAGAAGCCACCTGCAGTTTTACCTGGTACCAACACGATCAATAGGATCCACCAGCAGACGATCCTCCTGCTACAGATCTGCCTGAACCTAGTAGGGAGCAAGATATCGATAGGTTAGGAGCTGATGCTGAGTTCCCTCCACAGCAGTATAATATAGATCTCTGTGACCTTGGTCATTCCTCAGATACAAAGATGCATGCTGATGATCAGCAGCCTGATTTACCGGCTGTTCCTGAAGAAGTTGTCCGAAAGATTCATTTTCTTCCTCCATCTCCGGCAGAGGATGTACTCATATCACGGTTGGAGGAGCCGTCTTCGGATGCGGGTTTCATACCAGTAGTTCCACGCAGGAGACGTCGTGCGCGAAAAGATTTGCCACCGTTACCGCCCTCAACAATTTTAACACGTAGTGCTTCATGGATCTGTCAGGGAAGTGATACTACCCTTTCTCAATGAATGTTTTAATTTGGAATATAAGAGGCATTCGTGACTCTTTACGTCGGTTGCATCATTTGATACGTGAACATAAGTTAAATTTGCTTGCTATTATTGAACCCAAACATTCTCGATCTTGTCTTGTTAGGTTTGTTCTGGACCTTGGATTCTCACACTCTTATTCTTCTTGATCAGAGCACATATGGGTTTATTGGCGTGATTCCATTTTTTCGGTTAGTTGCAACTCAGGATGAGGATCAGGTTGTTCACGTCAATTTCATGTTTGTCCCACTGCAGTTGGCTTTTACTTTTTCATTAGTTTATGCAAAGCACTCTCCGGTGCTACATCCTTTGCTGTGGCAATCATTATGTGATTTTTTTCCAGACTTCAAGCTCGCCATGGATGATAGGAGGTGATTTCAATACTTTTCGGTCCTTAGAGGACCATAGTGGTCGATCACATCCCTCCCTAACGGTGTTACAAGATTTTAATGATTGTGTGGTATTCTGTTCTTTAATGGTCCCCCCATTTCATGGGTCAAGATTTACATGGATGGATGGGAGGGGCCTTGGTAGAGTTCGCCGTTGTTTAGATTGGTTATTCACAAACTCCTCCTTTCATGATGCTTTTGAAGACATGCTCCTTACTCACTTACCTCGGGTTTCTTCGGATCATACACCTTTGTTATTCATTTGTCGCGTGAGCAGTCCTGTTGGTGCTTGATCCTTTCGGTTTCTTGATGCATGGTTATCGCATCCGGATTTTCTTACTTATACAAAGGAATCTTGGAGTTCTTACCCAACCACTGGCGGTATGTATGGATTTTATTCGAAGTTATTACGTTTGAAGAAGGATATTCAACGTTGGAATAAAGAAATTTTTGGCAACATTTTCTCTAACTTAGCACAAGCCGAAGCTTCTGTGCGCAGAGCAGAAGGATTATGGGACGCAGAACCTTCTGAGGCAAATCGTGCATTATATCATCAAGCCAAGGCGGAGTAAATTCGAGCCTCTAAATATGAGATGCAGTTCTGGAAGCAAAAAAGCGAGGGTTCGATGGTTGCAGGAAGGTGATGACAACACACGGTATTTCCATTCTGTAGTTAAAGGTCGACGTGCGCAACTCCATATATAGCAGATTCGCACATTCGCTGGTGATCTATGTACCTCACCCACTTCTATTCTGAGTGAAGCAGTTTCATTCTATACTTCATTATTTGCCAAGGAAGCTACAAGCAATTATGAAGAGATTCTCAGACATATACCTTCACTAATTACGGATGACAACAATGCCATGCTTATGGAGCTACCACAGGCGTTTGAAGTAAAGGAGACGGTATGACATTTAGATCCTCACAGTGCGGCAGGGCTAGATGGATTTAATGGTAACTTTTTCCATACATGTTGGCATGTTATTAATACAGATGTTGTTATAGCAGTGCAGGAGTTTCTAGGTGTACCCCAGCCATCGATGATGGCTAGTGCATTAATCACGTTGATTCCAAAGACAGCTTCTCCGAGTACATTTAGCGATTTTCGACCTATTTGTCTCACAAACTTTCTGAGCAAAATTTGTACCCTAATTATTCTCACTCGTTTGAGTGTGTTACTCTCTAAGCTAATATCGCCGGAGGAGACTGGTTTTTTAAAGGGCCAAGATATCTCCACACAGATATTACTAGCAATGGAGATGGTTCATATGCTTTATAAGGGAGGGTCTCAATTATGCCTAAAGCTGGATATGATGAAAGCCTTTGACAGAGTCAGTTGGGAATATTTGGAGTTATTGCTGCGCCGTTTTGGCTTTGCCGATTTTTTACTCGGATTATTATGAATCATTTGAGATGCACGAGATTTGCAATATTGATTAATGGTCAGCCCTTTCACGGTTTTCAGCCACACAGGGGTGTTAAGCAAGGTGACCCTTTATCACCTAAACTGTTTATTCTGTCCTCAGAAGGGTTCAGCAGAGGTTTAAAATCTTTAGTGGCT
The DNA here is from genome assembly GCA_036186865.1 of Eustoma russellianum. Taxonomy (NCBI): domain Eukaryota; kingdom Viridiplantae; phylum Streptophyta; class Magnoliopsida; order Gentianales; family Gentianaceae; genus Eustoma; species Eustoma russellianum. Next base: position 19,872,795 of record AP025067.1, read on the forward strand.
TCTGGAGCCTTGCAGCCACTACGGCTGGGTCGGATTCCTTTTCATATTACGTACTTGGCATATGCTGATGATCTGTTAGTGTTTTTGCATGGATCAAGCAGAAATTTGCGGCAGTTTCAGACATTCTTAACATCATATGAAACAACCTCTGGTCAAAAGGTAAATTTTCATAAGAGTAGCTTCATTCCCTCCGCTACCACGTCGCTACAGCAGCATAGAAGATTTGAGGATATCCTGCATATGCGATCATCTTGTTTGCCATTTCGCTATCTTGTCTCTTTTCTACACAAAGGAATAAGTCAATCCAGATACTGTGTTTCCTTGCTAGAGCATATTGATGCTCGTCTAAATAGATGGCATAATCGGCTGCTTTCTTCGGCAGGTAGACTTGTTTTACTTCATGCAATTATTTCGGCTCTACCATTGCATATTATTGCTGCAGGCAGATTACCACGATCAGTGATTAAAGTTATAGAACGGAAAATGGCTGGTTTTATTGGGGACGGCGGCACCATTGGGTTGCATGGTCCACTGTCACTACACCTTGTGAAGAAGGAGGTTTGGGTATTCGAGATCTTCGAATGCTGCAGGAGGCTTATTTCTGTCGTATTTGGTGGTCTTATCAACAAAAGAACACACTTTGGAGTCAGTACATGCATGCTAAGTATGGAAACCGTGGGGATTACAGACCTCGACTTCCTGATTCACCTGTTTGGAAGATCATTTGTAGGATTCATGACTTATGCAATAGACAAACAATAGGGCAGGGGACGGTTCTTAGTTGGAAGCCTACCGCTTCGGGGGAGTTTTCATTGCGCTCTGCGTATGATCTTTGTCGCACTCAGTGACCCACACTGCTTTCAGCACAGTTTATTTGGGATAAGCATCATCCTCCTGTCATCAAACAGTTTTTGTGGCGAATTCATCACTCCGCTTTACCTTTTGAAGACTACATTGGTAATTACAATACTGCCAGGCCTACGCAATGCCCTTTTTGCAAACATGTCTCAGCAACGGTGGATCATGTTTTTCTGTATTGTGATCGCATTCGACATGTATGAGAGTTTTATGCGTCAGAGTTACATTGCGGTTCCCCAACATATATGAAGCTTTGGCAGTATCTTTTATCTTGGTGGTATCGCTCTACGTTATCCTTCCTGTTCGGGGTGCTTATAATTGTGGTTCCAGCAATTATTGTGCACAATATCTGGCGCACATATACATCGTTGGTCTATGGAGATATGCTAGCATTCTCAGTGGCATCCTTTCGGACGTCGATACATTCTGACATTTTCATATGGGGTAAAACTCTGGATGGCTCAAAACTGGAGGCTAGACTATGCACGATACAGCACCTTCATTTTTTACCACACATCAGACCGCCACGTCCACAAGTAGTTTGATGGTTATCTCCTCCTTCGGGTCGATTAAAGCTAAATCTGGATGCGGCAGTTGGCAGGCAATATGCTGTAGGAGGAGCTATTTTACGTGATCATGCTGGTTTCTCTGTGGGCGCTATATCATTTCGATTGCCCCAAAGTGCTCTGCTGATGGAAGAGATTCAGGCTACTATATTCGGTTTGCTGTATTTTTTGCCTCTATATCGTTCTCTTATTCTTGAATCGGATTGCTCTCAGATACATACACTCTTGGCGCGCCCTCAAGTCGTTTCTAGGAACTATCATTTGCGTTTATTGCAGTCGCTGAAGCATCAGCATAGGCTTGAGTTCAATCATGTTTATAGAGAAGCCAACATGGCCGCTCACTACTTAGCCCAACAAGGAATGCTAGACCCTTTGACTAATCGATATTCTTATCGCACGCTTCCACCGCTGGTCCGATGAGCAGTTTGTCTGGATATCACTTCTGTACATCTTCGCACCTCTTGACTCTTCACATCCCTCATGTCTTCCAAATGGATTGACTATCTCTGATTTTTTCTACCTGTATCCTGCAGGATGCAGGCAGACTCGGTATGCTTTTGTTTCTTGTGGTTTCTATGTTTTTACCATATCTCTTATTATCATTTAATCTTGGATCTCTCTTTACATGTGTATGGATTGGAAGGGGAGATGCTGACATGCTCATGCCATTATCTGCGGCAAATCTTCATTCATTCTGCGGACTCATGCTAGAGGCTGGGCTGTGTGGGCTCATTCGCAAGTTTTCAAAAGTGGTAAATATATACTCTTTTTCCTTCGTGCAAGATTTAATCTACAAAGGTGATTTTGCTTGCCAAGGTTTTAATGAGACATATCATATCACCTTTGAACGTACTCCCCGCCCCTTAGATTGTATTTGGAATAATATGTATCGACCCTTGAGTTCTTTCATTCAATTATGCAATGACTTTATATGTAATAATGATATTCCTCCGCCATAAGTGAGGGTTATAGTCTAAATAAAATGTAGAGACCTCGTCTTTTTATTTAATATATATATATACACATATATATATACATATATATATACACATACACACACACACACACACACATATATATATATATATATATATCGGCCACTGACATTTTTTCTACACCATATTTTCCACCTCACGTAAATATATATAGATACACATCAAAACATAAGTTGGTAGCTTTTAATAATAATATTGCATCAAAATATATCCCTTTTCATTTGGCCACTGTCCATGGGACAGTGGCTTCAAGCCTCGGCAGCCACCCAAAATATAAGAAAAGGGAACAAAGTAACCCACAATACATATTCTGGACTCGAGGGATCTTGAATTTCTTTATTAAGTTGAGAGCTTTTGGGTTATTAACCCACAATACATACTGACACACACGCATAACCAAAACAACTCACAGCCCTTAAAACTTTCTTTTTTCTTTTCCTTTTCCCATATACCACATCTGCTGCAATTATCCTTTTTCTTTTTTCTTTTCCCTTCAGCTGCTGTACCTAATGTTCCACCGTTTGCATTCTTGACCCAAATTTAAAACACATGTAATCATACTATTTATCATTGCTCAATTTACATCAATAATTATGCCCCGAATCACCCCCTCTCCTGTCAGTCAGTCACTTCCTTCCACAGCCCTTCAGCTTCTAGTCACATATACCCAGCGCAAATCATACATATATAATTATTAAACATACCCCTTATTGACTTATAAATAAGTATATCATAAGCAATTTCCTTTCTCCCACATGCATATACGACTCCACACACAACCATCAGACTGCTCATTTCTGCATTCAAATATTCAGGGAGTTGCATCAATTTCACATACTAACCAAATACCACACCGTTGCATAATGGAATTTGACACCCTCCGCCATGCACAAAAGACGACACAGTTTTACCTTTTTTTTCTCTTTTAATTCACACATGGCAGCCAATAAAGCACACAATCTCAGCAACGATGGGAATACCATATCACTTACACAAAGTGAATTCACAATGAATTCAAACATTGGAGAACAAATTTGTAATAATGGTTTGGTTTCCTCTCTGTATACATACATACATAACTATATATATATATATATATTTTTATGAAACATTGATTTTATTAAAAGAAAGCCTCACTTGTGGCGGAGGAAAACCTTATTACAAAACATCAGAGTATGCGAATAAATGAAATAACGAACTAATAAGAACATATCTCCAGTCGTATACGATATGCCGCATTAAAACCTTGCCAGGAAAAACCACCCTTGTGGACAAAACCCTGGCGAAGGAAAAAGCGTACATATTTATACGACCATCATTAAGATGTATAAAATCTAAGTCTGAGTATAAATGTGTGTATTCGGCAGACAGAGGCGTGGTTCGAGTGTGGCAGTTGAAACAGCGGAAATCGTTGCGCGAGATTGTCGCATCATGGAGTACCTCCGAGAAAAGCCAAAGTGTAGATATGTCAGTGATGTAGAACTTCCAATATATGGATGGGCGATGTGGGTTGACCGTTGAGGCCGCCAATGTAGAAAAAACATATCTCTCCACCAATAGATATAGTCCAAGACATGAAAGAGCAAGCATAAAAAGGCAGTTATGAAGCAGGAGGAAACAGCATAGAATGCAGGCCAAAAGATAACAAGACATACCGAACCTGCCTGAATCCTGTAGGAGACAGGCAGGAAGATTCATGAAATGCCAATCCCTGTGGAAGACAATCTGAGACGGCATAAGGATGAGACGCCAATGTGTCATAATAGTGTCCACCAAGGCACAGGCAGTTGAGCGAAAGGTAATCCAAGCCATACGGAAACAAAGCTGCCTGCACTGACAAGAGTACAGGCAGCAACAACATATAGATGCCAATCCATGTGGAAGACCTTGATAGCGTTGACCTCACCATTTACAATGAAAACACTTGCGCCCTCGCAAAGTGGAAACCATGTGCAAGGAAAAATAATATGTGTATAAACATTGCGAGGTCCAATGATAAGAAATTGAAAAAGTACGGGCAACATACTATGTCTGCCGGCACTCAAATAAGTACAGGCAGAGGATAAGAAAGTACGCCAATCCATTCGGAAGACTTAATGATTACCGCATACGCAAGAACGCTGACGTGAGGTCCAAAGAGACTGCAGCACGAACCATAGGAGGCAGACTGGAGGAGGTAAAGTAGGAAGTGAGTGGCGACGTCATTGCATGATGAGCCAGGTAATGTGCTGGCATATTTGCCTCTCTGTATACATGATTAATGTCCAAGTTATTCTGAATAATCAACATCTATAGGAACTTGAGGTGAAAGTTGCCAAATACGGGTTGCTGCTGACGTAAACGCAGCAGCAGCTGCGCACAGTCGGACTCTATAATAAGCGGCCGATATAGTGGAAGAAAATATAGCAATCCAAATAAAGCTGCCTGAATTTCAGCCTGTAATGGGGTACACGGGGGTAGGCGGAATGCTATGGCACGCACACAAGCGCCATAAGAGTCACGCAGAATGACTCCGCCTGCAGCATTGTAGCGTCCAACAGCTGCATCAACATTAAGTTTAAATCGACTGGATGGAGGAGTGAGCCATTTGATCACTTGAAGACGCGGAGAGGGAACCTTTGGAATCCATGATATCGGCGGGGAAGGCCCTGCGGCTAGCTTGGAACCATGAAGCGTATGAACCCACATATCTATATCAAAATGGATTGTAGCCCGGAGTGCAGCTACAGAAAAGGAAGCCTGGTCTCCATACACCAATCTAGCATAGCAACGCCATATGTTCTGTACTAAGATTCCAGGGACAACAATTTTCAGTACCCCATATATTGAAGAAGATGAGGATCTATACCACCAAGACAATAAATATTGGCGTAGAGGTAGAGCAGTGGGAGAAACTCCTTGCAACTCTGCCGCAAAGAACATCCATAGTAGTCGAATTGGCGAACAATACAAAAATACATGATCAACTGTTGCCGAGTGCTGCTTGCAAAAAGGGCACTGCGTAGGACGGGCTGCCAAATAACTGCCAATATAATCTTCAAATGGTAAGGCAGCATGGAACAAACACCATAGCAATAACTTGATGGATGGCGAATGTTGCTTAAACCAAATGAACTTAGCTGAGAGCAATGTTGGTCTAGATAATCGACATATATCGTAAGCAGATTTTAAAGTGAATTCCCCCGAGGTCGAAGGTTGCCATGTGAGATAGGTATTCGCGCCTGCTGTGTGCGAAACACAAATATTATTGATGCGACAAATAAGCTTCCAAACTGGCGAATCCGGTATACGTGGTTGAAAATCTCCCCTTCGTCCATATTTTGCCTGCATATAACGACTCCATAAAGTGTCCTGCCTATGGTATAACCACCATATTCTGCATTGATATGCCTGCTATAATGCATTGAGATCCCGTAGCCCCAAGCCGCCCTCCTCAACTGGCAAAGTAATACTAGACCATGCAACCCAGTGGTGTAGATTCCCCCAATAAAATGTGGCCATTTTCCGATGAATCATTTTAATGACAAACTTTGGCAAGCCGCCTGCCGCCATGACATGAAGGGGGAGGGCCGAAAGTACAAAATGCAATAAGACTAAACGTCCCGCAGAAGAAAGAAGACGGGAATGCCAACCATGTAACCTGTCATCGAAATGCTGTAAAAGAGTAGCGCAAAACCGAGAGCGGTTGATATCTTTGTGAAGATAGGAACCCAAATAGCGGAAGGGCAATGCCGAAAGTCTCATCCCGAGTATTTCCTGCAAGTTTCGAACACGCCGCGTGGAAAGACGAGCCGATGGAATGATACTACTCTTTTGAAAATTGACCTTTTGTCCAGAAGCAGTTTCATATTCCGTTAAGAACCTTTTAAAATGGCGTATATTACGCTGTGTACCTTGTAGGAAAATAAGGAGATCATCTGCATAAGCTAAATGAGATATGGCAAATGGAATACGACCAAGCCTAAATGGCTGTATGTGGCCCGCAGCCACTAACGATGATAAGCCTCGGCTGAAACCCTCTGATGCCAGAATGAAAAGCAGAGGGGATAAAGGGTCCCCCTGTTTCACATCCCGATGTGGGCAAAACTCTGGTGACGGCTCACCATTGATCAAAACTGATAATGTAGTGGCACGGAGATGATTGAGGATGAGCCGAGCGAAAAATCCTGAAAAACCAAATTGTAACAAAAGGCGTTCCAGATAATCCCAACTGACCCGATCAAAAGCTTTCATCATATCCAATTTCAGGCATAAATGTGAAGGGCCATTATCCAACATATGTACCATTTCCCGCGCCAATAAGACTTGTGTCGAGATATCATACCCTGGAAGGAAACCTGTTTGTTCTGGGGAAATCAGCTTGGGAAGAAGCAGGCCCAAGCGCGTTGCTATAATGCGGGTACATACCTTACTCAGGAAATTTGTCAAACAGATTGGTCGGAAATCACTGAAAGACTGCGGAGATGATGTTTTGGGAATCAAAGTAATGACTGCACTAGCCATAACAGACGGCTGCGGGATACCCATGACAAATTCCTGCACAGCCTTTACCACATCAGAATGTATGACCGACCAACATGAACGATAAAACATACCATGGAAACCATCCTGCCTAGCTACACTGTGAGGATCCAGCTGCCACACAACATCTTTAACTTCGGCAGCAGTCGGAAGTCTGGTCAACATAATATTGTCCGCATCTGATATCAGCCGAGGGATGTACGAAAGTATAGCCGAATGATTCTGCATGGATGCCGGTGCAAACAACTCAGTATAAAAAGAAACCACAGCTGCCATGATGTCAGACGGCTCCGTTAATAAATGGCCCTCAGCATTATGTATGTGCTGAATACGCAAGTGTGTCCTCTTCCCTTTAACTATAGAATGGAAGAACTTTGTATTTGCATCACCCTCATGAAGCCATTTAACTCGAGCTTTTTGCTTCCAGAAAAGTAATTCAGAGGTGGATGCTCGCAGATACTCGGCTTTGGATTTATTATATGCGGCCCTTGTTTCTTCAGTTGGCTGGGCATCCAAGGCTGCCTCTGCATAATTTAATTGAGTCTCCGCATGATTGAGGTTATTAAAAATATTGCCAAAGATCTCAATATTCCACCTCTGAATATCCTTTCGGAATGAGAATAATTTTCTATAGAAACCATACATACCACCAGTTGTAGGATATGATAACCATGCCTGCTTCATATAAGTATGAAAATCTGAGTGATGTAACCAGGCGTCTAAAAACCGGAATGTGCGTTGGCTATTAACCCCATTTCGGTGACACAACAGTAGCAATGGCATGTGATCAGAGGCAACCCTCGGCAAATGTGATAACTGCAGCTCCGCAAAGCTATCCTGAAATGCAGAATTAATAAACAGCCAATCTAACCTGCGACTTATACGACCAAGACCTCTCCCATCTGCCCAAGTAAATCTTGAGCCTTGGTGCGGAGGAGCCATAAGAGAGCACCGTTCAATGCAGTCATTAAAATCTTGTAATGCTGCTAATGCTGGAACAGACCGACCACGATGATCCTCTAATGCTCGAAAAGTATTAAAATCACCACTAACCATCCAAGGCAAATGACACGAAACAGCAAAATCACACAATGCCTGTTAAAGAGGACGTCTCTGGGTAGACGTAGTTTTGGCATATACCACCGAAAATACAAACGTCCATTGTAGCGAAATGGATTGAAGAGTAAAATGCACCACCTGATCTTGATCCTGAGTAGCAAGTAATCGAAACTCAGCATCACGCCAAAAAAACCAAATACGATGTGACTGTGAAGCGTAAAAATGTGTAAAACCAAGCTGCAACATGAATCTACATATGCTTGAAGGAGTATGTTTGGGCTCTATTAAAGCTAGTAAATGCAAACGATGCTCCAAAATCAATTGTTTTAATCTAGGCAAAGAGGCACGCATGCCCCGAATATTCCAAACTAGGCTATTCATTGAGAAAGAGAGGTACTTCCCTGGACGATGTGAGAATCGCTACGAGTTAAGATCGTGGAAGGTGGAAGAGGCGGCAAATCTTTACGAGCTCGGCGCTTGCGTCTTGGCACTACTGGTATGAACTCCGTCGCAGTCTCAGTATCTGTCAAACGTGATATCAAAACCTCCTCATCCGGCGAGGGTGGTATACACTGCATTCGACGGGCTACGTCCTCTGGAACATTGGAAATCTCCTCAGCCGACCCCTCAATAGGTAAATCTGTGTCAGATGAGTGACCTGTTTCGACGTGGGTTGGCTCAACGGGCAGTTGTTGATCCGCAGCATCACAAAATTCCTCTTCAGAGAGGGCAGCAGAAACGCGGGGATGTGGTGAAGCCGATGGAGGAACGTCAACATCTGGGTGCATGGCGCGAGGCAGATTCTGTTGGGATTCCGTCCTAAGCGGGGATTGATCCACCCCGGTAGCAGGTTCAGCAATGATCTCGGGCTGAGACAAGGTCGACTCCGTCACTCGCTTCTTGATTGGGGTCCAACGTTGCCGCGGTGGGTGATCCGACTTTGGCGGAGGTGGCGGCGGGGGAGGAGGCGGCGGTGGTGGGGCCGTACCATTGGCCTTAGTTGGACATGCAGTTGCTGCATGACCTAATCTGCGGCATGATGTGCAAAATAGTGGTAGATCCTCGTAAACTATGGATTGCAAGATCATTCGTCCCTTTGCCTGCAGATAAATTTTTTGAGGCAAATCCTGTGATACATCAACTTCAACACAGACTCGAGCCACTGATGGACGCAAGCCATCTGAATTGGCGACATCTAATTTCAACGGTGTACCAATCGGCCTAACGACTTCAAAGAGGGCGGCACGATGATGCAGATGAATCGGTAAAGATGGCAGCGCAACCCAGACAGGAACAATAGGTACATCAGCGCTTGGATCAAAATCTACAGTCCACTTTGTAATCCTCATATGGCATCCAGAAATCTGCCATGATCGACGATAAAAACAGCGCAAATAATCCGCTTCATTGCGGAAATTCAAAAGGATATGCGATTGATCAATCAATGTAATGCGTAAATCTTGATGGAAACCAATTTTCTCAAAAACTTCACGTATAACTTTTAAAGGTGGCCTGCTATACCAAAAAGTGCCAACCAAAGAATACCTGTAGGGTTCTGCCAATGCGTCAATTTCAGCATCTAGAAAGGAAATCAACGGGAGTCCTTTGTATCGGGAAACAGTTTTCGGCGCAATGTCTATATTACCGGAATGAGCCGCGCCGGCGACAACCGCAGCGAAACTCGGTGCAGATGTCATGTGAGTCACGATAATAATGAAGAAAAGAATCGGCGAAATGAATTGCAGGGACTAGAATGGGCGATTAAAATGCGGGATTGCCTGGGGTAGTGAATCAGAAGCGGGACTGTGTGATAGAGATGGAGTTCCGGCAGCGGCGGCGGCGGCTAGCGCCGTCGGGGTTGATCGCCAGAGAGAAGCATCAGCCGTGTGTGTATATATATATACATATATATATATATATACATACATACATATATATATACACATACATATATATATATATCTTGTACGATGAATACAATTCGCACGAACACCACCACCTAGCAAGATTGAAGATTGGTCACATCTTGATCAATCTTTTACAAAGATATAGAGTATGTGGTGGTATATGACAAGCCTATTCAAGAATAAGAATATAAGTACAATAGGCTTTCAAGAAGAAGAGAGAAAGAGAGTGTAGAAGAAGAGAGGGTTGGCGTTTTTTATCACTAAATTTGCAATGCTTGTTATTGTCTTTTGTTTTGCTCTTCTCCTTTCCATTTATGCTTATGGCCGTCCCCCTTAGGTGCTCTCCCCCTCTTGAAAATTATCTTCTAAGTCCTTAGAAGAATGTATGGCATCATTGTGACATGATCTTGCTTACTAGGCACCTTCTCATTGGATGATCATTTAACCTTTGCTTACTTGGCACTTTATGATTGGTTGAATGTTGTCATCATTTGATGACTTAGAAAATCTGAATATTTCACTAAAAGCATGTGCCAAAATCAACATAAATTAGTTGCCATAACTCATAAGATTATCATCCAAATCAAGCAAGATAATATTTCTCCAAACAATGGTAAAAAATCAGCCATAATGAAGTAGTTAGCATGCTGAAATTTCAGCATGTGTTACATAGTGATATAATTAAAATAACTTCCAAATTTCCATTGATTTTTCTTTTAAAATAAATCACCAATTAGTTGCAAATATTCTCATCATTTTGGAAATGAAGTTTGGACAATAATAAGGCCATAAAAACGTTCAAGATACATTCCCACACATGCTGAAAAATTTCAGCATGTGTGATATTCAAGATATCACACTTTATGGCTTTGTATCTTGTTCAAATTACTTCCATTTCTTCTTCCAATTAACCACATAATTCAAGACATAAAATATGTCTATTTTAGAGATTAAAATCGGCCACCATATAGTGCACATGCTGAAATTTTCAGCATGTGTTACAAATGAGATAAAGTTTAAAATATTACCTTTTGTAGCTTCTTTCTCCAAGTCACCAATCTTGTAATCATGATTCTTGACTAATCAATATGCCAACAAGGCTCCACATAGGCTCCATCAAGTGTGTTAGGCGTGTATTAACATGTTTAGGCATGTGCTGAATTTTATTTTTGCTAACTTTGTAAAATAGTGCACATTTAATAATACACACATGTTATATTCCAATCAGCCCTTAATTTAATTTTCTAGAACACTTTAAGATGTATGACATATGTAAAAAGTCTCTAGATACGTGTCGTATGATGTGCCAAAAATGTTCCATGTGTTGTGTACGTAGAAAACTGAATTTTTGATATTTATCGATTACCCGATTTTTCTCTAATTAAATTCCAACTTTTTGCACATGTTATATATATTATGTTACACATAATATATATAATATAAACTTTAGTTCTCAGCACTTAGCTGGTCTAAAGTGGCGCCATTAACATGTGACAAAATTGAAATTGGAATCTCCACAATTTGGCCTTAATGTGGGTGATTTGTGTGTGCCAATATAGAATGATTTTATGGCTGGAATTATCATCATATGCACGAAATTAATAATGATTTTTGAGGTGTATGGGCTGGCCATCTATTTATGGCAAGTACGTGACACGTTGGCGAAGTTTCGGTATTCGCCCGATACGACAATTTTTGGTTTAGAACCTTTTAACGTGTCGTATTTAATTTTTCATCACCATGACTTATATCATATGATATAAGACCTGAATATACTCATAAATATGAGTTAAGTATGATTGTGTGACGTTAACGTACGTACGTAAAAATATATAACGTATCGGTAGTACGTTGGAATACATGTGTATGTGTCTTTTTCAAAAAATCAGAAAATATATATTTATATATATGTGTAGGCGTGCCATATGTAGTAAATGGGAAGGAGGAGACTTTCCTTTCTTAGTCTTGTTGCCTTTGTGCCTTGTCCAAATGTAGCTTCCTTTAATGAACTACTTAGTTTAATTAACTAAGTACTTCATTTAATGAACTAGTTTAGTTTATTAATGGTTGCACCTGAAAATAGTATAAACACAACAAATGTTTGCCATATGATGTAAGCTTTAATGCTTCATGGCTCGTTAGTACGGCAACATTATATATGACCTAAATAAGGCAAGTAATAAGCAATATATCATGCACACGTTTTTTGTCATGCTCATTTAAATCACATATTTTGAAATCACTCAAACCCCTTTTTCTCTACATTAGTTTCTTAGTTTTACTTCTTGTTTAGGGTCCTTGATCTTGCATTTTTGTAAAATTATGTGCACCCTCATTATCTTGGCATGGATAATGGTTATGGACCTCATCATAAAGAGTCCAAGATAAACATGCTTATGTCTCCTCCTGAATCCTTCAAATTATTACTGAATGAATCTATTGTCGATATGGATTTAAGATTGACTAACATCTACAATGCTCTTGAGTCTCTTGGAAAGGTATTTTCTTCATAGGAGAAGGTGCAAAAGGTATTAAGAAGTCTCCCATTCGAATGGGATCCTAAAGTCACCGCAATCGAAGAAAATAAGGAAACCAAATCGATAAAGATAGAGGAATTAATCGGATCGCCAAAGGTATACGAAAACAAACCCATTTTAAGAAATTCTGAATTGACTTCTAAGCAAGATAAGGCTATAGCATTTAAATCAAATGAATACGTATCTACCTCTTCTAATTGTGTAGATGATAGCGACACGGATTCTGATAATGAAGATCTAATCAGGTTGGCTAAAGGATTAAGAAAGATCATGAGAAAGTCGTTTAAAAACAACCTAAACCTACTAAGAGAAATAGAAATAAAAATAACGATAAAGATATAAAATGCTATGAATGTGGAAAACTTCGACACATGTTATATGATTGCCTGAACAAGGACAAACCAATAAACAAAAACCGTGACAAGAATTGGACCAAAAATAAACTCGTATAATAACCTAAGCAAAGGAATACAAAAAGAGCTCTCAAGGCCTCCACTTGGAGTGACTCATCCGATTCTGAGACTGGTGAGACCAAAGAAGAAACGACACAAGTATGTTTTGCATCTAAAGCATCAAACGAGGTATGTTCTGACTCCGATTCTCAGTCCGAACCCTCTTATGATAATTTATTTAGTCAATATCTTGAGTTGCATAAATTCACGAAGACTCTTGCAAAAGAAAAGAAACAGTTAATTGAAGACTAGAAATTGTTAGAATCTTCTAACACAAATCTTGTATCTCAATTAAACGATTCAAAAGAAGAGTCATCTTGCATGATTGATACATTAAAATCTAAGATTTCATCATTAACATCCAAAATAATGAGATTAAAGCCGAGATTTCAAATTTGAAATTAAGAAACGCAGATTTAGAAAAGGCAGTAAAATAGTTCAATATGGGTACTTGCATGCTAGATCGTCTTATCTCCTCTCAAAAGAAAGAAAATGATAAAACTGAATTAGGGTACGTTGAAGATAATAAAGTACAATATAAGTATACAAACTTTATTCTATCTTCATCTAAGAAACCGCATGCATTTAAGACAACCATACAGCCTAAGAAGATAGCTAGCGCTCCACCCATTATATCTCATCGCACTCCTTTTTCATCACATACAAAATATAACCATGTACCGTATAAATATGAAAGAAAACCATTGATGCAAATACAACTTTCATACAACACTAATGCATCTAGATCACAAACTATTCATACAAACCGAAATACATATCAAAACCAAAAATCATATTATTCTCACATTGATGATTTCGGCTATATGCCAAATAGAAATGCTCCTAACATATATTATATTTCTTTTTCATCTTTATTCTCACCTTTTGTATGGCCAAGAAAGTTCATCCAAGTATGGGCACCAAAAGGTACTCTTGCAAAGGGTTGAATCAATAACCCTTAAGAACGCACTAGAAATGCATGATTTATGTTGATATGTTATAAATTGCTCTTTCTTTTTGTTGCTACTAATTCTTTTGATGTGATTTACAAAATAACAGGGAAGAGAAAAACATGATTTAAGGGAGATGGAGAGAGAAAAAGTTAAAGGGGAGCACGATATGAAATTCAAAATTTTGAATTTAAAAATTTATACATAATTGTAGGGGGCTATTATATCACATTTCAATCATGAGTAGAGGTTATTTTTCAAATCATCAAAAGGGGGAGATTGTTGATAAACTGAGGTTTGAATGATTTGAAAATGCATGATTTAAATGTTACTTGTATACGAAATGCATGAAAAAACTGTTACTTGACATGCTTATGTGATAAATATGGTTTACATGCTTATATATATTGTCGTACAAACGTGACATAAAGCATTAAAGCTTACATCATATGGCAAAAATTTGTTGTATTTATACTAATTTCAGGTGTCATAATTAGTGAACTAAACTAGTTCATTAAGTGAAGTGCTTAAGAAAATGAACTAACTAGTTCATTTAATGAAGACATATTTGGGACATATTTGGAGAAAGCTATTTGGCAACAAATTTGGAATAGAAAGTTCCCTTTCAACACCTATATACACGGCACATACATATACATATATTATATATCCATATTTTTTACGACAAACTATATACTTATATTCAGACGTTCCACCGACACATCATATATATTATAAACATACGTCGACGTCACACCTCTATATACACCTTATAATTTTGAGTATATACAGGTCTCGTATCATATATTACAAGTCATTTTTTCATCAAAATTATAACGACATGTCACGAGGTCATAAACCAAATCGGGTGATTGTCAAACCTTCACCGACATGTCACTTACTTTCTATATAAAGATATCCAGCCGATATACACTAAAAATACTCTAAATGTTCATGCTCCAATTCAGACCCAAAGTCATACCATTTTACACACATCAATCACCCACAATTTAGCCTAAATTTGTGGAGAATTCAAACTCATTTTTTAAAAGGCACATGGCGTTTTTCATTCAACCATTGAAGCTGGATATACACCTTATTTTATGTATATTATGTGTGACATATATGTCTAAGAAGTTTGAGATTAATCGGAGAAAAATCACGTAATTTACGAAAGTCGAAAATTCGGTTTTCTACACCTCTACATAATGGGACGGTTTTGGTGTGTATATAACATGTATCTAGACAATTTTTACACATTCAAGACATATTAGAGTGTTCTAGAAAAATCAATTTAGGGTTGATTACAGTTTACCATGTGTGTGAAGACAGTGCATCGTTACGTGGCAAATATTCAAAAGATAATTTCAGCACATGCTGCTAAGGTATACACACCTTTTTCAGCCTGCTTGGAGTCTAGGTGGAGCTTGTTTGGTACTTTAATTGGTGGAGGATAAGCCACACATGATTGGTGACGTTGAAGAGGGCAAGACACACAAGGAAACATTTCAAAATAAAACACATGCTGAAATTTCAGCACATGGTCAAAGCTGGCTGATTTTTGCACCCTTATTGTCTTTGATTTTCTTCCAAAATTGTGGGGGAATCATGTCGTGATTAATTGGTTATTAACAACCTTGATTTTGATCATGTGTTTCAGATTTTTAAGATGAATTTCCCACTCATTTATGGAGTGTCAAGGTGGATTAAAGATGGCCAATCATGAAGCGACAACCAGGCGAAGACAAGTCATTTGTCCAATCGTATTGCGCCAAGTAAGCAGGGGTGTGTCACCAATTATAAAAAGCAATCTTCCAAGGATATTCAAGACAATTTTCAAGAAAGACTACAACCCCAGGGGGCGATCAACCAACTATAAAAAGGGGGCAAGGATGGTTCAAGCAAGGCTAAGCAAAAAAGTTCATATTCATTCAAGATCAAGCAAGACTATTCTCTTCTTCTTTTATTGTTTTCTCTTGCTCTTAGCCTCAAGCCTATCATTCTTATATTCCATATACTATATAGGCTTTGTTCATACCACCCACATACGTTCATCTCTTGTACAATGTTGATCAAGTTGTGATCCAACTTTCATTTGTTCGGTGGTGGTGTTCGTGTTGTTGTGTTTGTTCGTTTGATTATGAAAGGGTGGAGTTGGTGTTTAAGTTCAGTCACCCTTGTGTCAAGATGTTATTTGTGATTATAGAATACCTAGGAAGGTGTCCTTGAAGACTGGAGTAGGTCGATTAGACCGAACCATTATAAAAAGCTTGGTCTTATTTACTTTCAGCACTTTTACTTTAAGTTTCAGTTTTCTCCCTTGTTTTCATCCTCACGGAAAAAATAGCAAACATTTTTTCCAAAAATCACCAAATTTTGCAGCAACATAGCAACACATCTTAGCATTCATTTGGGATAATTTTTATCAAATTTGGATAAGTATGAGTCATTCAAACGTTCATAGATCTTAGACTAGTGCAGTATGATTTTCAGATCTGCAAAGGTCGAGAACATCAATGTGGTTGACATACTTACCAAAGGAATTTTGAAAAAATGTTTCAACCCTTTAAACTAAACATCCTAAAGGTCATACCATAAAATTTTCAGGTCATTTAGAGTTGTCATTAAGTAGAAATAAATTTTTCATTTTAAGGAAGAGTTTCTTGCAGATTGATAGAGTATGAGTAAAAACGGTTTTGCAAGGCTTTACACTTTGCATTTTAATCTGAAATTTTTGTCACACATTAAAAACATCGAATAGCACATGGTCACCAAATTTCACAATTTTTGGAGGTCTAAAACTTGGTCAAACAGTTAATTAAAATCAAGATCTTAAAAAAGAAACTGTTTTCATAAGTGAGTTACTTGGTTTAAAAAGTTTTAAAAAACAATTTTTCTGCACTCACCACTCACCCCCCTTCTAGTGGTGCTATACAGTTCCAACATGTCCCGCATCCACCTTTTATTCCTTGTGCAACTCAGAACCTGTTGAGGCCACGCAAGCAAGGGCCTCCCTCAAGTGAAAAAATATCTACTCAAAAGCAAAAGGCATAAAAAGATATGCAAAACTTGAACTTTATTTCATAGATAAAAGTACAAGTATTATACGTGCCAAGTGTTTGGGATAGTTTTTCTAGCTAAGCTTTTTACAACCTATAAGCTCCAGAGGAAAAAGTTTCAATGACTCTATACGGTCTTTCCCATTCTGGATCAAGTTTTCCAAAAGAGCCAACCTGACTAGCATAATTACTTCACAGAATGTAATCTCCAACATTGAAAAATTTGTGTCGTATCCTGGCATTATAATATTGAGAAATAAGATTCTTGTATTGGGCCATTCAAATATGAGCTTGTTCCATCTTTTCTTCAAACTCATCTAAGTAGAGGAGAATATTTTGACCATTATCTTGCTCAGAGTGATTTTCCATCCTGGTTGAACCAATTTTAGCTGGAGTTACTGCCTCAAATCCATAAACTAAAGCGAAAGGAGTCTCTTTAATTGAAATGGAAGGAGTTGCGCGATAAGCCCACAGAATGGTGGCAGCTCATCTACCCACCCTGTTTTGGCTCGCTCGAGGCACTTCTTTAATCCCTCATTTAGATTTTGGTTGGCCAACTCAGCCTAGCGGTTTGCGTCATAATGTGCTACAGAAGTGAAATGTCTCTTTATATGCAGTTTAGCACACCAAATTTTGACTGGTTCTTCAAAAAATTGATACCTATTATCAAAGATCAAAAAATGATGAAGTCCAAAACGACAAATGATATTCTTTCAAAAAAACTTTTCCACATTGTTTCCTGTGATGCTAGTTAGTGGCCTGCCTCAATCCATTTCTTGAAGTAATCAACAACAACAATGAGATATTGAGCTGATCCAGCAGCAGAGGTAAAGGTCCTACGAGGTCAATTCCCTACTGAAAGGAAGGTCAAGGACTTAAAATGATAATCATTTCGTGGTTGGACAAATCTGTCAAAGGAGCATGCACTTGGCAAGCTTGACATTTCCTTATTGACTACTGACCATCATGCTGTAGGGTTTCCTAGTATTATCCGTCTAAATAAGATTTGGGTGCCAACAACCTTGACCTAGAATAATTTCCATAAATTCCTATATGGATTTCTCAAAGAATGTATTCTCCTTCTTCCTTAGCAATACAATTTAACCGTGGCTCGGGGAAACCCTTTTTATACAAAACCCCCATTAAAAAAGCGTACATGGCTGCTCTGATGCGCAACATTCGAGCCGCTTGTCGATCATGAAGTTGAGTTCTGTGCTTTAAGTGTAGAAATAAGAGGGTTTGAGTGATTTTAAAATAAGAAATTTGAATGCATATATATATACATATATATAAACGTGCATGAGTGTACATGTATGCATGATAACTTGCCATTACTTGCCTTATTTATCTTATATATTATGTTGCCGTACTAACGAGCCATGAAGCATTAAAGCTTACATCATATGGCAAACATTTGTTGTGTTTATACTATTTTCAGGTGCCACCATTAATGAACTAAATTAGTTCATTAAGTGAAGTACTTAGTTTGATAAACTAAGTAGTTCATTAAAGGAAGATTAATTTGGAAAAGGCACAAAGGCAACAAGGCCAAGGAAGGAAAGTTCTCTCCTCCTCCCCATCTTTAATTCACACGCACATATACATGTATTATACATATTTTCAGATTTTTTTAATAAAGGCACATACACAATTATTCCAACGTACTACCGACACGTTATATATTTTTCGTACGTACGTTAATGTCACACCACTATACGTAACTCATATTTATGATTATATTCAGGTCTTATATCATATGATATAAGATATGGTGATGACAAATTAAATACGACACGATAAAAGGTTCTAAACCGAAATTTGTCGTATCGGGTGAATACCGAAACTTCGCCAACGTGTCACGTACTTGCCATAAATAAATGACCAGCCCATATACATCAAAATATGATGTAAATTTCGTGCTACACATGACATATTCAGCCAAAAATACTTTCCATGTTGGCACACACAAATTACTCCACATTAAGGCCAAAATGTGAAGATTCCAAGTTTAATTTTGTCACATGTTAATTGTACCACTTTAGACCAGCCAAGTGCTGAGATTTAAAGTATATATTATATATATTATGTATAACATAATATATATAACATGTGCAAAAGTTGGAATTTAAATTAGAGAAAAATCGGGTAATCGATAAATATCGAAAATTCGGTTTTCTACGCACATAACATGGAACGTTTTTCTTGAACATCATGTGACACGTATCTAGATACTTTTTACATATGATATACATCTTAAAGTGTTCTAGAAAATTAAATTAAGGGCTGATTGGAATATTACATGTGTGTATGTGCACTATTTTACAAAGTTAACAAAAATAAATTTCAGCACATGTATATACATCTTCCAACGCATATACAGCTGAGATAGAGCACATGTGGAGCCTTGTTGGCATATTGATTGGTCAAGGATCAATCATACAATGTTGGTGAATCAAAGAGAGAAGCTACAAAAGGTAAGAATTCAACATATATCTCTCTTATGTCACATGCTGAAAATTTCAGCATACTAACCTTAAAGTGGCCGATTTTATGGTGTTTAATGTGACCTATTTTGTTATCCTTTATTAGGTGATTGATTAGAAGAAGATATGGTAAGGGTTTGAATATTATTTAATTAAATAAATGATGATATGTTACAAGTTACATGCTGAAAATTTTCTCAGCATGTGTATGACTTAGCTGGCCGAATTCTAGCACTAAAATGTGTCCAAGTTCATCTTTTAATTGGTAGCAATACTTAACATATATTGTTGATTCATTTTTATGGTGAAAAATCAAAGAATAATGGGTATTATTTTGTAAGAAATGGAAGGTTGCACATGCTGAAAAATTCAGCATGGCAAGGAACATTATGGGCGATTTTTAGGTTTGAAAAGGGAAGGATTTGTTGGTCTTGCAATTTATGGTGTATCTCTTGACTTATGGTATGATTTTATGATTGATATTGGCACATGTTTAAAGTGTTAATCTCAGATTTTTTCCATGTCATCATGTTGACAACATTGAGCCAATAAAGAGGTGCCAAGTAAGCAAAGACTAAATGGTGATCCAATAGAATGATGCCAAGCAAGCAAGGCATTGTCACAATGATGTCTTACACTCTCTCAAGCACTTAAAAGGAAATTTTCAAGAGGGGAGAAGGCTCCTAGGGGACGGCTGCCACAATTAAAAAGAAGAAGAGGAGAGCAAACAAAAACAACAACAAGCATTGCATTCTAAAGAGATCAAATAGCCAAGCTCTTCTTCTCCTACATCTTCTTTCTTTCTCTTTTCTTGTAAAGCCTATTGTATTCATATTCTTTCAATCTTGAATAGGCTCGAGATAAACCACCATTCATACATCTTTGTAAAAGATTGATCAAGATGTGATCAATCTTCATTCTAGCGAGGTGGTGGTGTTCGTGTGAATTGTACTCGACATACAAGGCTTGTAAAGGGTTGGAGTTAGGTGTAACTCTATCAACCCTGCGGTAAGGTGTACTGCGTGTGTGTGATTAGTGTGAACCAAGGAAGGTGTTCCTTGAAGACTGGAGTAGGTTGTTTATAACCGAACCAGTATAAAATTCTCGGTGCAATTTACTTTCAGCATTTACTTTTCAGTTTCTGCACTGTTTATCCGTTTTGTTCACGTTCTTAAAAATAGTAAACGATTTCCAAAAATTATAAAAATTTCCAGAAACATACTCACACGTTCTAGGGTTAATTTGGCACAAGTTTCAACCCTTTTGGACAAGTATAAGTCAATCAAACATCAATAGTTCTGAGACTAGTGCAGTCTGATTCTCAGACTTGCAAAGGTTGAGACTTTGATTGTATTTGACCTACTTCCCAAAAGAATTTTCCAAAACTGTTTCAACCCATTAAAATATAGTATATAAAGAGTTAGTGGTCAAAGTTTCAGATCATTTGGACGTTCACACAAATAGGAATTAATTTTTCAAAACCATCTACCGTTTCTGGCAGATTTGCACAATCTGAGTACCAACGGTTTTTGAAGGGGTTAAAGGTTGAATTTTAATTTGAAATTTTTAGGGGACCCTCATAGCATCTGAGGCTAAGTTCTCTCAAAATTTCATAATTTTTGGAGACCTCTAACCTGGTTTTAAAAACGTTTTAAAACAGGTCCTGAAAACAGAATCTGTTTTCAGAACTTGAATTGTTCAAGTTTAAAGAAATTTTAAAAAGCACACTTTCCGCACCATCTATTCAACCCCCCCCCTTCTAGTGGTGCCTTGCAGATCCTACAAGTGGTATCAGAGAGCAGGAATACTCACTACAAGGAATCCAACGATTCAGTGAGATGGCATCCACAAATCTCAAAACCGAACAAGAAGGTATGTCGAGCCAAAGGCCTCCACTTTTTGACGGTGAGTCCTTTATTCAATGGAAACTTAGGATGAAACTTTTTCTTATGGCTATAGATATAGATCTTTGGTCAATAATTGAAGATGGTCCATATGTCCCATCTAATGTATCCACTGTAGACGGAGTTACTTTAGAAGTTATTAAAACTAGACAAGAATATACGAGTGATGATAAAAAGAAACTTAGTATGAATGCTAGGGCTATGCAATTGCTTTTAAACGGATTAAGTAAAAGTGAGTCTAGTTATGTGTCAAATTGTTCGAGTGCACAAGAAATGTGGAGAATTCTAGAAATGAAACACGAAGGCATGAGTCAAGTAAAAGAGTCAAAAATTAATATGCTCATGTCTACTCTTGAGTCTTTTAAATTGTTGCCTAATGAGTCGATTGTAGATATGGATCTTCGTTTAACTAACATCTATAACTCTCTTGAGTCTCTTGGTAAGGCTTTTACTACGCAGGAAAAGGTACAGAAAGTCCTACGAAGCCTTCCTTCGGAATGGGACCCTAAAGTGACTGCTATAGAAGAAAGCAAGGAAATCAAATCAATAAAGATGGAAGAACTAATTGGGTCACTCAAAGTTTATGAAAACAAACTTACTATTCGGAAATCGGAATCATCTAAACAAGGTAAAACAATTGCTTTTAAATCAAATGAATACGTCTCCCCTCTCTCCGATCACGTAGATGATAGTGATTCCGAATCGGATAATGATGATTTAATCCTATTGGCTAAAGACTAAGAAGATTCATGAGAAAGTCATTTAGAAATAAAAACAAGGGCACTACATCTAAGAGAAATAAAAACAAGTCAAATGATAAGGACATTAAATGTTATGAATGCGGCAAACTCGGACACTTATCATATGACTGCCCAAACAAAGAAAAGCAAACTAATAAGTACCCTGACAAGGAGCGGAACAAAAATAGACTCGTCTCAGATCCTAAGCAAAGGAAACATGCACTAAAGGC
The DNA here is from genome assembly GCA_036186865.1 of Eustoma russellianum. NCBI lineage: Eukaryota > Viridiplantae > Streptophyta > Magnoliopsida > Gentianales > Gentianaceae > Eustoma > Eustoma russellianum. The sequence goes on from AP025067.1 coordinate 19,895,056, forward strand.
CTCCACATGGAGTGACTCATCAGATTCTGAAACTGAGACCGAAGAGGAGACCGCTCAAGTTTGCTTTGCTTCAAAGGCATCTAATGAGGTATCATCTGATTCTGACTCTGACTCTGAACCTTCTTATGATGATCTTTTTAGTCAGTATCTTGAATTGCATAAATTTACTAAGACTCTCGCTAAAGAAAAGAAACGTTTAATTGAAGACAAGAAACTGTTAGAATCTTCTAACGAGAATCTTGTCGCTCAATTAAGCGATTCAAAGAAAGAGTCTTCATGTGTCATTACTGCATTGAAAACCGAGATCTCATCATTAACTTCTCAAAATAATGAAATTAAATCCGAGATTTCAAATTTGAAATCAAGGAATACCGATTTAGAGAAATGATGAAACAATTTGATACAGGGTCAAACATGCTGCATCGCATCATATTATCGCAAAAGCATGACAGTGACAAAAATGGATTGGGATACGTTGATACTAACGAAGTATCAACCAAACCAACCAAGTTTGTTGTGTCTAAGAAAGTAGACACCCCTAAGCCTCAAGTGGCGTCTAAGATGACGCAAAAAGCGCCCCCTTCCACACGCCCCACTCCCTCATATCCTGTGAAATATAACGTTGTACCATATAGATATGAGAAGAAAAGAACAATGCATACACGAAATACATATCATCCACACACTACGCACACACACACACGGACATATCAAAAGCGTCCTTCATTCAATGAGTATAGAGGAGTCCTTGGGCAAAGACCCAAAGTACATGCACCACATGTATATTATATCGCACCTTCATCTACATTCTTGCCATTTGATAGACCGAGAAGGATCACCCAAGTATGGGTACCGAAAGGTACCTTTACCAAAAGGTGATTAACTAACTCGAAAGGACCCAAAATTAAAAGGGTACCTAAATCACCTTTTCACATTGCAGGGAGACCACACATCCAAAGACACATCAATAAAGTGGTTCCTTGACAGTGGTTGCTCGAGGCACATGACGGGTGACCCGAGCCTGTTCTCCAAATTAAAGAAGGTCACAAAAGGCGGATCCGTGACCTTTGGAGACAACAATGAGGGCAAGATCATTGGAAAAGGTACGATTGGCAATCCGAATACACTCCAAATCTCCAACGTATTTTTGGTAAGCAACTTATCTTACAATCTTCTTAGTATTTCTCAATTTGTTGACAATGGTTTCAATGTATGCTTTACTCATCCTTATTGCAACATAATAGATAAAAATGGAGAAACCGTTTTAAAAGGAAAACGAGAAGGCAATATTTTTACGCTATCTATGGATGATGTAGTAGACGCTAAAGTTAAGTGTTTTATGTCAAATGAACCCAATGTGAATTTATGGCATAGACGTTTAGGACATATAGGTATTTCCACACTAGTAAAATTGCAACGAAAGAACCTAGTACGGGGATTGCCTACGCTTGATTTAGACAACTTTCAGTTGTGTGAATCTTGCATAAAAGGCAAACAAACACGTGAGTCACTTAAGCCGAAAAATGAAATAAGCACGACTAGAATACTAGAACTATTACATATCGATTTGTTTGGTCCTAGTCGTACTACAAGCCTTGGTGGGCGTCACTATGCATGCGTAATTGTTGATGACTTTTCTCGTTACACTTGGACTTTATTTCTTGCACATAAGGATGATAGCGCCGTAGAGATTGCTAAATTAATCAAACAACTTGAAAATCAATATGGTGTAAATGTGAAAAGAATAAGAAGCGATAGAGGCGGTGAGTTTAAAAATAAAGAGATGATTTCGTTTTGTGAAGAAAAAGGAATTAAACATGAGTTTTCGCCACCTAGAACTCCACAATTAAATGGAGTAGTAGAAAGAAAGAATCGCACATTACAAGAAATCGCTAGAACCATGCTTTGCGAAAATAAATTGCCTAGATTTTTGTGGGCGGAAGCAGTAAATTGTGCATGCTATATTGTAAATCGCCTATCTATAAGAAAGAAAATAAACAAGACGCCTTACGAAATTTTGAATGATCGCATGCCTAAGATTGATTATTTTCGTGTGTTTGGATGCAAATGCTTTGTCTTGAATACAAAAGATAATTTAGATAAATTTGAATCCAAATCAATTGAGTGCATTTTTGTTGGGTATTCCATAAATTCAAAAGCATATAGATGTTATGATCCTCTCACTAGACAAATCATAGAATCTATTCATGTTAAATTCAATGAATTTGGAGATATTGATAAAGATAAGGAATATGACGATGATTTTGAATTGAAACCCGTTTTGGATGAAGATAATGATTCTTTTGATATGCATGAGATGAATGTGACACTAGAAATGCATGATCATATAGAGATGCATGATAACTTAGAAAATCATCAACCAAGATGGCATAGAGATCACCCACATGATCTCATCATAGGCGACATCACTCACGGTGTGCGACCACGTAGAAGAATCACTTTGGATGAAATAAATGAATTTCATGCTATGATTTCTGAAATTGAGCCCAAAAATGTGCATGATGCTTTGAGTGATTCATCTTGGATTGATGCTATGCATGACGAACTTAATCAATTCGTTAGAAATGATGTATGGGATTTAGTGCCACGACCACAAGATAAGACAATAATAGGCACAAAGTGGGTATTTAGGAACAAAATGAATGAAGAAGGAAAGGTCGTTAGAAATAAAGCAAGACTCGTAGCTCAAGGATATAATCAAGAAGAAGGAATAGACTACGATGAAACATTTGCACCCGTAGCACGTTTAGAAGCTATACGACTCTTACTTGCTATTGCTTGCATAAAGATTTTAAATTGTATCAAATGGACGTCAAAAGTGCTTTTCTAAACGGATTCATACAAGAAGAAGTATACGTGAAGCAACCACCCGGTTTTGAAGATTTGAAACATCCAGATCACGTGTACAAACTAAAGAAGGCACTATATGGCCTAAAGCAAGCGCCAAGAGCATGGTATGATCGTTTTGCTACTTTCCTTTTAGAAAATAATTTTAAACGCGGTACTATAGATAGTACACTATTTTTGAAACAAGAAAAATCAGATTTACTTATATTTCAAATCTACGTAGATGACATTATTTTCGGATCTACCTCACATAGACTCGTTAAAGATTTTGAAAATTGTATGAAAGCTGAATTTGAAATGTCTATGGTTGGTGAACTCAATTATTTTCTTGGCTTGCAGATTAAGCAAACGAATAAAGGAATTCATATAAGCCAAGCTAAGTATGTAAATGACATGATCAAAAAGTTTAATTTTGAAAATTTGAAACCCTCCCCCAAGCCTATGAGTGTCACTACTAAATTAGACAAAGACGAACATGGTAAAGATGTTGATAATGGATTATATCGATCTATGATAGGTTCTTTACTATATTTAACTGCTAGTAGGCCTGACATCATGTTTAGCGTATGCATGTGTGCTCGTTTTCAAAGTCAACCTAAGGTGTCACACTTAAATGCGGTAAAAAGAATATTCCGTTATATTAAGCACACGCCCACCTTAGGTATTTGGTATGATAAGGATTCTACATTTGACTTACATGCTTACACTGATGCAGATTATGGTGGCTGCAAGATAGATAGAAAAAGCACGAGCGGAACTTGCCAATTTATAGGAAATTCCCTTATTTCATGGTTTTCCAAAAAGCAAGCAAGTGTTGCTTTGTACACTACTGAGGCTGAGTATATGGCTCTTAGCCTTTGTTGCACACAGTTGTTGTGGATAAAACAACAACTTTTGGACTTTGGAATTACCGTAAATAAAATTCATATATATTGTGATAGTATGAGTCTAAGAACCCCGTGTTACACTCTAAGGCTAAGCATATAGAAGTTCGCTATCACTTTCTTCGTGATCACGTTAACAATGGTAATATTGTCATAGATCACGTACGCACAGAATCACAAGTAGCGGATATATTTACAAAGGCCTTAAATCAAGCCACATATGAATCTTTTCGTTCTAAATTAGGCATGATTCCCGTTGATGTGATTTGATGTGATATTATTTGCTTTACTTTTCTTTTTGACAGGAATCTTTTGATTAACTTTCCAAAATAAAGGGGGAGAGAGAAGCATGATTTAAGGGGGAGAGAGACACTGATTGATCTTAATTGATTTTAATTGCACAAATCAAGGGGGAGCCAGATTTGAAATTCGAAATTCAAATTTCAAATCTGTGCATAGTTCAAGGGGGAGAGATAGCACTTAAATCATGTACACGAGTTATTTTGAAAATCATCAAAAGGGGGAGATTGTAGAAATAAGAGGGTTTGAGTGATTTTAAAATAAGAAATTTGAATGCATATATATATACATATATATAAACGTGCATGAGTGTACATGTATGCATGATAACTTGCCATTACTTGCCTTATTTATCTTATATATTATGTTGCCGTACTAACGAGCCATGAAGCATTAAAGCTTACATCATATGGCAAACATTTGTTGTGTTTATACTATTTTCAGGTGCCACCATTAATGAACTAAATTAGTTCATTAAGTGAAGTACTTAGTTTGATAAACTAAGTAGTTCATTAAAGGAAGATTAATTTGGAAAAGGCACAAAGGCAACAAGGCCAAGGAAGGAAAGTTCTCTCCTCCTCCCCATCTTTAATTCACACGCACATATACATGTATTATACATATTTTCAGATTTTTTTAATAAAGGCACATACACAATTATTCCAACGTACTACCGACACGTTATATATTTTTCGTACGTACGTTAACGTCACACCACTATACGTAACTCATATTTATGAGTATATTCAGGTCTCATATCATATGATATAAGATATGGTGATGACAAATTAAATACGACACGATAAAAGGTTCTAAACCGAAATTTGTCGTATCGGGTGAATACCGAAACTTCGCCAACGTGTCACGTACTTGCCATAAATAAATGGCCAGCCCATATACATCAAAATATGATGTAAATTTCGTGCTACACATGACATATTCAGCCAAAAATACTTTCCATGTTGGCACACACAAATTACTCCACATTAAGGCCAAAATGTGAAGATTCCAAGTTTAATTTTGTCACATGTTAATGGTACCACTTTAGACCAGCCAAGTGCTGAGATTTAAAGTATATATTATATATATTATGTATAACATAATATATATAACATGTGCAAAAGTTGGAATTTAAATTAGAGAAAAATCGGGTAATCGATAAATATCGAAAATTCGGTTTTCTACGCACATAACATGGAACGTTTTTCTTGAACATCATGTGACACGTATCTAGACACTTTTTACATATGATATACATCTTAAAGTGTTCTAGAAAATTAAATTAAGGGCTGATTGGAATATTACATGTGTGTATGTGCACTATTTTACAAAGTTAACAAAAATAAATTTCAGCACATGTATATACATCTTCCAACGCATATACAGCTGAGATAGAGCACATGTGGAGCCTTGTTGGCATATTGATTGGTCAAGGATCAATCATACAATGTTGGTGAATCAAAGAGAGAAGCTACAAAAGGTAAGAATTCAACATATATCTCTCTTATGTCACATGCTGAAAATTTCAGCATACTAACCTTAAAGTGGCCGATTTTATGGTGTTTAATGTGACCTATTTTGTTATCCTTTATTAGGTGATTGATTAGAAGAAGATATGGTAAGGGTTTGAATATTATTTAATTAAATAAATGATGATATGTTACAAGTTACATGCTGAAAATTTTCTCAGCATGTGTATGACTTAGCTGGCCGAATTCTAGCACTAAAATGTGTCCAAGTTCATCTTTTAATTGGTAGCAATACTTAACATATATTGTTGATTCATTTTTATGGTGAAAAATCAAAGAATAATGGGTATTATTTTGAAAGATTTGGAAGGTTGCACATGCTGAAAAATTCAGCATGGCAAGGAACATTATGGGCGATTTTTAGGTTTGAAAAGGGAAGGATTTGTTGGTCTTGCAATTTATGGTGTATCTCTTGACTTATGGTATGATTTTATGATTGATATTGGCACATTTTTAAAGTGTTAATCTCAGATTTTTTCCATGTCATCATGTTGACAACATTGAGCCAATAAAGAGGTGCCAAGTAAGCAAAGACTAAATGGTGATCCAATAGAATGATGCCAAGCAAGCAAGGCATTGTCACAATGATGTCTTACACTCTCTCAAGCACTTAAAAGGAAATTTTCAAGAGGGGAGAAGGCTCCTAGGGGACGGCTGCCACAATTAAAAAGAAGAAGAGGAGAGCAAACAAAAACAACAACAAGCATTGCATTCTAAAGAGATCAAATAGCCAAGCTCTTCTTCTCCTACATCTTCTTTCTTTCTCTTTTCTTGTAAAGCCTATTGTATTCATATTCTTTCAATCTTGAATAGGCTCGAGATAAACCACCATTCATACATCTTTGTAAAAGATTGATCAAGGTGTGATCAATCTTCATTCTAGCGAGGTGGTGGTGTTCGTGTGAATTGTACTCGACATACAAGGCTTGTAAAGGGTTGGAGTTAGGTGTAACTCTATCAACCCTGCGGTAAGGTGTACTGCGTGTGTGTGATTAGTGTGAACCAAGGAAGGTGTTCCTTGAAGACTGGAGTAGGTTGTTTATAACCGAACCAGTATAAAATTCTCGGTGCAATTTACTTTCAGCATTTACTTTTCAGTTTCTGCACTGTTTATCCGTTTTGTTCACGTTCTTAAAAATAGTAAACGATTTCCAAAAATTATAAAAATTTCCAGAAACATACTCACACGTTCTAGGGTTAATTTGGCACAAGTTTCAACCCTTTTGGACAAGTATAAGTCAATCAAACATCAATAGTTCTGAGACTAGTGCAGTCTGATTCTCAGACTTGCAAAGGTTGAGACTTTGATTGTATTTGACCTACTTCCCAAAAGAATTTTCCAAAACTGTTTCAACCCATTAAAATATAGTATATAAAGAGTTAGTGGTCAAAGTTTCAGATCATTTGGACGTTCACACAAATAGGAATTAATTTTTCAAAACCATCTACCGTTTCTGGCAGATTTGCACAATCTGAGTACCAACGGTTTTTGAAGGGGTTAAAGGTTGAATTTTAATTTGAAATTTTTAGGGGACCCTCATAGCATCTGAGGCTAAGTTCTCTCAAAATTTCATAATTTTTGGAGACCTCTAACCTGGTTTTAAAAACGTTTTAAAACAGGTCCTGAAAACAGAATCTGTTTTCAGAACTTGAATTGTTCAAGTTTAAAGAAATTTTAAAAAGCACACTTTCCGCACCATCTATTCAACCCCCCCCCTTCTAGTGGTGCCTTGCAGATCCTACATTAAGAAGTTTACTATCTCGTCCATCCAAATATTATGGTAGTCAGTCTACAATAATTCAATTTGGTCATAGGCTCGGTGCTTGAAAAGCTCAACCACGACTTTCTTTCCTAATGCAGGTAGGGTCGAAGGTGCCAGACGAGACAACTCATCAGCTCTCTTGTTAGCTGACCTAACTATATGCTGGATATCAAACTTTTCAAATGTTGCCTAAAGTTGTTGGACCTTGGATAAATTGCATTTTATCTGATCTTCTTTTGCTTCATAATCACCAAATTATTAAGCCACGATAAGTTGGTAGTCACTGCACACCTTGACTTTTTGAGCCCTCAATTTGCCTGCAAGGCTCATTTTTGAGAGCAGAGCTTCATACTCGACTTCGTTTTTAGTTTCTTCAAAATCAAGTCAGAGCATGCTCAAATTCCTACCACCTTGGGCTAATGATAAGGAGACCAGCTCTACTACCATCTTGAGATGGAGATCCATCTACAGTGGAAGTCCATCGGTCTTTTTGTCGTTGCTCATCTTCAATAGAAATTCCTTCAGCATTAAAAATGAGCTAAAGCTTGGGCTTTAATGGTAGTCTGCAGGGCGCTAATCAATATCATATTCGGTCAAGTCCACAGCCTATTTTGTTGCTCGGCCCAAAATCTCAGACTTAGAGAGAATCTTTTTTAATGGCTGATGAGTGACAACCACAGTAGGATGAGCCTGCATGTATGGCCTCGATTTCCTAGCCGCCACAACCAACACTAAGACTATCTTCTCAGCACTAGTATACATAGTCTCAAGTCCATGCAATGACTTTCTGACGAAGTAGGTTGGTTTTTGAGCGATGTCACCCTTATCGAGCTGAATAACACTGACTGCTTTATGATAAACAACCAAATATATGTACAATGTCTCACTTGGGACTAGAGAAGTTAGAGTTGGCATCTTAGTCAAATAAGATGTCAGCTCGTCAAAAGCTTGCTGGCACTTGTCATCCTATTGAAATATAGTTTTCTTTTTCAAATTTCAAAAGAAAGGTAGCGCACACTCTACAGATCTGGATAACAATATGCTCAGCCATCCTTCCAGTTAAACGATGTACCTCTTTAATGTTGCATGGGGGTGCATCTCCTTTAGAGCTTCAACCTTGTCGGGTTGAGCTTAAACCCCGTCCTTAGACACCATGCATCCCAAGAACTTTCAACTACATACCCTGAACATGTACATGTTAGGATTTAACCTAATCAGAGAATCTCTAAAGATAGTGAGAACTTCCCTCAAGTTTTTTATGTACACATCAAAAGTCCCGCTCTTGATGAGCATCACATATATATAAGCTACCATAATGTGGCCAATTTGGTTTTTAGACAAAGAATTGACCAACCTTTGATCAGTAGCTCCTGCATTTTTTAACCCAGCTGACATAGTGACGTAATAAGAAGTGCCTTCTTCGGTAATTAAGGAGGTTATCCTGATCTTCCTTTGCCCTGGCAATTGGATAAACTTCTATGATAAACTTGAAGGCAAGTAGCTAGCTGAGCTCTTCGACAATTACCTTGTTCCTCTAAGGAGCGAAGTTTCTTTTCTTGTGCTTAATGAGGTTAATGCTAGGATCGATGTTAACCTTGTGCTCGGCAAGGGTTGTTGGAATGCCTGGCATGTCCGCAACTGTCTAAGAAAAGATAATTACAAACTCTCTCAATAAATTCTAAAGCTGACTTTATAGCTTGGTAGGCATCGAAGTTGAAATCTTAATTACATTTTTTGGCCACTCAGATTCTAAGATGAAATCTTGGACTACGTCATACAGCTCTAGTTTCTCCTGGGTTGGTGGGACAATATCATCTAAGCTGATTTGTTATACAGAAATTTTATCCTTCGTCACAACAACATAGAAACTTTGAGCCGCCTGTAAGTATCCAAGAACAGTGACCACTCCGGTTGGGGATAGGATATTCATGCTAACGTGCAGAGGCAAGATGACAGCTTCTGAGCTCATCAACACTGGCATGCCGAAGAGGATATTGCATGGCAAGCTTTCCTTCACAACAACAAACTCTTCACAAATACTTTTGCATTTTTGGTATTTACCAAGAGTATTAAGCATTGTGGCTAGACCTACTAGCCGTAGCGTCGTACAAGAAAGCCCAAAAAAAGTATAGATACGAGGCACAACTGGCTTCCTACAGCCCCAGTTGATGAAAGACTTTATAGTACATTATACTAGCAGAACTTCTTGTATCATTAAAAACTCGATGGACCTCCAAAATTTTGTTATACTCGAGATTAAGAAGAATGCCAATCACCAACCTTGCGTTGTCATATCCTAAAGGAATGGGATCATCATATTGGTAAGATAGTTCGCTTGCCAACTTGGCTTTCTTCTGTGGCAGATTGCTTGAAGTTCCTACTGTCTTAGCTCTTGCCTCGACCGAGACAAATCATGGCCACAAGAAATCGTATGAATGATTGTATTAACCTGAATCTTTCCTGCAGTATCAGTTCCTCTCTGCTCCTCAGCCCCATCACCTTTTCTTTATGCTGGCGTGGCTAATTTTCCAAGCATTTTTCTTCTGGAGGAGCTTGGTAAAAATGTAATGTTCTAGGTAATCGTGATCGTGGGTCCTAAAACTGCCGTACGTGTCCTGTTTCAATTAAGCGTTCAATTGCTCACACCAACTACTTGCAATTTTTGGTATCATGCCAATGTCACGATGATAATTATAGTACAACCTAGAATCTTGCTTACATTTGGGACCCATCGACACAGGCAGGTCTTCTCTGAGAGCTTGCTTCGTCATCACTACAAAGATCCTTTTGTTTGAGGCAAGCAAGGAACCCTCTTGCCTTGGCCTCTCAAGCAATCAAACATGCTGCACTTATCCTTAGGGACTCTTCGAACCTATGACTTTGACTCAGATCGACCCAGTTGGTGATGAGTCTGCTCGACTTATTGGCCTCTTCTCCTTGGGAAAATTGGTGGATAGTTTTAGGATTCTCTCTAGCAAGCTGAGAGTAAAGGCAGCATGCTTTTAGCTCATTGGTGAAGGCTGCAACTATGACTCCATCATTATGATCTCCAACCTACAAGGACTTGTCCGTGAAGCGCTGCATGTATTGTAGAAATGACTCATCTGGCTTTTGTCTCAAAGTTGTCAAATGAGAAGTATTTTTGATGAAAGGTTTGTAAGGTACAAATTGTGCCTTAAGACTTTTGGCCAGTTGACGAAAAGAGTATATAGATTGAGATGGAAGCTTTTGAAACCATCCCTCGCCTTTTTTCTTAAAGACACAAGAAAATTTGTACATTTCGCCATCAGGAACATTCCTAAAGTCATGGTTGTTTGAAACTAAAAAAGTGGTCCATCAAGTTAGTGCTGCCATCATAGACGTCTATTTTGGGCATGTAATAATTATCCAGAGTGGAATATTCCATAATATCTTCCGAAAATGGGCTTTCGTGAACAACCCATGTACACTTTGGTCAGTCGGGTGAGGACTCCTCCTCCAGGCTAATCTGATAATGTCGTCACAGCAAGGGCGTTTTGTGCTCTTTTTTGGAGTGATAAGACCTCACTCCTAGAGGCTTTATTGGATGAGGCAAAGTTACAGGCTAGGATTTTTTTGCTTTTACCTCTTGCATCGGCCATAAACTTGTCCTATGGTTTAGATGAATAGTATTTTGACCTTTGCTTCGCTTGAGAACCATTTGGGAGGTCCTCATCCATAGATATGGTCTCCTGATTCTTGCCTTTAATTTTTCTTTCCACTTCTTCAAAAAGATCCACGTTTTCAGCAACCTAATGCATAACACGTTCATGTTCCGCCAAGGGATTACTCGAGGGACATCCAGATTGCAAACCTTTCTCTCAGAGGCCTGCCCTGACTGACGGCTAAATATATCCCTCTACTTGGAGCGGTGCGATGCCTCTCTGTGAAAGTGATTGTTCTTACCCAATTTCGGAAGGATGTTGAATAAGCTTTAAGTAAGAAGAAAATAGATTCAAGGCTATGGGGCCCTCAATCTAGTGCGAAAAATAGTGAACCTGAATTCACCATCTGGATTGTAGGCTAATTTGACTAAGGTGTTCAATCAAATGAAATAATAATATTAGATAGGAAATAGTAATCTTGGATAGCTATAGATGTAATTGAAGCCTGGAAAATTAATATATAGCCAAAATCTTGCAACGATGAAACTGTTAGAGGCCCATGTCTTTGTTTCCAGTGTTTAGGAATAATATATGGGTTCTTATCCTCTCCTGGTGAATGTTTTAGCCTGTTTATTCAATATGGATATCTAATGCATGTTGAGGAGTTGTGGGGTATTGCTATGTCCTATCCATTTGGCGTCTTGTTCTACATGGCTGCCTCGTGGTTCCACGTGCTAAGTTGCATGGCAAGACTAATGCCACGTGGTGTGTTACATGGCCAAATCGCATGCTGGTTGACACATATCTGGCGAGTGTTTTCTTAGTCAAGCAGAAGTCATAAGCTTCACATGCCTTGTTAATAGCTGACCAAGTGTGTTCGGTCTTTACACTAAGGCGGTGTCTATTATCAAGCCCACTAACCCAGAACTAACGTTACTAGTCTTGATCTTGTTTTTTTGTTTCGGACCCATGGTCCTAGTCAATGCAAAGAAGACGCCATGCACCTCCTGAGCTAAGTCGTCTTGACTATAATTGGGCCTATTTGGCTGAGGTGAATCTTGTATTTACATGGGCATACCTATTTGTTAATAGGTCACACCGCTACAATTGTCCTTTTCGAGATGTTGGGTTTTGTTTTCATCGGATATGGTTTCACAAACTTTAACTCATATGAAAAATCCTCAACAAAGAACAAACAATCATCCTGCGAATAAATACTACTACAAGTGCAATGTTAAATAATTCTATTGATAATCGAATGAAACTCATAAAACCTTTTTCTTCTTTGTATGCTTCTATAACGATCTGGATTCATCTAGCCGATCCTAGTCCAGGTGCCTATTTGGGTCTGGGGTCGTTATTACCAGAAAGCACTACTGAATGTCAACCGTATTGGGTTTTCATCGTCGATGGTTCAAAAATGATTAATCATTCTTAGCATTTAACACTTAGATTATACTTATATATTATGGCAGTATGTTCTTTGCTACCAATGTAGAATTTTATGGTCTTTACATCTGGCCCACCTTAATGGGTTAGTATGACCACTGGGTCCTAATAAGGGACCAAGATCATAACGTCCCCAATTCGACCCTTTCTTCACGACGATGCTAGTCGGACATGATACATTAATTATAACGGCCCAAAATTGCCTAACTTATTCTACGCCCGACATCTGTTTGAGCCTGAAGACGTTATTATGGGCCTCCTCTTCATTGACCCAAAAAAGATTAATCATTGTGACATTTAACACTTGGCACATACTTATATATCATGTCTCCATCTTCGTTCTTTCTAATATGGGATTTTTTGGGTCTTCATATTTCACCTATCTAAATGGGCCAAAGTTCTTGCTGGACCCCACTAAGAGAATGGGATCCCCTTAACATCCTGAATTTTATACCCTTTCGCCCCAACGGTGGTATTCCGCTCTGATACCAAAATCATAATTACCCAGATTTTTCCAGCCGATTCTAGGCCTGATGCTTTGGGATTTTCAGGGTATTTACATTTCATCCGCTTTGCTGGACCCTATCGAAGGAGCATAATCTCCTTAACGTCCCAAATTTTACCATTTTGCTCTGACGATGCTAGTCGACTCTAATACCATAAGCGTAACAACACAGACTTGTCCAGCAGATTCTAGACCTGGTGTTTGTTTGAACCCGACATTATCACTATGGGAAAGTACCATTGATTCTTAAATTGAACAGAATTTTGTCATTGCTAGCCTGAAAAAGATTAATCGACAATCACATTTAACAATAGAGTTGTTACACCCCGACTCTCGTTACGTGGGTAAATTTTTCTTTTATCGTTGTACCGCACTAAGTATTATATATGCGTTATGGGTATACCCTAAATCAATTAAATAGGCCTAAGTAACCTCATAGATGTAATGAATAAATAAGTGGAATTTAAGTAGGGTACAACCCGCTAAGTACCCCCATGGACGCCCCCTACCATGCACAAGTGGAGAATATTTTATTTTTCTTCTTTCACTATTATTAGTTTTTCACATAATTTTAGAAAAATTATAAGTGTACAGTCCCTACCCACTTTCTTCCAACAAGTTTCATATTCTTTCAACACAACACCATTTTCTTCCCTTTTCTTACTTTGGCTGCCCCACCCAACATGCAAGACAAGGCATTTCCTTCCATTTCACTCAACCTTTTATTTTTTATTTTTACACAACATTTCTCCCAACCAATAGCCTTACATGCATGCCTTCCACCCATCACTTCCCTCTCTTCCCAACCCAACAACATGATGAAAATTTCCCCCACTCATCCTCTTTCACAAACTCGGCCAACAAAGGAGGAGAAAGGCAAGACATCTTTCATTTTAACTCCACTCTATTTCATTCCATCATTTCAACTCTCTCACCACCCCAACCTTCATTCTTACTCTCAAGTCATTTAACCGTGAGTTTCAAAGGTAGGAAAGGAAGAAACTTCTCCAAGTTTAAGAGAAGAACGAGATAATCAAGCTTAGGAAACTTTCAAGGTAAGGTTTTACCATCTCCATTCTAGCAATTTTCTCTTCTTTTATTCTTCCAAAATACTCAAACCCCTCCTTTATTCTAGCCAAGGCCGAGAGCTCATAAAGGGGAGGAAAGGACATCCTAAGTTAAAGAAGGAAGGTAGACATAAGAACCTTCAAATGTGAGGTTGTATTAAGGTTGATCTTAGGAATGTCTTAGTATTCATCCTTTAAAAATGACCTATTTCTTCTCCTCTTTTGGCCTTTAGGCCGTGTGCATCAGGAGTAGGGGAGAAGAATGAATTTTGTTCCATTTAAAGTCTAATTCCAAGGAAAAAGGCAAGTTCTTCTTTGTTTCTTCACGCATGTTCAAAACTTAACGTTTATGTTCAACTACAAACTTGGATCATACATGCATTATGTTCAAAAGACTTTTCTGCCATGGATATATAAAAAGTGTTTTTGCATGCCTATTATGTGAAGACTTGTATGTGGTTCTTGATTATGTGTTTACATATGACTTTGATGATATGAAAAAGTGTCATGCATGTGAAGTTTAAGACAAGTAGAGGTCTCATATGTAGATTCATGTCATGTGCAGTGAAATATTAGGCAAGCATGTCCTATTTCAAGAAAAGTGTTGGTTGGATATCACGGTTTCTTGAAAAAGTGTATTAAGAACCACTGTTTGAATCATATTCTTATATGTTTTTATGATGATCATCAAATATATGTTTCTTGATGATTTTTAGTGTTCAAGCATGTTTATGGTCTTGATTTAGCATGATTGCGATGGTTCATAATTTTTTCTATAATGCTTGACCATAAAAAATTGTTTCTTGATGATCATCATGCAATGTTTATGCATAAACATCCATAAATGGGGCTGTTTTGGGCCTCCACTTTAGTCATGCTTCATCACCTTCATTATGAAGTGTAATCTTGATGATCATGGTTTAAGGATGTGTGTTTCTTGGTTTCCATTATCCTATGTGTTTGCATGTAATTTTTATAATGATCATCATCATAATCATGTCTCTTAAATTCATACTTATGATGAAAACTAACATGCATGTGTTTAAAAGTGTTGGAACCAAAAGTATGATCCATGATCATGAAGGAAAAATGCATAAGTCAAGTAACTTATATGCCATATATCACTACATCAAGTTTTCATGTTTATGTTCATGATATGTTAAAGTGCTAAAAGATATTATCAACATTCATGTATATAAAAATGGTTAAAGTGAAGAATCATGTGCGTATGACCAATATACCATTCGGCCATGTGGAGATATATGTGTACCAATGATGTTGTTTTGGTATCTACTTGGTTATATGTAATTATAAATATGTGTATCATATATTATTTGAATTGCTAAATGAATAATGTGTCAAATAAGTGGATTAAGGAAATGATAATGGGAAAGGCCAAAAGTGGGCTGATTTTAAGTGTGAAGGACGAGAGCCCCTATAGGGGGTAAATTCGGCATTTTTCATAAGTTTAAAACATGTAGAAAGTGGGTAAGTGATGAATATGTAATGATGCAAATTTAGAACAGTTTTTGAATAAGGTTATGACATGTATTAGTATCCAAGTGTTGGTTAAAGAGGTGTTGAAATTTTTAGAAGTTCAAACGAGCCACAACCGAGCCTACATGCATTCATAAATGAATCAAAGTTCTAGAACAAAATGTTTTTATCACGCGATATTTTTTAAAAAAGATTTTACATGTAACGAACCGTACCATGAGATGAATTATTCCAACAACTTATATATGATATGTTTTATGACGTCATAATATGATATGTTATTGGTCCGGTGACCTGACATCGGGACCGGAGTGGTAGGTGTCAAGGACATATATGTTTATGTTTTGGCCGAGTGTAACACCTTGTCCAGGACATGGGATCTTTGCCATAGCGCGTCACCATTAGATCAATTTATATATTATGTAACACCATGTTTGGAAAACTAGGATTCATATTGGTGCATGCGACTATATGGGAAATCATTCGGTATGTCGTGTTTTACCGTTCGCACATTACGAGAAGTGCTATAGCCAAGTTATGAAAATGTCATGTTATGAAAGTTATGGAAATGATACGAATGTTATGAAAAAGTACATTTTGAAATGTTTTTATGAAAAATGAATCATGTTACAAACTTTATCAATCATATAACCTAATCCCCGAGTTATTATACTGATACATTCATAAGACTTCGAAGTGATTAAGTTGAAGAAATAGGAAATGATGCATGATATGAACACAATGAATTGAGATTTAGTATAAGATATGGATTAGAAATAAGATTGAACAAATGATAAAGGGACTACTATGGAATATAGATAAATTCAAGTTGGCGACTTTATTTCAACACACTTTATTGATTATGTGATGCTTATGTTTATTTGCACTATATGTTACTTTATTTGTAAACAGAGAATTAAGATGTCCCTCAAGCAGGAGCCCGGAGTTACAATCAAAGAGTACGCGAATCGGTTCACAGCACTGGGCCGATATGTCCCTTCGACGATGGCTGATGAGAGAATTAAGATGATCAAGTTTGAGCGTGGTTTGAATTCACGCATCCGCACTTGAATTCTTAAGCAAATCCAAGGAACTTTGTGTTAAGAAAAAGGGGTTTGAGTGATTACAAAATGCATGATTTAAATAGCGTGTACTAAAGAAATGCATGACATGTTTTATGACTTGACACGTTTTTGCATGAAACCTACCTTATATAGTTCATATATAATGTTGTCATACTAACGAGCCATGAAGCTTTAAGGCTTACATCAAATGGCGAATATTTGTTGTGTTTGAACTATTTTCAGGTGCCATCTTTAATGAACTAAACTAGTTCACTAAGTGAAGTACTTAGTAGTTCATTAAATGGTGATATATTTGGAGAAGGCACAAAGGCAACAAATTGAAGAATGGAAAGTCTTCTTCCTTCTCATTATACACGCCTTTATATATATATATATATATGTGTGTGTGTGTGTGTGTGTGTGTGTGTTTTTACAGATTTTTTTAGAAAAGGCACTATACACATATATTCCAACGTACTACCGACACGTTATATATTTTACAAACGTACGTTAATGTCACACCACTATATTTATCTCATATTTATGAGTATATTCAGGTCTTATATCATACGATATAAGTCATGGTGATGACAAAATTATTACGACATGTTAAAAGGTTCTAAACCAAAAATTGTCGTATCGGGTGAATACCGAAACTTCGCCAATGTGTCACGTACTTACCATATATAGATGGCCAGCCCCTAAACTTCAAAAATGGCCACAAATTTCGTGGATTACATGGTATATACAGCCATAAAATCATTCCATGTTGTCACACACAAATCACCCTCAATTAAGGTCAAATTGTGGAGATTTCAAATTCAACATTTTTGTCATATGTAGGCGCCACTTTAATCAGCCATGAGTGCTGAATATTAAAGTTTAATTTATATATATTATGCATAACATAATATATATAACATGTGCAAAAAGTTGGAATTTAATCGGAGAAAAATCGTGTAATCGACAAACGTCGAAAATTCGGTTTTGTGCGAACACGACACATGGAACATTTTTGGCATGACATATAACATGTATCTAGACACTTTTTACATACTCTATACATTCTAAAGTGTTCTAAAAAATCAATTAAGGGCTGATTGGAATATACCATATGTGTATAATTATTGTGCACTATTTTACAAGGTTTGCAAAAATAAAATTCAGCACATGTACAATCTATCATCACATGCCTAGACAACCTTGTTGGAGCATATGTGGAGCTTTGTTGGCATCTTTATTGGCCAAGAATGAAGTATACAAGGTTGGTGACATAAAGAAAGGAGCTACACAAGGTAACATTTCAAACTATGTCGCATTTGTAACACATGCTGAAAATTTCAGCATGTGTGGATTAAGGCTGGCCGAATTTTTACTATTAAATGTGTCATATTTACTTCTTTGAATTATATGGATTGATTGGGAGATAAAATTGCAATGTTTTAAAATTGTTATGGAAATAATGTGATGATACTTTTAAATATCACACATGCTGAAAATTCAGCATGTGTTGGAATGTATGGAGCCGATTTTTGTGACTTGAAATTAAGCATATTTGATTTTTTATGTTCAAGGGAATAATCTATACATACATGGCAATAATTTGAACTTGTCTTGGATATCACACATGATGAAAATTTCAGCATGTGGAGAATAATGGTGGCTGAAATTTATGAGACTAAATGTGATAATTTGTCTTGCAAATTATGTGGAATTAATATGAGACTTATGGCAACATTTTTATGGATAATTGGCACATGTTTTAAGTGATATTTTTCAGATTTATCTAGTCATCAAATGATACAACTTTCATCCAATCAATGAGTGCCAAGTAAGCAAAGGCTTAATGATCATCCAATGAGGAGCTGCCAAGTAAGCAAGTGGATGTCATAATGATGCCAGATACTCTTCCAAGGACTTAGAAGATAATTTCCAAGGAGAAGAAAAAAGGTATAGGGGGCGGCCATTGTGGGTAAAAAGGAAAGAGGAGAGCAAAAAAAACACAAGACAAGTCTTGCACTTCAAGAGCTCAAAAACGTTTACACCTCCTTCTCCTACTACACTTCTTTGTTTCTTCTCTCTAAAAGCCTATTTTATTCATATTCATAAATCTTGAATAGGCTTTATCTATACCACCATATACTCTACATTGTTGTAAAAGATTGATCAAGGTGTGATCAATCTTGCATCCGCTAGGTGGTGGTGTTCGTGATCGTTGTAATCACTTATAAGGTTTGTAAAGGGTTGGAGTTGGTGTGTAACTCCATCAACCCTGTGTGATAAGGTGTTATTTGCGTTTTGTGATTAGTGATAACTGAGGAAGGTGTCCTCGAAGAGTGGAGTAGGTTGATTTAACCGAACCAGTATAAAATTCCTTGTGTTCTCTACTTTTCAGCACTTACTTTAAGTTTCCAGCACAGTGCATTATTTTTATCATGTTCTTAAAAATAGTAAACGGACTTCAAAAATCACGAAACTTTCCGGAAACATAGCCTCACGTCTTAAGGTTCATTTGGTGTAATTTCAACCCTTTTGGACAAGTATAGGTCATCCAAACGTCTAAAGTTCTAAGACTAGTGCAGTCTGATTTTCAGGCTTGCAAGGGTTGAGACTTTGAACGTATTTGACTAACTTCCCAAAAGAATTTTTCAAAACTGTTTCAATCCAATTAAATAAACCTAATAAGGACTTAGTCATTAAATTTTCAGAGCATTTCGAGTTAAAATCAGATTACCGTTTCTGGCAAATTTGCGTAATCTGACCATCAACGACTTTTAAAAGGGTTAAAGGTTGAATTTTAATCTGAAATTTTTAGGAGATACTCAGAACATTTGAGACTAAGATCTCTCCAAATTTCAGAATTTCTGAAGATATGTAACCTAGTTTTCAAAACGTTTCAAAACAGGTCCTGAAAACAAAAACTGTTTTCAGAAGTTGGGTTTTTGGTTTAAAACAATTTTAAAAACCACATTTTCCGCACCCGCTATTCAACCTCCCCCCTCCATTCTAGTGGTGCCTTGCAGATCCTACACTTTGAGGATTTGCTAGATGCCTGCTGCAGAGTGGAGCAGGACATTCTCAGGAGAGATAAGGAGGCCAGAGGCAAGAGGCCTCGAGATGTCACTGATGATCGGTCCGGACAGCGGGCCATGTTTCAACGGATGGCAGACAGATGACCTCAGCAGCGACCATAGTTTCAGCGTCAACCGCAGCCTCAGCGTTAGCCCCAGCAGCCATAGAGTCCACATCCACCAGCTATCCCGAGATGCCAGACTTGCCAGTGTCAGCACACCGGTGAGTGTCAGATGAGGACCAGAGCATGTTTTAGCTGCAGTAAGACAAGGCACCTGATGAGACATTGTCTGGAGCAGAGAGACAGACCACCTAGGACATGTAGTAGCGGAGGGGCATCCACGGGCTAACGCCTGAGTTCATGTTATGACTGACATAGAAGTTTATGATGGTCCAGATGTCGTGACAGGTATATTCAATTACACACTTTAAATGTGGTCGTTGCTTACTTGTTTTAAAATCCTAAGTTGCGTTGTTTCTTATCTGTGTAGAAGCTCCATACTTGAACTGTAAATGTTATCAAGTGAGATTTTAGTGAACAACATACCAGCGAATGTGTTATTCGATAGTGGCGCAAGCCACTTGTTTGGGTCTAAGAGGTTCGCCAGGAACCTTAGCAGCTGTCCTACCTGCTTGGAGACTCCTAATCAAGTTCAAGGGATGGCGACCATGTCATTATCTCACACCATCTGTACAAAAATTGCGACATCGAGATGGAGGGGCAGCGATTCAAGGCTACATTGATTAGGATACAGATGGGAGATTTTCATGTCTATATCGATTGCCGGAGGAAGCGTGTAGTGATCAAGCATCTGGCCCGAGAGGAGGTTACCTAACAGGGTAACTGTAAGTTGAAGAAGGTGCCACAGAATGTATATCTTACTGCAGCGTAGGCTTACAGAGCACTGAGAAATAGAGATGCGGGTTTTCTCGTATACGCCTTCGAGGTCAAGTCTGAGACACCTTCACTTTACAGTATTCTGTTAGTTCGAGAGTTTCCAGATATCTCTTCAGATGGCTTGCCAGGGTTGCCACCAGACCAGGAGATTGACTTTAAGATTAATGTTGAACCCGAAGCAGAGCCGATTTCTAAAGCCCCATATATGATGGCCCCAGCTGAGTTAAAGGAGTTGAAAGTATAGGTGCAGGAGTTGATTGATAAAAATTTTATTCGCCCTAATGTCTCACCTTGGGGAGCACAGGGAATGTTCTTAAAGAAAATGGATGCCAGCATGTGGTTATGTATCGATTACATGGAGCTTGACAAGATCAATAATAAGTACAAGTATCCCTTGCTGCAGATTGATGGTCTCTTCGACCAGTTGAGAGTAAGCAATTTAACTTGTTACGATCTGTTAGTAGTAATGTTATGCCAAGTATAAACTGTAAACTTGAATGCAGGGAGCTAATGTGTTCAGTAAAATCGATCTTTGTTCTGGATATCACCAGTTAAAGATCAAGGCAGATGATGTTGCGAAGACTGTCTTATGGACTCAATATGGTCATTATGAGATTTTGGTGATGCCATTTGGGTTGAATAATGCCGCAGCCACTTTTATGGATCTTATGAATATGGTGTTTCACGTGCAGCCAGATAAGTTTGTAAGAGAAGCAGCTTAAGCCAAATTTAGCAAGTACGAGTTTTGGTTGCATAACGTAGCATTCTTGGAACATGTCATTTCTGAGGCGAGCATATCAGTTGCTCCCAAGAAGATTGAGGCTATCACGGAGTGGCCGAGACCAACGAATGTTACTGAGGTCATGAGTTTTCTTGGACCGGCAGGTTATTATTGGAAGTTCGTAGAGGGATACTCCAGGAGAGCGATTCCACTCACCAGCCTGACACAGAAGAAGACAAAGTTTGAGTGGACTGCTGACTGCGAAAAGAGCTTCACAGAGCTTAAGAAGAAGTTGACCTCAGCCCTAGTTTTAGTGCAACCTGTTTTCAGAGAGAGTTTTGTTTTCTACAGTGATGCCTCCAGAAATTGTCTAAGTTGAGTTCTGGTACAGAAAGACCAGGTAATTGCATATGCGTTGAGACAACTGAAGTTGTGCGACCAAAATTACCCAGTGCTTGATCTTGAGTTGGTAGCAGTATTTGCCTTAAAGATCTGGAGACACTATCTGTATAGGGAACGATGCTAGGTGTACACTGACCGCAAAAGTCTGAAGTACCTGTTCGCGCAGGAAGAGCTGAATATGAGGCAGTGTAGATGGCTCAAGTTGATTAAGGATTACGAACTCACGATTCACTATCATCCGAGTAAAACTAATAAGGTGGCGGATGCGTTGAGAAGAAATTCCAGTCATGTAAGGTAGACTTTTCTGTAGAGAAATATGGCTGAGTTCGGATTGAATATGGTCGAGTCTACAGCGAATATTCTTGCCACACTGGTGATCTCTCTTACTTTGATTGACCGGATTAAGGATGCCCAGAAGGTGATGCTGATTTGTTGAGGATTGCCGAGAAAGATAAACAGGCACAGATTGATGATTTCAGATTCTAAGTGACAACAGTGTGGTTCAGAGGCATATTATACATACCTGACGATGAGGAGCTTAAGAAGGAGGCCTATAGTTTGCGATTGTCGATTCATCGGGAGCTACTAAGATGTATCTGGATCTAAAACAGCATTATTGGTGGAATGGGATGAAACGTCAGATTGCCGAGTTTGTTGAGCGGTATTTTGCATGTCAGCAGGTGAAGGAAGAACATCCGCGCCCGCCAGTCTTCTATAGCCTTCGGAGATTCCCTAGTGAAAGTGGGAGCATACCACTATGGACTTTGTCAGTGGACTTCCTAAGACTTGGAGTGGCAGTGATATTGTTTGGGTGATTGTATACAGACTCACTAAATCGGTGCACTTTCTACCGATGTCTATTTATGTGTCAACGGAGAAGTTGGTGCATATATATATGGATGATATAGTGAGCCTGCATGGAGTACCAGTGACCATCGTTTGTGACCGAGATTCGCGCTTCACTTCGCGATTTTGGACAGCGTTTCAGTGTGCTATGGGGACTCAGATTTGGATGAGTATTTCATTTCACTCACATACTGATAGGCAGACCGAGAGGACCATACAGACACTCGAGGATGTGTTACATGCTTGCATATTGGATAAGTCAATGAAGTTGATAGAGTTTTCAGATAATTGTAGGACCTGTATCGCACCACTAGAAGGGGGAGGGATTGAATAGTAGGTGCGGAAAATTTGGTTTTTAAAATATTTTGATCCAAAAACCTAACTTCTGAAAAAAGTTTCTATTTTCAGATCTTGAATTGAAACGTTTGAAAGACCTAGTTACAGACCTTCAAAAATTCTGAAATTTGGAGAAATTCTACTCTCAGATGTTCTAAGTATCCCCGAAAAATTTCAGATTAAAATTCAACCTCTAACCCTTTGAAAATACGTTTGTGGTCAGATTGCATGAATCTGCAAGAAACAGTACTCCGATTTGAAAAATTTATTGCGATTAATTCGTAACTCCAAATGGTCTGAAATGAAAAACCCCTTAAGATATGTATTTTAATGGGTTGAAACGGTTCTGAAAAATTCCTTTGGAAAATATGTCAAATACGTTGATGTTCTCAACCATTCCAAATCTGAAAATCAGATTGCACTAGTCTCAGAACTATTAACGTTTGATTAACTTATACTTGTCTAAATGGGTTGAAACTTGTGCCAAATGAAACTTAAAAGGTGTGGATATGTTTCTAAAAAGTTTTGTAATTTTTGAAAGTCAATCCTTTATACTGATAAACTGAAAGTAAAGTGCTGAAAGTAATGACATCAAGAATTTTATACTGGTTCGGTTAACACAACCTACTTCAGTCTTTGAGGACACCTTCCTCGGTTATCACAAAACACAAAATAACACCTTACCACAAGGGTTGCTGGAGTTACACACCATCTCCAACCCTTGATCAATCCTTTTACAATAAATGAAACGTGTATGGTGGTCTAATCAAAACCTATTCAATATTTTGAATATAAGAACAATAGGTTTGAGAGAAGAAGAAGAAGAAAGAAATGTAGAAGAAGAGAGTATAAGACACTTTTTGCACTTGTGAGATTATGAGAATTGTCTTGCTTTTGTTTGGCTCTCTTCTCTTCTTTTTAATCATGATTCGGCCGTCCCCTAGGGTCTTCCATCACCTTGAATATTCTCTTTAATGCCCTTGGAAGATTACCTTGTGTAGATATGACACATCTTGCTCACTTGGCACAACTTGATTGGATGACTGTCTTGGCTTTGCTTACTTGGCACTTCATGATTGGTCCAACCTTGTCACCATTTAGTAGCTTTAAAAATCTGAGATTAATATCTAAAACATGTGACAAATAATCAACAATTAATCCCTACAAATTTGGAAGCAAATTTGTCACCGTTCCAGACTCAAAAATTCGGCAAGCTCTAGACTGTCACATGCTGAATTTTCAGCTTGTGTTATATTCTCAAAGTTTTGAAATGTTACCTTGTGTAGCTCCCTCCTTTACGTCACTAAACTTGTGTGGCTTATTTTCCACCAATTGAGATGCCAACTAAGCTCCACATAAGCTCCACCAAGGATGAGATAGGCGTGTGTTAGTCTCAAACATGTGTTGAATTTCACTTTTGTAAACTTTGTCAAATATTGCACAATAATTACACATGTATGGTATATTCCAATCTGTCATAATTTGAATATTCTAGTACACTTGAACATGTATTGAATATGTAAAAAGTGTCTAGATACATGTTACATGTCATGTCAAAAACGTTCCATGTGTTGTGTTCGTAGAAAACCGAATTTTCGACTTTCGTCGGTTACGCGATTTTTCTCCGATTAAATTCAAACTTTTTGCACATGTTGTATATATTATGTCACATATAATATACATAAAACAAGTTAAATATTCAGCTCATAAGGCTGTTTAAAATTGGCGCCCACATGTGCTTAAAAAGATGAATTTGGAATTTCCACAATTTGGCCATAATTGGGGGTGATTTGTGTGTGCCAACATGGAACGATTTCATGGCTGAATATCCATTGTGAGCCACAAAATTTTTGGCTATTTTTGAAGTATAGTGGCTGGCCATCTATATATGGCAAGTACATGACACGTTGGCGAAGTTTCGGTAGTCACCTGATACGATAATTTTCAGTTTACAACCTTGTAACGTGTTGTAATAATTTTTTCATCACCATGACTTATATCATATGATATAAGACCTGAATATACTCATAAATATAAGGTAAGTATAGTGGTGTGACGTTGACGTATGTTCGTAATATATGTAACGTGCCGGTAGTACGTCGGAATATATGTGTATAATGCCTTTTTATAAAAAATCTGAATATATATAATTTTTTTTGGCAATAAAAGGATATGTTTTATTATGCCTCACTTATGGCGGAGGAAAACCATATGGAAACGTTCATCAATGTATGAGAAATGGTAATATAACGAGCCTATAATTTCTATTCTCCAATCATATATGATATGCCGCATTAAAACCTTGCCAAGTAAAACCACCCTTGTGGATAAAACCTTGGCGAAAGAAAAAGCGTACATATTTATATGATTGGAGGGAGCATATGAATACAAAGTAGATATCCTCATGATATACAATATATATATGTGTGTATATATAATATAATATATATATATATGTATATATATATGTGTATGTAAATAAAAAAGTTTCGCTCTGGCGATTGATACTGCGATATGACGGACTCCTTAATCGCAGCTTCCGCAATCGGTGGCTGCCGGCTGCCGCCGACTCCCACTCCGCCTCCTTCTACCGTCATCCCGCCGCATCCAATGGATAACCAATCTACTCATCCGATACCACCAAATACAGTAGCGATCGTCAAAGAGAAATATGCTGAATTATTTTCTTCATCTGCAGTGCTGATCGCTGATAAGCCAATACAACGCTATAAGGGCGCACCGATGATACAATTTTCTGACGACGAAGTAGCAGCATTGGCGGCCCCATATCGACACACACTAGTTGGATCCTTTTGGTATGGCAGACCTACTTTAGCCACCATTCGTGCTAGTATGGATCGTATCAGATTTACAGGTACTCTCAAAATTGGACTTCTTGATTCTATGCATATATTAATTCATTTCGACCAGGAAGTGGATTATCTTCGGTGTTTTGCTCGCCAAAGTTGGACCATAGCAGGGAAATATATGAGAGTGACAAAATGGACTCCAGACTTTGATCCAAAGGTGGATGTTCCAATCGTTCCTATTTGGGTTTCGTTGCCAGGGTTGCCTGTGCATTTTCATGTAAAAGACGCACTCTTTCAAATAGGTCGCATGCTGGGTACGCCAATGAAATTAGATGCAGCCACAGCCTCAGTTTTGCGTCCTTCCACAGCCTGTATATGTGTGGAAATAGATATTTCTCAGGAACTTCCTTCACGCGTGCATATTCAAGTTTCATCTCGTACGATCACGCAATCCGTTATATATGAAGATTTACCTTCATGCTGCTCATCCTGCTATCGACTAGGCCACAAAGTAGAAGATTGCGGTAAACAGGGTGCTGCATCACTATCTGATCCACCCCCAGCAGCTATGACAAATCATCCAAAATCAAAAGAACCAGCTTCAAAACGCTGGACTCCTAAAAAGGCCATGGATCACGGCCCTGCTAAGGCGCCTCCAACATCTGTGTCTTTAAGATCCCCAGATTTATTCCCTGTGGCTGCTGTTTCTTTTTCGCAGAATTTGACACGTCTTCACTGTATAGATGACTGTTTGCTAACAGATTTGCCCGACAATTCAGCCCTATATACTATTTCGGATAGTGAAGTTGAGATAGACGAGTATCAACCTGATTCAATTTCCTCTCCAACAGATGAAGCTATCATGGAATATATTACTAATCTGGTACAATCAACTGTTATCGATCTTGCATCACAAGACCGTCTTCCATTAACACCTCCTCCATCTAGGGAGGTGGGTGATTTTCAAGTCCCGCCCTGTCTTTTCCGTCAACAAAATCGTTTGGTAACTCCCTTATCTCCTCCGATTACTCGTTCTAAGGCTGCTCTCTCAAACTCATTTGAGATCCTATCTGACCAATGAGAGTACTGATGTGGAATGTAAGAGGTCTCCGGACCTCTGTCGATAGGGTACAGCCTTTAATACGATGCTAACATTTTCATGTTCGGGTGATCATTGAACCCAAGTCAAGTATTTCAACACTTACTCAATATCGGCTGAAATTTGGTTTCTCAAATGTTGTATCATCTTGTAATGACCATATATGGAGTATGTGGCATGGTGCAATTCTTCTATTAGAAGCTGAGCGTCAAGGGGAGCAAAATCATTCTATGCGTTTTAAATGGTTGGAATCGGGTGACTCTTTTTGGGCAACCTTCGTTTATGGCATGCATACGTTGACGGCACGTAGGCCATTGTGGTCTGACTTAGTTCACATGCACAGTACTATTGACGTTCCATGGTTGGTTGGAGGTGAATTTCAATACTTTTTTATCATTGGATGAATATAAGGGGCGTGCAATGCCAACTTTACGCTCTCTTAATGATTTTAACGATTGCGTCGATGCATGCTCTCTCCAACATGTAGATTTTCAAGGATCACCTTTTACATGGAGTGATGGTCATGGTCTGGGAAGAGTATGGCGGCGTCTAGATCGATTTTTGTGTTCAGCAGACTATTTTGATCTTTTCTCTTCAGTGTCCTATCAACATCTCAATAGGGCTACCTCGGATCATGCTCCTTTACTTCTTGAGTGTTCGCTGGAATCTCGTTCCACGCCTACCTCATTTCGGTATCTGGATGTCTGGGGTACACATGCAGATTTTGACAGCTTTGTATACCATCATTGGAAATCTTTTCCTACTGTTGGAGGCATGAGGGGTTTTTATCTCAAATTAAATCAACTAAAGAAGTAGTTATGTAGATGGAATAAAGAGGTGTTTGGGAATGTATTCGATGCGGTGGCTGAGGCAGAAGCTACAACAATGCGTTGTGAATTCGCTTATGATTTATCTCCGTTGAATGACACGCGGACTGCATATCATCGAAGCATGGCCAATTTACGTTTGGCTCGGTCTAGGGTACTATTATATTGGAAGCAAAAAGCAAATGTTAAGTGGCTTCAAGAAGGTGATGCAAACACTAAATTTTTCCACCAAACAGTGAAAGAGAAACGTCGGCGGCAGATGATACGTCAGATATTGAAACCGGATGGGGAAGAGTGTGTTACTGCCGCAGACATAGAAACGGAAGCGGTGCGTTTTTTCCAAACATTGTTTTCGGAGGAAGGAGTTACCTCTGGTCATTCAATATTGACTCACATTCCAGCTTTATTATCTGAGGAAGATAATGCTATGTTAATGGCAATACCGGATATTCTCGAAGTGAAATCTGCAGTTTGGGATCTTAGCCCCACAAGTGCAGCTGGACCAGATGGATTTCCAGGCTCTTTCTATCGACGTTTTTGGTCACTTATACAGCCGGATGTGCATAAGGCCGTACAGGAATTTTTCTTAGGCCTTCCCCCACCCCGACAGGTAGCAGCGTCGCAGATTACCCTAATACCAAAGGTATTGAATCCTCAAACATTCTCTGACGATCGCCCCATCTGCTTGACGAATTTCTTGGCAAAGGTAATCACTCGATTAATTGCTACTCGTTTAGCAAAGCATTTACATCATCTAATCTCCCCAGAACAGGCGGGATTTCAAAAAGGTAAAGATATAATGGAGCAGGTATTACTAGCGCAGGAAATGGTGCATGTCTTGGACCGGCCAGTACGAGGTGGACATGTAATTATTAAGCTTGATATGAAGAAAGCTTTTGACCGAGTTAATTGGTCTTACCTTCGTCAAGTTTTGTTGAAAATGGGTTTTAATGAGCAATTTGTTCGCATTATCATAAATAATTTATCTGCAACGAAATGCACAGTCCTTATTAATGGAAAGCCGGCAGGATTCTTTCCAGTCTCCAGGGGGTTAAGCAGGGAGATCCATTATCTCCGTTATTATTTATACTGGCTGCAGAGGGCTTTTCTCGGGGTCTTAAATCGTTGATGCAGAATGCCTCAATTATAGGATTCAATGCCAGACAGGTGCCTCAAGTATCACACTTGGGATTTGCAGATGATTTAGTAATCTTCCTAAATGGCTTAGCTACAAACTTGCAACGTTTCCGATCCTTTTTGGATGATTATCAGAATGTATCAGCACAGTTAGTCAACTTCCATAAAAGTCAAGTGGTCGTCAGTTCAAGTGTTTCAGGAACTCGCGCTTCGCACATACTGGGCATGCGGTTATCACAACTGCCAGTGAAATACTTGGGATCATACTTATATAAAGGTATTAATTGAGCCTCTTATTGCACATCTTTAATTGCTCATGTAGATGCAAAGTTAAATTCATGGGCTGCAAAACTACTATCATTTGCGGGCAGACTGGTGTTAATTCGTCATGTCCTAGGATATATGCCTTTACATATTATTGCAAGTTCAAAACTTCCAAAAAGTGTGATCAAAGAAATTCATAGGCGCATGGAAAACTTTCTTTGGAATGGTCATCATCATTGGCGAGCTTGGGACACCATCTGTTGTCCGTTGATTATAGGTGCTTGGGCATCCGTAACCTATTCTTGCTACAACATGCTTATGACTGCCTTCTATGGTGGCATTATCACACTTCCAACAGCCTTTGGGCTACTTACAGTCGCATACGGTATGGAAGAAGGGGGACAGTCTCTGTTACTCTGTATGATTCTCCCACTTGGAAGCGAATTGGTAGAGTGCACACTTACATGGAAAATCATGTTGAGCATACGCCTGAGGGGGTTTCCTGGACTGCAGACTCAGTGGGCCAATTTTCACTGCGGTCGGCATATAGCCAATTATGTGCTTCTATGACCCCGCTTGATTGTTCAAAATTTATTTGGTGGCCGACATTGCCTTCTGGGGCAAAGTTTTTTCTATGGAGACTTTGGATGCATGCTTTGCCCCTAGTTGATAACTTACGTGCATGGCAAGTCATTTTCCCATCGCAGTGTGTCTTCTGCAAAGTTCAATCGGACAACCTAGATCACATCTTCCTAAATTGTCCTCACATACTGCCTCTATGGAAGGAGCTTTCTATTTTGTTCAAGGGCCCTTTTCCTCAGCAGTCTACAATTCACGCCTTTTTAATTCGGTGGTGGCGTACATCTTCGTCCACTACTATGATCGGACAATTACGTGCCATGGTTCCAACGCTTTCTATACGGACAATTTGGAAGGAGTATACCTCTATACGCTTTGGTGACAATTCCTTTTCCTACACACATTTATTTGAGCGCCTTCGAGAACAAATATATGTTTGGTGTTTGCCCACCACGGGCCGAAAATTTTCTACATCACTGTCACATCTGGTGAACAGGAGATTATCACCGCCGATGCTTCAAACGAGGCCTAGACTCGTCTGCTGGGTGCTGCCCCCTCTAGTAGGTTTAAACTAAACGTGGATGCTACGGTGGGCAGGATGGGTGCGGCAGCAGGTGCCGTACTTCGTAATGACATGGGGGAATTTATTTCGGGCATTGCTTTCTCCCTCCCATCTACCTCTCCGCTAAAGGCTGAGCTTATGGCATTGACTTATTGCCTCTTATATTACATGCGCGAATATGATAGGCTAATAGTGGAGACTGATTGCAGCTTGCTGTTATCTTTACTGTCAAACCCAACTCGGTTTACTAGACAATTTTTGACTAAACTGCTTTGAGCTGAGCGTTTCCTTTGCATTATGCATCCACGCTGCGACATTGTCCCCGTGAAGCAAATATGGCAGCACATAAGCTGGCACGTCACGGTTTGCATGCATCTGGTGCACTTCTATTTTCCTCCATAACAAGTTTACCATGCGAGGTTCGGGGAGCAATACTATTGGATCCTTCGACTCCGCACTTGCGCCTTTAGCTCTTGTCTCCCATTGGGTTGGCTTTCATGTGCTATTGTTGCCTATATCATCTTTTGGTATAGGCAACGTCGGTATGTACTCATTTTTTGGTATTATTTTGATTATCATTACTCCGCTACCGCAAATAAAGCTGTTTTTTATGTTCTTGCAAGGATGTGTTCGTCTGCATGGGACCATTACTTACCCTCCACATAGCGGCTTCCTTTTGTCGTTGCCTGTATTCCTGGTGAATACAGGCAACATGGGTATGTTCTCAAATTGTGGTGTTACATTTTTGAACTTTACAGCATTATGTTTACTGATCTTTTCTATTGTGAGGAACAACACAACATAGAGTTTGGTTGGACTGCCTTGGAGAGCCTTACCGTCATCGTCCTCAACCTACACCTTTACAGCAATGAAGACTCAGTTACCCAACAACGGCAATGACACAATCAATGATATTTGTTTTTCTGGTTTTATGGTTTATGTTGCACTGCATATTTCTCAAATGACTGTCATCATCTATTCATTATTTTCCGCAGGGATTATTGTACATGCATTTAGATTTCAATTATTATTTTGTAAGAGAGTCTCCTACAACCATTGTAACCACGGTATTCCTCCGCCACAAGTGAGGGCAGATTATTAATAAAATGCCAGACGGTATCGCCCGTCTTTCACTAAAAATAAAAAAAATATGTATGTGTGTGTATATACATATAAATGTGTGAATGAGATGTAGAGGAGACTTTCCATGTTTCAATTTGTTGCCATCGTGCCTTCTCCAAGTATATCTCCATTTAATGAACTACATAGTTCATTTAACTAAGTACTTCACTTAATGAACTAGTTTAGTTCATTAATGGTGACACATGAAAATAGATCAAACATAACAAATGTTTGCCATTTGATGTAAGCTTTATAGCTTCATGGTTGGTTAGTACGGCAACATTATATATAAAGTATATAAGGCAAGTTTATCACAAAAACGTGTCAAATAATAAAATTGTCATGCATTTCTTAAACACGTTGTATTTATATCATGTATTCGTAAATCACTCAAACTCTTTTTCTCAACAATCTTCCCCTTTTGATGATTTACAAAATAACATTATTTCATGATTTAAATTTAACCGCTCCCCCTCCAATTGGGCACAAATTCGAATTTTGAATTTTTAATTGTCTCCCCCTTAAATCGTGCAATCATGCTCTTTCTCCTCCTTAAATCATGCACTTTCTCTCCCCTTTTATTTTGTAAATAATATCAAAAGTGCATGTAAGAAAGAAATAGCAATTTATAGCATATCGACAAAAACTCATGCATTTCAAGTGCACTCTTAAGGGTTATTTATTCAACCCTTTGCAAATGTCCCTTTTGGTACCCAAATTTTGATGACCTTTCTAGGTCTTCCAAAAGATGAGAACGGAGATGAAGACGCAACATAATAGACGTTATGTGAGTATGTGTTTGGCTTTTGGCCGAGAATCCCATCATGCACATAGTATGATCTTTGTTTTTGATATGTTCTTATGCTGGTGTGCATGCAGTGTGATCTAGATGCATTTATGGTAAATGAATGTCGTGTATGCATTAGTGGTTTCTTTTTATATTTGTACGGCACAAAATTATATCTCGTATGATATGAAGATGAAGCACGATGAGATGATATAGGGGGATCTAGGCGTCTTCTTAGGCGCCACATATGTCTTAGATGCATCTATTTTCTTAGACGGAATGAATTTGGTTGATTTGCTTAGTGTCTCATTTTTCTCAACGTATCCTAATCCGTTTTTGTCACTATCATGCTTCTGTGAAGAGACAATGAGATCTAGCATGTTTGTACCTGTGTCAAACTGTTTCACCATTTTTTCTAGATATGCATTTCTTGATTTCAAATTTGAAATCTCGGATTTCATTTCATTATTTTCTGTTGTCAATGATGAGATCTCTGATTTCAATGCATTAATTGTGCATGATGACTCTTCATTTGAATCGTTTAATTGAGATACAAGATTTGTGTTAGAGGATTCTAACAATTTCTTGTCTTCAATTAAGCGTTTCATTTCTTTTGCAAGAGTCTTAGCAAACTTGTGTAATTTAAGATATTCAACATACAAATCATCATAAGAAAGCTCAGAATCAGAATCAAAGTCAGAAGATACCTCATTTGATGCCTTAGATGTGAAGCATACTTGTGCCGTTTGTCCTTCCGTATTGTCAATCTCCGAGTCAGATGAATCACTCCAAGTGGAGGCTTTGAAGGCTCTTCTCCTTTGTTTAGGTTCTGAGACGAGTCTAGTTTTGATCCGATCCTTGTCAAGGTGTTTGTTCGTTTGTTTGCACTTGTTAGGGCAATCATATGACAAGTGTCCAAGTTTTCCACATTCATAACACTTTATTTCCTCATTATTTTTATTTCTATGGTTCTTAGATGAAGTAGGCTTGTATTTTTTTTTAATTGATTTTCTCATGATCTTTCTTAATCTTCTAGCCATCGTGATTAGATCTTCATCATCAGAATCTGTGCCACTATCATATACGCGATCATAAGAAGTAGAGACGTATTCATTTGATTTAAACGTTATAACCTTATCTTGTTTAGAAGTACATTCGGAATTTCTTAAAGTGAGTTTGTTTTCATATACCTTTAATGATCCGATCAATTCCTCCATTTTTATCGATTTAGTATCATTACTTTCTTCGATTTCAGTGACTTTTTAATCCCATTCGGATGGGAGACTCCTTAACACCTTTTGAACCTTTTCCTATGTAGAAAAAACTTTGCCAAGAGACTCAAGTGAATTATAGATGTTAGTCAATCGTAAATCCATATCAACAATAGATTCATTTGGCAATAATTTAAAAGGCTCAAGAGTGTACATAAGCATATTTATTTTAGACTCCTTAACTTGGCTAGTCCCTTCATGTTTCATTTCAAGGATTCTCCACATCTCTTGGGCACTAGAGCAATTAGACACATAACTTGATTCACTTTTACTTAGTCCGTTTAAAAGTTGTTGCATGGCTCTAGCGTTCATACTTAATCTCTTTTTGTTATCACTAGTATATTTTTGTTTTGTTTTTATAACATCTAGTGTGACACCATCAACAATAGATAACTTAGAAGGGATAAAAGGACCATCTTCTATAATGGACCATAGGTCTATATCAATGGCCATAAAGAAAAGTTTCATTCAAAGTTTCCATTGAATAAAGACTCACCATCGAAAAGAGGAGGTCTTACGGTTGACATTCCTTCTTGCTCGGTTTTGTAACTAGTGGTTGCCATCTCACTAAGATCGTTAGATCTCCTTGTCGTGATTGTGCCTGCACTCTGATACCAATTGTAGGACCTGTACAACACCACTAGAAGGGAGGGTTGAATAGTAGGTGCGGGAAATTTGGTTTTTAAGATATTTTGACCCAAAAACCTAACTTCTGAAAATTGTTTCTGTTTTCTGATCCTGATTTGAAACGTTCGAAAGACCTGGTTACAGACCTTCAAAAATTTTAAAATTTGGAGAGATTCTACTCTCAGAAGTTCTGAGTATCCCCTAAAAATTTTAGATTAAAATTCAACTTCTAACCCTTTGAAAATACATTTGTGGTCAGATTGCACAAATCTGCAACAAACAGTACTCCGATTTGAAAATTTTATTGCGATTAATTCGTAGCTCCAAATGGTCTGAAAATTTAATGAAACATCCCTTACGATATGTATTTTAATGGGTTGAAACAGTTTTAAAAACTTCCTTTGGGAAGTATGTCAAATACATTGATGTTCTCAACCTTTCCAAATCTGAAAATCAGATTGCACTAGTCTCAGAATTATTAACGTTTGATTAACTTATACTTGTCCAAATGGGTTGAAACTTGCGCCAAATGAAACTTAAGAGGTGTGGTATGTTTCTACAAAGTTTTGTAATTTTTGAAAGTCTTTTACTATCTTTACGATTGTAACAAAGTCAACGCAGAAACTGCAAAACTGAAAGTAAAATGCTGAAAGTAATGACACCAAGAATTTTATACTAGTTCAGTTAACACAACCTACTCCAGCCTTCGAGGACACCTTCCTTGGTTATCATTAAACACAAAATAATACCTTACCACAAGGGTTGCTGGAGTTACACACCAACTCCAACTCTTTACACACAAAACAATCAATCACACCGATCACGAACACCACCACCGAACGGATAAAGGTTTGATCAGACCTTGATCAATCCTTTTACAATAAATGAAACGTGTATGGTGGTCTAATCAAAGCCTATTCAATATGTTGAATATAAGAACAATAGACTTGAGAGAAGAAGAAGAAGAACAAAGAAATGTAGAAGAAGAGAGTATAAGACACATTTTGCACTTGTGAGATTATGAGAATTGTCTTGCTTTTGTTTGGCTCTCTTCTCTTCTTTTTAATCATGAGTTGGCCGCCCCCTAGGGTCTTCCATCACCTTGAGGATTCTCTTTAATGCCCTTGGAAGGTTATCTTGTGTAGATATGACACATCTTGCTCACTTGGCACAACTTGATTGAATGAATGTCTTGGCTTTGCTTGCTTGGCACTTCATGATTGGTCCAACCTTGTCACCATTTAGTAGCTTTAAAAATATGAGATTAACATCTAAAACATGTGAAAAATAAGTTTTAAAACATTTCCAAATAATTAACAATTAATCCCTACAAATTTGGAAGCAAATTTATCACCATTCAAGACTCAAAAATTCGGCCAGCTCTAGATTGTCACATGCTGAATTTTCAGCATGTGTCATATTCTCGAAGTTTTGAAATGTTACCTTGTGTAGCTCCCTCCTTTATGTCACTAACCTTATGTGGCTTATTCTCCACCAATTGAGATGCCAACTAAGCCCCGCATAAGCTCCACCAAGGCTGAGATAGGTATGTGATAGCCTCCAACATGTGCTGAATTTCAATTTTGTAAACTTTGTCAGATATTGCACAATAATTACACATGTATGGTATATTCCAATCAGTCCTAATTTGAATATTCTAGTGCACTTCAACATGTATTGAATATGTAAAAAGTGTCTAGATACATGTTGCATGTCATGCCAAAAACGTTCCATGTGTTGTGTTCGTAGAAAACCAAATTTTCGACTTTTGTCGATTACGCTATTTTTCTCCGATTAAATTCAAACTTTTTGCACATGTTATATATGTTTTGTCACATATAATATACATAAAATAAGTTAAATATTCAGCTCATAAGGCTGTTTAAAATTGGTGCCCATATGTGCTTAAAAAGATGAATTTGAAATCTCCACAATTTGGCCTTAATTGGGGGTGATTTGTGTGCGCCAACATGGAATGATTTCATGGCTGAATATCCCATGTGAGCCACGAAATATTTGGCCATTTTTTGAAGTATAGGGGCTGGCTATCTATATTTGACAAGTACGTGACACGTTGGCGAAGCTTCGGTAGTCACCCGATACGACAATTTTTGGTTTACAACCTTGTAACGTGTCGTAATAATTTTTTCATCACCATGACTTATATCATATGATATAAGACCTGAATATACTCATAAACATGAGGTAAGCATAGTGGTGTGACGTTGACGTACGTTTGTAATATATGTAACGTGTCGGTAGTACGTCGGAATATATGTGTATTGTGCCTTTTTATAAAAAATCTGAATATATATATATATATATATATATGTGTGTGTGTGTGTGTGTGTGTGTGTGAGATGGAGAGGAGACTTTCCATATTTTAATTTGTTTGTCATCATGCCTTCTACAAATATATCTCCATTTAATGAACTACTTAGTTCATTTAACTAAGTATTTCACTTAACGAACTAGTTTAGTTCATTAATGGTGGCACCTGAAAATAGTTCAAACACAACAAATGTTTGCCATTTGATGTAAGCTTTGTAGCTTCATCGCTGGTTAGTACGGCAACATTATATATCAAGTATATAAGGCAAGTTTACCAAAAAAAACGTGTCAAGTAATAAAATTGTCATGCATTTCTTAAACACGTTGTATTTAAATCATGTATTCGTAAATCGCTCAAGCTCGTTTTCTCAACAATAATAACAGTTACCACAGCTTGATTGGGATGGACCCATTTGAGGGTTGTATGGACGGAAGTGTCGATCACCTTTGTATTCAGATGAGGTCGGAGAAAAGACAATCACTGGACCAGAGTTGTGTTAGGAAATCACCCGAGATCACTGCAAAAACGCGCAGCGGAAAACAAAAATTGATCTCTGATTTCCTACCAAGGATCCATGTTGTTCGTTTAATTCGACAAAAAAACAAAAAAAATACCTCCGTAGATTCGAAATCTGCAGATGGAAGAGGTGCGAAAATACGATCACCCTCTGTCGGTATCCACACGAACGCTTCCGCCCGGAGTGCTAGCTCTTCAAACGGCGCGGCTGAAGAACTCGTTTTTCTCAAAAACGATTCTAAGGTTTCGTTTTCTGTTCTTTCGTTTTCTAATTGCTTGGTGTATTTTCGTGTGTCAAGTGTATACGAGATACACAAATATATATACACGTACATAGACATCAAAATCCGAGTCCTAATCGGATTAGTTGATGCCAATCAAAATCCATATCAGATACGGATTCTATCAGGATATTCAAAATCCATATCAAATATGGATTCTCTCGTTATTATCCGATAACACACATGTATATATAATCACCAAAAAACGAAAATAATAATAATAATTAATATCCAATATTAATATTATTAATATAAAAAACGATAATAATAATAATAATTAATATCCAATATTAATATTATTAATATTATTAATCTCAGCCTTACGCATTCTTGTGTGTGACCCGATAGGCCCATATTAATTGGCAGTTGATTAAATCTCTATTAAACCAACAAGTCGTAATTGGCCTCTAGCAAGGCATTACAACTACCCAATTAATACGAGTAAAGTCCAACTAGCCTAATAATAGTACATGCATTAATCCCTTTGTCACACGATATCTAGTTTGAACATAAGTCATGGTCAGCGTCATACTTATATTGTTCAAACATATGATTACTCGATCTCTAAGTGGACTGATAAAACAAATGATATTGATCACACTATCAATTCATTTGAGCACGGCCATGCATTTCACAGTCTCACTAATCGAGGGGCCCAAAGATATCTCTCTCAAAAGAGAGGGACAAATTCTATCTTGATTGTTCAATATCCTCTACATAATTTCTATCACATTCAATCATGACCTTTATTATTATCCAGATACAGATAACGTTTGATCATGTCAAAATATAATAGTCCTTATGTTGGAAACTATGACAATCTCAAGTCAAAGGATTAAAACATGACTATCATGAGATTTACTTATGACGCTAATCCATGTAGCAATCTCATGATGGGTCTATCCAATACACTGTTCTCTAACAAGTATCTATGAGATTGATTCGTATCACCATACACATAATCATCTTATGATTATCAAATCAATACTCATACTGATTATAAATTATTTTATCTCTATAACAATAATGAATCAGGGACATATATCAAAATTGTGTAACATACTAACCAACAATAATGATAATAAAACCTCTTTTATTAATAATAAATGCATAACATAAATATCCAAATCATGGCCTAGGGCACATACACTAACAATCTCCCACTTGCACTAGGCCTACAAATATCTGAGACCCATAGATCTAGTATGTTGATCATGCTTGACCCGTGAGAGAGGCTTAGTCAATGGATCCGCTATGTTATCATTTGTGTCAACTTTGCATATCTTGACATCTCCTCTATCGATGATGTCTCGAATGAGATGGTAGCGTCTGAGTATATGTTTAGATCTCTGATGAGACCTAGGCTCTTTTGCTTGTGCTATGGCACCATTGTTGTCACAATAAATGTCCACAGGATTTGCAATGCTAGGTACTACTCCTAGCTCAGTGATGAACTTCTTCAACCAAACTGCTTCTTTAACTGCATCTGATGCTGCTATATACTCAGCCTCTGTTGTAGAATCAGCCACAGTGCTTTGTTTTGAACTCTTCCAACTAACAGCTCCACCATTCAATGTGAATACAAAACCGGACTGCGATCTGAAATCATCTATGTCGGTTTGGAAGCTAGCATCTGTGTAACCATTTACAACTAACTCGTCATCCAAACCTCCATAAACCAAGAATACTTCTTTAGTCCTTCTGAGGTACTTAAGAATATTCTTGACAGCTGTCCAGTGACCTTCACCGGGGTCAGCTTGATATCTACTGGTTGTGCTCAATGGATATGAGACATCTGGTCTAGTACATAACATGGCATACATGATCGATCCTATAGCAGAAGCATAAGGAATTTTATTCATTCGATCTCGCTCATCAGATGTCTGAGGACATTGATTCTTGCTAAGATGAATGCCATGAGACATAGGCAAGAATCCTTTCTTGGACTCTTGCATGTTGAACCTCTTCAACATTTTATCTATGTATGTATTCTGACTCAAGCCTATTATCCTTTTAGATCTATCTCTATAGATCTTGATACCAAGGATATAGGTAGCCTCGCCCAAGTCCTTCATTGAAAATGAATTCCCTAACCAAGCCTTAACCTTTTGCAAGGTAGGGATATCATTTCCAATAAGCAATATGTCATCCACATATAGGACCAGAAACACTACTGCACTCCCACTGACCATCTTGTAAACACAAGGTTCATCTTCATTCTTGATGAAACCAAAGTTCTTAACTGTTTCATCAAAACGAAGATTCCAGCTTCGAGATGCTTGCTTCAATCCATAGATG
Source organism: Eustoma russellianum (assembly GCA_036186865.1). Classification (NCBI taxonomy): domain Eukaryota; kingdom Viridiplantae; phylum Streptophyta; class Magnoliopsida; order Gentianales; family Gentianaceae; genus Eustoma; species Eustoma russellianum. Next base: position 19,934,392 of record AP025067.1, read on the forward strand.
GACCTTTGAAGCTTGCAAACCTTCTTTGAATTCTCAGGATTTACAAAACCCTCAGGTTGTGTCATGTACACATCCTCGAGTAAATTTCCATTAAGGAAAGCAGTTTTGACATCCATTTGCCATATCTCATAATCATAGTATGCTGCAATGGCAAGGAGAATTCGAATAGACTTAAGCATAGCTACTGGTGAAAAGGTTTCATCATAGTCTATACCATGAGTTTGCTTGAAACCTTTAGCCACAAGCCTTGCTTTGTAGGTTTGCACATTTCCATCCATGTCAGTTTTCTTCTTGAAAACCCATTTGCAACCAATAGTCTTAATACCCTCTGGAGGATCAATTAAAGACCAAACTTGGTTATCAAACATGGATTGCATCTCAGAATTCATGGCTCCAAGCCATTTATCTGAATCTGGACCTGACACAGCTTCCTGATAGGTAGTAGGCTCATCTTGATCTATGAGCATAACTTGACTATCATCAGTCACAAGAAATCCGTATCTCTCTGGCTGACGATGTATCCTATCAGATCTGCGTTGGACTTGTGTTACATTTTCAGGCTCCACAACTGTTTGTGGTTCTGAAATCGTCTCTAAAGACGGTTCAATGATATCTTGTGGAACTTCAGTTTCCTCAAGTTGTACTATACTCCCACTTGTTCTCTTGGAGAGGAACTCCTTTTCCAAAAAGACTCCATTTCGAGCAACAAACACTTTGTTCTCTGAGGGAATATAGAAATAGTACCCTTTAGTTTCTTTAGGATACCCCACAAAAATACATTTGATAGATTTTGGAGCTAGCTTATCTGACATTAATCTTTTCACATAAGCTTCACAACCCCAAATCTTAAGAAAAGACAAACTGGGTCTCTTACCAGTCCACATCTCATATGGTGTCTTTTCAACCGCTTTAGATGGTACACGGTTCAAAATGAATGCAGCTGTCTCCAAGGCATAACCCCAAAAGGATAAAGGAAGATCTACTTGACCCATCATAGATCGAACCATATCCAATAAAGTCCGATTTCTCCTTTCAGAAACACCATTCCATTGTGGAGTTCCTGGAGGAGTCAACTGTGAAACGATTCCACAATTTCTTAGATGTTGGTCAAATTCTTGGCTCAAATATTCACCACCTCGATCTGATCGAAGGGTTTTAATTGTCTTACCAAGTTGATTTTGTACTTCATTTTGAAAAGTTCTAAACATTTCAAAAGACTCATGTTTATGTTTCATTAGGTAGACATAGCCATACCTACTGAAATCATCAGTAAAAGTAATGAAATACTGAAATCCTCCCCTGGCACTAATGCTGATTGGGCCGCATACATCTGTATGTACCAAGCCCAATAAGTCATTAGCCCTTTCACTATGTCCAGTAAAAGGAGTCTTTGTCATCTTTCCAAGCAAACAAGACTCGCAATTTTCAAATGATTCAAAATCAAATGAATCTAATAATCCATCTTGATGGAGTTTAGATACGCGCTTCTCATTTATATGGCTAAGGCGACAATGCCATAAATATGAAGGGTTTAGTTCATTTGGCTTAGTTCTCTTTGAAGATATGTTATAAATATTACCGTCATTGGAATCATCAAGGTTAAGGACATAAATGCCATTATAACTACTTGCAATACAATAAAGCAAGTCATTTTTATCAAAAATAGAACACTTCTTATTTTTAATTAAAAATGAATAACCTTCATCATCCAAAACAGACACTGAAATAAGATTCCTACTCATAGTAGGAACATAAAAGCAATTGTTTAAAACTAACAAAAGCCCATTGGGCAAGACAAGCTCATAGGTCCCTACAGCTATAGCAGCAACTCTTGCTCTATTGCCAACACGTAGGTCCACCTCGCCCTTCTTCAGCATCCTACTCCTTTTGAGCCCCTGCATATTTGTACAAATATGGGATCCACATCCAGTATCTAATACCCAGGAAGAAGAAGTAGATAAATTAATTTCTATAACATAAATACCTGAAGATGTAGTCGTACTACCCTTCAGCTTCTTCAACTCCTCCAAATAAACATCACAATTTCTTTTCCAATGCCCAGGCTTGTTGCAATGGAAACAAGTTCCTTCCTTAGGAACCTTTGCCTTGGGACCAGGTTTCGGTTTAGCTTGACCCTTTGCCCCTTTTGCACCCTTTGCACTTTTAGCCTTACCCTTGCCTTTAGCTTTCCTTTTCATTAGCTTAGTATTGACACTCAATACATGGGTAGGCTTTTTGATATTCCCCTCAACAGTTTTGAGCATACCATGTAGCTCAGGAATGGACTTTTCCATATTATTCATATTGTAGTTCATGACGAACTGAGAAAAACTGCTAGGCAAAGAGTGTAGGATCAAATCCGTAGCGAGTTCCAAACTCAGAGGATATCCGAGTCTTGCAAGGTGATCTATATAGCCTTTCATCTATAAAACATGAGCGCTAACAGATTCACCTTCAGACATCTTACAGTCAAAAAGTGCAACAGCGGTGTCGAACCTATCCTGCCTAGCTTGTTGTTGGAAAGCTTGTTTGAGATGCACACTCATCTCATAAGCTTCTAAGTGTTCCAGGTCTTTCTGAAGTCCTGAACACATAGTTGCCAACATTAGACATCCTATGTCATTGGAATCTTCCACATGCTTCTTATATTTGTTCTTAACAGCAACAGAAGCATCAGCAGGAGGGGGTTCAGGGACAGGGTCATCGAGCACGTAGGACTTCTTTTCTTGCTTGAGAACGATTCTCAAGTTTCGAAACCAATCAACAAAATTAGTCCCACATTCTTTTAATTTTTCCTTCTCAAGGATTGATCGCAGCGATAAGGTGGAATTGTTATTAGCAGCCATTTATGATCTACAAAACATGCAAAGTAACACTTTATTAATAATGAGGTTAAAATTTATAAAACTCCCACTAAAACATAACCCTCAAAAGAAATATTTTAGTGAGCTAAGATCCATATTTGACTTAATTCTAAACTCAGCTTTGGCATGACGCTTAAAATTAAGTTATTTAGGTAGGTAACATCTTTACCAATTACATCTCATGTAACTCTTAGAATTTATGGAATAATGATATCATATATCATTGTATGTTAGATTCCATCTAATGCCTTGGGCCCAAAACCATTTTGATAGCCCAATTAAGTCTAACCAATTTTAAACATATGAGTAGCACTATTACTCATCCTACGTAGCTAGGAATGTTTAAAGCACATTGCTTTGGCAATACCTACTTTAATACAATCCCAGTTTTAATAGGTGTTTAAGACATGGATGGCATCAAGACTTAAATTATTACTGAGGGTTCAACTTAGTTTATGTCTTGCATTGCATATCATTATATCGTAGCATCCTATATGCATATATAATATATCATCCACGCATCTCATACAAAATGATAAATATGTAAACGTGACATAGCATGGCCAAACTAAATATGATCTTCATGAGACCAGATGAAGATCATAAAGGAAACCCTATGTGAAAGACTTCCTATTACAACATTTGCAATGATACATATCTTCTTGTCTTGAGCCCGTGCCTCCATCTCCATGGAATCCACTCGTCCTTGGTGTGTGTCGCTATCACCATTTTGTAGCTTGATTCTTCATTTATTACAATAACAAAGAAAAACCTAACTACTTGTATAATAAAATACAACAAAAACTACAGCGACACGCAGGCCATAATAACCCAAAATAAAAATATGACTAAGTCAATCACATAGGTCCTGAGGCCATGCTATGCACCATGCAAAGACATCAACAATTATAATATATCTTACATAAACATATTATAATAAATATATATTGACATTCTTAATGTCACGGTAACGAACTATAGGGCGTACGCATACGGCGGTCCCGCTAGCCGGTTAGCGGGCGGGGTTCCGAGGGGCAGCATTGATAATTTTCTTTTCGAAACCCTAACTAAGACGCGTCAATCATATTAACGATCTTACTGTTTTGATTACGTGTAAACCCTTATAGAAGCACCGATCGAACCGAGAGTTATCATTCAAAACCCAAAACAGAATCATCAATCGAATTGATATTCTGCTGTTCGAAATCCGAGAATCAATCTGCCATTCGAAATCCGAAAACAGAATCATCAATCGAAGCCATAATCTGTCTGTTTTGAATATGCATAACTCTTACAGAATCATTATCGGTTGCTCATATCGATATAAACATAATCGTTTTTGATCATCACATGAAAAACGAAAACTTTATATCACATATAACAATCTCGAATCATAATGTCTCATGAAAACGAATTGAAAATATCAATCCGCTCTCACCAGATGAGATTCGAATAGGGTTCTACACATAGCGTTTGTTTATATCTAATATAAACAGAATCCGTTTTGATCATCACATGACAAACGAAAACCGCCGTATACAAATCATCTCATGAAAACGATTTGAAAAACACCATTCTTCTCTCATCATATGAAATCCGAGTTGGGGTTTTGTACATATCATGCCATACGAAAATCAGTAAACATCTAATCACATAAGCATGATATAATCGATTTAAACGAAATCAACAAGTGGCTCTGATACCACTGTTAGGAAATCACCCGAGATCACTGCAAAAACGCGCAGCGGAAAACAAAAATTGATCTCTGATTTCCTACCAAGGATCCATGTTGTTCGTTTAATTTGACAAAAAAACAAAAAAAATACCTCCGTAGATTCGAAATCTGCAGATGGAAGAGGTGCGAAAATACGATCACCCTCTGTCGGTATCCACACGAACGCTTCCGCCCGGAGTGCTAGCTCTTCAAACGGCGCGGCTGAAGAACTCGTTTTTCTCAAAAACGATTCTAAGGTTTCGTTTTTTGTTCTTTCGTTTTCTAATTGCTTGGTGTATTTTCGTGTGTCAAGTGTATACGAGATACACAAATATATATACACGTACATAGACATCAAAATCCGAGTCCTAATCGGATTAGTTGATGCCAATCAAAATCCATATCAGATACGGATTCTATCAGGATATTCAAAATCCATATCAAATATGGATTCTCTCGTTATTATCCGATAACACACATGTATATATAATCACCAAAAAACGAAAATAATAATAATAATTAATATCCAATATTAATATTATTAATATAAAAAACGATAATAATAATAATAATTAATATCCAATATTAATATTATTAATATTATTAATCTCAGCCTTACGCATTCTTGTGTGTGACCCGATAGGCCCATATTAATTGGCAGTTGATTAAATCTCTATTAAACCAACAAGTCGTAATTGGCCTCTAGCAAGGCATTACAACTACCCAATTAATATGAGTAAAGTCCAACTAGCCTAATAATAGTACATGCATTAATCCCTTTGTCACACGATATCTAGTTTGAACATAAGTCATGGTCAGCGTCATACTTATATTGTTCAAACATATGATTACTCGATCTCTAAGTGGACTGATAAAACAAATGATATTGATCACACTATCAATTCATTTGAACACGGCCATGCATTTCACAGTCTCACTAATCGAGGGGCCCAAAGATATCTCTCTCAAAAGAGAGGGACAAATTCTATCTTGATTGTTCAATATCCTCTACATAATTTCTATCACATTCAATCATGACCTTTATTATTATCCAGTTACCGATAACGTTTGATCATGTCAAAATATAATAGTCCTTATGTTGGAAACTATGACAATCTCAAGTCAAAGGATTAAAACATGACTATCATGAGATTTACTTATGACGCTAATCCATGTAGCAATCTCATGATGGGTCTATCCAATACACTGTTCTCTAACAAGTATCTATGAGATTGATTCGTATCACCATACACATAATCATCTCATGATTATCAAATCAATACTCATACTGATTATAAATTATTTTATCTCTATAACAATAATGAATCAGGGACATATATCAAAATTGTGTAACATACTAACCAACAATAATGATAATAAAACCTCTTTTATTAATAATAAATGCATAACATAAATATCCAAATCATGGCCTAGGGCACATACACTAACAAGTTGGTGGTGCATAAGAGAGATATATTTTGGTTGATACGCGAGAGGCTGAAGGCAGCCCAGACCTATCGAGTTTGAGATTGGCAAGAATGTGTATTTGAGGGTGTCGCCGACGAAGGGGGTGATTCGTTTCGGAGTTAAGGAAAAGTTGAGTCCTTGCTTCATCGGTGTGTATGAGATATTAGATAGATCAGGCCCATGGTGTATCGGCTAGTACTACCTCCATCATTATCACAAATGCATGACGTGTTACATGTATCACAGATGCGTATATGACCCGAGTCATGTTTTAGAGCATCAGCCATTAGAGATTCGAGATGATACTTCTTATGACGAGGTTTCGGTGCGTATTCTAGACTGGAAGGAGCAGGTATTGCGAAATCGGTTGATCTTGTTCGTGAAGCTATAGTGGAGCAATCATTCCGAATAAGAAGCTACATGGGAGCCGGAGCCGCAGATGAGGGAGTAACATCCTCGACTTTTTGATTAAGGTATGTAAGTTTCGAGGGCGAAAATTTTTATAAGGAGGGAGAATGTTACACCCCGACTTCCATTACATGCATAAAATTTGCTTTTGTCGTTGTACTACACTAAGTATTATATGTGTGTTATGGGTGTATCCTAAATCATTTAAATTGCCCTAAGTAACCTCATAGATATAACGAATACATAAGTAGAATTATAAGTAGGGTAAAAATGTATTATACATTTAAATTAAAGAAAAAGGAAAATAGGACATTTAAAATGACGTGGACAAAATTTTGTGTATTCTACCCACTAAGTACCCCCATGGCCGCCCCCTAACATGCACGAGTGAAGAATATTTTATTTTCCTTCTTCCACTATTATTAGTTTTCTAACACAATTTTAGAAAAATTGCAAATGTACAACCCCTACCCACTTTCATCCAACAAGTTTTCATATTCTTCCAATACCACCATTTTCTTCTTTTTTCTTACTTTGGCCGTCCCACCCTTCATGCAAGATAAGAATTTCCTTCTATTTCACTCAACCTTTTATTCTTTATTCTTACACACCATTTCTCCCAACCAATAGCCTTACATGTATGCCTTCCACCCATAACTTCCCACTCTTCCTAACCCAACAACATGATGAAAATTTCCCCCACTCACCCTCTTTCTTAAACTCGGCCAACAAAGGGGGAGAAAGGCAAGACATCTTTCAATTTAACTCCACTCTATTTCATTCCATCATTTCAACTCTCTCTCCATTCTAAAATTCATTCTTACTCTCAAGACATTTTCTCTAAAATACTCCCAAACCCCTCCCCAAATCATGAGTTTCAAATAAAGGAAAGGAAGAAACTTCTCCAAGTTTAAGAGAAGAAGGAGGTAATCAAGCCTAGGAAACTTTCAAGGTAAGGTTCCACCATCTCCATTCTAGCGATTTTCCCTTTTTTATTCTTCCAGAATACTCAAACCCATCCTTTATTATAGCCAAGTCTGAGAGCTCATAAAGGGGGGGAAGGGACTTCCTAAGTTGAAGAAGGAAGGTTGACATAAAAACCTTCAAAAGTGAGGTTGTATTAAGGTTGATCTTAGGAATTTCTTAGTATTCATCCTTTAAAAATGACCCATTTCTTCTCCTCTTTTGGCCTTTAGGCCGTGTGTATCAAGAGTAGGGGAGAAGAAGGAATTTCGTTCCATTTAAAGTCTAAGTTCGAGGAAAAAGGCAAGTATTCTTTTTGGTTTCTTCATGCATGTTCAAAAATCTAACATTTATGTTAAACTACAAACTTGTATGATACATGCATTATGTTCAAAAGTCTTTTTTACCATGGAAATGTAAAAAAGGGTTCTTGAATGCCTCTTATGTGAAGACTTGTGTGTGGTTCTTAATTATGTGTTTACATATGACTTTGATGATATGAAAATTGTCATGCAAGTGAAGTTTAAGACAAGTAGAGGTCTCATATATAGATGCATGTCATATGTACTGAAAGATTAGGCAATCATGTCTCATTTCATGAAAAGTGTTGGTTGCATGTCACAGTTTCTTGAAAAGTGCATAAAGAACCACCCTTTGAATCATATTCATAAAAGTTTTCATGATGATCATCAAATATATGTTTCTTGATGATTTTTAGTGTTCAAGCATGTTGATGGTCTTGATTTAGCATGATTGTGATGGTTCATAATTATTGCTATAACGCTTGACCATAAAAAAATTGTTTCTTCATGATCATCATGCAATTTGTATGCATAAACATCTATAAATGGAGATGTTTTGGGCCGCCACTTTAGTCATGCTTCATCACCTTCATTACGAAGTGTAATCTTGATGATTATGGTTTAAGGATGTGTGTTTCATGGTTTCCATTAGCCTATGTGTTTGCATGTAATTTTCATCATGATCATCATCATAATCATGTCACTTAAAATCATACTTATGATGAAAACTAACATGCATGTGTTTAAAAGTGTTGGAAACAAAAGTATGATCCATGATCATGAAGGAAAAAATGCAAAAGTCAAGTAACTTATATGTCATATGTCACTACATCAAGTTTGCATATTTATGTTCATGATATGTTAAAGTGCTAAAGAGTACTATCGCCATTCATGTATATAAAAATGGTTAAAGTGAAGAATCATGTGTGTATGACCAATGTACCATTCGGCCATGTGGAGATATATGTGTACCAATGATGTTGTTTTGGTATCTACTTGGTTATATGTATTAATTAATATGTGTACCATATATTATTTGAATCGCTAAATGAATAATTTATCAAATAAGTGGATTAAGAAAATGATAATATGTGACAAGGTCAAAAGTGGGCTGATTTTAGGTGTGAAGGTCGAGAGCCCCTAAAGGGGGTAAATGTGGTATTTTTCATAAGTTTAAAATATGTAGGAAGTGGGTAAGTGATGAATATGTAATGATACAAATTTAGAATGGCTTTTGAATAAGGTTATGACATGTATTAGTAGCCAAGCATTGGTTAAAGAGGTTGAAATTTTTAGAAGTTCAAGCAAGCCAAAACCGAGCCTACAGGCATGCATAAATGAATCAAAGTTCTGAAAAAAATGTTTTTATCACACTATACATTTAAAAAGGATTTTACGTGTAACGAACCGCGCCACGAGATGAATGATTCCAATGACTTATATATGATATGTTTTACGATGTCATGATACGATATGTTATTGGTGCCCTGGTCTGACATTGGGACCGGAGTGCTAGGTGTCAAGGGCATATATGTTTACGTTTAGCCGAGTGTAATACCTTGTCTGGAACACAGAATCTCCACCATAATGTGTCGCCATTAGATCCATATACATATGATGTAACACTATATTTGGAACACTGGGATTCATATGGTACATGCGATATATGAGGGATCATTCGGTATATTGTGTTTTACCGTTCGTACATTACGAGAAGTGCTATAGCCAATTTATGAAAATGTCATGTTATGAAAGTTATAAAAATTATACGAAGGTTATGAAAAAGTACGTTTTGAAATGTGTTTATGAAAAATGAATTATGTACGTACTTTATCAATCATATGACCTGAACCCCGAGTTACCATATTGATACATTCATAAGCCTTCGAAGTGATTAAGTTGAAAAATAGGAAGTGATGCATGATATGAACACAGTGAATTGAGATTTAGCATAAGATAGGATTAGAAATAAGATTGAACAAATAAAAAAGATGGCGGCGGCTCTGGAGATCACAGCGATTTCATATCATCATGTGGAAAGTTCATCGCTTTTTGCTTGATCTTTATCGATACTCCCTGCATATTCAGTGTAAACAGCAATACAGTAGTGTTCTGTTGATATTCTTGCAGTTTTTTGTTTTCGTCCAACAGATATGCTATGGATCCGATAATGTCGGACACCACCACAATCAAAAAGACCTTCGCGGAGGCGCTTGCGCCAACAGCACTGGAGTCCGCTACAACACTCACACGACCCATCACGCGATATAAAAGTATGCCTTCTATCTCTTTTATGATGGATGAAGTATATCGTTATTCAGCGCCATTCAAATATACATTTGTTGGTTCCTTCTGGCACGGGTGTCCCAATATGAAACAGTTGGCCGCCTGTATGGAACGTATTGGTTTCAAAACAACTCCAAAACTAGGGTTACTTGATGATCAGCATATAATACTCACTTTTCAACATTCGGACGATTATCACCGCTGGTTTTTACGTAGATCATGGTCTGTCAATGGCTATATAATGCGAGTAACTAAATGGACCCCAGACTTTGATCCCAAGGTGGATAAACCAATTGTCCCAATATGGATTTCTATAAGAGGATTGCCATTGTATTTGCAAAACAAATCAGCTTTATGGGATATAGCCCATATGATTGGATTGCCGTTGAAAATGGATTCTGCCACATCCAATGGATTGAGGCCTTTTGTAGTTCGATTATGTATTGAAGTTGATATATCTAAGGATTTACCAACTAGACTGCATATTCAGGGGGGATCATGATCTATACCCCACTGTGGAGTATGAAAACGTTCCTCTCTTCTGCATGTCCTGTCGCATACTTGGCCATGAGACCAAACACTGTACAACAAATGCAGACTATCAACAGGAGAAAGAAAAGGAGGTTCCTTTGATGCCAAATAAGATGAAGGACAAGCACAAGAGATGGACCCCAAAGAAAAATATTCAGCGACAAAATCACACTGTGGAGGTGAAGATGACATTCAACAAGAAATGGAGAACAATTTGGAACAGAATGACAATAAAAGTTTGGAACAACCAATCCTACAAACCGAGAATCAGGAAGAAAGCAATGTACTTGATGGAATTGCCATGCAGCAAGATTTATCTAAAGTTGGCATGTCTTTGGAATGAATTTTGGAATAAGTGGATGATATATTGGATGCCACAATATCAGACTCAGAATTATTGATCCATGGTCAGCATGTTAATCAACATAGCTTGCAGACAACAAATATTATTAATGAGGAAGCACCTGCAGAGATCATTAAGGTTCCAGATAATTTGTGAGATGAATTCGATGTTGCAGCAGATGCATTGACAAATCGCATGGATATACTTGAATCGTCTGATAAATCCATGGATCAATTGTTTCAAGAGTTAAGAGGATCCCAATCCAATAACGAGGCGCAGGCGAACAAAACAAGAGATGTTAGCCATATATTCACATGCATCGGATAGGATAACTCGCTCTTCAAACTTATCCTCATCATCATCTCAATGAATTGCCTCATTTGGAATGTGCGTGGAATTGCTACCTCTTTGGTACGCATCCAAAAATTGGTGAAATCTCATAAACTGCAAATATTAGTAATTGTTGAGCCAAATAAGGATCATACAAACCTTGTAAGAATACAAAGACAGCTGAAATACTCCCATGCCGAAGCTATTTGTCGAGGAAAAGTGTGGATATTTTGGAACAATGGTTCTCTCAGATTAATTTCGTCTATCTATGAAGACCAATGCTCCCACATTAAATTTCAATTAGTTGGTACGGATATTATTTTCTGGTTTATTCCAATATATGGGTTACATACTGTCACAGACCGTCGGAGATTATGGATGGTTTTAAAGCAACATTATGAAAATTTTACAGACCCATGGCTAATAGGAGGTGATTTCAATACATTTCTATCTGTTGAAGAACACGAAAGTCTCTCTAATCCGTCGCTGACATCACTGGAAGATTTTAATGATTGCATTTCTTCCTGCTTTTTAATAGATCTCCCTTTCAATGGTCCTATGTATACTTGGACAAGTGGTCGGGGATCGGAAATTGTTAGGCGTCTGTTGGATCGTATGTTGTGCTCAGAGACTTATAATAGTTTATTTCCCAATTTGAGAGTTCGACATTTACCACGTTTGACATCGGATCATGCTCCTTCATTATTAAAATCTATGTAGACTAATTTTATGGGACCTAAATCGTTTCGTTTTCAGAACATGTGGACGGAACATGCTGAGTTTTTTTTGTTTGTAAAAACATCCTGGGATTCATATCTTACTATAGGCGGCATGCACGGATTATACAACAAGTTACAGCAGCTAAAAAGGATCTGCGAGACTGGAACAACAATGTGTTTGGAAATATATTTGATCAGTTGTACCAACTGGAACAAGAAATTCAACGTTGTGAAACCCAGTTTGATCAGCATCCTTACACCAGAGGCACGAATGAAGTATCATGCAGCCCAAGCGCCATACAAGAATGCAGAGCGCAAAAGACTTATATACTGGGCACAAAAAGCGCGACTAAGGTGGATATCTGAAGGAGATGCTAATACATCGTATTTTCACAATATTGTCAATGATAGACATTCTCGCCAAACAATCACAACTATCCGTCATTATGATGGCAGTTTATGTGATACACAATCCACTATACAACAGGCTGCGATTGCTTACTATACAGATTTATTCTCAGCAGAACCGATTTCAGAATAATGTAATATTTTGTGTTACATACCTAGTTTAATATCCGAATTGGATAACCAGATCTTGGTGGCCTTGTCAACGATTACAAAGGTGAAAGAAGCAGTTTGGGCATTGGACCCCAATAGTGCGCCTGGGCCAGATGGGTACAATGGACATTTCTTCCGCACATGTTGGGATATTGTTCATCAAGATGTGCACAAGGCCATGCAGGAATTTTTTCTTGGCATTCTTATGCCGTGAGCAATGGGAAGTACGGTAATTACGGTGTTACCAAAGGTTCCAAATCCTCGAACATTCTCAGATTTTCATCCAATCAGTCTAGCTAATTTTATATCAAAGGTGGCAACTCGTATCATAGCTTCTAGAATGCAATCGTTATTGGCGAGAATTATTTCTACGGAACAGGCAGGATTTGTGAAAGAAGAGACATATCGGATCAAATTGTTATGGGGAGAGAGATGGTGCATTTATTAGATAAGAAAGTCCGAGGATCGAATGTAATCATAAAACTTGATATGATGAAAGCGTTTGACAGAGTTAATTGGTTTCCGGGCTACTCACAAGATTCGGTTTTGCAGCTAGATTTATCAAACTCATATTCAATCATTTAAACGGAACATACTTATTAGCGTTGGTGAATGGGGTGCCATCGGGTTTCTTTCAGCCTTCAAGGGGAGTTAAACAGGGAGACTCTTTGTTTCCAATATTATTTATTTTGGCATCAGAAGCATTTTCAAGAGGTTTGAACACTTTGGTGGAGAGTGGCACTATACATTTCTTTAACACGGGTAGAGCTAGACCATGCATTACTCACTTGGCATTTGCAGATGATTTGCTGGTATTTCTAAATGGTGCATTAATGAACTTAAGGAGATTCAGAAAGTTCTTGGTGTCATACCAACGTGCTTCGGGACAAGAAGTTAATTTTCAGAAGAATCATTTTGTTCCAGCGTCTTATTTATCGCACACACCGATTAGGAGGATGGAATTAGAGCTACAAATGGCATCAGTCTCCCTCCCAATCAAGTACTTAGGCGTTCAATTACATAGAGAGAAGGAAAAGGCAGTTCACTTCTCTAATTTAATATCTTCGGTTCAGGCTAAACTTACTATTGGCAGAATAAATATCTGAATTATGCAGGAAGATTGATATTAATCAAGCATGTTCTATCTGCGATCCCGTTACACATGCTAGCTGCTTGTACGTTGCCACAGAGTGTTACTCGCACATTGCAGCGCTTCATGACTAAATTCTTTTGAGGCAGTACAGAGGATGGGGTACGCCACTCTTGGGTATCAAACGACAATTTGTTTTGGCCAATGGTTGAAAGAGGATTAGGAATTCGAAAGTTGGAAGATCTTCGGACAGTATATTCTTGCAGACTTTCGTGGCGATATCAGGCGAATGATTCCTTATGGAGTAAATTTTTCCATTCTAGGTATGCAAATCGCAATTCATATGAAACACGGATCACAAATTCCCCAGGTTGGAAACGAATATGTAGAGTTCATTCTTTTTGTCTGGATCATCTTTCGCCTGAGCAATGTTCAATACGACGAGCTTATGATCAAGTTCGACAGGTGGGTAATTGTCGTTTATCTTTTCAATTCATATGACATAAGCACATTCCCCCCAACATTGGAGTATTGTTATGGAGACTATATCAGAACGCATTACCTCTTTCGGCAAATTTACGACGGTTTATATACGTCTATCCCAGTCAATGTCCTTTTTGCCTTGAAGCTCAAGTCACGGTCGACCACATATTTCTCGAGTGTTCTGAAGTTAAGGAAATATGGAGTGCATACAGCGTCTTATTAGATGGTTCGAACAAATGCGTTAGAACACTACAGTAACAGTTGATGCAATGGTGGATGTCTACAAAAGGTAAATCATTCAAAGGCATCTTACGTGGTAAATCATTCAAAGGCATCTTACGTATAGTCGCTCCATCAATCATCGTTTTGGAACTATGGAAGGCTTATACTTCCATCATTTTTGGGGAGGGATGCTAGAGACGAAGAGCTATTTTAGAAAACATTCGCAGATCAATTTATGAATGGACATCATCTCAGGCAGGTAAAAAAATATGCAGTTTCAGAACCAGAATTAATATCATGTGGATTATCTCCTATCATAAAGCCTCCGCGTTGTATGGTTGTTTGTTGGATGCACCCTCCGTCTAGTCGATTTAAATTGAATGCAGATGCATCACATGGGCGAATATAGGCATCTGGAGGTGCAATATTGCGTGATAGTAGCGGTACCTTCATTGGAGCAATCTCTTTTCACCTTCCGTTATCTACTCCGATGACAGCTGAATTTCAAGCAGCATATTATGGTTATTTATATTTTGCTAGACATTGGAATTCGATAGATGTAGAGGTTGATGCACAGGGGGTCATTTCAGAGGTTCAACAAAGTAATACCACACATGCCTTGCTCTTTCGTGAATTGTTAATTTCTTCTACTTCAGCATTATCATATGTGCCGTGCGAGGCAAATCAACTGGCTCATTTCTTAGGACAATATGGTCAGTTCCACAATCGTCTTTCAGTATTTAGGACCATAGCAGAGTTGCCACCAATAGTTCGAGCAAGTTATCAGATGGAAGCTACTCTCTATATTCGACATGGCTACAGCCCTTACTAAACTTTGTTGCCTATATCGCAAGATATGGGCAACATGGGTACGATTATTGACCTCTCTTCAACTGCATGTTTTTATCTGCCTACTAATATATTGTCATTCGCTTTTCATATGCTTTTGGTTGCCTATATCTCCGGATATAGGCAACATGGTTAATCTATTTCATGATATTGATTGCTTCATACCCACAGTTGACACCGGAATATTTTTGCTAACTGATTTTATTTCTCTTACATGCATGGACTCTTGGCGGCATATAACTTGGAGGAGCAATATCTTATATATTCAACAACTAGATCTGATACCTCAAGTTTTGGAGGATGCAATCACAAAAACGGCAAACTCTTTGTATACTTGTACTAATTCCAATCGTATAAATATGTACGCTTTTTCCTTCGCCAAGGTTTTATCCACAAGGGTGGTTTTACTTGGCAAGGTTTTAATGCGGCATATCATATACGATTGGAGAATAGAAATTATATGTTCGTTATATTATCATTTCTCCTTCACTGATAAACATTGTAATATGGTATTCCTCCGCCAAAAGTGAGGCATAATAAAATATCTATATCTCTTTTGCTTAAAAAAATAAGATTGAATAAATGATGAAGGCACTACTATGGAATTTAGATAAATTCAAGTTGGAGACTTTATTTTTACGCACTTGATATGATTATGTGATGCTTACGTTTATTTGCACTATTTGTTACTTTATTTGTAGATGGATACCAGTTGTATTTTATTATTTATACTTGTATTTATTTTATCATTTTGTCTCCCATGCATGATCCACATTACAAATCTAGACAGACATACTTGCTGGACGATTCGTTATCGCACACTCTTTATTTTTATCATCATGCAGAGCCCCGAGACCATGAATTGGACTTCATAGGATGACGAGCCGCAAGTAGGCTACCCGTGAGGATGACTAGTGGGCCTGAGACATCTTTGTACTTATGTTTATTTCATACATGCATTTGATCTTTTGTACTGATGATACTTATGATGTATTCGGATTTAGATATGATGTATGTTTCATGTCGATTTCACTTTGCCTATTTATGATGCTTCTGCTATTCTGATACATGTTTATATCGACATGCATATAAATGGTATCGACGCCTTTTACTTTTTGTAGCAGAGTACGGTGGGTGCACCTTTCCGAGACCTTAGTTCGGGGCAGGGCGCTACATGAGTCACACTTATATATCATGCCAATATATTACTTTTTCCCAATATAGGAATTTTTATGTCTTTATGCTTTTACCCTCAACCAATACATCCATGTGGACTGATCGACATGGAGAATGAAAATATATAGTATATGGCGTGAATGATTAGAATTCTTGATTATTGCACCCAAAGTTTAAGAACACTTTGCGCACCCCTAAATAGATCATATCTCCGTTTCAACTTATAGTCCAACAAAATGTATTAAGAGATAAGATCGTGATCTTCATCTTCTAGATTAAGGAATATTTGATATGGGAATAACTTGAATCCTAATCGAATTCCGTAATCCTATCTCTTCAATAACCAGATTGTATCTTTGTATTATATATAAGACCATGTACACTAAAATTTACTCGATGAAAATACGACTTCTCATTGAGATCTTTCAACATGGTATCAGAGTAGAGTTTCGATTCACAGGACTCAGAATCACGAGTCCTTCACCGTCCACCAACATTCAGTAACTAGACCAAATAGTTCCCAGAATAATTCAAAACCAAATTTAGAAAAACTTCAAACCAAATTCAACTGTGTTCATTCAACCAGGAACACAACCCTACATAAACAATTTAAACACTAGAAAAATTTTATACCGTACCTGAAATATTCTACAAATGATCCCCTCAGCAACAATGCAAAAACCCAAGCCGAGGGTTAAGCCTGAAAAATCTAGGATGATCTGAAGGGACAGAGACTCCACTGGCAAGAAGGGCGCAAGGTCGCTCAGGGCCATCACAGCGACCTATCAAAGACAAACCTCATCTAAAGTGCAGTAACTATGGAATTAGCAAGCATACTTGGGAAGCTTGCTTCAACTTGTTGAGTTTTCTAGATTGGTATAAGGAAGAGAACCACCGAAGCAAAGGTCGGATAGAGAAGAGAAGAGGAGCCAAAGTCGTGGGTATCCCGTAATCCACCAGCACCAGCGGCAACGGACTGGATGAATCAAAAAGTCACGGACAGAAGAATGAAGGGATCAAGGCACGAATAGAGATATTGGAGAAGCAAGACAAACAGGAGGCACACAATAGGTAAACGGGGTAGAGATTTTAATCCCCGACCTCCTCCTTTTAAAAAACCAATTTTATCCCTAAATGTGTGGGCATTATGATTATACCCAGATTGGTCCTAAAATTACCAAGCTACCCAAGACTGCCCTGAATACGACCAAAATACACTAATATCCTCCTGCAAATACTCATTTGCCCCATATAATTTTTGAAATTACTAATTTGCCCGAAGATAGCTCAAGGTGCTCAAAATCCCCCCAAAAATCTAAAAAAATGCAAATTCACCCAAAGGTTACCAAACAAAATTCGACACACACCCAATCAAATCACCTGAGCGGATTTTTGATTGGGTGCCGCAGACACTATAAGTTATGACCCACATGATTTTCTACACTTATCTTATCCCACTAAGACCTATATTATGACAACCAGTGGCGAGATGGTTCCGGTTCATTGGAACATGGCCTGTTGCTCTCTCCCCATTATTGAAGTTGAATCATTGTATTTATATTCTGACACTATCTCGAAGTTTTCATCGATCAATCAAGTCATAAAAGACCTCACCTGCATTGTACTCATGTACCTTGAATTTTGCCTCTTGCTGGATATTTATACGAAGAAGATCATTGGGCATGGCACTGAACGAGGAGGCATATACTATATTAACGAGGTCGCTCAACAAAGTCTTTCTATGCTCGCTCAAGGGACGGTTAACAGGCAGTTGTGGCTATGGCATCAACGGTAAGATCACCCTTATTTAGTTACCTTAAACTTCTGTTTTCAATTTTATTTAACAATAAGACAGTTCATATACCTTGTGAGTCATGTATTCGTGCAAAACATCACCGGTTACTTTTTGACCAAATAATACTCGTGTTAAACATATATTTTTGTTGTTGCATTCTGACGTATAGGGTCTACACATATACCTAGTCATAGTCAGTTTCAGTATTTCTCATTATTCATGAATGATATCTATCGCATGACATGGGTATGCTTGCTGAAGCACAAACCCAAAGTCCCAGAAAAATCTATCCATTTCTTTCATGTAGTCCAAACACAACCTAGTCAAGTCTCATATAATAGCCAGGAATATGTTAATGAGTCTATGAAATAATTCCTCCGAGATAATGGCTTGATACTTCAAACAACCTCCCCAAATACACCAGAACAAAATAGTGTAACTGAAAGAAAAAAACATCTCCTTCTCGAAATAACAAGAGCTATGTTACTTGAGTCACATGTTCCTTAAAAACATATGGCCTGAAGCTGTCGGTAATTTGGTTTACCTTCTAAACTGACTATCCATAAAAATCCTTAAATATAAAACTCCGTTACATATATTAGCCACTTAAGCAGTCATCCCCTCGATCCTTACTTTTCATCCTTGTATCTATTGGTGTTCCGTGTTTATCCATCTCGAGAAAATTAAACGCTCAAAATTAGACAATTACATTGAAAAATATGTCTTTATCGGGTATGCCACCCATTAGAAAGGCTACCGGTGATATAATCCTACTACTCACTGAATTTATGTAACCATGGACCATATCTTCCTTCCGTCCGATTATTTTTTTGACAACCAACTAGGACTCAGGGGGAGAATTGAGTGAGACCCTAGATTGGTTACATAGTTTTAGCTGTCCGAAGACTGTCCAACAAGAACAAGCTGATGGTGTTACAAAGCTGACCTCTCCTAACGAAGGAAGAGCTGATGAGCCACTTTCCAATCCTGAAGAGTCTTCTTTGTTGTATGTCAAACAAGAGGTAAATGATCTGCACCGTAAACACACTAACTACAAACCTTCTGTTGTATGTAATGTGGATGCTACTCGTGATACTAATGATACTACTAATGCTCCGATCGAGAGACAGGTACGAATTCTTCTATTAAGGAGTAATAGAGGTGTTCCGCCAGAAAGATACTCACCTGCGCGGGTATAACGGTCCTCATGGTATCTCGTTAATGTGGCTAGAGAAAGAGTTGCAGACAGTGCTAAGGTGCTACTAGTTTTATTATGTTTAGAATCCATTCCACGGACAATCCAAGAGGCTAGTGAAAAAGCAGAATGGCAGGAGGTGACAAGGATACAAATGGAAGCGCTAACAAATAATAAACGTGGGAAAGATGTGTGCTACCATCAGAAAAGATGCAGTGGGTTGTCGGTGGGTCTTCCCCATCAAATATAAAGCAGACAGAACTATTGAGAGAGATAGGGCGAGATTTGTGGCGAAAAGATATATATAGATCTACGAATTGATTACTCTTAGACGTTCTCACCAGTCGCAAAGGTTGATATCATCCGAGTGTCGTTCTCAGTAGCAGCAAACAAAGACTATCCACTCCACCAGTTTGATATCAAGAATTCTTTTCTGTACGGGAACTAAAGGAGGAAGTATCTATGGAAATTCCACCAAGGTTTTTTCACAAGCATTTCAGAAAGTTGTGGTGTGTAGACTGAAAAAAGTCCTTGTACAGGTTAAAAAAACCTCTGCACACGTGGTTTGGGAGATTCACGATGGAGATGAAAAAGAGTGCGTATAAACGAAGCAATGGCAATCATAATTTCTTCTTTAGAAGGAGGGGAGACTTGTTATGTCTCTAAACATATATATAGACGACATGATTATCATGGAGAGTTATAAGAAAGAAATTGCACAACTTCGACAGAATTTGTTCACATAATTCTAGATGAAAGAGTTAGGAGGGTTAAAATATTTTCTTGGAATTAAAATTCTCCAGTCTAGGGAGATAATCTTTATTTCCTAAAGGAAGTATATTCTTCACTTATTGACTGAGGTGAGGATATTAGACTACAATTCGACTGATACTCCTGTAGTCGTAAACCATAAATTACAGGTGACAGAAGGGGCTCCCGTGGCAGATTGAGAATAATATCAGAGGTTTATGAAAAATTTGATCTATCTCTTATGCACAAGACCATATATTGCCCATACTGTCAGGGTAGTAATTCAGTTTATGCATTATCCGCATGAAGAACATATGATGGCTGTTAGAATGATAGTCAGGTAATTAAAAGGGACACCATGACGAGGTATACTTTTCAAAAAAAAACATGGATATCTAGATGTAGAGGTGTTTCATGATACATATTAGGCAGGTAATCCAAATGACAAACCATCTACTTAAGGATACTTTGGTAGTTGGCTGCAACTTAGTTACATGGAGGAGAAAAAAACAAAAAATGGTAACATTATCTAGTGCATAGACAGAATTCAAAGGGATTGCAAAATGCATTATGGAGATTCTACGGCTAAACAAGTTGATTTGTGCAAATGGTTTTCTGATACGACTTCCGACTCAGTTGATGTGTGACAATAAGATCGTGATCAAGTAATTCCGAGAAACCAGTGTAGCATGATCAAGCCAGGCATGTTGAGGTGGATCAACGTTTCATTAAAGAGAAGCTCGAGAAAGGAGTTGTTAAACTCCCGTTTGTCATGTCCGAAGATCAGCTCGCGGATATCCTTCTGAAAGCAGTCACTGGAAGAGTTTTCGAGTCAGGATTGTGCAAGTTAGGTATTTGGAATTCTACTATGCAACTTGAGAGGGAGTGTTAAAGAGATAAGATTGTGATCTTCATCTTCTAGATTAAGGAATATTTCCTATGAGAATCAAATTAAATCTCAATCAAATCGTAATCCTATCTCTTCATTTATAACTAGATTGTATCTTTGTATTATATAGGACTTTGTACATTACGATTCACTCAATGAAAATACAACTTTTCATTCCATATCTTTCAACAAAATGTATAAATTTCATATACTATATACCGAACAACCTACGAATACAAGGCCGAACACAAAAAAAATTGATACAATTTTGAGACAGACATCGAACTTTTGAACTACAAAGTACTATTTTACATTGTTTATGCACAAAATTCGAACCTCTCTCCCCAAGCCCCAACCGGCCCCCGAACCCCCCAACACGCACCCCAAAAAACGAAAGAAAAATAAAAACATAAAAGCTGGTGGTTATCCGAGTACAAAGTAAATGACCCTCAAATGATGTTAGGGTGGCTATTTTAACTCATGTTATTACCCATATAGATTGGATTTTGCAGTCTAGTTTTGCATTTATTGTTGTACTTTTGTTGTAATATATTTTCTTCGATGCTTATGCATATTACAGTTGTAATTTTGTTGCATATTTCGATGTTTATTATGTTTCTTGAATTTTTCATACGTCTCAATCATGCTGATCTAATAATCCAAGCGACCAGATCTTCCATGTCACACTTTTTGGTTTAAGCTGTTCGATCCTTTTGTTGTTATTATGTCAAGTCTAATAAAGTTGTAAGCATATCTTTGAATGAGGAAACGTGAAATAGTTTTGACAATTTCAATTTAAAGAGTGCAGATTTGACGCCTTCCGTATTATATTATGATGTTGATGACCTAAGCTTCTTTTTTTTTTTTTTTCAGATAAAGGAAATCTATAATAGTTATGAATGAAAAATAATCCCATTTGTTCATGGTGAGTTATTTGCTTTTGTGAACTAATGATTATTATAACTTAAGGAAAAATGACATTTTCTACACATAACTATATCCTTTGTGACTATATTACTACATGACTTTTCAGTTCTCGGTGTGTATCTATAAATTAGCTATTTTGCTACGTTTTTGATACAATAGATGGCATCGTTCACCCATGACTTTTCAGTTCTCACCAGCACCCACAACTTGTTTTGTTATGCTTTTGACACAATTAATGGCAATGTTCGCTCATAACTTTTCAATTATCACTGTACCTTGACTTGGTTGTTCTGTTAATTTTTCACACAATTGACAAATGTCGTTCACATGGTGACAAAAATCAGACGTATGAATCTCACGCGTTTTTCTTTCTTACCTAAAACATATAAAAGAGCAAAAGAACTTCTATTAGAGTTATCTCCTCCTTTCACAAGACAAGGGGACTAAAATCCTTAAACCTAAAACAAAAATTCCTTCAGAAAATTTTCTATTGAACATTGGATTTTAGAAACAAAATTGAGTACAAAGGTTTAATTTCATTACTTGAATTTTCGTCATCTTCATCGCTATTTTGCATTAAGAATGTCTTCAAACATTTTATTAAAACAGAATTGGCCTCTCGTATTTTTTTAAGTTAAAAAGAAGAAAGCTTGAGATTGACATGTCTAATATTTTGCTAACAAGTGAACATTATTCATCAGTTGTGTCAAAAACGTAACAAAACAATTAATTTGTGGATACATAGTAAGAAATGACAAGTTACAATCAACAATTGTGCCAAAAACATAACAAAAGAACTAAATTCTGGACATGCATTGAGAATTGAGAAGTTATGGATGAACATCGTCATTTATTGTGCAAAAAAGTAAAATAACGGCTAAATTATGGGTGCACGGTGAGAATTAAAAAATTATATTGCAATGTAGATATAAGTATAATTATGGACACAAATATTATTTTCTTTAACTTTTAATTTAAAGATAGAATGTTTGAATTCCATAATAACATCAACGATATTAATAGAACTCAAAAACAACCTAATGCATTTTAGTAGCAAAGAAAAAACCTTATAACAATTCAAATGCAAAACTAATCTTTGTTATGGTGTTCTATTTATGTTTTACTCTTTCTTTGTTCGTCTTATCTTGTAACCAGTTCAATTGATTCACAATATCTCAATCATTAATTATATGCCATCCTTTTATTTAGTTTTTTTTTGATACGTTTCTTTTTTTTTTATTTTGACCACGCAAATGTCAAAGTGTATTGAAATTTGTAATCGAATGAGAGCAGATTTTCATATTTTCCATGCTATATAAAGCAATGGATTTTATGATAGACCCTTTAATTCCTAAAATGGAAAAATCATGTAATAGTGAGAAATATTTGTTTTTGTGCATGATGAGTTATGTTCTTTTGTTTCAGCAATTACAATTTTTTATTTAAAGATAGAAAACGAAGCCCATGATATGATAACATCAAACTGATTTTAACAGAATTCAGAATCAACATATTGTGTTTTTAGTGGCAAAGAAAAGAAACGGCCTTATGACGATTGAGACAACAAACTGATTATTTCATTTATGTTTTACTTTTTTGTTGTCTGTCGCAACTTGTGATCATTTCAATGAATTCATAATTCCTCAACCTTTAGCTTAATTAAATACCGTCATCTTTTTTAGTTTCTTTTTATTTAACCTCCAAATTGTTTATTTCTTTTTTACTTTACCAAAATTCTGGTGAAACCACTGTATCTATAACTAAATTTTTTCTTAAATTTATCTAAAATAAGTTGACACTCCTCTCCTTAATATTACATGCATATATGTAAAATGCTCAACCACATAATAATCAACTCATAGAATTACCTGCGTTCCGTCAAAAGGAAAAGTCTCTTTTTCTCCCTCCAAATGTGGAAAGAAAAACTAATCGTTTGGTGGGTTTTATTGATAGAGGATAAATATGTCAAGAGTTTAAAGATAGACCCCTATTTAGTCGAAAAAGAAAAAAAAAGATATGTAGATTACACAATAACGAATTATTTAAGTTAAAATTTCCATGAGGGACTAATTCTTTCGTTTTGTTCTATTTCCTTGTATTTGCATAAGCCTGCAGAATCAGGATTTCCTTGGGGAATTAGCATATGAAACAATTTAAAAAGCGGGAAAATGTTATTACTTGATATTTCAGTCAATGTTCTTACTCCCTCCCTAAGTGTTAGTATTGTCTTTCATTTTTATTTTGATTTGCCCTCAAAATATTGTCTATTTTTTAAAAATAGTAAATACTGGTAGTCAAAATTGGATTTTTTGATATTCGTAGATGCGATACAATCTGAAAGAACCCACACAGAATAAAGAGTGGATCGATAATTTTATCTATCAGACGGATCACGTTGAAAGATAGTATTAGTAAAACAAGATTAAAGACAGCATACAACACATTACAAACACTTCATCGCATTAAGAGATACTAGTGGTGAAACATGATTAAAAATAGTACACAACATATTACAAAGACTTCATGCTGCTGAAAGCTAAAAAGATGTAGGGAATGTAGGAGAGAAACAACAAGTAGGATACAACACCTACAAGGATCAACTTCAAGACAACCAACCAAAATGCTTAACCAATTCACCACAATTGATTCACCAAGCAAAGATCAATCTCACATCAAAACCATAAGCAAATTATGAAAGATAAAGCTTCAAACAACACAAGAGATTTATACGTGGAAAAACCCCTTCAATGTGAAGGATGAAAAACCACGGGACTTGTAAGGAGTCCACCTTCTTCTTCTCTTATTATGCAAGTTGAGGGTAAAAACACCCAAATCAGTCTACAAGGATGTCACAGCCCACCAACAATAACATAGATAAGAGACAACAATTGAGGAAGAACAAAAATGCAGAAATGTCACCAAAATCGCATCTGACACCAGCAGCGATTACGAATGATTCAGAGGTTGGATTGAAATTATGAACGGTCAGAATGTAGCCCTGTGTGTTCCGAAGAAGCTGTCCAAATTTTAGAAAAATCCAACGGTTGGACAAAAATGCAGAAATGTCACCAAAATCGCATCTGACACCAGCATCGATTACGAATGATTCAGAGGTCGGATTGAAATTATGAACGATCAGAATGTAGCCCTGTGTGTTTCGAAGAAGTTGTCCAAATTTCAGAAAACTCCAACGGTTGGATCTCTGACGATCGTCAAAATTGTACAGACTGCCCAGAAAACTCTGCAATCTGCGAAAACTCTCTCCTCCCTTTTTTCTCTATTTTTTCGTGTGTCTAAACTGCTCTCCCTCAGCTGACCAATTCAGCATCCAAAAAACAACCTTCCAGGGTTTCTAAGAGAAGCTCTCCAATGCCCAAACTATTTGGGCCTCATAAAATATTCAATAACAAATGGACTGGACTAATGCCCCAACAATCTCCCCATCCAGTCCAATTTGGGGAAGACTATACGCAAAGCTTACCAAAAGGATATACCTGCAAGCTTGGAACAAAATTCAAGCTTGCTTCCAGGAACTACCTTTGTCAACATATCAGCATCATTCTTATTGGTGTGGATCTTCTTCAACTTCATTAGTTGCTCTTCAATGACATCATGCAACCAATGATACCTTACATCAATATGCTTTGTGCGGGCATGGTACATGCTATTTTTACTCAAGTCTATAGCACTTTGACTATCACAAAACACAACATATTCCGTTTGATTCAAACCCAACTCTTGAAAGAAACGCTTCAACCAAAGCATTTCTTTACATGCTTCCATAGCTGCAATATACTCCGCCTCAGTTGTAGACAATGCTACACACTTCTGTAGCTTGGATTGCCATGAAATGGCTCCCCCTGCAAATTTGAACAAGTAACCTGAGGTAGACCTTCTGTTATCAAGATCACCAGCCATGTCAGCATCTGTAAATCCTTCAAGAATAGGCTCACCACCTCCAAAACACAAGCTCAATTTTGAGGTGCCATGCAAATATCTCAAGATCCACTTTACAGCTTCCCAGTGAACCTTGCCAGGATTAGCCAAGAATCTGCTAACCAATCCAACAGCATGTGCTATATCCGGTCTTGTACACACCATAGCATACATCAATGAACCAACAGCAGAAGAGTAAGGAATACGTGACATACTTTCCTTCTCTTTCTCGGTAGTAGGACAACACCGCTTGCTCAACTTGAAATGACCTGCAAGTGGTGTATTAACTGGCTTGGCATTCTTCATATTCAACCTTTCAAGAACCCGTTCAATATACTTCTCTTGTGACAACCAAAGCTTACCAGTTTTTCTATCACGAACAATTTCAATACCAAGAATTTGCTTTGCAGGACCCAAATCTTTCATATCAAAGGACTTTGACAAATCCTCTTTCAACCTGCGAATCATCTCAACATCTTGTCCCACTATCAGCATATCGACAACATACAAGCAAAGGATAATGAAGTTACCTTCAGAGAACTTTCTAAAATAAACACAAGGATCTGCAGAAGTCCGCTTGTATCCATTAGTACTCATAAAGGAATCAAACTTGCGGTACCATTGTCTTGGTGCCTGCTTGAGTCCATAGAGACTCTTTTTCAACTTACAAACAAAATTCTCCTTACCTTTGACTTGAAATCCTTCTGGCTGATCCATGTAAATCTCCTCATGCAAATCACCATGTAAGAAAGCAGTTTTTACATCAAGTTGTTCAATTTCAAGATTCAAACTGGCAGCTAGTCCCAAAATTATATGAATGAAAGTTATCTTCACCACTGGTGCAAAAATCTCATCAAAGTCGATACCTTTCTTCTGGTGGCATCCCTTCACCACTAGTCTTGCCTTCCGCCTCACTAGCTTGTGGCCATCTTTCTTGTTCTTAAACAACCACCTGTTCTTCAAGACTTTCTTCCCTGGTGGACGCTTCACCAAGTCATAGGTTTCATTCTTCTTTAAAGAATCCATCTCCTCTTGCATAGCCTTGAGCCAATGGTCTTTGTCTGGATGTGACAACACCTCTTGAAGGCTCTCAGGCTCCCCCTCATATGTGATTAGGATATACTCAGAACTGGGATAAAGTCTTGAAGGTTGTCGAACTCGGTTTGACTTTATAGGTGTTTGCTCTTCCACCTGTGGGCTGAATTGCTCCCCCTGATTAGAAGACTCTCCATGTTCAATATCGACATCTTCATCATCAGGTTGTGGTACAACAACTTTTGGTTGTACCTCTTCAATATAGTCATGTTCATAAATGGTGTCTTGACCATCCTCGGGAGCATCACCTGTTTGTTGATCATCTGGAACAGAAATAGGAGACATATCAGTAGCATCATGAGAGAAATCAGTAGAATAAGACTTACCAGCACCTAAGAGATGAAAACTCATCTTGTGCTCATAGAAGACAACATCTCTACTCCTCACAATTTTTTGCTTTGCTGGATCATAAAGTCTTTAACCAAACTCGTCATCACCATATCCAACAAACACACAAGGAGAAGTCTTGAAATCAAGCTTCAATCTCTGTTCCTTTGGTACATGCATGAAAGCCTTGCATCCAAACACCCTCAAATGAGAATAAGAGGGATCTTTCTCGAACCAAACCCTCTCAGGAATCTCAAAATCCAAAGGAACTGATGGTGCTCTATTTATCAAGTACACAGCGATTCCAACTGCTTCTCCCCAAAACGACTTAGGAAGATTGGACATCCTAAGCATACATCTCACTTTTTCAACAATAGTTCTGTTCATCCTCTCGGCAACACCATTGTGTTGTGGAGTACCAGGTTCTGTTCTTTCATGCCGAATGCCATATCTTGAGCAATATGCTTTAAACTCATTTGAAGTGTATTCACCTCCATTATCAGTTCGGAGACGCTTCAATTTGCAATCTGACTCCCTTTCTACCATGGCGTGAAACTTCTGAAAGATACCAAACACCTCGCTTTTGTTCTTCATCATATAAACCCAAGTTCTCCGAGTAGCATCATCAATAAAAGTAACAAAGTATTTGTTACCACCAAGTGATTCCACCTCTATGGGACCACACAAATCATAGTAAACCAACTCTAGCTTCACTTTCTTTCTTGTGGATCTCCTCGGAAAAGAAACTCTATGTTGCTTTCCTGCTAAACAATGATCACAAGGGTCAAGAGAGATGGTAACATCAACAGGAATAAGAGACTTACCAGCCAACAACTTTATACCCTTCTCACTGACATGTCCCAATCTTCGGTGCCATAAGTTAGGTGAAGTTTTCTCCTCAACAGCATTCAACTCACTAGTACATACTTTCAAGTGTGTCTTATACAAGGTGCAGCAGAGCTTGCCACGAGCAACAGTCAAGGAACCCTTAGACAATTTCCATTTACCCTCACCAAAAGTGTGCTTGTAACCCTCTTGATCAAGTACATTAGCAGACAATAAATTGAGGCGTAAATCTGGAATGTGGCGAACATCTCTCAATGTCAAATAGCACCCAACACTGGTTTGTACTCGAATATTTCCAATTCCAACGATACTAGCTGAACTCTGGTTTCCCATCTTCACACTACCAAAATCTCTAGCTCGGTAGTCAATAAAGTACTCCTTAACAGGAACACAATGATAAGAAGCCCCAGTATCAACAAGCCATTCGGAACTGGAATTGTCAACATGACAACAATCACCAGTAGCACAAATCAAAGAAACAGAATCATCTGAAGTAGAAGCTGTCGCAGCTGTATTTTTGTCCTCACCCTCTTTGTGATGATCATTTTTCTTCTGTCGCTGATCTTTTTTCAACTTATAGCAAAATTTTTGAATATGGCCAGGCTTGCTACAATAGTGACATATCGTGGGTTCTCTCCAATCCTTGGACTTGGACCTGTACTTTGACTTGCCACGCCCCTTGGGACATCTACTCTTGCTTCTTCCTCTATTCTCTATCACAAGTGCCTGTGAAATATCAACACCCATCTCTTTTCTTCTAACCTCTTCATTGAACATGCTCTCTTTAATGACATCCAATGAAAGCGTACCATCTGGAGCTGAGTTGCTGATGAACACTGTTAGGAAATCATACGAGATCAATGCAAAAACGCACAGCGGAAAAACAAAACTTGATCTCCGATTTCCTACCAAGGATCCATGTTGTTCGTTTAATCGATGAAAAAACTCAAAAATTACCTCCGAAGATTCGAAATCCGCAGATGGAAGAGGTGCGAAATCATGAACACCCTCTGTCGGTATCCACACGAACGCTTCCGCCCGGAGTGCTAGCTCTTCAAACGGCGCGGCTGAAGAACTCGTTTTTCTCCAAAAACGGCTCTAGGGTTTCTGTTGTTTTCGTGTGTATTTCGTATGTCTCTATGTACGAGATACATAGATATATATACACATATATGGATATTAAAACCGAGTCCTAATCGGTTTCGTTGGTGCCAATCAAAATCCATATCAGATATGGATTCTGTCAGGATATTCAAAATCCATATCAGATATGGATTCTCTCATTATTATCCGACAGCATATATATATATATACATATAACCACAAAAACGAAAATAATAACAATAATATTAATAATAATTAATATCCAATATTAATATTATTAATATTAAAACGATAATAATAATAATAATTAATATCCAACATTAATATTATTAATATTATTAATCTCAACCTTACGCATTCTTGTGTGTGACCCGATAGGCCCATATTAATCGGCAGTTGATTAAATCTCTATTAAACCAACAAGTCGTAATTGGCCTCTAGCAAGGCATTACAACTACCCAATTAATATGAGTAAAGTCCAACTAGCCTAATAATAGTACATGCATTAATCCCTTTGTCACACGATATCTAGTTTGAACATAAGTCATGGTCAGCGTCGTACTTATATAGTTCAAACATATGATTACTCGATCTCTAAGTAGACTGATAAAACAAATGATATTGATCACACTATCAATTCATTTGAGCACGGCCATGCATTTCACAGTCTCACTAATCGAGGGGCCCAAAGATATCTCTCTCAAAAGAGAGGGACAAATTCTATCTTGATTGTTCAATATCCTCTACATAATTTCTATCACATTCAATCATGACCTTTATTATTATCCAGTTACGGATAACGTTTGATCATGTCAAAATATAATAGTCCTTATGTTGGAAACTATGACAATCTCAAGTCAAAGGATTAAAACATGACTATCATGATATTTACTTATGACGCTAATCCATGTAGCAATCTCATGATGGGTCTATCCAATACACTGTTCTCTAACAAGTATCTATGAGATTGATTCGTATCACCATACACATAATCATCTTATGATCATCAAATCAATACTCATACTGATTATAAATTATTTTGTCTCCATAACAATAATGAATCAGGGACATATATCAAAATTGTGTAACATACTAACCAACAATAATGATAATAAAACCTCTTTTATTAATAATAAATGCATAACATAAATATCCAAATCATGGCCTAGGGCACATACACTAACAATAACCAAGGTTTCCCAACTGTCCGGCAGAGAACTCAATAGGAATAAAGCCTGCAACTCATCATCAAGAACAATCTTCATCACAGTCAACTTGTTAATGATATCTTGAAAGTCACTTAGATGCTCAGAAACTGACTTCCCTGGCTTTAACTTGAGATTAACAAGCCTCTTAATCAATGAGGCCTTGTTGTGAGCAGTCTTTCTTTCATAAAGACCCTCCAATTTTCTCCACAACTCAAGTGGCTCAGTCTCTTGGGACACATGATTGAATATACTAATGTCGATCCACTGTCTAATTGTTCCCAAGGTCTTTCTCTTTAGCTTTTCTCATTCTTTATCCGACATCTTCTCTGGTTTAGTGGGCGTGTCATCTTTCTTGGTTTTATCCATATCAATTGGGTCAAACAAATCTTTACAGTATAGCAAATCTTCCATCATCGGACGCCAAATGGAATAATTGGTTGATGTCAATTTAACCATAGAATGATTTTCAGATTCCATATCTACAGTTTAACCAATTTCTCTGATACCAGTTGTAGGGGAGAAACAACAAGTAGGATACAACACCTACAAGGATCAACTTCAAGACAACCAACCAAAATGCTTAATTAATTCACCACAATTGATTCACCAAGCAAAGATCAATCTCACATCAAAATCATAAGCAAATTATGAAAGATAAAGCTTCAAACAACACAAGAGATTTATACGTGGAAAAACCCCTTCAATGTGAAGGATAAAAAACCACGGGACTTGTAAGGAGTCCACCCTTCTTCTTCT
Organism: Eustoma russellianum; assembly: GCA_036186865.1. Classification (NCBI taxonomy): domain Eukaryota; kingdom Viridiplantae; phylum Streptophyta; class Magnoliopsida; order Gentianales; family Gentianaceae; genus Eustoma; species Eustoma russellianum. The sequence continues at coordinate 19,965,525 of AP025067.1, forward strand.
CTTATTATGCAAATTGAGGGTAAAAACACCCAAATCAGTCTACAAGGATGTCACAGCCCACCAACAATAACATAGATAAGAGACAACAATTGAGGAAGAACAAAAATGCAGAAATGTCACCAAAATCACAGATGACACCAGCAGCGATTACGAACGATCCAGAGGTCGGATTAAAATTCTGAACGGTCAGAATGTAGCCCTGTGTGTTCCGAAGAAGCTGTCTAAATTTCAGAAAAATCCAACGGTTGGATCTCCGGCGATCATCAAAATCGTACAGGCTGCCCAGAAAACTCTGCAATCTGCGAAAACTCTCTCCTCCCTCTTTTCTCTGTTTTTCCGTGTATATCTAAACTGCTCTCCCTCAGCTGACCAATTCAGCATCCAAAACAGCATCCAAAAAACAACCTTCCAGGGTTTCTAATAGAAGCTCTCCAATGCCCAAACCATTTGGGCCTCATAAAATATCCAATAACAAATGGACTGGACTAATGCCTCAACAGAAAAGCTATCTTACAAACGGACTCAACTAAGGTGGAATAGTAACATATGACTATGAAATAATAGGCGTCCAGTCTTTATTCGATGTGGTCGGATTGACATGTGGTGAAAAGAGTTATTATACTGGCTGGTAGTAATTATTTCATGATATAACATATGTTATCAATTACTTTCAGCTGATAATAAAGGCGGAACACTGATCATCAAAGCAGAATAATATTTTATATCATGAAATAAGTAATATTATAAACAATGTAATCTTTTTTTTTTAAATTAAGAATTATTCCTTCTAAGCAACCTGTCACAACACATCTCTTTACAAGGTCACAACGAAGTGTATAAGTTTGTTAGTTCAAGAGCCTTGAAGCTTCGTAAACGCAACCAATAAAAACATAATCAACTTAAAAAATTAATCTTACACAAAAGCACTTATTATACTACGTTAACATCTCATAACAGTAAAGATTATGAAACTTAAATGAAGTGTAAATAATGTCAATATCCTAAATACGTAACGTTACATCAAGAACATATGTCATCACATAACATAAGAGGTCGTTGTACTCCTGATTTGTATTCTTCACAATGCTCCTTGAGTTTAGGATCGTAAAAACCCTCAAGATCAGAGAATAGCATTTTGCTCCAAGCATTACATCAAGAAACATAAACAAATGTCAATATCCTAACCACGTAGCATTACATCAAGGAAATTAATAAACTAAGTGCAATTCAAATTTGGTGTCATTCTCTGTTTACTCATCTGGGAAAAAAATAAATATATAAAGGATTAGCTTTCAACTCTGCTTAGTAAGAATAATGTCATATATAAAAACCGTGCATATCTATTTACTTTTAAGTATCCAAGATAAAGTATTTAAGAGGTTTTGACATAAACCACTCTTTATCCAAGAATCCATCTTTTGCTTTTACTCAAATTTATCGGATTAGTTATCATGCGACAAAGTAATTGAATGATACATAACTTAGACTCAAAGAATTCTTTATGTCTAATTTTCCACAGTTAAGCTATTGAAACACTTCTCCTAATAACTTTTTTATTCATCAACAACAACATACACTAAGGATAATCTTCTTCAAAAGTTCAAGAGTATGGAACATATGAATCCTAAACATATTAAGCGACAAGTCATGTTTATTAAGGTAAGAAATATCATACTTAGAAAAAGAAAAAAAAATATTTAGCAAAAGTGTTAACATCATGTCATCTAAGTGCATCATATTCTTAAGAAAGAGAAAACAAAGAACTTAACTACACATTGATAATAAAGACAAACGGGTTATGGCCTATGAATCATTCATCATAACATCATACGTACCTTAAACCCATGATATATTTGAATATCCATTAGTTGATATTAATGCCATGACGGAAAATTAACCATCTTTCAATACAAGCTAAAATTTTTATCAAAGAGATACAATCCATACAAAAAATATACATTTAACTTAGACTAACTTACTACTTAAAGCAAAACATAAATGAAAGAGAGCAAGAACATACCATTTGATAGATGAAAATAACATGAACAATAGTTGATGATTGCTTCTACCTTCATCTGTCTAAACAAGCATGTAAATGCTACAACAAAATGGGATGGAGAAAGGCCCCTGCGTTCTACTCCCCTCTTTCTATCTACTCTTTGAGAAAAAAGAAAGGAAAAAAAATGACGAGAGAGCTACTCTTAAAATGAGCAAAAGGTATGCAATTTTCAGCCAACTCTTCCCCACATCTTATAAATCTTCCCAAACAAGTTTTCCATCTCAATATGCCTAAAAATAATTATAACTAATTGCACAATTAAGAGCCTTTAATCTTGCATATTGTTGGAAAATCCCATCTCAAACTTGGTGAGGCCACTTTATAAATAGTAGAGTATAAGATGTGATATTGGGTCCCGTGACCAGTCAAAACGCTACTTAATTTCTAGTTTATGTTATATACAGCGTTACGTCTAGATATGTTAGAGTTACAGTTGAGTAATTTTCGAGCTTGAACTACTGCCTTTTCCGTGTATCGCACGTCACAAGTCAAGGTGGACATTGTTGGAGAATTAAAGGATTGGGCTTTGGCCCATCGTTGGAGATTGGAAGGTTTGGGCTTTGGCCCATTAATGAATGTTGCAAAACTTGGTTGAGCAACGTACTTTGAGCTTAATGAGTTTCCGATAATGATAGTCGAAAACTAATGAATCCTTAATTATCTACGTACGAGTAGTTAATGTTAGGATGTGGACTCACTCAATTATGCTATTGTGTGAATGTGAAATTAATGCTCAAAGAGGATGGAAAATGTTGTGGATGGGTGACGTGTCACCCTTATGGAGGAATATCACGTTGGATGTGGTATAACAGCTTCTGACTGACATCGATCGATGACATCGATCGATCGATGTCGCTTCGATCGATCGATGTCATCGTTCGAAGTTGATCAGGAAGCTTCGATCGATTGATTGATCGATCAAAGACGATCAGAGGACATCGATCGATCACATCGGTCGATCGATGTCACTTAGATCGATCAAAATGATCGATTGAAGTACTCTGTCAGACATCAATCGATCACATCGATCGATCGATGTCACTTCGATCGATCGAAGTCTGACAGCGGGCAGAATCATTTTGGTTGTGCAGTTAGGTTTCAAACTTGAAACTAACGATATCCTCCGGTTTAAAATAAGATCAGTCTGTTGTGATCTAACGGTGGCAGGGAAGGCAGCTTTGATCTAACGGCCGAGATTTAAACTGTCTTAACCGCTTAACCGAATATGGTTTCCATCTAACGCTCCAGGTTTAAACCTGCTAATCTATCTTCGATCTAAAGGCTGAGATTAAACCTTCCTAATCTAGATAGGAGGTTTTAATCTAACGGCCTAAATCAAACTACGGTTTTGATCCAACGGTCACGTTACCTTGTTCTCCAACCGACTCCCCTATATAAAGAGGGCTAAGGATGCATTTACAACACACCTTGCTCTAAGCATTTCATAAGCATTCTGCATTAGTAGCACGTGAGTCTTGCATCTCGGAGAAGTCGGGACACTCTAGCGTTCGAAGGAGTTCAAGTTCAGCAGTGCCGCTCAACTGAACAGGTACCCGTTGTATCCTGGGAGACGATTGCTCACACCGGTTGGGCACAGTATACCGGAGCAATACGTCTTAAGGACAGAGTCCTTGACTCGCCCCGGGTTTGTTTTATTTTGTTATTTCATACGCACACACTAAACGACTGCGTCTTAGTGCAGGAGTGATTGTCTCCAACAATCTTAAGACGTATTTATTTTGTTCAATTACTTCCTGTACTGTTATTTTATTTACGCAAAAGCAGTTTCGTACTGATTTGCAGTCTTCTTCTACTCATTCTTGAACCTGTGTTTGTTCTGATCTTTACGTTTTGATCGAACTGAACAGGAATGGAACACGAGAGCTCAAACTCTGTTCAAGGCTTCAATGGTGCTCACTCTGTGTCTGCACCTGAAGGGGCTAACAACGTTGCTGCCGGACCGCCGTTCAATACGGTTCCGTTGGCACCAACTGGAGGGCCTCAGATGAACCCGGCTGCCACTGCTGCTCATGTGGAGAAGCTGGAAAAGTTTGCCGGCAGTTTTTTCAAGAGGTGGCAGCAGAAGATGCTGTTCTACCTCACGGCGCTGGGACTGGCCAGAATGCTAAGCGAGGATCCACCCGTGGTTGAAAATGTGGAGGATCAACAACAAAACATGCAAAACGCCTTGGGTGCTGAGGCCTGGGCGTATACGAATTTTTGTTGTTTAAATTTGATTCTGAGTTGCCTAGATAATACTATCTATGGCGTGTTTTGTACATATAAAACTGCAAAAGCTTTGTGGTCGGCTTTAGATAAAAAGTAACGCACAGAAGATGCGGGTACGAAAAAGTTGATAGTTGGGAAGTTTCTCGACTATAAAATGTTAGACTCCAAAACTGTAATTTCGCAGGTGGAAGAAATACAGATGTTGGTTTCTGAAATGGAAGAGGAGGGCATGACGCTCAGTGAATCTTTCCAGGTTGCGGCTGTGATTGAGAAGCTGCCTCCTTCGTGGAGGGAATTTAAGAGCTATCTCAAACACAAGCGAAAGGAAATGAAAATGGAGGACTTGATTGTCCGTCTTCGCATTGAGGAGGACAATCGGCGTGCCGAAAGAAAGCCGTCCACATCTTCTGGTCAAGCCAAGGCTCATGTTGCTGAGGCGAAGAACAAGAAGAAAAATAACACTTTGAGCGTGAACGTCAAGGGCAAGGAAATTGCAAAGAAGATCACAGGTAAGTGTTATAATTGTGGTAAACCAGGGCATCGAAGCAGTGAATGCCGAAAGCCCAAAAAGACTCAGAATAAAGCGAAAGCAAATCTGGTCGGCGCAATGGAAGACTTGAACCTTTGCGCAGTGGTGACCGAGTGCAACGCAGTGGGAAACCCTCGGGAATGGTGGGTGGACACAGGTGCCACTCGACATGTTTGTGCGAACAGGGCCATGTTCAGAGAATACGTGCCCACGACAAACAATGAGCAATTGTTCATGGGAAACTCCAACAGCTCGAAGATCGAAGGATCGGGCAAAGTAATCCTGAAACTGACCTCAGGAAGGGAGTTGACTCTGCAGAATGTGCTGCATGTTCCTGACATAAGGAAGAATCTGGTTTCTGGCGCGCTGCTAGTCACTCATGGGTTCAAGCTTGTTTTTGAGGCAAACAAATTTACACTTTCTAAGAATGGGGTGTATTTGGGAAAAGGGTATCTTTCTGATAACATGTTCAAATTGAATGTTATGACAATTGTACCCAAAAATGTTGCGCCCACCGAGGCTAATAAAATTATTTCCTCTTCTGCTTACATGCTTGAGTCTTCCTGTTTATGGCATTTTCGTTTGGGACATATTAATTATAAGTCAATACAACGAATGATTAATATTGACTTGTTGCCCAAACTGGACTTTAGTAATAAAGGAAAATGCCAAATATGTGTTGAAGCGAAATTAACAAAAGCGCCATTTCCTTCAACAGAACGAAACACTGAATCGTTGGATTTAATTCACACAGATTTGTGTGATTTAAAGTTTGTGCAAACAAGAGGTGGTAAAAAGTATTTTGTAACTTTTATCGACGATTGCATACGATACTGTTATGTATATTTGCTAAGTAGCAAAGATGAGGCCCTTGAAGCTTTCAAGGATTATAAAAATGAAGTTGAAAATCAACTTAGCAAACGAATTAAAACAATTCGTAGTGATAGAGGTGGCGAATATGATACACCGTTTAATGAATTCTGTTCAGAACATGGCATTATTCATCAAACAACTGCGCCATATTCACCTCAATCGAATGGTATTGCTGAACGCAAAAACCGTACTCTAAAGGAGATGATGAATGCTATGTTGATAAGTTCGGGTTTACCTCAGAACTTGTGGGGGGAAGCAATTCTCTCAGCCAACGTCATTTTAAATAGGATTTCGTCCAAGAAGACGGATAAGACCCCATATGAACTGTGGAAAGGCTATAAGCCTAGTTACAAATACTTGAAAGTGTGGGGGTGTATGGCGAAGGTTGCAATACCTAAACCAAGACAAGTTAAAATTGGGCCTAAAACAATTGATTGCATATTCATTGGTTATGCAACAAACAGTAGTGCATATCGTTTCTTAGTGCACAAATCTGACATTCCTGAGATACATGAAAATGTTGTCATGGAATCGAGGAATACAGTGTTCTTTGAAAATATCTTTCCGAAGAAAGACAAAGACAGTGAAGAAACTAGCACAAGTAAGCGTGTGCGTGAGACGACTCCTCAAGATACTGAGGAACCCCGTCAAAGCAAACGAGCCAAAATACCGACGTCTTTTGGACCAGATTTTCTAACCTATATGGTAGAAAATGAGCCAAAGAATTTTTCCGAGGCTATGTCAACTCCAGAAGCTCCATTCTGGAAAGAGGCAATTAGCAGTGAAATAGACTCGATTCTTCAAAATCACACTTGGGAGTTGGTTGACATTCCACCTGGAAGTAAACCGCTTGGTTGCAAGTGCATTTTCAAGAAGAAATATAAAGAGGATGGGTCTATTGGGAAGTATAAAGCCAGGTTAGTAGCCAAGGGCTATAGACAGAAAGAGGGCTTTGACTTCTTTGACACCTACTCACCAGTGACTAGGATCACTTCCATAAGGATGCTAGTAGCCATTGCTGCAGTCTATGATTTGGAAATCCATCAAATGGATGTAAAGACTGCCTTTCTGAATGGTGAGTTAGAGGAAGAGATTTATATGAAACAACCCGAGGGGTTTGTCGTTCCAGGACAAGAAAGGAAAGTATGTAGACTTGTTAAGTCCTTGTACATACTTAAACAAGCACCCAAGCAATGGCATTTAAAGTTTGATCAGGTAATGATGTCAAATGACTTCAAGATCAATGAATGCGACAAGTGTGTGTACATTAAGAGCACACAAAATGCATATGTGATAGTATGTCTCTATGTAGACGACATGCTTATCATGGGCAGTACTCGTGACATCATCTTGAGTACAAAGAAGATGTTAACACGAAACTTTGATATGAAGGACATGGGAGTTGCCAATGTTATTCTAGGAATTAAGATTTCTAGGGTAACTGAGGGACTCATACTGTCACAAACTCACTATATCGAATCAGTTCTGAAACGGTTCAATATGGATGATGTGAAACCGGTAAAGACCCCGCTCGACTTAAGTGTGCACTTAAGGAAAAATCGAGGCGAACCTGTAGCTCAGCTAAAATACTCTCAGGTGATCGGGAGTCTGATGTACATAACGAATTGTACAAGACCAGACTTAGCTTGTTCAGTAAACAAGTTGAGCAGGTTTACCAGTAATCCAAGTGATGATCATTGGAAAGCTCTTAACAGAGTAATGAGGTATCTGAAATACACAATGAATCTTGGATTACATTACACGAGATATCCACCAGTATTAGAAGGATACTGCGATGCAAATTGGATATCAGATAGTAAGGACTCGAAGTCCACCAGTGGATACTTGTTCACGGTTGGTGGTGCTGCTGTGTCGTGGAAATCCACGAAACAAACCTGTATAGCTCGGTCCATTATGGAAGCTGAGTTCATAGCTTTGGACAAAGCTGGGGAAGAGGCTGAGTGGCTTCGGAATTTCCTGGAAGATATTCCGTGCTGGCCTAAGCCGATCGCTCCTATTAGCATACACTGTAATAGTCAGTCAGCTATAGGACGTGCTCAAAGCAGCATCTACAATGGTAAGTCACGACACATACGTCGAAGACATAACACAATTAAACAGTTGATCTCTAATGGCGTGATTTCCATTGATTATGTGAAATCAGTGGAGAATCTTGCGGATCCGCTTACAAAAGGCTTGTCTAGAGATCAGATGTCAAGATTGACAAACGGAATGGGACTAAAGCCCATAATGCAAGGATCTTTGTAACGGTAACCCAACCTTGTTGACTGGAGATCCCAGAATCTTGGTTCAATGGGACAACTAAGTTATGAAGGTTCAGTTAGCACTTACTCATTCCGTCTGATAAAAGTGCTGTCTGCAGAGAATTGTAGGGTAAGCTAAGGCTTTTAATGATGTCCTATATCTTGATGCGTCAAGTGGAGTATGGCAGAATACCCTTGATAGGAATCACCTATGTAAGTGTGAAGTGGGGCCGCTTCTATGAGAAAGTCTGGGAGGCAAGATTTCTCTAAAACACTTTCTGAAACCAGGTTGTTCATGGCCAAAACGAACACAACCATGAGAACCAAAAGGGTGTTAAAGGAAATATTGTGTGAGTATCGTTGTCTTGGTTCACAACAAAGGCTGACTAGTTCAAGACATCAAGTCACTATTTAGCCGAGTGAATCTGATGGTACATCACTATGAAAGGTTCAAAGCCAGAAGCTACCTCTTCTGATGCAATATTTTCTTGTCTGACTTCTCCTTAGAGTCTGCATATGCATTTGCATTAATTTCCATTCATGTGGGGGATTGTTGGAGAATTAAAGGATTGGGCTTTGGCCCATCGTTGGAGATTGGAAGGTTTGGGCTTTGGCCCATTAATGAATGTTGCAAAACTTGGTTGAGCAACGTACTTTGAGCTTAATGAGTTTCCGATAATGATAGTCGAAAACTAATGAATTCTTAATTATCTACGTAACGAGTAGTTAATGTTAGGATGTGGACTCACTCAATTATGCTATTGTGTGAATGTGAAATTAATGCTCAAAGAGGATGGAAAATGTTGTGGATGGGTGACGTGTCACCCTTATGGAGGAATATCACGTTGGATGTGGTATAACAGCTTCTGACTGACATCGATCGATCGATGTCGCTTCGATCGATCGATGTCATCGTTCGAAGTTGATCAGGAAGTTTTGATCGATTGATTGATCGATCAAAGACGATCAGAGGACATCGATCGATGTCACTTAGATCGATCAAAATGATCGATTGAAGTACTCTGTCAGACATCAATCGATCACATCGATCGATCGATGTCACTTCGATCGATCGATGTGATCGATCGAAGTCTGACAGCGGGCAGAATCGTTTTGGTTGTGCAGTTAGGTTTCAAACTTGAAACTAACGATATCCTCCGGTTTAAAATAAGATCAGTCTGTTGTGATCTAACGGTGGCAGGGAAGGCAGCTTTGATCTAACGGCCGAGATTTAAACTGTCTTAACCGCTTAACCGAATATGGTTTCCATCTAACGCTCCAGGTTTAAACCTGCTAATCTATCTTCGATCTAAAGGATGAGATTAAACCTTCCTAATCTAGATAGGAGGTTTTAATCTAACGGCCTAAATCAAACTACAGTTTTGATCCAACGGTCACGTTACCTTGTTCTCCAACCGACTCCCCTATATAAAGAGGGCTAAGGATGCATTTACAACGCACCTTGCTCTAAGCATTTCATAAGCATTCTGCATTAGTAGCACGTGAGTCTTGCATCTCGGAGAAGTCGGGACACTCTAGCGTTCGAAGGAGTTCAAGTTCAGCAGTGCCGCTCAACTGAACAGGTACCCGTTGTATCCTGGGAGACGATTGCTCACACCGGTTGAGCACAGTATACCGGAGCAATACATCTTAAGGACAGAGTCCTTGACTCGCCCCGGGTTTGTTTTATTTTGTTATTTCATACGCACACACTAAACGACTGCGTCTTAGTGCAGGAGTGATTGTCTCCAACAGACATATCATTGGCGTTAATTCTGCACTATATCTTACTTTTGAATGCAAAAAGTCATACCCTGACCATAAGGCCTCTAGCGCTCTAACCTCAAGGATCTTAATAGAGGATGTAAATCCGGTCGGTCAACGATTTTCTAGATGAGAGTCTCATGAATTGGGTCTACTGAGTTCAAACTCATTATAGTATAATGAGTTGAAGGCAGAGCCCAAACACACACACTGCGGCTGCCAACATTCAAACCGTCAACCTTGAATGTAATATATCACCCGAGTACCAGCTGAGCTACTCCTAGAAAAAAAAATTTATATCTTATTCTGATCATACCTTGAGTTGTAAAACTCCAATTAAAGTTATTCAAATTGGGTTAAGAACCTTATTCGAAAGTGTAATGCATCCCGAGAAACCTTACCACAAAAAAAAGCCTATAGCGACAGCCAAAAAACGTCGCTATTTCGTCGCTATAGGCATATTGCGACGAAATAGCGACGAAAAATGAAGGTCGTTATACGGCTTGTCGCAAAGCAAATTTCGTCGGCACTGCGTCGCTATATTGTGACGAAAACAATTTTGTCGGTGTATCGTCGCCAAACTGCGACAAGAAACTGTCAGGTCTGCGACCTGTTTTCTGCTGTCGCTGTTTCGTCGGTAAAATATTTTCGTCGCTATTTTGTATTTGTTTATTTTTTTATTAAGGTTCTGCGACAAAGACACTCGTCGCAAAATTTCGTCGGTATAAGTATTGCCGTCGCTATTTATTATTTTTTTATTTTTTGTTTCCGTTTTATTTCGTCGCAAAATGTCGTCGTTATATGTCTTTTCGTCGCTAATTTTAAATTTTTGTTTTTTATTACCGATCTGCGACAGTACAATTTCGTCGCCGGTTCGTCGGTATTTGTTATTTTTAAAAATATTAAATTTACTAATAATTATTTTAAATACATTATTTAATATTAAATTTTAAATTTTTTTTTGATTTATTAATAATATTAATACATTATTAATTAAAAAGTTTTTATTATTATTTAATTTCTATAATATATTTTATTTTGTATATTAAATCATTTGTACGAATATTATACAGTAATACGGTATTTGCGCATTAAAGTTCGTATAATTAAACAACACAAACGAAATAGAATCCGTAAAATTGTCAGATAGAATATAAAAGTACAAAGAAAATGTCAATACAACAAATGAAATAGACTGTACAAACAATGAAAAAATAAAAAACTATGCAGAGGAAGATGGAGGGGGATCATGCGGAGAAGAGTGACCATCAGGAGGGCGAGGCTGAGGCTGAGGCTGCGAGGAGCAGGAAATGAAAGTCATGACTACCTGCGACAGGTGCGAGATTT